>CM028135.1:323250000-323850000 GCA_016271365.2 Neoceratodus forsteri
CAAGCAGTAGACCCAGGAAGGGTGGAAAACATGATAGAAGGCCCTGTAGGACAGCTTGGCCAAAGGCTGTCCTATGGCGAGAAGCGACATCTAAATTATAGTGCTTCGGGAAGGTATGTATTGTGGACCATGTGGCTGCACTGTAGATATCCGTGATAGAGGCCCCTTTGAAGCAGGCTGCTGTAGTGGCCATGGCTTGGGGACAATGGGCTTGAACAGACTCTGGTAATGGTTTATTATATTTCTTACAACAAAAGGTTAAACAATGTGCCAACCAGTTGTAGAGGGTCTGCTTAGTGACCAGGAAGCCTTCCCTGGTTGGGGCAAAGGTAACAAAAAGCTGGGGAGTCTTCCTGAAAGATTTGGTACGATTTATATAATATCTCAATATGCGATGAACATCTAAAGTGTGAAGGAGGTATTCTCCTGAATTAGAATGCTCAGGGAAGTAGACTGGCAGTTTTGTAGACTGATTAAGGTGTGCTCCAAGACCACCTTGGGTAAAAAGGAGGGACTGGTATGAAGGGAAACACTGTCTTTATGGACGATTAAGTACGGTTCCCTACACATCAGGGCATAGAAACATAGAATTTGATGGCAGATAAGGACCGCTTGGCCCACCCAGTTTGCCCATTTCCCTACCTAATGGATAAGCTGCAGATCCTAGTTAACCAGCAGCCTACTTCTTCCTACCTCCACCCCCTAGAATTGTGTTATGACTGTCCCATGCATGCTTGAATTCAACCACTGTTTTTGACTCCACAACCTCCTCCGGAAGGCCGTTCAATGCATCCACAACCCTCTCTGTGAAAAAATACTTCCTTAAATTACCCCTGAGCCACCCCACCCCCATCTTCAAATTGTGCCCCTTGTTCCTGCACACCTCTTTTTTTGAAAGATACTACCCTCTTGGACTTTGTTGATTCCCTTGAGGTACTTGAAAGTTTCTATCATGTCCCCCCTCTCCCTCTTTTCCTCGAGGCTATACATATTAACATAAAAACATAGAAGTTGACGGCAGATAAGGACTGCAAGGCCCATCCTGTCTGCCCATTAAGCTCCTTAAGTCTCTCTTCATATGTCTTCCGGTGCAGACCCTGCACCATTTTAGTTGCCCTCCTCTGGGCAGCTTCCATCCTGTCTATGTCTTTGTGGAGATTGGGTCTCCAGAACTGCACACAGTACTCCAGATGGGGGTCTCACCAGCTGTCTGTACAGAGAGATAATAACTTCCTGTTTTCTACTGGTGATGCCTCTCCCTATGCATCCCAGCATCCCCCAGCCCTCCTTGCTGCCCTCTCACATTGCTTGCCCACCTTTAGGTCATCTGATATGACTACCCCGGTCCCTTTCCATTTATGTTGTTGTTAGTATCTCACCCTATTGTGTACTCTTCCTCTGGTTTTGTTTCCAGGTGCATTACCTTGCACTCTTAGCATTGAATCCTAGCTGCCATACTTGACCATTCCTCCAACCTTCCCAAGTCCCTTCTCATCCTTTCCACCCCACCTTGTGCATCAACTCTGTTGCAGGTCTTTGTGTCATCTGCAGGAGACATACTTTTCTTCCAGTCCCTCTGCAATGTCGCTTATAAAGACATTGAAGAGGACCGTCCTATTACTGAACCCTGCAGTACCCCACTAGTAACCCCCTTTCTTCAGAGTGGACTCCATTTACTATTATCCCTGTGTCCTATTCTCCAGCCAATTCTTTACCCAGGCTGTCATCTTGGGACCCACTCCCAGGCTGGCTAACTTGTATATTAATCTTTGTGTGGAACTGTGTCAATGCCTTGCTAAAGTCTAGGTAGGCCATGTCCACAGCCACTCCCTGATCTACTACTTTGGTCACCCAGTCAAAGAAATCTATCAGATTCGCCTGGCATGACCTTCCCGCTGTGAATCCATGCTGCCTTGGGTCCTGTGCCCTCTGGCCTCTAGATGCTCGACAACTCTTTCCTTCAGAAGTGATTCCATCATTTTCCTATCACTGAGGTTAAACTAACAGGTCTGTAGTTTCCTGCTTCTGCCCTGCTTTCACTTTTGTGAAGGGAATCACATCTGCCCTCCTCCAGTCCTCGGGTACCACCCCATCCTCCCATGATTTGTTAAAGAGGGTAGTCAGTGGTGTCACTAGTTCTACCCTTAGTTCTTTTAGAATTCTGGGATGAATCCCATCAGGCCCCATTGCTTTGTCCACCTTCAGTTTTAAGAGTTCTTTCAGAACTCTTTCTTCTGTAAATGGGCTGGTATCAACTTCTGTATCCAGAGTGTTTCTAATGTTTGTTTTAGGTACCCCCTTCTTAACTGAGTTGGCTATATTTTCCTCGGTTTGGACCTTTGCTGTTCTGACTGCCTTCCCAGCTTCCTTTTGCTTTAACTGATACAATTCTCTGTCCTGCTCCTTCTGTGATTCCTTGTACTTCCTAAATGCTTTCTTTTTCTCTTGAACCTTCACTGCCACTTCCTTCAGAAATACATTCAGCTGAAGTAGTAGTAGTAAAAATGTTTATTTTTAGATAGGGTAGTACTTCAGGTCCTAAAACCTGTCACAAAGTAATCCTGTTTCACATTCACACAAGTTACAAGGCATTTATAAATTACAGGGACATAACAAACAGATGTCATACAAAATCCTAAAAATTCCTATCGTAGCCATGATTATAAAATATCAGCATCTCATTTCATTACTCATACCTGATATACAGACACAGACATACAAGTTATAATAGTCAGTACATTTACCAGTGAAAAGACAGAAAGTCAAACATTCCACCCCCAACTTAAAAATACTACTGACAGGTACATTCTATGGTGCAACTGTCATCCAGTCTGGATTTGAATAAAGACAGTTTTGCAGGTTTATTGTCTGAGGCAAGATCTCATTCCATATTTTTGTGATAGCTACTAAGAATAAAGCTTTTCAGGCTAGGAAGTGGAGGTCGCAAGTAGCCGCAAGCTCGAAGGGGTCGAGGGTTAGCTTTTCCAACAGAAAATTTTCCTGGTGGATGGTTTACGGGAGGCCAAAAGAATGTTGGTCACTGGTGAGGAGACCCGAAGGCAAGCTATGAAATCATCCAAGCGTGAAGGTGTAGTGACTTCAGGCTGGGGTGAAGGAGGGTTCCCCGATCTTGTGTCAACAGGTCTGGCCTGACGGGTAATGGGATTGGGTCCGCAACTGATAACTGTTGAAGTAGGGGAAACCACATCTGCCGAGGGCAGACAGGGGCTATGAGAATAATGGTAGCAGGTTCGAGCTGTAATTTCAGCACAGTGCATTGCAGGAGTGGGAAGAGGGTGGGGTTGAAGCATATAAGAAGAGTCCTGTCCACGGTTGGGGCAGGGTATTGATAGACAGTCCCTTTCTGTTCAGGATAATGGAATAGTATCTGAGGAGGCGGTGATTATCAGGTTGAAAGCAAAGAGATCAAGGTGTGGGGTCCCCCACAATCAAAAGACCATCTGAAGAATTTTGTGATGAAGTGTCTACTCGAGCATGGAGGTCTGGTGACTGAGAATGTCAGCCATGGTTTTGTGGCATCCTGGTAGATGGACGGTAGTCAACGATAGATGCTGAAGTGCGTCTTCTTGCCAAACCGCAATCGCCTCCCTGCAGAGAGCGCGGGATTTGGTACCTCCTTGTTTGTTCAGGTAATATACCACAAAGGTGTTGTCCAACTGGTTTAGGAGAGGCCCCAGAGTGAGGTGGGGACGACAGCCTGAAGGGTGAGGTGGACCTCTCTCATTTCCAGTAGATTTATATGAGGAGGGATGGAGTACAGGGACCACCTGCCCCGCGTCCTGTAGGGACCCACGTGCCCCCCCCCATCCATTTGGAGGAAGCATCCGCGGTCAGTATCTGCTGGGGAGGAGGAGACTGGAAGGGCATGCCCTGAGATAGGTTGGCACGATGGGTCCACCAGTCGAGGGCCAAGCGTAGAGCTGGAGTGATTCAGATTATGTCTTTGAAATCCCCTGTTTTTTGCCTCCACTGACTTTGAAGAGGCCACTGGATTGGTCTAATCTGAAGAATGGGTTGGATTTGGGCAAATGCCACTATGGGGATGGCTGCAGCCATATGTCCCAAAAGGCATAACAGGTGTCTAGCTGTGATAAATTGCTAAGTTTGTAACTGGGAGGCCAGAGACAGAAGTCTGTCTTGCCTGTTGGCAGGGAGGTAAGCCCTGGTGGATGTGGTGTCCAGAACAGCTCCTACGTACTGGAGCTGTTGGGTAGGAATTGGGTTGGATTTGGGCCAGTTGACCATAATTTCTAGGGAGAGGAACAGAATTAGGATTACCTGGAGGGACAGAAGCAGAGAAGTTTTGGAGTCTGCTTTTATGAGCCAATCATCTAAGTACAGGAAGACAAAATGTCTGTCCCATCTCAGGGCTCCCGCCGCCACCACTAGGCACTTGGTAAAGACTTTCGGGGCAGATAAGAGGCTGAACGGGAGGACCCAAATTTAGTAGTGTTGTCCTAGCACGTAGAAGTGAGGGAACCGGGTGGTGGGCGAGGAATATGTAGGTAGGCATCTTTCATGTCTAATGCGCATAGCCAATCCCCTTGTTTTAACATTGGGATGATGGAAGTTAAAGTGACCATTCAGAACCTCTTGTACTGAATGTGTAGGTTCAGTTGTCTGAGTTCTTTCTAGTATAGTTCTGAGATCCCCATTGCATTTGGGTACCAGAAAAAAATGGGAGTAAAATCCCTGATGGCACTCCAAAGGAGGAACCGGATAGATGGCGTTCTTGTGAAGAAGTGCCTGGTGTTCCTCTTGAAGAATGGGCATATGGTCGGGTGGGTAAAAGACAGAGCGGGGAGAATGACAGGGAGGCAATGAAGTGAGTTCCAGCGTATGCTTCATCCGGGTGATCTGAAGCACCCACTCATCTGATGTTATCGCTTGCCAGGCCTCTACATGCAGAGCACTGGGAAATGCCCCAATTGGTCATTGGGAAATGGGCTGACTGGCTCCACCCGAGGGGTGGGGGTGGGAGCCCTTGGAGGTAGGAGTGATGGTCCTGGATGTTGGTTGAGAATGACCATGGAATTCACCACTATAGGTTCCTCTGTGTTTGCCGCCTCTCTTCGATTAAAAGAAGGATTGTGAGCAGTACTGGTAGGATGGCTGTGTGGAATGATACATGCCATGTACCATAAGTAAAGTCCAACATGAAGCCTCAAGATCATCCAGAAGTATCTGGGTGCCAGGACCAAAGAGTTTGGATCCATTAAAAGGGGCATGCACATCAGGTGTAAAATCCTGACATGTACTGTCTAACCAGGCATGCCATTGTAGGGTAACACCTGTGACCAACAGTCAGGCAGAGGTATCCACCACATCATATCTCAAATGGAGCAGATATTGAGAGATGGAGTTGCCAGTTGAAATTGTTGCCAATAAGAACAGGTTACTCACCTATAACAGTAGTTCTAGGAGTGGTATATGTTGTTCATCCACACTTCTTGGCATGTCCCCTTCCACTTTAAATCTTGCCGGAAGTCTTCAAACTGGCTCCTCCCACCCACCCAGGTGGTATATACCTCAGCTCCACCCCATGACGCCAGATACAGCCCGCTGGAAGCCAAGGTTGTGCGCCCGAAGCCAGGGAGGTCAGGTGGGTGCGTGTGGATGAACATATACCACTCCTAGAACTACTGTTACAGGTGAATAACCTGTTCTTCTAGGAACGTGAATATGTTGTTCATCCACACTTCTTGGCAGACTTCAAGCAGTTCTCAGGGAGGAGGGAGGTAAGGCGCACACCCCCTATTTAGGAAATAAAGATTGGAGAACCGAGGCCCCAAAAGCAGCATCCCAGCGTGACTCAAGGTCGATGTGGTAGTGGGTAATGAAGGTGTTTGCTGACTTCCAGGTAGCAGCCCAAAAGATTTCCTGGATAGGGATGGCCCTGGAAGCAGCCACCAAAGCAGCAGTATGACAGGTAGAATGAGCTCTTATCCCTCTGGGAGGCTCCTTGCCTGCTAACTCATAGCACAGACCTATGCATGATGTAATCCATCTTGCTATGGTCTATTTGGCTGTAGGTCTGCCAGAAGTGGCTTCAGCGTAGGTGACAAACAGCTGGTGAACCTCTCCACGAATTTCCGCCATCCTCTCTTTGTAATAGGAGAGGGCACATCTCAGGCCCAAGGTATGCAGCCTGTACTCGGCGTCCAAGGTGTAATTCGGGTAGTAAACCAGAAGAGTCAACACCTGGTTAAGGTGAAACTCTGACACCACCTTCGGAAGGAATTTCGGATGGGGGCACAAGACAACTTTGTCCCTGTGAAAGACCAGATAAGAAGAGTCCACCGAAAGTGCCTGGAGTTCCCCTGTCCTTCTGGCAGACGTGATAGCCACCAGGAAGGCCGTCTTCCATGACAAGTGTGAAAGCTCACATTTGTGCATGGGTTCGAATGGCTTGCCCATGGGCTTTGCCAAAACCAGCAACAGATCCCACGGAGGTGGAGGTTCATGCACCGGAGGGGATATGTGATCCAGGCCTTTGAAAAAGTGCCGACCACTGTCTCCTGCACCAATGTTGGCTGACTGGACCGCGCCCGGTAAGCAGAGATGGCTGCCAGGTGCACCCTAAGGGTCGATGACCAGAGACCCCTTTGGAGAGAGAGACCAGAGTCGTCGAATGTTAGTTACAGAACAGGATAAGGGCCCAGACCCTCATTCCTGACACCAAATGGAAAACGCTTCCATTTGAAGGCATAACATTTCCTGGTCGATTCCTTTCTGGATGCCTCCATCATGGTGTAGACATCTTCGGAAAGACCCAAAGCCTGGAACTCTAGCCGCTCAGGTACCAGGCTGTGAGGTGCAGGGATTGTAGTTCCGGATGGAAGACCTTCCCCTGGTTCAGAGATATCAGGTCTGGGTGTGTACAAAGCTGCTCGGGGGCCTGCAGCTGAGGCTGAGGCTGAGGAGATCTGGGTACCAGAACTGGCGTGGCCAGTCTGGGGCTACCAGAATCACCTTCGCCTTGTCCCTCCTCACCTTGAGTAACACCTTGTGGATCAAGGGAAATGGAGGGAAGGCATAGAGGAGACCTGGGGTCCACGGCCTCGAGATGGCATCCCCCTGCAGCAAGCCCTGCTGAAGGGGCCGGGCATGAAACAGCCTCAGCTTGGTGTTTTCCCTGGAAACAAACAGGTCCACCAGTGGTTTGCCCCAATGGGAGAACAGGCTGTAAGCTACCTCTGGATGGAGACTACTCATGGGATGTCTGGCCTGTGCGGCTGAGCACATCTGCCAGCTGGTTCAAAGCTCCTGCCACATGGATGGCTAGGAGATTCCGCCTCCAACCAGCTTATGAGGGTCCAAATGTGGAGCACCTCCTTGTACAGCAGACAGCAGTGCCTGCCCCCCTGTTTGTTGAGGTAGTACATGGTCGTGGTATTGTCCGTCTGGACTTGAACCACTTGACCCCGGAGCTGAGGAGCGAAAGCTGACACCACCAGTCTGACTGCTCTGAGCTCCAACAGGTTGATGTGGCATTGGGACTCCTCGGGGGTCCAGAACCCATGGGACCTGTTGTCCACCATGTGGGCTCCCCAGCCCATGAGAGAGGCATCGGTCATAAGGATGACTGTCTACTCGGGGCAGACAAATGGAATCCCTTCCTGCAACCAGTCTGGGGTGGTCCACCATTGTGGAGTGTCCCACATCTTCTGGGCTACAGTGATCAGCTGGTCGAAGTGGCCATATCGCTGGGTCCACTGAGTGGCCAGCTCCCACTGGAGGGGTGCATGTGCCACTGGGCCCCCCAATGGACCACTGAGGTGCACGCTGCCATGTAACCCAGAAGGTGCAGAAAGTCCCGGGCAGGGCGCAAGTGCCCAACCAGAAATGATCAGGCAAAGGAGGAGAGAACCTCTGCCCTGTCTGCGGGGAGCCAAGCTCTGGCTTGACAAGAGTCGAGCTCTACCCCAAAGAAGCCCATCACTTGAGAGAGCACAAGTTCTGACTTGGCCTCGTTGAACAGGAGGCCAAGTTGGGAGCAGGTTTGGAGGGCCAGATCCCTGGACTTCTCCACCTCCCAAAGGGAGGAACCTGCCAAGAACCAGTCATCGAGATAAGGGTAGATTCTGACTCCTCGACACCGAAGGTGGGCCACCACCACTGCAATGCACTTGGTGAAGATCCGATGGGCCAATGATGGGCCAAACGGCATGGCTTGGAACTCCTACAGGGTCCCTTCGACCCTGAAGTGGAGAAACCACTGATGGGATAGACAGATTGGGATGTGAAAGAACACATCCTGTAGATCCAGTGAACAGAACCACATGTTTTGCTCTGGGGATGGTATCATCTGGTTCAGAGTGACCATCCGAAAGGTGCGGGACCTGAGATATTGATTCAGGTCATGGAGATCTACGATGGGGCGCCAACCCACCATCCACTTGGACACCAGGAAGTACCTGGAAACAAAGCCTTGGTCTGTCAGAGGATCCGGCACCGGGGCTACTGCCTTACAGAGGTGCTGAGCCACGTCATCTCGAAGAGCCGACTGGGTGCATATGGAGATCCGTTCCTCCCAAGTGGCGCGGCTGGGAGGGTACTGCTTGAATTCCAGAGGCAGTCCCTGACCAACCACTTCGAGAACCCACCTGTCCGAAGTGATAACGGACCAGGCGGAAAGGAAGTGGTGAAGCCGACCCCCCCATGGGAGGACCCAGAGTTGGCATGATGGGTGTAGGGGTGGCGACCCCCAACCCATCACTGAGCAGGCTGAGAGGAGGAGGAGGAGGCTCCAGGACCTGCACCTCGGCCTCCTTTATGGGGCTGCTGAGTACCCTGCTTGGGCCGCTGATGTCAAGCTTGAGCCTGCTGCTGTTGCTGCTGACCTCCTTGATAGGAGGGCTGCCTGACCACAGGGGAAGAGTGCCAAAATGGCTTCTTCTTTCTCGTTTGCTGGTTCTTGCTCTAAGAACCCTTGGCAGAAGTAGCATCCAAGGTGGCACTGGACTGCTCTATACACTGAAGGTGACCGACCACTCCTGGACCGAACAAGTCGATACCCAGGAAGGGCACATCAGCAAGCTTATGCTGAGTATCTGCCGGGAAAGAGGAAAGCCTCAGCCAAGCCCTGCGGCAAGAGGCCACTGTGGCTGCCAACGAGCGGGCACAAGAATCTCCAATATCCAAGACTGTCTGGAGCTGCTGTTTTCCGACAGCATGACCTTGGTCACGGACTTGCTTGACTGTAGTCTCCATGTCCAGTGGGAGATGTGGGAGGACCTTGTCCCATGATCCCAAGAGGGCATGGGAGAAGTCTGCCATAATAACAGCCAAGCTGGCCTGACGCAGAGGCAGCGTAGACCTTGCGGGCAGAGTGGTTCATATTTTTGGACTGCTTGTCTGGGGGTCGGTTAGTATTGGCCAAACTACCCATGTGCCTGAACACCAAGGCGGTCATCAGGCTCACAGCCGAAGGGTGTTCAGTGAATCCCAGAAGTGACCCATGGGTACTGCGTACAGATGGTGCTGGGCAGGAGGCAGGATGCTGCCAAAGTTCAAGGGCCAGGCCAACGATGGCCTTAGCCACTGGAAAGGCCTCCATCAGGGTATCCCCTCTCTTGAGGATATCTGTTAGAGGGTACTCCACCTTTTTCTGGATGGGCTCCAAGGGCATTCCGATGAGGCGGAGAATGCCCTGGATGGAGGAAGGGCATTCCTCCAAACCTGTGTCGACCGTCGACTCATCATCCCCAGGATATGAGTGCAAGCCGGTGACGTCCGAATCTGAGGAGTCATGGTAGAGCGGTCAACCGCCTAAATCACCCTCGATGTGCCAAGGGCGGTCCAGGGTGACTGTTATCGACAGACATTGGGGAAGCCCAGTGTCTTGTACGTTCTCTTTAGAGGGTGCGCCTCCCTCAGGCTGTTTAGGCGGTGGTTCCACCAGAATTGGTGGAGAGACCGGAAAAGGCCAAACTGGGAGATGGGCCAGCCCCACGGGCTGAGGAACCGGTGGCTTCAGTTCCGGAGGGGTCGGCATCGGTCTAGGAGATGGGAGCCAAGTTATGGCCGGAGTGAACAGTGGAGCCGGCTTCTGCCCGGTCAGAATCAACTGTTGCCACATGAGGTCATCATAGCGCCAACGGAGCTTCCGTTGGAGCCTCTCCTCGTCCGAGGAGGATGAGGACCTGTGGCGACGCCTCTTCTTACAGCACTTGTGGTTCTTTCTCGGACGTTCAGCCGAGGGGGTTCTGGACCTTGACCAAGATTAGGGAGGTCGACTCGGTCGATCAGGAAACACCGGGGTCGGTGAAAACCGAGGGTCCGGAACCGGGTCGTTGATGAGGACACCAGCAGACTGGGTCTCCTCATCAGGGAAGACAAGGACCACAGTCCTTTCCAAGAGTCGCTGATCACGGCCGGCGACAGAAGGTCTATCGGGTTGAGGATAATTTCGACCTCATCGGCCACTTCCTCGGTCCCCTGGCCAGATGGAAGATCCATGCAGCCGGTTGCCGAGGTTGCGATCTCGACCAAAGTCGCGACCACATGCTCCTGGGACTCGGACCTCTCTCGGTCCCAGGATAGTCTTAGTCAAGATGAAGACATGGGGTCCTTCACTCTCTTCCAAGAGTGGGAGGAGTGCAAGCCCAAGGGCGCCTCACTCTGAGTGGGGAGAGACTGGCGCAACTCCTTGAAGGAGCCCGTAAAGGTGGAGCCAAGGTTCAGAGGAACAAAGAAGCTTCCACTGGCCAAAGCTCAAGCTCCTTCCTCCTCAAATGCTTTCATTTGTTCCAGCTGTTCGGCGGATCCCACGGACGTGGAAACTGCCCACCTCGCCTCCTTCGATTTCACCGGTGGGTTCCTTTTCTCCAGTCTTCCCAGCTTCAAATGCACCTTGCAGCCATCCAGGATGTTGGGATGGAAGGCCAGGCAAAAACTGCATAACCAGGTGTCATATCCGACATCTAGGCAGTAAATGCACGTTAGGTGGGGATTGGTGTGCGACTCCTTCTGGCTGCAGGGGCACTGGCAAAATCCAGGGGAAGATTTTTCCTCCATGGAGGATGTGGTGAAAGTGCAATCGCTGACTTGAATGAGTTTAAGTTTAAGTTCTGGCAAAAACTGACAATTGGAATCCAGGGCCTACGATATGCTTTGAGAGCACGAGGGAACCTGCATCTTCCAGCGGAAAGGAAGATCTGGCATCATGGGGCGGAGCCGAGGTATATACCACCCGGTTGGGTGGGAGGAGCCAGCTTGAAGGCTTCCAGCAAGATTTAAAGTGTAAGGGGACATGCCAACAAGTGTGGATGAACAACATATCCACGCTCCTAGAATTGGTCTTTCTCTAGGGAAGGAGGGAGTTTATTGACTAGTTCTATAGCAGAGGACAAAAGGGTACACTGGAATTAAACCATGTGACCCATATAGTTTAAAATT
The DNA here is from genome assembly GCA_016271365.2 of Neoceratodus forsteri. Classification (NCBI taxonomy): domain Eukaryota; kingdom Metazoa; phylum Chordata; order Ceratodontiformes; family Ceratodontidae; genus Neoceratodus; species Neoceratodus forsteri. Next base: position 323,261,422 of record CM028135.1, read on the forward strand.
CTGAGGTTTATGGTACCCGCCTGGAATACCTTCTTCCCTTGGTAATCAATACGATGGGATTCCTTATCAGGAGATAAGGAGCACATGTGCTTTGGATGTTTGGTGCGATCATGAGCTGCTGTGATTACTATCGAATCAGCTTCAGTGGTAGTGGAAAGGAAAGGATGGTCGAGAGGAGCCTGATAAAGGTGATCCACCTTTCTAGAAACAGCTGAGGGCTGATTCCAAGCTGCCAGCACTGCATTTTGATAAGTTTGTATATGTGGGGGTACCACTACAACAGGCTCCTCAGGGAGTTCAAGATAGTCTGCCATGTCCTTTCTTTGTTTATCATGCTCCATAGTTGAAAACCCCATGATATTTTGAATCTGGACCATCATCTCATGGAAGGATGGGTCATCAGGAGGCTAGGCAGCTGACTGATGGGAGGCATCCTCATGTAAGGAGGAGATAGTCGAAATAGAGGATGGAGGACAGGAGTCCAGGTCCTGGGACACAAAATCTTCACGATCTCCTGGAAAACCTTCAGGAAATTCTACCTCTTCTGAGAAATATTCTTCCTCATAGGATTGGGGGGGGGGCAAGCAGGAGAAGGCTCTCTATCACAATGAAAGCGTTTAGGTTGAGGACTGGGAGAACAGGAAGGGCGACCCATCTCTCTTGGAGTGGAAGGTTGAGAACCCCCCATCACTTCCAAAACTGTTTGCACCACGGCTGCCACGTCCATTGAAGCAGAAGTGGATGGTGGAGCAGGTTGCCTCTGTGAAACCAGAGGAATTGTGGAGGTAACCGGGCATGATATATCAACAGGTTTGGCCCCTGGGTAATAAATACCAGGGTCTCTGTCCCTATCTGGTTGGCCCCTGTGAAACAGAGGTTGTGAAGGAGGAGGGGCTGTGGCCACAGAAAATCCTGAAAGGTCTCCCCATGAATATTTGATCGGTCATCGACGGGGCAGTAAAGGAGGAGATAATGGAGGGCTTAAAAGCAGATGTCATCAACGGCAAATGAACCACTGTCAATGGGGAGTCCTCAGAACTAACAAAAGGTTCTGTAGAAACTGCAGAGAGGGGGCCAGAAAGCACCACTGATGAGAGAGTATAAACTCCCATGGATGAGGCAGCAATTCTGGAAGGCATCATCGATGGTGGAACACCAGTAATGGTGGCTGTCGATGAGTGTCTGCCCAATGAGGATGATTTTTCCTTATCTCATCTATGCTTCTTGTGTGAAGCTGTAGGGGAGGTCTCCTTGGGATGGGCCCCCTTCTCTAAGAGAGACAGTTTCTGCTCCGTTAGATGAGATTCGATTTCCTGCAGTCATCGTCGACATGTTGCCTGGTTGAATCCCAGGCAATGTCCGTAGGAGATGGTGTCGTGTGTGGGACTCAGACACCTAACACAAACGGTATGGTTGTCGTAGCAGTAGATTATTCTACCGCAACGACATGACCAAAAAAGTTGTGACTTGCTAGTAGATTCTTCTGACATTCGTCGATGAAGATTGGAAATGGAGGAAAAATCCGCTCCCAGCTCAAGTTTCTCATCAATGACTACTTTACAAGTGCTAAGCTGCTGCGTGCGAGTTGAAGGCGAAAAAATGAACTGAGGATGCCAGGGGCCGCCCACTCTTATATAGGTGCAGGATGATGATGTCATGTGTGGGCAGCCCCTAGGAAAAGACTACTAGAAGAAAGCTGCCGTGCAGAGTAGCGCTATCTGGCTATGACCCAAGTGTTTTACCTGCTGCAAAAGATTACTCTGTGGAAGATCTTCAGTTATCTGTGGAATATAAAGAGAAGGAATAATCAGCAACTGTTTTAAGCTTAGTGAGGGATCCATTAAAACTTTAAACTGATGGGGAAAAAATAGTAGGGACATGAGGAGGATTTTCTTAATAGAGAGGATGGTGGAAAAGTGGAACCATCAGCTAGAGATGCTGGTCAATATCAGGCAGTTGCAAGTTTCAATATAAGGTGGGATAGGCATATGGGACTGGTGAAAATGACTAGAGGAAGGAATGGTACTAATAGGAGCAAAGGGGTTGGCCATGCGGAACCCCTGAATGAGAGTGCTGCCTAATGAAAGCCAATGCTAGACTGGTGGGGACTAAGAAACTAGGCAGACTTGATGGACTGTGAGCCTTTTTCTTGTGAATGGGGAAGTTACCATTTAGGGAGGGAGGAACTATAGCCACAGAAGGTGAATAATACAAGTAAATTTACGTAATGGGTGCAGCCCACTAGAGGTGCACAAAAACTTGTGTTTTGAGCAAGGCAGAGGGCCAGAAACTCAGGAAAGGTAAACAAAAACGGACATGTAAGTGATGCATAGGAAATATAAGGGACATATTTAGTCCAGGGCAGAGTGGAGGCGGACCTAGTCAGCTGTAGGGAATCTGGGGCAGCCATCCTCCAGGCAATGCACTAGAGGGAGAGTACAAGCCCTCTCTGTAAGAGATTTACAGCACTCTGAGCTCAGTTGGCTATGGCATGGGATGAAAAATGCCTGTTACACAGACAGCTTGACTGGGGTCTCTGACCATCTACCACCCCCTCTTCCTCAGAGACCCACAGGTCCATCTTTGCCACAGAAACTCCGGTTTTCAGTTCTTTTCACCTGAGAGATTTACCTGTCCATTGAAACTGTTTCGACGACTGACTGCTGTGAAACTGTAATAAAATATTTACAACCAAGGTAAGTGCTTAAACACAGAAACATAGAAAGTGATGGCACATAAAGAGCTGGCAGCTCAGCCAGTCTTCCTACCCCATCTAGTTTGGTTAGTGTTTTTTCTTGGGACACAGTAAGGGAGTGTGGTTTAGCTGGAGGTATGCCGCCTCTGTTTGCTTAATACTCCCCATCAACACAATACCTCATTTCTGCACTGTGTACCTTGGCCCAGACATTCAAAGGAGTTGTGCTGGTGCATCTCCGAAATGTGCCCCTGGGCCATATTCAAAGGACAGGGATGCGCTGCAGTGCAAAGATAATGTATGCGGTGCACCCGGAGTGGGCGCTCCCCTGCATATGCTGCACATCTTGATATTCAGCCGAGATGTGCGGCGCAGCTGCCCGCACATCTCAGAGATGTGCTACAAAAAGTTAGGCATGGAAGAACCAAGCCCAAGTTGTAGCCACCCACAGGCAGGCTGCTGTACTGCACAGTGCAACACAGCAGCCACCAGCTGCCCCCAGCCCCAATTGTATAAAAATTAAGCATCCCCCTGCCTCTGGTAGTCTAGTGCACCCCAGCCAGAATCGTAAAATAAATGTAATGCAACCCCATTTCCCTGGTAGTCTAGTGGTACCCCTTCCCATCCCTGAACCCCGTCTGAAGTAGAAATGCAATGCAAATGTCCCTGCAGGGTTTTATTTAACTCTAAAAATTGATTAGCGTTTTGCTCATAAAAGTTCTAAAACACTGTGAAAATGCATAGCACTTGCCTCACTTTGTTTAACAGACATAACGCTTCTAGAAAACCTATATAAATGCTTTCTGTACAGTTAGTATTGTCCCAAAAAAAAAACTGTTAATCAATTGTTTAAAACCCTGCCCTGGTAGTTTAGTGGTAACCCCCTCCCAGCCCCGATCGTAGCATAAAAAAACATCAGTATTTCCTGGTAGTCCACTGGACCCCCCAACCACCACTGAGCACACACACCCCACCGCTCCCCCTGCCCCAGTATGGCCACTGCAGCTGTAGGTTGGAACTTGAAAGCTTAGAGGTACACACTGCAAGCCCATTGGTCGACAGTGTCGCCAACGGTATTGGTAGTGTTACTGTGTTGTCATTCAGTGACAGCTCAGTCGGCTGGCAGCAGTGGAGTGTGCAGGTGAGTTTTGCTGCCCACTGGCTACAGTGGCCATGCTGGGATGGTGGGATGGGGTGGGGTGTGGGTGCCCCAGTGGGTGGGTGGGGTAAACTGAACTACCAGGAAATACTGGGATGTGTTTTTATGCTACGATCGGGGGGACCACGAACTATCAAGTATGTTCGTATTACATTTCTGCTTCAGATGGAGTTCAGGGATGGGAGGGGGGTACCACCAGACTACCAGGGAAATGGGGTTGCATTACATTTATTTTATGATTGGGGCTGGGAGGGGGGCCACTAGACTAACAGGGTTAAGAGGGATCCTTTCATTATTAGCAGGGGGCTGTGGGTGTACTGCAGGGCACCCAGCACATTCTGCCAGGTGCATCCCTGCCCCAGACATCCAAATAAGGCCATAATGACATGCAAATAGACCATTTGCATGTCATGGTCTGACTAGCTGGAATTTGCACCCGGCACATCCCCAAGATGCGTCATGCATCCCCATTCCAGGTATTCAGACCGCACAGGGGGATGTGCCACTGCATCTTCGGTGGCCCCCATGTGCACCACCCGCATTTGTTGCTATATTCAGACGGGATACGCATTGCGCATCTCATTTGAATATAACACTTTTTCACTCCTGCGCAACTCAGTTCCACTAAGCAAACACCTGCAACCTTTCTGGACGCAGTTTGGAAATCCAGGCCCTTATGTTTAGCACACTTTAGAGCCTAGAAATATTTTTCTTTGTAATTAACATTCTGTTTAGTCCTTGTCATGGAACCAGGAATTTACAGTTCTATCTGTGTCACTATATAGAGTCTGAACTCTGAACACTGCTCTGATAGGCTAGCTGCTAATGGTCAGAGATCCAAATTCATGCAGTGAAATAGTCAAAACTCCATATTCCTAGTTCCTTGAAGAGAACTGTACAGATGAGTCCCATAAAAGGAATGATAGAGTGAGAGTATACACCTGACCAATCGGAGTGCTTCTTTCCTCTGTGCAAGACACTCTTATTCTATGAAGAGTGTTTCATGCACAGCTACTCTACGACAAGCAAGTTCGAGCTGTTAATTTTTTTAAATGTTAATATATTATTGATCAATGTTGCTCAGTAATATATTAATACTGCCGCCAAGACCACTATCATGGTTGTAAGAGTGGTCTCACTTACTGTACATCCTCGGGGTATCAGAACTGCTCACCTTCAGTTCTCGTACACTAAGAATGTACACAAGACCACTCTTACAACCGAGAGTGTGGTCTTGCCAGTGGTATTAAAATACAAACAATGCAAAACATTTTCCACTTCGACGTTCATTTAGATACAGGCAATTATAAAATGAGTAAGGGAAATACTGTACTGTGATTGTTGGAATCCAATCACATGACTGTGCTGTTATCCAAGCACAGCAGCACAGTCAGAAATGCTTTGCTTTCTGAACTTCATTACGTAGTCCTAAAATAAAAAAATTAGGGAAGCCATTTTATAATGACAATAAAGCATTCCAGGGTATGCAGAATTGAGGGATAACAGCACTGCTTGGGTGCATAATGACCTCGGCTCTGCCTCAGGCTTCACTTTCTGAGGTGTGCCATTATCCCACAACAACACACCCTGTCATGCCTTATTGCTTAAATATGCATTATATAGGGTATGAATATTAATTCTGAAGCTAACATCACAAGCAGCTGCAAATTCAAACAAATTTCTTGTTCCCGTTCAGCAAAAACTTATTAAACATAAACATACAATTTTTAGAATTAAGAAACAAAGCATCAATGGGGCTTCCAGCATTTTGGTCCCTCGAAGCTACACTTTAATGTTGTCTAGCATTATCCCTTTAGCCCGTTTCCCCAAAAATTATTCATCTCTTAAACCTATTTATGAAATGGATCAAAATGGCTGCCACAAATGCTGCTGACTACATAAACCAGGTCATATGTAATGTCTTAACATCCTCATGTCTTCATGATGCTGGGTTTTCTTCACCACCCAAGGCACAGCATAACAGAGTTAGTTATGCATGCACCAATCCAAACAGTAGTTCTGAAACCTGTTCTCTCTCCCCATCACAGAATTTTTAAAGAAATTTTTTCATATTTGCAAAGCCATTTTCCAAACACACCCACCACAGTCAATCACGTACTATAACTCCTTCCCCCCATAAATCCCTTAAGCATCACACTCACCTCTATCCCTTTATATTGTTCCCTCTCCCCATCATAGAATTTTTTAAAAACATTTTTCATATTTGCAAAGCCATTTTCCAAATGCACCCACAACACAGTCAATCATGTACTGTAACTCCCCTCATAAATCCCTGAAGCATCACACTCAACCCTATTCCTTCATAATGACCAGTATTACAAAGACTCTCCCTCTAAATAAATGCAAGAATTTTAGAGCAAAGTAAACGAAGTCTGCATGCACATACACCACCTGAAGAACCAAATCCAGCTCTACATACCACTTTATAATGAACAGAATTACAGTAAATTCTTAGTCTTGTAAAAGAAATACAGTTATTTCATCATACTCTATGCTTTGAGAATACCGGAAGGATAAACACAGCCATCATTAGACACCTCACTTAGAAATTAAACACCAGGAAGAACTACGTTTCTCAGAAATTCAAACCTCAAACCACAACATAAAATAGCTATTAGAGTGACATTACAAAATTTTAAATAATTACCTTGAAGCAACCTATTTTTCAACTTTATTTTTAGATTTACAAATTTATGTACTAAGCCAAACCCATTTTAATACCGGGCCATTGTATTAGTGTAATAACACACTCAAGGGTGCTGAGCTTTTTGAGAAATAGGAACTCCTCCCTTGTACAATATGATGAGAAGCATTCAGCTTACAGCCCTAGCTCAGCACACACCAGAGGTGTGCCTACACATCTCCCAGTGAATGTACACCAAGTTATGTTATTACACCTGAATACCAGTTGCTTCAACTACCTCCTCTGGCAATGTATTCTATAATATTATCTTTTGAGTCACTACTGTCTGCTTGAATTGACCACATGTTACAAATTTTTACATTATCATTGCCCTTAATTTTAGTAAACCACCTAACTCACTTTATCAACACCCTTCATAATTTTAAAGACCTATATCGAGTCATCTCACATTCTCCCTTTTAAAACAAGACGAGGTCTAAACTTCTTTCCTCATTACTTGATTCTTGAAACTGCATATCATTTTGATTGCTTTATACTGCACCCACTCCAGGGAATAAATATGAGCCATGTAGTACTGTAGTACACTAGATAAGAGTCTACTCAATGTTTTACGCAGTTAACTTGTCACATTTTCTATTTATATTCCATCCCTCTGCTAATGCAACACAAAACACTCTGGTTTTCTTACTGCATTAGTGCACTGAAGGTTTCAAGCTTGTTTTTTTTTTTTTGTGTGTGTGTTTTTTTTCCCCCACACAATACACCAGAGCGCTTCTGTATACTGAGGTCAGTATACTGCAACTGAATGGCTGAATGTTAACTGCTCTGCTCTACGTTATTTTGTACCCCAATACTTCCATTTGTTGAACTAAAAACATGTTTTAACATTCCCCAGATATTTGTTTTTCTTCTGTTCTGGGCAAACCATAGTTAGCTTATCTTGACTTGACAATACTCTGCTTTTCCCCATCATTTTCTGATGAAATGTCAAACCCTCAGCCCTAAATAAGATTGTTGCATTCACTGTAGGTGTTTTAGTGCGCCAGTGCATTAATATTTAGGGTAAATGCATAAAATGCTACCTCAGAAAAGGCAGCCTGTTATGGTCAAAAAAGCAACACAAGTGTCCTCATTTTGGCAAAAGATTTCTGAATGATCCTACTGCTGCTCTAGTTAATAAAGACAAACATAATTGTATTTCCCACGTACTATGTGATTTCATGCTGCTGTGAAACATGGCACCATGGTTATGCAGTATAACAGTTCTTCTGAACTAAGACTTAAAGGCCCAGTGCTAATAAAACAAGATGTGTACTGATATTTCATTATTTGTACTGTGATGACTAATGCTACCCCATTTCTTAAAGTAATATGTGTCTGACAAACTGCTGAGGTATTCTGCTCCCACATGGTATGTGCATTCTATTCAATATGACTTTTTCTTCACAGATCATAATAATACACATGCTTTGCAATCTCAGATGTGAATACATTAATTTTAGTTGCAACTGTAGACCACCTAGTTTGGTATCAGCTATTATAAATTTTCAATTCAGATTCTCCATTCTCTTTAAAGTCTTTGAACTACTATAAGCCCTGATGTTTTTTGTTTTTTTTTATACAAAGGGTGCAATACTGTATGTTTTTACAATTCAGTTATTTTGTTCCTTTTTAAAATATTTTCAGAGGACAGCTCAGCTGAGAACACCATCTCATTTCTTGTGAGGTCTTGCTTTTGTTTCAGCTAGCAGGACTTAAAGAGGAAGGAGGGTTGGCAGGACCTCTTAAAACAGTGCAACAAAACTGTGCAAAATATTTGACCCTACCTTTTTTCACTATAAAAGATTTCAAACATCTTCCAGTTTTATTTGGCAGTACAATTTTCTAATTCCACCAAAATTTCAGTATGTTATAAATGTTTTAATTACATTTTTTCTCAAAAAAAAAAAGGATGGCCGCCACATTTTGCATTGAAATAGTATTATAGACCTGCCAAGGGTTAGGATCAAAAAAAGACTTGTGATGTGCAGCATAGGAGGTACCTAGACAAGTACATTTGACAGGTATGTTAATATTTTTCTTAATTGTAGTTTTGGAAAAACATTTTTCATTGCACTGCTGGTTTAATGGTTTAATGTTTAAAATCCCATGATGAACTGTTTCAAATAAGGTGCTGCGTTAACTATAGGTAATATCTACAGGTAAGCCAGTACCTCATTTGAAATAGCTTTTTGAGGTCTTTCAGATTTTACAAGGTCCTGCAAACTTTACTTATTTTTTTAAGCACAGGTTGGAAGAAGAATCTTGGTCAAGGATGAAAACTGAGACAATGGCTGTTGTAGGACTTAGCCTCGTGATCTCTAGTTTCACACTTTAATGCTCCCACTAGACCTCACTACTTCAGATATAATAGATCGTGAATATGAGTGATTTATCTAATAATGGCCAGTAAAGATTTGTGTCTCAGTGTAAAAGTAGGATCTACAATTTAGCTGGTTATACAACGGTACCAGCCAAGATGCAACGCAGTAGGGCTGCAGTATGTTAGAAAATGCTGCAGTACACTTTAGAGAACATTGTAATTCAATGGCAATTAAGACCTTGTATTTTGTGACATGAAATTTACTGCAAGTTATTGTGCTGCATCATGGCTGGATTCGCTGTACATGAAGATGAAGGTATAGCCAGTAAAGAGGAACAATATGACCAGATTAAAAGGGATTTGGACCCTTTTATATCGCTCTCCTCTCCCAGTACACATCTTCTCACAGACATGTAGTTTGTTGGCCTCAATCTAAACCAGAATAAATGTTAAAGCCCAATCTTTTCTCCAGTGAAGCCTTGTCAACCTAACCCACATAAGAATTTGCATACCTATGATGGATGTGAGTCAAGTATATGCGTATGGATTGGAGAAACACAAAGAAACCTTTACAGTTAATAGCTGGACCCTTTCAAACATCCCACTGGGTTTATGCCCTTCCCAAGGTTCTCATCTCATTAAAGATTATTTTGTTCCAAATGCATTCAAAAATAATGTTTTGAATAGGCTAATGTATCATAAGACTGTTTCAGCATTGAGTATATAAAAATGAAATGCAAATGAAAGAAACCTACATGGTTCAATTTTGTTTTTCCTTCCCTTATAAAAATAAATAATTGCCAAATATTTTTCCTTTCAGTGTTGAGCTGGACTTTAAACAACAAGAAGACAAACTACAGCCAGTTCTAAGAAAACTTCATCCAATTGAGGAAACTCAGGTTCTACCTTTGCCTTACCCCCAGGAGGGTTATTCTGCAACCCCCAAGCAGAAATCCAAAACTGAATCCAAAAAACATGGAAGATGGAAACTCTGGTTTCTTTAATCAAAATAATTACAACCTGATTCTAAACGTCTGCTGTTGACAGAACTCAGTTTTTAGTTAAGTTCTTTTAAGCAAAGCCAGAGCTCTTCAATCATAGCTGCAATGCCTTGACTATTAAAGACGGTACTCAAGTTTCATCACATATACCAAAACGGCCTTTGTACTAATAACTAATTTACAGAAGAATGGCAAGAAATCACACCTTGTCATCTTCTATTTGCAGTTCAGAGAGGAGGGTATAACATCAGAATTAAAATTTATGTTGTCAAAGCTGAAAAATCAAACAGTTTTTTATCAGTTCAGCAAATGTTGTGGTTCTCCTTGTTAACGGCAGGCTGTTGTTGTACACTCTGCTTAAGTAAATGATTATTTTGAAACCTTTATTTATAAAAGGTTGAGATAGGAGCAGACAGCAAGCCTCATGTTTGCAAGGTTCTCAGTTTTTGTATTTAATTTTTAATGAGCAGGGGATCAGTGCTATTTTCAGCACCCGGAATTCTGGACAAAGCACAATTTTTTAAAATGGTCAGAGACCATACATAATTTTGATGATGTGACTAGACATATATCTTTTGCCTTCATCTGCTATAAAGTAAAACCAAGTGATTAAATGTTAGGGGCATGTCAGAGCCTCTGATTTAGTGCCATCTTCATCACCAGATTGACAACATGTTTACTGCTCATTTCCAAAGGGCGAGCAGCCACAAACCACCCAAAGTGGGGACATGCCTTTAATCACTGCAAGCTGACAGGGTCAAGCAATGGAACACTGAGACATCTTAAATGGCATTTTTAATCTTTCTGTACCCAAAGGCCAGGGTGATTTCAAATAATAAAAAAAAAAAAACCACACAATGGATAAGGTTTCTGTATTTTAGTGATATTGTTCAAATATAGTTGCTACAGTTTAATCATGTTTACAATACGATAATTAAGAACACTTTAGACATTACACTTTATTGACAGTATTTGATTAGGTTGTTGTACAAGGAGCCAGCAAATTTATAGTATGTGCATTGTTTAGTATATGAAGGCTGGGTAGTGTCCTAAAGAAAATAATGTTTTATTTCACCCTATTAGGACATACAGTATATTTGACTGTGTCACTGTCATTTAGTATTGATAGGTAAAGGGTATACTGAAATGCTGAAATTTGTCAGTCTAATTAGGTACATTATCTTGGTAGCTCTCAAATACGCAGATGTGTACATTTCGAGGGTTCTTCTAAACAACCCATTTGCTAGATAATGCAATGAAAATCAAGTGATTTCAAATGTTCTGCTAAAAAATTTAGCTTTAGTTGAATGTTACTGTTCCATATTTGGACATCATTTTTTTTTTCTCAAACAAATGCCATGAGGTTCACAAAGAGTCCACGGTATGTGATGTTGGCTATTTCCTAATATTTTCTAATGTATGACTATAACATCAATTAAATGTCAAAGAGATCATTTGTATTTGAAACCCACACTGCAAATATATGCTTTTCAAAGATTACTGGACTTCTATTTGTGCAGAAGTACTTATGAGGGCTGTAAATCCTTGTATATATGAAACAAAATAGGTGAAAATATTTTTCTGAGACAAAAAAATATATATAAGAAAAGGTAATTCTGTGCCATGGAGGAAGTGCAATTTATTTATGTGCAATGTGCTCTGTGTATTTTATACTGTTTTTAATTAAAGTTATAAAACGTTTACAACATGAAGTTCAACAGTGTGCAGTTCATCAATTACACACATGTTAGAGTTACATAAAAGTAATACTGTTTTACAGGGGCAATGTTATATCATATATGCATGCTAATCTATCCATAATATAACATTTTCATGTACAGTATGATATATAAAAAGATAACATTCAATCTTAAATGATGTCTGGCCACAACTTTTCTACAGTTCAAACAGAAATGCAAACCTAGGTGCACACACAATTCTAGTCTCACATGCCCCTGGCCCTAGCCTATCCCAGAGACACTCAAATACCTGTTTTTAGAGAAGCCCCCCCAACACACAATTTTGATCCATGATTTCGTGGAGGCAGACTTTTTGAGCCAATCTTGAAATTCTGACTGAGTAAGTGCATGTTGGGGGGGGGGGGGCTGATAGTGTCAATGATGCTAAGCACACAGAGTAGTCAGTTTGCAAGCATCATTGATGATGCCTCCAGTCAAGTACCCACTTCCCTTGCTCAGATGCACTTACTAGTTTTTCACTTGAGCTGTGGCATGCACCACAGGTTAGGGAGAGGGTGACTGAGCTAGTTAGGGTACAAACACTGACCCCTCTAATCAGGGATATCAGGAAGGGGCCCTCTACAAAATAAAAAATGTTGGGTGAATGTTTGGGTGGGGAAGGGGTTGGGCTTGGGATGGTGGAATATATATACAGCCCCTAAGTGTGCATATGTGTTTAGGTTAGTATTTATATTTGAATTAATGTACATAACCACAGCACAGCATGAGACCATGGACAGACAGAGAGACACACACAATCCTAAGAGATATATATAGCTGAATATAATAAAGTGTTACTTGTTCCCAGGACTGAATATAATAAAGAGGTACAGTATGTTTGTTACTTGTTCCCTGGACTACAGTATATATAAATAAGAAGCTTGCCTTTTTATATAAGTAGAATACTGTGTTCCTCATATATTTCTATAGCACAAAAGCAAATAATTATTCAACCAGAGGTGTGAATGCCCCAAAAAGGAGGCCATGAGATATCAGCAGTAAAACACTGCAATATCTAAGTAATACTCACCAGTTCTAAATATAAAGAACCAAACAAGTAAGATTTGGAAAAATAATGTAGACTTAATAAAGGGCAGTGAAGGTAAATATCATATTGTAGTATTGTAATAAGTGAATTACCATGTTACAGTTATACAAAAAAGATTTTTGTAAACATTTTCTTATGAGAATTTATATTTGACCAGATTTGAAATTGAAGTATCAATGTTATACTATTTCAAAGAACTGTGCTTCCACATAAGTAAGCACAATTAGGGGAATCCAGAATACAAACCTTTAAGTAAAGTGTTTCTAATACACAACATGACATGTGCCACCAAGGACACACTTCCCAAGGGAAGAAGGCATTAAAATACCATGCTATTTACAGTATATCTAAGTAAATTATAGCACATGACAAAATGTGGTAAGCAACATTATCACCCCCCAACCACACCAGGTGGACGCACTGAGTCTTCAATCACAGGGATGTTAAATACTATTAATCTATCACAAAAACAAAATGACTAAACGTTGAAATGTGTCATGCATTTGGGGGCACAAACACTACAATGTTGAAATATCTTTTACTAAATAAAGGTATTAGCTAGTGCTGTTCTGCTGACAGGACCACAGAGCCAAGCTGAGCAGTTCTGTCAACCCAAACAGCATGTACTTCTTCAATAAGAGACATCGGTCAAGGGCGCATTGAGCATACATCACTGGAGTTCCCCTGAGTGACTTGTATGTGTTGTCAGTTTCTTACCGTAAAAAGTATACTCACTGCTGCTCATCTGCTCTGCTGAAGTGTAATGTTCCACTAAAGCTGCCACATGAGACATGCAGGATTAGAGGTCCTGAGATTGTGAATGCTGATTGGCTGAAATCAAGTTATGTGATTCATAATACATATTAATATGTCTACCTGTGCATGTTTCTTACTGCACAAGAACATTATCTCATGCTGTTTGGGCAAGTGGACCACAAAGTGAAGCAGAGTGGTTCTATCAACCCAAACGGTATGCGATAACATTCTTATGCAATAAGAAACACAAACAAGTCTAAATATTAACATATTATGAAGCAGTTGAAGATTTTCCTGCAACACAAAATTGTCAGCATAACTTAAGAGGCACTTTTATTTCTTTATACAGCAGTTTTCTTTCCCCCTTCTTGTAATTCTGACAAGTGGTACAGCCACAACTGCTTGGATGTGGTAGCGGGCAGTGGCTGACGAAAGTTAAGTTTCCCACTGTTCGTTTTACATTAAAAAAAAGATTTGAGGCATTTTTTTTTTTTTTAATTTTCTTAAGTATTTTTCTGAAATCCACCAGCATTTTAGAGGCAGGCAAATGTGAAGCAGAATGCCGAGCAAGTGGCAGTTGACAGCGGATGGCAGCCGAATGAAAGTTGAGTATACTGCTCAAGGCAGCATCTGTATGCTCAATAAGAGGTACGGTGGTTCTCCTCTCCAACTGAAGGAAAATCTGAGACTGCTTTATAATAATAAAAAAAGATGCACTCAGAGTGAAGTGGCTTGTAACAATTTTAATCCATGCTGTTATATTCAGTTGTATAACAGGAAGCCTGTGACTATTTAATATTCATTTACTGATGCTGCCCTATAGCACAGAAATGATCTATTTGTGCTGTTGTACCTGCGCTGAATATACCAAGCATCCTCTCAATATCAGAAGCCCAGTATTTCAGTCATAAAGCACAGCGACATGCACATGAATTACAGCTCCCTCTATCTCAGCATAATTCTTTCACAAAGTTTAATTTATGTTAATTTTAACCAAATGAGCTTCCTAGTATTATTTCACAAATACTGTCAATTAGAGGTTCAAGACCCAGGGCTCTTCTAACCTACAACTATATGTCTCAAATTTGTAATTTTACAACCACATTACTGAATAAGATAATTTAGCCTACAGGGAAGAATTGATAATGTCTGTGACACTATTTCATATGGATCTAACTAGCAGATCTACATGATGGGATGGTAACATCATTAGTGTCAAGTTGAAAGCACCAACAAATATAATAGTCCCACGCCAGGGATGTGGGCTGATTCATGCCCAACAATGACACTGCAATATAGTACTACGGGACGTTGCCCATTTGGAGGCACTTTCCCTTGGATGAGATGTTATGCCGAGGGCATTTACACCTATTTCTAGAAATTGTCCTAGTAGAAATTAAACATCTCATTGTTTGGTTTGCCAGTTTCCAGCAAACAATTTTCACATGGCATCAAAGAAACTCAGTTACACAAAATTTCCCCAAAATCTGAATTTTATGATCTTTAATTTCTTAATACTACAGGCATTTGCATTAAAACAGGATATCCTTCCTTAAAACTTCCATCGGTTTACATTGCTTATTTGTGTTGTCAAGATATAAGCCTCTGTTTGTGACATCACAACCTGCTGCTATTGAAATAATTCTGATGTCAAAACCAGGGGATTGTAACTTCAGAAGAGAAAATGCAGCAGGAAAAGATGAAGACTAAAGGTAAAAGAGTACGTTTTCACAGAAAGATCTTTAGTAATAAAGAATGGGATATCCTAAAATTCACACTTATTGGAATCCCGATGTTATAAGATTTGAGTCTTGATGATGTCTACAGTCTCTGATTTGCTGGAATTGGGAATCCCTGTATACTGAGATTAACCCCATCCCTATATCCTAGCCAAAACTCATCATCTCAGTAGGCCTATTTACACTTAGCATTATAAATTGGCTAAGAGAAATCAAGACCTGTCATTGGTCAGATGTGATCACATGACCAAGTGTTATTCCAGCACAACAGCACTGAACCTTATTGCTCAGTTTCTAAAATAAAAATCGGTGGAACCATTTTATAACCACAGTAAGGCACTCCAGGGTCTGCATAATTGTGGGATAATGAATGGTACTTCTCTGGTGCATAAGGCACCTGATGTTATCTATTGCCTCACTTCCGAAGCATACCACTATCTCAAAATGATGCACACCTTGTCATGCCACACTGCTTAACTGAACAGTGAGTGGTGCAGAGTTGCTAATCCGCTGATCATGGTAGACATGTCTGGGACCATTGTGAGCCATCAGTTTCAGCTACTGTACTGCAGTGGCGGGGAGCTGAAACACTGCATGAGCTTTCAGTCCCTGCAGTGATGCATTTGCAGGGTTGGGAGGCAGCAGAGACAAAAAAAAAATAATCTCTTTATGTTCGTACGGTATGCTTTTGATTGAAAAATGTAATACTATGAAATTTGCCTATAAACACTTGGTGTGCAATGTGGAAAAGACAGCTTCAATGTGGTAAAATTAGGGATAAAGGAAGCCTGTCTGTTTGCAATACTCCAAAGCTTCTGCAATGACTTCACAGCTCCTGTATGTGGATGCACTGCAAATGGCTACAGTACTGCACTACACTCACAGGAGCTGCGACAGTGCCATAACCCAGCATGTGTGTACACACATCTAATAATTCAGTTAAGAATGCAATTATTCATGACAGCATTTGGGATGTTGCAAATTGCATAAATGGTGCTCTGTTTTGTCTGCATAAGGTCACTGCATAGCCGGCGTTTAACACAACACTTTATCTTGTGTGCTGAGATACTAGGAGGTTTCCTTTTTTTCTCTATTTTAACGACTAACTGCTTTCATGGTCACTATAATTCATTTACTTCTGTGCCGTTAAATTTGTACCATATAGTGCTGTCAGCCCTATGGGGATAGAGTGCTACATAAAAAAATTGCCTTCCTTGCCTTAACATATGAAAGGTCCTTTATAAATCCAAATTCTACAGTATTCTATTGATCTTGAGACACCGTTGCTCAACCACGGCTTATTTTCCCATTTTCTTCCTACCTTTATTACATTATTAAGGATGATTAATGTGAATATGAAAAATATACGCTGCTGTGGAAGTGTTGGTGCCTTCCTGTCCACCCCCTCCGAAAGTAAACAGAATACACCCATTACCTGTACCATCACCCACTCTGCTAACATCCACAAAACACAGCAAAAATATTTCAATGACCCTCTTATCTCAGTCTTTTGTCACCCAAATGTTGGTCACTGTCCCTCAAGGCGTGGGTGAGAGAAAATGTGAAACACATCACTGTGCAATTGAAACAGCAGCTCAGAATACTGTGGGAAGTTAATGTTTTGATGCTCACACAGTTTGCCTTTGTTTGAAAAACCTAATATTACGGATTCTGTCTATAAATACTTGGGGTTCGATTCTCAAAACTTGAAGCAAGTCGCGCCAAGTGGCAGTGTACAAGGGACCCTGTGCCCAATTCTCTATTGGGTAGGGTCCCCGCGGCAAAGTCCACAAGGCTGTGGCAACTGTGGCCATTTTCCAAACAGACGGTGCATCTAGATGGGTTGCCACAAACTGTGGAGCAGCTGGGTGCCACTCTAGGACATGCTAACACCCCCCCTTGCCCCGATACGAAAATTAAAGATGTCCCTGGTAGTCTAGCAGATCGCACCAGCTACAATCCCCCATTATGAAATATTAAAACTTCCCTGGTGGCCTAGTGGCCCCCCACCCTGGCAGGCAGTGCCCCAAACCCTCCATCCCAAAACCAAGCTGGCAACTGGCAGAGAGCACTGCTCACCACCATAGCCAGCTATTGACTGAGCTCTCAATGAGCATGTACTGTATACAGCAAGCACTCACAGCTCTCAATGAGCATGTACTGTATACAGCAAGCACTCAGAGCTCTCAAAGAGCATGTACTGTATACGGCATGCACTCAGAGCTGTCAATGAGCATGTACTGTATACAGCATGCACTCAGAGCTCTCAATGACCATGTACTGTATACGGCATGCACTCAGAGCTCTCAATGAGCATGTACTGTATACGGCATGCACTCAGAGCTGTCAATGAGCATGTACTGTATACAGCATGCACTCAGAGCTGTCAATGAGCATGTACTGTATACAGCATGCACTCAGAGCTGTCAATGAGCATGTACTGTATACAGCATGCACTCAGAGCTGTCAATGAGCATGTACTGTATACAGCATGCACTCAGAGCTGTCAATGAGCATGTACTGTATACAGCATGCACTCAGAGCTGTTATTGAGCATGTACTGTATACAGCATGCACTCAGAGCTGTTATTGAGCATGTACTGTATACAGCACACACTCAGAGCTCTCAATGAGCATGTACTGAATACAGCATGCACTCAGAGCTCTCAATGAGCATGTACTGTATATAATATGCACTCAGAGTTCTCAGTGAGCATGTGCTGTATACAGCATGCATTCAAAGCTCTCAATGAGCATGTACTGAATATAGTACGTGCTCACCGAGAGCTCAGTCGGTGGCTGGCTGTGGTAGTGAGCAGTGGGCTGTGCCAGTCGCCGGCTCAGTTTCAGGATGGGGGGGAGCAGGGTGGTGCGGCACTTTCTGCTGGGGTGGGGGTCCACTAGACCACCAAGGAACCAGGGATATCTTTACTTTTAATAACAGAGGATTGGGCCGGGGGGTCTGCTTCCACAAAGAATGTTCTAATTTTTCATAATGGGGGATCGGGGCTTGGGGAGTCTGCTAGATCACCAGGAATGTTTGAACTTTTCAGAATGGGGAATCAGGGCTTGGGCAGGACTACCAGATCACCAGGGACTTGTTTTAGTAAAAGGGGTATCGGGGCTGGGAAGTGGGCGGGGGGAGATCATGGCACCTTGCCAAACACTGCTCAACTTTCCCAGAGGGCAAATTTCTAAATCTCCTTGGACTGCCCTGGCTTATCTAATAGTACTTAGAAATCTGCCCTCTGGGAGAGTTTTGAGAATCTTGATTTAGGGGATTTGGCAGCCTGTGTCTGCCGCAAGCCCTTGCTCCATGCTGCAGCCCATTTTGTGCTGCACACATGGTGCAACCCCCATTTAGTGCATGTAGGCTGCATTTGAGAATCTCTCCCAGTGCATCTTTTGGTGCAAGGGGCACATTGCACCAATCCTTGTAGAGCAAGCCCCTTGTGCCATACCAGGAGCTTTGAGAATCGGGCCCTTAATGTACAATTTGGCAAAGACAGCTTCAAAGTGGTACAATGAGTGATATCCCCGCTAATGTGGGGGAGAGCAGTCGAGAGGTATATTCCTCTTTCAGTACCAATTGATTAACAAATGCTTATGCAATGCCAAGACTGTGTCCATTTGCTGAATCACACCTGATAAGAGAAACCATCATGTGTCTTCAAAATCTCAAACTGTATTCATATATTGTTAGGGCACATCTGCTTTGGAGACCTGCTCCTACTATGATCAAACAGAGGAGCAGGAAGTGACCATTTCTCATAGTAAAACTATTGGGAGGTGGAAGTTGTGTAAGTCTTATGATCCATAAAAAGTGATTGTTGTGTGATGCCATTTGTTGGTTGTCATTTCTGTAAGAGTAGAATAATCATTTATTGGTTGTGAAAAGGAGAGGGTAAAGAAACTGCTGCAATCCTCACCCAAGTTTAGAACTAGCACAGTGCATATGCACAAGACTGGTTTACTGTTTTTAGTTTTAAGTTTCAAGTTGCAATACTGCACCCCACCCCCACGCTAAAGAAATATGAAGAGCAGGGCTTTTTATGTTTGTGTGTGCATGCATTAAGGAAATATACTGTGAGAGTAGCGGGCTTCAGAGGTGTGTCACTGTCGCATCCAATGCAGCTTATGCTGCAGAAGGCTCAATGGTGACAGCCCAATGATCAGCGAAGCCAATCGTGATGCTCTTCTGCTTATAATGGGCAGAAACTTTGTGTAGCTGAAAGGAGGCAGCCGTGCCTATAGCAGCTGTATCCTTTCATATACAATACGCTGCCCAGCAGCCAGCTAAGTAGTCATTATCAGCCTGCCTGGACTTCTTACAGCACATGTCCCACCGAGCCTACATTTTATGTAATAACACACACCCCCAACCCTCTTAAAATGTGGGGATACCAGGGTACGCATCCTCCCTGGTGCCACCGAACATCTGTGCCACTGCTGTGGAACACTTTATCAATCCCCCCCCCCCAACGAGACTTGCACTGAACCGCATCTTTCATGAAACTCCCACCACCATCAACGTAGGATGCTCACAACCCCCTTAGAATGTGCAGACAGCAGGGTGCCCGCCTCCACTGCTGCCAAACATCTATGACCCTTGGGTGGCCAATCCTCAGTGTCACCCTTGCTGTAAGAAACAAAAAGTTGTTCACAGTTTTTTCCTGCAATTTTGCTCTGAAAAGCAGAAAAACATCCATCAATGTCTTTTGATACCACCCTCAAGCTGCCACCCACTGCAGCCCGACCCCCCACTCAGTACCCACCACCCCACTCCCCCTTCCACACATACCCTCACTCACCTCGAAATGGTCCACCACCACTTTGCTACAAAACATGTCCTTCTCCTTCAACATTGGCTGGGAACTGAAGAAACAAGGTAAGTTCAGCTAATGAATTTTCAATGCATTTTGAACTTTTACTCATGAATTTGTCATTTGTGGATATTTTTTCACCAAATGTTCAGCATGGCCTTTTATTGACCTCACCTCGTGAACAAGGTAGGTGAAAATTTTCAAATATGTCCCAAGCCGCGATTTTGCAGTGGCGTCACAAGTCGCATTTCAGCCTGGATTTGAAAAATTTCACCTACCAGGTTCATGGAAGTGGGGTCTTAAAAAAACGATGTTGAAAACGTGGGGTCACGTTTACATATAACATTGGTCATTTTCAATATTTTGACCCCAATTTTTTAACATGGTCATTTTTTTCACATCATCTCTTGAATGGAACAGGTGCTGTTTTCCAAATCCTGCACAAAACATGCTTTTACACTTGTGGCATGAAATGATGTTTCAGCCAGGATTTTATAAATGACACCTGTCATGTTCAGAAGGGGTGGCCATAAAAAGACGCTGCTTAAAATTTTGTGTTGAAATGTAAACAACAAAAAGTTATTAAGAAATGTTGTGTGCAGGGCTGGCCTTTGGCCCAGCAGGTGGCATGCTGTGTTCCCATGCTGGCGACTTGAGTTCGGGAACAAACTCAGGAAGCTGGTTGGGCAGCACAAGGATGGAGGCCAGCACCACCTCTCTGAGCCTGTGAAGGTACTGCACACTGTTCTGTCACAAAGATGACTCCCTGTAGAGGATCGGGAAGCCTTCCCTCACAAGCGGTTGAGCAGCATAAACAGCATGCTTATAGATAAATCATTTATCACACAAGGTTCCCTCAGCACATTTCATTTATGCAACAGAACAGGACCTTGCGTGACTATTTTTGGTGGCTTTTAAAAAAAAAAATATTATTCATGAAGAACTTGTGGTACTGTGTGTTCCCCACCCTCACCCCAATTGCCATAGCTGCTGCCATAGACACGGTGTTAGGATGATGAGCTGTCGCTAAAATTCTGCTTGCAATGCCAGCCAACCATCTCCACTGTTATTTTGCATGCTGCAATGGCACTATCCCATACAAATGAACCCTTGGCAAACCACTTGATCTTGCCTGATCAGTTGTGAGGAAGAGTAGCCAGGTCAGGACTTTTTATGTTTGCCTGTGTGCATGCATTAAGCAAACATATTGTGAGAGTAGAGTAGCAAGCTTCAGAGGCCTGTCACAGTTGTATCCAGTGCAGCGCAGGCTATAGGAGACTCGACAGTGAAAGGACAATGATCATGATGCTGTGTTCTGCTGGGTGATGGGTGGAAACTTCATGTAGTTGAAAGAAGGCAGCCATGCCTCCCAGACAGTGACTGCATCCATTCATCTACATGACATCACCCTGCAACCAACTGAGCAGCGTCATTATCAGCCTGCTTTGTTTCATAGTCTTTTGGATCCCCTCTGGTTAGAGCAGTACTTTCCATTCCCTTCCTTCTCCTCCCCAACCAGCATTCTTTCTGTATCTCCTTTCCCCTACAAACGAGTGTCAGTGGCTGTTTTGACTGTCCCTCCTGCACCCACAAATAAGGCACTCAGTGTCAGTTGTTTTCATTCCTCCCACTGCCCTCCCCACATGTAATGATAAACATTACTGTACAGCAGCTGAGAACATGAAAAACATGGAGGTTCGGAGTCTCACCAGCAGTATTTTCCCCAACCCCTTGGCCCCAGAACGGAGGTGCTAGGTGGCAGTTCTTTTCATTCCTTCCCTCATTCCCCCATCTAACAGTAAACATTACACAAAAAAAGTGCTCAGTGGTAATATTTCAGTGAGTCCCAAACATGGTCTGTTTAAAGTGGCCCGAAAATAGTTAATCTTCCCAACTGCTTCCCAACACCTCCCACTCCCTTGCTCTGTATGTCTTCCCACTCTAACTCTGTTATTGGTTCTGTGGTCTCTTTAAAAACACTCCCATCCCTCCCTCTGTGTACTTTCTAACCCTTGAATACTGGCCTGGCAGTCTCTTCAAAAACACCTCCTGTTGCTGTCTCTGTACGCTTTCCAGCCCCCACCCCTGGCTACCGGGCCAGCAGTCATCTGCTCCCCACCCTCGGTCACTGACCCCTGGTCTCCTGGCTCTTGGTAATGCAGAGCTGCCTGTCACAGCCCAGCATCAATGATAGCAAGCCTTCCCTTGTTAACCCCCTCAGTAAAGCTGAACCTGACACAGAAGAAGGTGGCCCAGCCTGGGCAGCTGTAGTGCCTAAGGGATTAGGCTGGTAGGGTGAGTTAAAGGGGCCAATCTGCAAAATAAAGACGGGGAAGAGATGTATCCAGCTAGCACTGGGTGTGCCCAACACCCCCCCCCCCAGCTGCTCCCTCAGGCAGAATGTCATGAGCTATGCCCTAGAAGCATGGGACAACAGCACTGACCTATGTGACTGGCCCTCTGAACAAGTGACAGACAAGCAGAGGCTTGTCCATTTCAGCTCAACCATGTCACCAGCAGTGACCCTGAGACTTGGGACAGGCCCCAGTGACTGGAACCAACCCCTCAGAGCAACCAGCAGCCTCGAGGGTACTGTGCCTCTGCTACTTAAGAGAAGCCACTGAACTACAGCTGTCATCCCAGTCAGGCAAGCCACAGAGCAACCAGTGGGGACAATAGTTGGCATTGAAGAGATTCATCAATAAATGAAGGCAAGGCTAAGCAAACTAGCGAGACCCAACAATGGTGATAGCTCCTCTCCAGCCCACCCAGCACAGCCAGCACTAAATATATGCTTTTGTCTTTTTTCCCCTGCAACAGAAGATGGAACACTGGCAATCGGGTGCCAAGTCAGCCTGAGAAGTGGGCACTCTGAAGAGGCTAACAATGGTGAACCAGATCAGCAATGATGAGAGTATTTTATTACATTGGCCCCAGTAACTGCTTCATTTTAATTATGTTAAAAAAAACATTTCATAGCAATCCACTTCTAACTATGGCAATGTATTATGTGTGAAATAAAAGTACAGGCATTTCAGATCACTAAATATAATCTGACAAGCTGTGTTTCTGTGTTGGCCAGGATAGAGGTGTCATCTCATTTCTCACTGCACACTTGGGTCATCAGATGAGGCAGAGGCTGATTCAGTAAAACTGTACTGACAGACTGGTTCTTCAAACCTGAAGCAGCCCGTCAATACTAGCTGCAATCTCTACTTGAGTGCAGCTTTTATTTCAAATGTTGGTTTTTGACACGTGGCTAGCATTCGAAGGTGGCCTCTATTTGAACATCTACATTATTTTTGAAAAACTCGGTCACAATCTATGAAAACAACATTATGTGTATTCCCCAATCATGGTAAGGTCACTATTGTAACTCGTTTAGCCCCTGTGCTATCTATGCCCAACACTACACCGAAAGTACAAGCAGGCATACATTCAGCACTGACAAATGCTTGTTAAGGTATCTGGGATTCATTAAAAGCAAGGCAAGTGTAGCTCACACAATCAGAAATAGTTTAAAGGAGAAAACAGTAATCGGCATCCAAGCGTGTCAGATTTTCTGTCCAAAACAACATCCACACCATTACTAATTAACTCAATTTACTTTTCAATGGCAAACTGAGTTCTGTTTAATCTAAGTTATTTTCAGTCAGAAAAACTATAAATTGGATGGACACGTTTTGTTTCTCTTTACTGTAAACAAACCCATGTAGTACTTGTGAAAGCTGATGGACTGACAACACTGGAGACTGAAGCCCTCTAAGCACAGGACCAGGTACAGTACGGAGTAAGGGTAGTGCAGACATGCCATACTGTGATGCATTTTAATACTAATGAAAGGTAAATTATCCATAGCCCAGCTGCAGAGAGTGTGTGTGTTGGGGGGGGGGGGAGAGGGGGGAGCAGGCTAACATCTAGGACACAGAGGCATACAAACAAAACCAGGCTGGATACAAGGAAACAAACCAAAGTGGTTTATTTTGTGACACTAACACAGAGGACACTGTTACTCCAGTGCTTCGAATCCTAGTGTAGCCACCCACCTCCCCATTTGTCTAGGGGCACGCAATGTTTCAAGAGGGGAGGGGGGCCTACACCGAAGGAACCCAGACCAGAACATTAACAACCATGGAGAATAGAATGGAGTAGTCTTGCCACGGTCTGGGTCCTACTGCAGTATAATGGAAACCGGTACCCCGTCAAAACTTCTCTGGATACTCAGGGGTTGGAACAGGAGATCCCCTTCTTTTTTTTCTTTCCTCCTTCAGAGTCCCCCACCAGCACCCAGCCTAGGAAGCACTGACATCAAGCAGGCTGTGAACTTTAATCCCCCCCCCCCCAATGATACAGCCCAGAAATGTGCCTTTCTCAGAACACCTACCAAACCCATAAACTGGGAGGAAGGCACAAAAGTGGGGCCTCTAATGGTGAACATAAGCCCCTCTCCTGGAGAAGGGGCTTACACTAGACTGGATTCTTCCTCAGGGGCAGTGGCCCACAGCAAACTTCTAGTATTTAAAGCTCTCACCTAAAGATATAGTACCTTCACACTGAGAACATAAGTTAAATTACAGAAGCTCCCAGTACCCAGAATGCTCAAGTATCAAAAACCATACAGGTGCAGTAGAGTGCAACAAATAATAAATACAGTAACAGATCAACCCCATGAATGATAATCCCTAAAGAAAAGAAGTAAAAAAAAGTAAAAATGGAGGTAACTACTAGCACTAATAAGGTGCACGGACCCCGAAAGGGCTCAACAATAATTAGGATATGAAACCATTTTTGCAGAAGTTCTTTGTGAGTAGTGGATTTTTTGAATCTGTTCAATTTATTGTCCCACATCTCACTTAAACACGAACAGTCAGACTAAGGGGCCCCACACTCAAGTATGGGCTGCTCCCAATGTATACTCTGTGTGCAGAAACATTTTGATTTGCTTACTGTTTACTATAATATAGTAGATTGCATCAGACTAATGTTGCTTAGTTTTTATTTATTTATTTAAAAGTTGTTTACCGGGAAAAGCATCATGAATCAATGCTCGTTTCCAGATGTGACCCGGGGAGGAGGTACAAAGCTTGAGAAAGTACAAACAATAAATAAAACAAAATTGAATAAAATTACAATACAGGGTATATACAGTTTCAGAATCTATATGCAAAAGCTGAGAAAAAAAAACTTTTCAGGTAAAAAAACATGCGATATGTTGCAAGAAAGTTGTAGGCTGACATCTTCTGTTGCTACAAATCCCAGAAGCCCCTGCAGCCGACACCAGAGCAGTAAGAAGAAGAAGTTGGAAATTCAACAGACTGTAGTGCACGCTGGAGCTTTTATCATCTCCGATCAAATGTTTTCTGGGTCTGCTTTTCTACAGTCCTCTGTGACTATTTAGCCCAGGGAGGACAGCAAGCAAAAGATCAAAGCTTATATAAACGATAACATGCACTGCATGCTGCTGTACCTCCCACTGCTGCCTACTGCTCTGAAGTCAGCTGCAGGGGATTTGTAGAAACAAAGTGGGTCAACATTCAGAGTCCCCAGGAGTGCCTCCCAAACAATGAAGACAAAAATTAGCACAGAAAAACTGAACATTTTCAGAAGAGCTTTGTCAGTTTCTGACACCTCCATGAACTGCTCAGTTCATGTCATTTCTTTTTCCACTTTATCCTTTTATTGATATTTGATTACATTAAAAAAGAACAAACATTCAATACAGCTGGAAGATATCCTCCATGTAAAGGAACAGAACACCACATTAACCATAACAATATGTGGGTTATGAAAATTACAGAAGTCTCATTTCATAGTTATTCTTAGATCTTGAACCTAAACAAGTTTGCAGGTGGGTAATGGCAGAGTTAAAATTCAAGCAAGGCAGCTGTTTATTCATAAAGATCCACCATATGTAAAGTGAGTGTTAGTAAATCCTTTAACTTGGATTTTAAGTGAAATGCATAAGTGATGTAAATGAGAGTACAATCAGTGCTCAGTATTAGGAGGATAAGAATGGAAACATAGTGTAGAGAGGGGAAATAATAAACTATGGGGAAGTGAGAGTGAAGAGCTAAAAGAAAAGAGAAAGGAGAGATATCTGTGGTTAGGGACAGAGATGTCCCTAATCTAAGGTCAGTATAAAAAGGAAGATTTGAATACCAGTAGATGAAGACCTAGAAGAGCTGGAGGTTTTGATATACCTGAAATAGTCCTGCCAGCATTTATCATACACAGTGAGTTGGTCCTGGATGACATGAGATAGTCGATCTAGGGATGCGCGTATCGGAAAAGGCTTTGAAGGACACCTGAAAGGGTTGCAACAAAGGCTGTTTCCAATTCATAAGAATCAGGCGTTTAACAAGGAGAAATAGTATGTCTAGCCATCTAAAATGTGGCTGTGAGAGGGAAGAGTTATTAGAAATGAAGATACTTAATAGAAAAAGTTTAGGGTCTAAAGATATTCTTTGTCCAGTAACTCTGGTAACCAGTAAATAAACTTTGCGCCAACATTTATTAATGGGAGCACATGACCATAAAATGTGAAGTAAATCCCCACTAGGCGAGTTACAGCGCCAACAGTTATTATTTAATAGTCCCATGCAATGAAGTACAGCAGGAGTTCTGTACCATAAGTGTAGGATTTTAATTTGTATTGAGAAACTATGGGCATCTTTGAATGTACTGTGAGACAGACACCAGCAATTACGCCACTGTGCGTCTGTGATATTACAGTTAAGTAGTACACTCAATTTGTTTTTGGCTGGAATAGAATGATCAGGTAAGTTGTCCATGATATCCTTATAAATGGAGCTATTTCATTTTACAGACAAGTTAGACCAGTGAAGAAATGTAATGATCTTGTAGGGTATGTTTATACACAAAATGAGAAAGTTATAAGCAGCCTTAATTTGTAAATACTTCCAGAAGTCTTGTTTAGGGATCTTCCAGATACTCTGTAAGTCACAGAATGTTTTGAGAGTGAGTGAATTCTGGTCCAGGATGTCTCCTAAGAAAAAATGTACCTTTGTTCCTCCAGGAACAGCAAACAATTGGATGATTCTCTAAGACAAATGTTGGGTTCCCCAGAGGGGGGCATACAGCCTGGGAGTTGGGTTAGATTTCAAAAATGTGTGAATTAGTTTCCAGTAAAGAATAGTGGATGACACAGTTGAATTAAATTTTTACTTAGCAGGGAGAGGGTTAAAGATGAAGGAAGTGAGAACTCCTCCAGGGCACAGTGCCGATTCCACTGCAACCCATAGCAGGGAGTGAGATAAGGGTTTCTGAAACCATTTAATGGTTTGAGTGGTTTGGTAGGCCCACAGGTAACCTTTGAATCCTCCTTTTTTCTTTTGTGCCCGAAGTTTGTTACGGCTGAATCTCGGTGGTTTCCCGTCCCATAAAAAGTTACCTAATAATTTGTCAGTTTTGGATAACAAAGAAGATGGTAAGGTTAAGGGAATGTTGATGAAGAGGTAGAAAATCTTAGGTGAATGGGACATCTTGATGGCAACTAATTTCCCTGTGAAAGAGAGGTTAAGAAGCTTCCAACTGTCAAGGATCATCTTGATATTATTAATCAAGGGGTTAAAATTAGTGTCCCAGATTTTTCCAGGTTTCGGGTTATTTTGATTACTAAATATGTACTGTCTTGTGGTGACCAACAGAATCCAAGGGGTAGGTTCACAGAAGGTTTACAGTGATCATTAAGGGGTAATGTCTCTGATTTCCATAGTTCAAAGAAAGGCCTCAAATGTTAGTGAATTTATTAAGTATGTCAACCAATGGGGGTCCAGTCTTGTTTAGGTTTTCGAGTAAGATTAGGAGGTCATCCACATAGGAAAGGGAAACATATCTTGAATTGCCAGCAGGGATTCCCTTAATATCTGCAGACTGAAGCAGACTAGCAGTCCGGGGTTCCATGGCTAAAATGAACAGAGAGGATGACAGAGGACATCCTTGTCTGATTCCCTGTGCCAGTTGAAAGTGAGAAGAGAGGGTAGAGTTAGTAAGAACTTCTGCCACAGGGGAGGTATATAATAATCTGATCCAAGAACAGAAGGTGTGAGAGAAACCAAAGTGAGACAGAACTTGATAGAGGTAGTTCCAATTCAAGGAATCAAAAGCATTTTTGAAATTGATGGCAATAGCAGTCTACGGTGATTTAAGGGATTTGGCTTTATAAATTAAATAGAGAATGTAAATGGTCAGAACCAGATCTATTCTTAATAAAACCAGCTTGTGAACAGTGATTTACCTTAGGGATCAGGGATTCGAGTTGATTTGTTAGTAGTTTATTAAATACAGATGGGAAGATATTTGCTAAAGAAACTAGTCTATAGCTCACAGGAGGTGTGGGATCTTTATCTTTCTTAGGAATTAAGGGTGATAATTGCTTTAGTACCTGTTGGGGGGAGTTTGCCGTTATTGGTGGCTTCTTGAAAGACATTACACAGAAGAGAAGAGAGAGCATCAAAAAGCATTTTTATAATATTCTACGGGAAATCCATCTCCTCCTGGAGGTTTACCAGACTTCAAGGAGGACAGGGCTTTCTGAATTTCTTGAGAAAAGGGTTTATCTAGGGTATTCATTTCAGAGGGAGAGAGGTGAGATAAATGCATGCTTTCTAGGAATTGTTGTATTTGCATGGTGGGTGATGGATTTAAATTTGAGTATAATTTTTGATAAAAGGATTTCATAATACAGATTATAGAGGGGCTATCGGAGTAGACTATACCCTGAGCATCTTTTAGACTTGAAATGTATCGCTCCATTTGCTGTGCTTTAAGCTGGTAAGAGAGAAGCTTCCCATGTTTATCACCTTGCTCCCAGTATTTGTGTTTAAGTTTAAACAAAGCTAGCTCAGTTTTATGGGAGATTAATTTATTTTAATTCTAAACTGAAGAATTTCAAGATGAAGCTGAGAGTCAGGGTTGTGTTTATTAGATTTCAAATATAGATTCTCTTTGGATTTAAGGGATTTTTCCATCTCCAATTGGTGCTCTCTTACTCTGTTCCTGTGGGCAGCATAGCTAATAATTTTCCCACAGATTATGGCCTTAAAAGCTTCCAACACGGTGCACATAGATGTGTCTGAGGGTTTATTGTGGGAGAGGAATTCCTGAATCTGAGATTTAACCACAGGTAGAAAGTCGGGAGCCTTGAGGAGAATGGGGTCCAGATGCCAAAAAGAAGATTTTGGGGTCGGAGGACCCCACAAGAGTTGCAATTTAACTGGGGAATGATCCTAAATTATAATGGGTGAGATAGATGAATCAATAGTTCTTTCTGTTATAGTCGTGGAGGCTAGCCAGCAGTCAATTCTACTGTAGGTCTTGTGCAGGGAAGACCAGAAGGTGCATTCTCAGTCATGGGGGTGAAAGATACACCAGACGTCAGCGAAACAGAGGTTTCCTTAGTAGAGAGAGAGAGCTTTGAGATTTCTAGGGTGGGCATCCATGGACATATTACTTCTATCTATACTAGCTTCTAAAGCTAGGTTGCGATCACCCCAAAAAATTATAGGTGTATTGTCAGTACTGAAGGAAAATATCTGTTGAGCTAGGTGATGGTAAAACTCTAAGAAGTCTGAGCTGGGTGCATAGACATTAACAAGCAGGAGAGGACCGGAATGGGTATTTAATTTAATCATTACCCATCTGCCTTCTTTATCAGAAATGGAATTTATAAAAGACCATTTAAGATTTTTATGGATGAGAATAGCTACTCCTCTTTTTTTGGAGGCGAAAGATGTTTCATAAATTTGACCGATCCAATCTTTTTTAAGTCTGCTGACATCCTCTTCTAATAATTTTGTTTTCTGAAGGAAAGCAATTTGTTTTATGTTTTTTGAGATATGAAAGGATTTGCTTTCGCTTACAGGGAGAGTTAAGTTCCTTCACGTTCCATGTACATAGAAGCAAGTCATTCATGGAGTCCTTGCTAAGGGAGGGACATATAAATTAAGTAGAAGATGATCCAGAATATGAGAGAGAGAATACTTGTATACAAGGAGAGTGGCAGGTACATTCAGGTCATTGAAATAAGGTATGTAGAGTATAAGTAGCACAGATATCTTTCTATGTTTAGGATAGTAAAAAGAGAAAGAGAGAGTCATTAAGTATCAACAACAATGTTTAACACACTAACTAGGAAAGAAAAACTTCTTACAGGTGTGGAGAAATAGGAGTCATCTAACTAGCTGAAAGACTTATTCACCACACTCTAGGGCATCAAAAATAGGAAAAGACCAAAGTGGGCCAGCTAAACTGTCCGATCCTAGGTCTAAATCCTGTAGTTTACTAGAAAGTACACTTATGTAAGAACTTACCGTAACAGTAGATCTTCGAGAGAGGCTCTTGCAGTAGGTATTCACAAGTAGGACTAAGCCACCAGGCATCAGGACCTCATGGAAAAATCTCTAGCTAGCAGTCTCTGGTGGGGAGCACCCCCACGTCAGGTGACCAGCATCGGCCAACGTCAGTATAAAGGGGGCGGTCCCTATGCCTGCCCTCCAGTTCTTTACTGCCAAGTGCCAAAGGGCTGACGGGAGAGAAGAGGATATGGTCCCATATCAAAGAGAAGAAAATGAGGGGATGGAGGGAGGAAGGGAAGGTAATACCTACAGCAAGAGCCTCTCTCAACAGATCTACTTGCTACAGTAAGTTCTTATGTAATTGTACTTTCTTATTTCAAGAGGGCTGCTGCAGTAGGTATTCACAAGTAGGACCGAGTCCCAAGCAGTCTGGAACAAAAAGAAAGTGGGAGGAGGAAAAAAAAAAAACATCCACAAAAGCTGAGCTTCTAGACAGGGATTAGAGCCCGGAGCCTGCTCTGTGGTGAGAGGCAATGCCCAAACTGTAATGTTTCGTGAAGGTATAGATGGAAGTCCAAGTTGCGGCTGCACAAATCTTAGCCACTGACACATTCTTGAAGCACGCGGCAGAGGCCACAACCCCTCTAGTGGAGTGGCTTTTGACCTAATCTGGAAGGGGCTTGTGATACTTGTCATAAGAGAAAGTGATACAATTGGCCAACCATTTAGAAAGGCATTGCTTGGAAACAGGGCTGCCTTCTCTCTTGTGAGCGAAAGACAATAAGAGTTGGTCTATTTTCCTGAGATCCTTAGTCCTGTGAGTATAGTATCTCAGAATTCTATGTACAGCCAGGGTATGGAGGAGATACTCCCCCTGATTGGAGTGCTCCGTGAAGAAGGCTGGAAGCTCGACAGACTGATTCAGAGTAGATGCAGCCACCACTTTTGGAAGAAATTTAGGATTAGTATGCATGGCCACGCTATCCTTGTCGAAAATCAAATAAGGGATTTTACACATCAAGTATTGCAACTCAGAAATCCTTCGAGCTGAGGTGACAGCCACTAGAAACAAAGTCTTCCAAGAAATAAACTTCAGCTCTGCCTCCGCTGCAGGTTTGAAGGGAGGCAGAGTAATCTTCTTGAGAATGAAGTTCAAGTTCCAAGGAGGAGTAGGGTTGGGGATCACAGGACCCCTCGCAGAAAAGTCTTCGAGACTTCTAACTTCTAGTTGTGCAAAAAAGCGAAATGGCTGCCATAGGTACTTTCACTGAATAGTAACTAAGGGCTAAGTCGTACAGGTACCTAAGGTAGTCCAGAACCTTACTGACTGGACAAGAAACATTTTCTTTATTTTTAGAACCCACCCAGGATGGTGAAGCGCTTCCACTTTATGGCGTAAGTGGACCTGGTAGAAGGCTTTCTGGCCTCCACCAGGATGTCAGCAACCACAGGGGAAACTCCAAAATAAGCTTTAGCTAGGTTTGAAGGAGCCATGCAGGAAGGTGAAGAGAACTGAGGCCTGAATGAACCAGGGTTCCCTTCTCCTGGGTAGCGACAGTGGTAGAGGAAGAGGAGGTTCCCGGAAAACTGTTGCAGAAGAGAGAATCAGGCTTGCCTCGGCCAAAAAGGAGTGATGAGACTTGTTGAGTACCCTAGGGATCAAAGGTATCGGAGGGAAGGCATAAATGAATCTGTCCTTCCAGCACAGAGACTGTGCATCCCACCAAAAAACATCTCACCCTGGAGCGAGCGAGCTGAAGGTGGGAAGTTTGGCATTGTCGGGGGAGGCGAAGAGGTCCATTTGAGGAGTCCCCCAGTGTTGGAAAACGTCATCTAGCATGTCCTGCTTGAGTTCCTACTTGTGAGACTTGGCCGACAAGTGACTTAAGGCATCCGCAAAACTGTTCTCCATCCCTGGCATGTGGACGGCCATCAGATGAAGGCTGTGCTGCGATGCACAGTACCAGACTCTCAAGGCTGCCCGGCAGAGAGGACAGGAATGAGTTCCCACATTTGTTGAGGTACCAGATAACACACGTTGTCTGATTGTACAAGAAGGTGACTGGGAAGAACAATCGGGAGGAGAGCTTGGAGGGCATAAAGGACTGCCCTCAGCTCGAGGACATTTATATGGAGCCTTTGTTCAAACTGAGATCAGCTGTCCTGAGTCTGGTGGGGCCCAAGATGGACACCTCAACCTGCCCCTGATGCATCCATCATCAGGGTCTGAGTGGGAGGGGCAGTACAGAACGGGATCCCCAGATTGAAATATTCTGGAACCGTCCACCATTGCAAGTCCCTGACCATAGGGTCTGATACCAGGATTTCATGATCCAGGTTGTCCTGAGATTGATCCCACTGAGACTGCAGGGTCCACTGAGAGATCCTCATGTGGAAACGAGTGAGTGGGACAGTCAGTATATCAGCCACCATCAGGCAGAGAAGACAAAGGACCTTTCTGGCTCTGACCCTTCTGAGATTCAATAAGAGACAAGCTTGGTTTGACAGCGTCTCAGCACTGTCTGGGGGTAAGAAAGCCTTGCCCAAGGTCATGTCCAACACTGCAGTCGTTGGCAAGGAATCAGATGGGACTTGGCAGGACTGATTGTAATCCCCAGGTAGGAGAATACTTGAAGGGTGAGGAAAAGGGGGCCCAAAAGTTCTTCCCTGAACAGGGCTGCCAGAAGCCAGTCATCCAAGTAGGGGAAGACTTGGACCCCCTTGGTATGCAGGAAGGCCGCCACCACCACCAGGCATTTGGTAAATACTCGGGGGACCGAGGACAGACCAAAGAGAAGAGCCTTGAACTGGTAGTGGGACCCCTGAAAAGAAAAACGTATGAGTGGCAAACAGGGATATGAAGGTAGGCATCCTGCATATCCAGGGTGCATAGCCACAGTCCTGGCCAAAGCATGGGGAGAAGGTTCTGGAGAGAGAGAGAATTCAAAACCATTTGTACTCCACAAACTGATTGAGGGAGCTGAGGTAGAGAACGGGCCTCAGGTCCCTGGTTTTCTTTGGTACTAGTAAAAAGTGAGAATAGTAACCTGTCTCCTGAAGGTGGGGGGACGGGTTCTATTGACTCTTTTAGCAGAAGAGCATGGATTTCTTCCAGTATCAACTGCAGATGAGTGTGGGAGTACAAGGAGGAAGGGGGTGGTCTGTGAGTTTTGTTTTTTTAATGAACTCTGTTGAGCGTCCTGCTGCAACCAGCTGGAACACACAGGCATCTGCCGTTATCCTCTCCCAACCTGGTAGATGGGAGGAGAATCTCCCCCCTACTGGTTCCTCTGAACTGGGCTGAGGCAGTGGGAAAGGCAGGGAGTCAGGAGGCGGGGGACAGAGTAGCGGCTGAGGCCCGGGGAGTTTTCTTGCTGGGGGGGAGGGCCTTGGCAGCTGACGTGCTTTTCGTCTACTTAGACCTTTGGCGGTTGGGGCACCAAAAGGACCGTTTCTGCCTCTGAGAGGGTTTGTACATTGTCTGAACAGACTTTAATATCAAACCCTTCTTCTGTAATTCAGTAATGATGTCCTTGACATCACCGTCAAATAGCACAGACCCTCTGAAGGGAGCATCATGGATGGCTGACTGCACTTCAGGGGCCAAATCTGACACTCTGAGCCAGGCATGACAGCGTAAGGATTCAGCAAAGGCTGAGCTCCTGCCTGCAGTGTCCACCGCATCATATGTAGCATAATGGTCTGGGCCCAGACAGAACAAGCACAGGGAATGGCCGTCCTTATGAGGAAGCTGGGATCCACACAAGTCGCACTTGTTTTTATGCGATTCCAATGGTGTTAGGGACGACACACACAGCGAGGTAGTACTATACAATTATCAGAATAATGAAGAAAAATGTCAAAGACTTATACTTATCTAAAATGGCAAGATAAGCCAGCGCTGTTCCTCGGCGAAGTACTATCGCAAGCCGATGGTGGGAAAGAACTGGAGGGCAAGCGTAGGGACCGCCCCCTTTATACTGACTTCGGCTGACACTGGCCACCTGACGTGGTGGCGGTCCCTGCCAGAGACTGCTAGCTAGAGATTTTTCCGTAGGGTCCTGATGCCTGGCGGCTTAGTCCTACTTGTGAATACCTACTGCAAGAGCCCTCTCGAAGTAAGATCAGGTATTCTTAACCAGCTTAATAAGAATGAACTATATCATATCAAAACAGGGAGCTGTAATAACCTCAGCTTAATAAAAGAGTTAGTAAGTCAGGAGAAATAGATAAGACAACAGAGCTTATATGTTAAAGGTAGTGACAACATTTTAAATATATCAACTTCTTATAACAGTGAGTCAAAAAGCATTATACAGAGTACCAGTAGTGCCTTAAACGAAAGGATAGGGGATCAAGGGCATTGGGTACCTTAGTAGCTGAACCTGTATGTCAAAAAATAGACATAAATTACTACATATAGGATGACTCTAGGCAAATTTCTTCAGTTAAATACCCCATTTTAGCTGAAAATAATGTTTCAGGATGGATACAATTTAAATATAGTGGAAATGGAAAGGGGGTGGGAAAATTGAGCCCCTGCAACTCGAGCCAAATATAAACCAGGTATAAATAAATATATATATATATATATATATACACACACACACATATGGGATGTAGGCTTCCGTAGTGACTGTGGACAGAAGGTAATCCATAAATGAAGGCTAGCTCCTTTTACTCGAAAATTACCTAAGTGAGTATTGTATGGAGTAACTGGGTCTAGTGAATAGGTCCAGTGAGCTCCAAAACGGAGGAGAGTACACATCCGAGAGTCTGTTTTAGTTTCTATAGGCTTTGAGTAAAATGGGATGCATAAAGAGAGTATAGGTTAGAAGCCCTTTGCAACAGTACACTGAAAATAGCCAGTATCTGTGGATATATTGTAGGAAAGAAAATAAGAGGCTAGTGAATTGTAGAGGGAGAAATATGATGAAATACGTTCGGCAACAGATCATGTAAATTTGTTATTCGAAGAGGCAGGAAATATACTGTCGGATTGCTTCATATTGCAGGGCATCCATATTGGGTATCAGAGTCAAGCTGGGTAATAATTACAGAGTGTCTGTGCATCCTGAAGTTATAATCATGATACCTGGTCGAGTTGGAAAATAATGGGTATAAAATTAAAGAGTCTTCAGATAAGGGGCTTAGAAAGAAGTGAATAAAGTACCAAAGTTCCCTTGAAAGCCTAAGCCAACAGGCTATCCAAAACAGCCTTGATGTTAATTTGAGTGCACCGCGATATACAGCCTATATCTTCAAACCCAGCTGGGAGCAAAAGTAACCGGGTTGTAAAGACTGCAGAGTGGGTGGCTAGGCATGAACGATACTGGCACTCCACTTTCAGTATCCTGGTTGAAAACAACCAGGAAAAAAAAATCATATATGACTGCATACATCCTGCAGGAAAGCAATCATGTCACCATAGCTTTGTGGGAGGAATTAGAGGTGTTGGGATTCCTGCTTTTCGCTTTTACTCTGCGCTTCTTTTTGGGTGGCTCTAATACCTTAAGGTGGGAACTTGCAACAGCTTCTGCCCATGAAGAGTCTGCGGAAATGCTGCCTTGGAGCACTGGGCAAAAGTTAGGAGGAAGACTGTCTGCAGCTTGTTGCGATATATCCTCCTGGATGAATGCATTTATTGCTTTAGGGTATGAATGAGTCGACCCGGGTTCGGGAACGGACTTAGGCTGGCAGTGGAAAGGAAGGATTGAGCACTCCACGACTGCTCTCCTTCCTCTGGGGAGGGTTAGGGCACTGCAGCACATTGTAGCAGTGAGTGGCAGAGGCCAGTAGCACTACAGCAGCGAGCAGCAGAATTGGGGGCCACAGTGGGCGTGGCGGCGTATGTGCCACAATGTCATTGCATGTCCAGCTCTCCGGGGCAGAAAAACAGGTGGAAAAATGGCAGAGCAAGATCTCTGCGGCTAATGACCATGCCTGGCACCCCCTGGCACCCAAGAGGATCTGACATATAGTGCGTCGTGAGTGAATAATGGCCAGTACTGTGGGGGTGTCAGACCAGGCTCGTGGGGTGTGGGTGTCAGCGGCTGGGGGATCGTGGGGATCCGCACCACAGAGGAGAACAAAACAGAAAGAAGATATTAAAAAAAGGATATGGATTGGTCAACTTGCAAGTAAGAGGCTGCAGATAGGGACAATCTAGGAGGTATTTCAGTAGAACAGCATGAATGGCCAGGTGAGTAAGGGCCAGCCTGAAGCTTTCCTTGCAGCCGACTGGATTGTCTGGGGACAGGAGTAGCAGCGACAGTGCTGCTAAGGGCAGCAAAATCTGTGGGACTTCCCTTACTCTCCTGTGCGGCAGACACTTCCCTCCGTGTGGGCACCAAAATACTGGTCAGATTCTACTCCGCAGCGGGGCCTTCCAAGGTAGGATTACATAGCAAAATACCTAAATAACTAGCTAAGGCTTCGGGTGTGTTAAAATCCTTGAAAGAGGGTCCGATAAAGAGGCACAGTGTTGATGGATAACGCAGAGCAAATCTGATGCCTCTTCGATGTAAGATTTGTTTAAATGGGTTGTAAGCTCTCTTTCTGGCGGTCAAGCCCTTTGAAAAGTCTCTATATATAAAGATTTTGAATTCCTAACTTCTCTGGCATGTTTTAAGATTATTTCTGAGTGTAAGTAGTTCAAAAACTGCACTGAGTTATGATGGGCCTAGGCCACTGGTCTTGACCTGGCCTGGGACCCAAAGTGTGATGAGATCATTTGATTATGAGTGTGAGCTCGGGAGGTAATTTTAATATTGCTAGCAGTATGTGCAGTAAGTGAGCAGTTGTATCCCCTAACTCCGAACCTTCTGGGAAGCAAAAAAAACGCAAGTTAGTCCTGCGGTTGCGGTTTTCAATATCGTCAATTTTTGCTTGCAACAATTTTAGGATACAATCTTGACTAGGAACAGTGGCCTGAAGGTCCTGAATGGTGGCAGAGTTACAGGTGGTTGTATTCTCGTTGACAGAGATCCTTTGGCAAAAAGCTTCAAGTGTGGCTGTACTCTGATGAGTGGAGGTTTTTAAGTCGTTAATCTCAGCCATTAGTTTTGAAAACATCACCTCCACTCTGGTAAGCAATCTGGGCTGAAAGTGAGGATCTGCCACAGTGATGTTTATTGAGGCCTAGTATGGTGCAGTGCAGTATTAATAGAGCTGAATAAGAGTATGCAGGATCAAAAATGACTCAACTCCTATGGAGCAATGTAGTTACAGGCTGATCTCAGAAGCTGGCTCCAAAAAAAGGTCTGATGAAGGCTGGATGAGGTTAGATTACATGAATCCCTGCAGAAAGACTTAGCTATGCTGCCATCTTCTGTCTGGTCAGGCCATGCCCCCTCATGTCATTTCTTTTTGACAGATGAGTTTCGGACAGAACATTTATGAGACAAATTGTAGGGCAGAAACCTACCTGCATGTTCTAAGTGGCTCACAGTACTCATTTGTATATTCCAAAGGCGTCTACTGCCCTATTTTAATATTCCAAGTGCCTTTCTTGTTTCTAATGCTTATTTACGGGGCACTGTCACCACACAATCCTCTTTAAATAAGGGATCTGATTGGCTACAAGGGTTTCACCTTGATATAATGTATGTTACCATACCCCTTGCCTGGCAACCAAGAAGCAGCAATGGCCTCAGCTGTGAAGGCAGCCAATGACATGCCTTCCGAGATGGAGAAAAGGGTGTGGCTGTAGCATCCCTAATCGTCAGGTGGAGTACAGCAGGAACAAAATTAGAAAAACTGGGGAGACAAACGAAAATATAGATGCTTTGTTTAATTAAAGGGGAACTCCCAGCTCCCAAGAAGAAAAGCAGTGGGACCTATAGGTTCCAATTTACAAATTCTCAAAGTGTAATTTTTAAACAATTTACTTGCCTGCAATATTGCTTTTTATCTGGTTGATCCAGCGACTCCCTGCCGGTCATTACTGGCAACTACTTCACCCAGAGTCCCTGCAGCAGCCCTGTGATGATGCCCGAACTAGCTAAGCTATGGGAGACACCTATATGCCTTAAATAGTAACCCTGAACTACTTATACAGCAGATAACTGTGCTCATAGAACCAGTACCAATCAGCGGAGGAAAGCGTTTTCATTGGTTGATCAGTGCAGGTGCTATAACCAGGATTATGTGCTGCATAAGTAGTTCAAGGTGCAGTATGCATTAAGGCATGTAGGTGTCCCTCGCAGCTTAGACCATCAGCAGAGTCATCAGAGGGCTGGCTGAGGGAAATTTGGATGAAGTAGTTTCCAGTAATGGCCACCAGGGGGTCGCAGGAGCAACCAGATTTAAAAAAAAAAGAAAATCCAGCCAAGTAAGTTGTTTAAAAATTACGCTTTGTTTGTGAATTTCTAACTTGGGACCTATAGGCCTGCTGCTTTTCTTCTGGGGAGCTGGGAATTCCCCTGTAAAATATAAATATATATATATATATATATATATATATACATACATACATACTGCAATGTTTCTGACGGTTATTGGTAGGTCTTGAAGGAAAGCTTGGAAGAGGGAGTCAATTTTGTAAGTTCCAATACAGAAAGAGAAGGTCAGTAGGGAAAGGAGTTTAACTGACTTGCTCAAGAGCATGCTAAGAATGAGTGGCAGTGGTGGAAATCATACTTGGGTCTCGGTGTTTACAGCAGTGAGCTCTAATTGATTACGATGCACAAAAAGGAGAACAGTAATATTTGAGAAAATGGAAAACTCTGCCAAAAAAACGTACAGTTTTTCATTATCCTTGTGAGCTACACTACTGATGACTTGAGAAATCACTGAGTACACAAACCTGATTTTTAATCGGCTTAAAGACAGCAGGGAATGAACGGCCTCTAAGACTTCTGTATGGCTCATGCTGAAGAAATGCAAGGAAAAGTCATTTCCCCAAAGTGACAGGCAGTAATCCTATTCTGCAAGGACTTTCTCAATATGAAACAGCACATCATCAGTGCATTAGGAATCCATTCAGAGATTCTGGCTATAGCGACACTTTATTTTCATCAAAACAAGCAAGTAATTTTTCAGATAAACAAAACTGGAAAAACTATTTAAAGTATTTACAATTTGTGCTTTTTAAGATCATGTAAGCAAAAATGTCCAAACAACTAGGCATTCCCTAGAGATTACCACCCACGTGGAAGTTGTTGAAACAAGGGCCACAACCCTAAATAAGGTGTTAAGATCATGGAAATACATGGTTGTAAGAGCATTATTGAGATTATAAATCTGACTACATTAGTAAGAGTCAAGAATGGCATTTGTGTTTTATTTTATTTCTTTCTGCTCATCGCGGACTGGACTACTTCCTATGGCCACCCCCCCAGCCTCGTCACCCCGGCATCCACTGGTACTCACCTCTGGCTTCAGGTGCCAACTGGCTAGGTGTGGCACCAGCAGAGGGTCGGGATCATCCTGCCAGTCCACAGTGTTTTCTGCCTCCAGTTATTCCCGTTCTCCCCGAGTGCAGGACTTGGGGTGCAATGACACCAATGGCTGAGCTGTGCACACTTCCGCCTGTGGCACGCTGGGCGTCTGCTTTGTCTCTGCCTCCTGTCCTGTAGGATTGGTGTGCTAGCCTCCAGCTGCTGGTAGGGGGCCAGGCATGCGCCGATCGCCAGTCACACCCCTCCCCGGGAGAGGAGAGCTGTCCTCCAGATGCTCAATCCTCTCCCACCCCAGCCACCCCCCAGAGACCAGCTCGCACTGCGAACACAGGTCGCCGGCATGGCAGAAGGTAAGACATGATGCCTCAGCCCTCCACATTACTGGGCCAGCCACATTTGTTTTTTTGTTTGTTTTTTTTAGAAACCAAAGTTTTCACTCATGCGCACCCCACTGCTCTAAGCTGTGATGGGAATTTCTAAGAAATTAACACCAGCAGTCAATCTGTGTGTATATTGGCCTTTGTGAATAATCGGTTAGATCTAAAATACTATTTAAAAGATTGTTGTAAAAGAATAGTAATAGAGAGAGTTGACACA
Organism: Neoceratodus forsteri; assembly: GCA_016271365.2. Lineage (NCBI taxonomy): Eukaryota > Metazoa > Chordata > Ceratodontiformes > Ceratodontidae > Neoceratodus > Neoceratodus forsteri. The sequence goes on from CM028135.1 coordinate 323,301,723, forward strand.
TAGGAGGGACTAGATAAAATGAGAAACAACCTAAGACTACTTGAAAATGGTCAAGGGCTTGGCAGTTGGGTTTCAGTGCTAAGAAGTGCAAGATAATGTGCCTGGGACACAGAAATTCAAGCGAGGAATACAGGATTGGGGGGGCAGGTTCTAGCCACCACAAGTCAGGAGAGAGACCGGGGGGTTATCATATCCGATGACCTGAAGTCAGCCAAACAATACGAAAAAGCAATGGGGACGGCAAACCGAATACTGTGGTGCACAGCAGGGTTTTATCTAACTCTAAAAATTGATTAGCGTTTTGTTCACAAAAGTGCTACAACACTGTAAAAATGTATAGCACTTGCCTCATTGTGTTTAACAAACATAACACTTCTAGAAAACCTATATAAATACGTTATGTACAGTTAGTTTTGTCCCAGGGAAAAAACTGCTAATCAATTATTTAAAACCCTGCATAGGAAGGGGCATAACCAGTAGGAGGAGTGAAGTGGTGATGCCACTGTATAGATCACTGGTGAGGCCTCATCTAGAATACTGTGTCCAGTTCTGGAGACCACATCTCAGGAAGGACATAGACAGAATGGAAGCAGCCAGAAAAGAGCAACAAAAATGATACATGGGCTGTACCGCAAGCTTTATGAGGAAAGACTCAAGGAACTAAACATCTGTTCACTGGAAGAGAGAAGGGAGAGAGGGGATAGGATAGAGACTTTCAAATACCTTAAAGGAATAAACAGGGTACAGGAGGGGAGCAGATTTCAGAATAAAAGTGCACAAGCACAAGAGGACATAACATGAGGCTGGAGGCATGGCTTAGGGGGAATGCTAGAAGTATTTTTTTCACAGAGAGGGTGGTGGATCCATGAAACAGCCTACCAGCGGAGGTGGTGGAAACAAAAACAGTTCAGGGATTCAAAAGTACATGGGATAAGCATAAAGGCACCCTGCTGTACAGCACAGCAGGGGAAAGGCAGTCCAGATAAGAGTTGAGATTGCCAAACCAAGTAGGGCAATGGGCAGACTAGGTGGGATGTATGGTCCTTATCTGCCGACAGATTCTATGTTTCTAAAGACATGAATATCGTACATATCCTAATTATCACAAACTCGAGGCTCAGCCAAAGTTCAGTTCAATTGGCAAACAAGTAAAAAATCCGGGTGCACCTTACCAGAGGCTTAGAACATAAAGAAAACACACTTGCCACAACCCCAGCAACAGAAGGTCAGCACTCCATTTCAGACTCTTTCAAACTTTAATTTTTCAATAAATATCCAACTTTCAAAGTCCACCAGCTGCAGTATCCAAAAAAAGGTAGGCATGTAATGTAACTTCGATGTATCTTGTCCGGTCAATAAGAGGTAAAAAAGACAATTTCAAATCTGCCGCCACTGACTCCAAGTTGCTTATACCAGCTGGCCACATGTTTAAGTTTGAAAGAGTCTGAAATGGAGGGCTGACCATCTCTTGCTGGGGTTGTGGCAAGTGAGTGTTCTTTATCGTACATATCCTGTAGTTATAACTATTGCATTACCTACACATGTTGTTAGTAGTAATAAACAAGAGTTTAAAATGAAATTGGATTGTCACATACAAAATGTACATTACTTGAAGTATTACAGCTGATTTAAAGGAGCACATGTGGGCCAAAAGCCTTTTTTTGTTCCTCAGACCTTAGTATGAACCTTAGTATAAAACACAAACGTGAACATGAAAAACTGAGGAACAAAATAAAAAAAAGGTGCGTCAGCATGTGGTCTGAAAACACAACAAAATGGTAATGCACACTGAAAATAGAAAGTACAGTGAGAATGGACATTTCAACCAGATGTCTTCTTCAGGAATTGTCTAAAAGAGAACAAATCATAACTTTCCAACTAACTCCGCTAGCTTTGCTTTTTTCTCTTTTAGATAATTCCTGAAGAAGACCTATGGTCCAAACATGGATTCTAACTCTATTTTCTATTTTCAGTGTGCATTTAATATTACAATTTTGCTTTATATGAAGAACTGAGGACACATCGGGGTTGCTTTAATAGGAATTACATTCTGACAATGCAATGGCAAAGAGAAGAGGTTTTGAATATTAGAGAGACCCCAGATTGCACTCAGTCCTGCAAAGGCCCGTGGTGCTGATGAGCTGCAGTGGCGCAAATCAAGCTGTGTAAATGACCTGCGCAAGCAACGTAGGTCACTCCATAATGGCAAACCACGATCCCTGGTTTGGTGGGATAGTGTAGTAGTGCTGGCATGTTTTGCAAGAGTGTAAACAAGCTGCTCCGCCTGTACTGACGCGCCCCCCCCGCACCATGTTGTGTTTTTTTTTTAAGCCCTGTGACAAACTGTATGTAAAATCACAGATCCCTTTTAATAGAGGATACCAATAAAACTTAGTGCACACAGTTTAAAGGCAGAGATATGGAATTTTTGTTTTTCATTCCGAAGGAGTTTCCGTTTTGGATTCCTAGTACCCAAGTCAGCAATGTGTTTTTGAAAATTCAGCCACTCGCGCAAATGTCTCCTGGCCCTGGCAGAAATCCAGTGCATACCACTGGAAGTTCAGTACAACATGGAGAACACCCTTGCTATGATGCACAACCTCTGTTGTGTAAACATAGCCAGCAGGGTTTTGGTGGGGGGAGGCAGAGGAGTTGTGCACACAGCAGCGGAACCAATGTGGTAATGTAAATGTGCCTTTAAGTGGCATGTGGAATAAAATGAAATAAAACAATTACTGGGTAATAAGCAGGTAAGTAACAAAGTCCAGTTTGTATTTCCATTATATTTTGGTTAACTTCATGTAAGAGGAAAATAAGGTAGGAAAGGTGTATTGTCAACCAACACAAAAAATGTCCATGCTGCTGGTTTTAATATAGGGAGGCTCATGTTGTTATCCTACAGGAGTTGGAAGCAGCTCCATTTGCCAGAATAATCTCACATCTGAAGACTTTCAAGAGCACAGTGGATTACTCTTGCAAGAACAACTCTGTGACCAAATAAAAATGCAAGCAGAAAGGTAAGTCAAACTTATTTCCACACTGTTAAACCAGTGTCATGGCCAACATCTCCCCTGTCAATGAAACAGGTCCATGTATCACAGCCCTCATAATGTCATCCTGCAGGAGTTGGAAGCAGCTCCATTTGACAGAATAACCTTGCCACTGAAGACTTTCAACAGTACAGTGGATTACTCTTGTAAAAATAACTCTGTAACCAAATAAAAATACATGCAGAAAGGTCAAATGTCTTATTTCCACACTGTTAAACTGGTGTCATGCCCAACATCCCCAGTCAATAAAACGGGACCCTGTATGTCAGCCTCTAGCACACTGCCGGAAACAAGCTACCAAAGCTCAGTGTGCTTTTCCTGGTCAGAAATCACAAACAAATGAATAAATATGAGTCCAGTATTATTACAGAGCTTAGTTACACAAATACACACACATGCACACTATGTTTGGACTTCACTTTATTTAATGAAATTGACTTAAATTATGAAACAAACAATCCCACACATATTTCTTCAATAGCTCTTTACTGCACAGCTTGGTAATACGAAATGTTTTAGTGCAACAGTTGCCTATCTTTTATGTAGGACAGGGATTCATTGCAGACAAAAAAAAAAGGCAGAAGCAAACAGTCAAACTTCTCAGATGTTTCACCTTTGATTTTGTTTGTGGTAGCAGAGGTGAAAAATGAAAACTGCTGAGGCAGCAGATCACATTAACCGCAACACTACTTAGAGACTGCTCTCCTAGTCAATCAGGTAAGACCAATACCGCATTTACAAGAGCAGTGTGTGGGCTTCTAAACTATATGGCACACTGTTCAAAAACGTTCCCCTGTACCTTCCCTCTGCACAGAACCTCCTAGTGCTAAACCTCCTCTCTATGACACCCTAGGCTTTCTCTAACATCTCAAGCTTTCTTCCTTCATGTGTGCGCTGAATGGCTACTACCAGTCTTCATGTTTGTACACATTTTGAGATAGTGTGTATGAAAGGGAGTAGAGCAATTTTTTCCTTAGATAGTGGTGGCCCCGGCAATCTCGATGTCCTTAGCCATAACTAGCTGTACTGCTTAGTGATACTGGGTGTCACGGTTTTTAAATTCTAAAAGTATACATTGTCATATACAGAGTTGTTAGAGTTGGGAAGTGGCTTTGTAAAGAGACACCGCAGCACGTGTGTATATTCTAAAGTCCTTCAGCCTGCGGTATTTTGTAGTCTCAGCTGGCACCATTACAGCAGGTAAATTATGGGATTCATTTAGCGACCACTGCATGACGTTCTGCATCAGACATCTCCAGTGTACCCCCCCACCCCAAAATACCTCTGGTCCTGGTCTCTCCGGTTGCTAAACATCAATGCTCCCGAGTGACCTCACTGCCGCAGACTTAGCCATCCTCTCTGCCTCTGCTCCTGATGTGGCCTTCACCCTATTTCACTCCAAATTTTTCTCAGTCTGGGACAAGCACACCCTTCTCAGGAAATACACAGTCAAAACTTCCCACCACCTCAGGATTACCTCCAAAATCATCGACCTATGCAAGTCCCGTGATCTTGCCTGGGCCTGCTATAAATTATCCCACTCCCTTTGTGACCTCATCTCCTACAGAGCTCTAAGGAACAACTGTATTAAAGTTGTCCGGGTCACAGAATCGCACTACTTCAATGCCATCCTCCAGAAAAATCTTAACACCCCAGCTAAATTCTGTAAGGTAACCCACTTCCCTCTTCGACCCCCCTGCTCAATCCATGCCCCAAATCCTCTTGGTTAATGGCTCACCTCTGTGTGATCCTCCCTCTATTACTGCTCCCTTCAAGGAGTTCTTCACTACCTGCACCCTTCCCTTCTTCCCCTCCTCATGGCTCCTCTCCATACCCTACTGTTTCCACTTCCTTCCCAAGTTTCTACTTTCCCCCATCATTACCCAGGAAACCCTGTTTGCCCTCTCCTCTCTTAACTCATCCAATTCCAGCCCTGACTGACTAGACCCCAGGCTCCTCCACCTCTCTGCTCCTGCCACTGCATCTCCCTTTAGTCACCTGCTCAGCCTTTCCTTCTCCCTCTGCACTGTTCCTCAGTACTGGAAGGTGGCTAGAGTTATTCTACTTCATAAACGGGATGACCTCTCCTCCCCTGGCAACTTATGTTCCATCTCCCTCCTCCCCTCCCTCTCAAAGCTGCATGAGAAACTTGTCCGTTCCAGGCTCCCTGACTGCAACTCATCCTCCTTCCTTTCTCCCTTCTAGTCTGGTTTCCGAAAGCACCATTCCACCATCTCCTCCTTACTGCGTGTAACTGGTTCCATCTTCTCTGGGATGGCTTAGGGGCACACTATGACTGCCATTTTCATCAATCTGGCCAAAGCCGTCAATTCGGTAACACATCCAGTCCTCCTGGCCAAGTTGAGCTCTGCTGGCCTCTCAGCTCCCGCTTTTGATTTTGTTCCATTCCTACCTCACACGCCGTGAAAAGTCAGTATAGGTAGGAGGCATCCTGTCACCTCCACTATCCATCCAGGCTGGGATCGCACAGGATTCCATTCCAAACCCCATCGTATTCTCCAATTTCCTGAGTGACCTCCCCTCTGCCTGTACCAACTCACATGTATGCTGATGACACAGTCACCTCTATCTCCAGTCCTCCCCCCCAACCCCGGCTTTTGCCATACCAGATGGCACCCCCTTGAAACACTGCAGTCCTTCAGGTACCTTAGTGTGTGGCTTAACAGTATGCTTGACTTCTCAGCCTACATTGTTGCCATCCATGCAAAATTTCATTCCAAGCTTGGTACCCTGTACCCCAACAAAGACTGCTTATCTGCCCACAGGGAGCTTGTTACTAAAATGGTGCTCCCTGTCTTCAACTATGTGGATGCTGTCAATGGCACCACACCCTCTACTTGTCTTGCCAGGCTGGAAACTCTCTGTAATGCCTTTTGCCACTCTGTGACAATCCCTTCCCCCTCAAATACCCACCACTGCTCCCTCTATTGCTCCCTATCCATCCTGTTTTTGGTTTCAAATATTTAGGCGTCCATCTTGATCCTTGCTTGACTCTTCATACCCAGGTAAAGTCAGTCTGCAGAACTGTTAACCAGAAACTGGGTTTACAATACAAACTAAAAAAATGTTTTTCTCTTGAAACCAAATGTGCAATAGCCAAAGGCATTCTTTTATCTCGCTTTGATTACGCTGGTGGCTTGTATCATCGATTGTCGTTTAAGGAACTGAATGCCCTAACTGTGATGTATAACAGTATCTGTCGATTTTGTTTTAGATCTTCCCTTACACACCCACCACTGAGTTTTGAACTCCCTATTAGAATGGTTATCCCCCATATCTCTACTTAAGTATGGTTACGGGGGCCTAATCTTTAAAGCTGTATATTCCAAGACCCTTTTTCCCCTTAGTGATTTAGTCTTTATTCATAACACTGCCTTAAACTTGCAGTCCTTTAAGCTGCCTTTACTTTGTGTTTCTTTTTCTAAGACGAATGCTGGTTCTCGTTCTTTCTCGCATGCTGCCCCTATTCTGGAATCTCTTACCTGACAATGTTAGGTCTGCTTATCTGCCCACAGGGAGCTTGTTACTAAAATGGTGCTCCCTATCTTCAACAATGTGGAGGCTCTCTCCTCTCAAACAAACTGCATTCTGCAGTTTGTTACGCAGAACAAAGAGAAGCTGCCTGACGCTCACCCTCCAAGCAAGGTACGGGTTGGGACCCTGAATTTTGGCATCTACCCCTGGAGGAACATCACTTGTCCCTGTTCGCCAGTGTTTCTCACACTTTGTGCAGCAACCCAGAAGTCTTCTAGGAGCTGCTGCCAAGAAATTAATGCTAGGACTGACCTCTGCTTGACATGTTCTTGATTTCTCACTTTAAGCAATGTTTAGTCTGATGTAGAGATTTCTTAAGAGTTGATTTAAGTTTTGAGAGAGGTCTTAAGGTACTGTGATTTTGCTATCTGCCCTGAGCGCTGTGCCCCTTCTCTTAGAGCTGTAAGTCTGTGGGCTGCACCCTTGACCTCAGTGTCCCATTGGGGCTGCTGCAGTGCCCCCTCCCAAAAAGGGATTCAGAACCTCCCTGCCTGTTCTGTTTTTTTTTTTTGTTTGTTTTACTTTTCCATTAGCAGAGTATATCCTTTAGCCACTAGAGGGCCCAGTTATAAGCACACTTACCCAATCCAACACAACATAGTTCCTGTCTCATTTCACTTATTGTGTGGTCAGTCTATCACTATTCATCTGTCTTTGCCCCTCCCTCCTCTATTGATTTTTCCCATTTGTAGCTTAAAGTCTTTTCGCCCACTAAAGGGGCTTTCCCCCAACCATTCCAAAGCTGCTCTACAACTCCTTACTCTCTACTACTCCAGGCACTCTTCCTTTACTGCTCAGCTGCTATTGGTACCTACACTCCATTACTAAATCTGCTCTCCTTCATCCTCTTGGTACAGACCTCACACACACTGGAGCACCTTTCCTCTACACTAGGCACCTCATCCCCAGACTACCCCACAGTGACTCGGCCTTCCCCCACCCTTGACACACCCGCCCCCCAACACCCCCACTCCCTCCGCCTTCCAAGGCCTGACCTGGATCCAGCTCTCCCCTGCCATTCCCACCCTTTGCACTTTATCTATCCCATGCACCCTGAATCTAAAGTCCTCAGCTAGGTGTTGACCCAAGTGTCTCCATCGCCACCGGCCACTAACCACAATAATTACACTGCTATTATCTGGTAATGTACACCCAAACCCAGGACCTATTGCTTCCAGCCCTTCTAAACTCTGTACTGCAACTGGCCTCCACTTTGCATCCTTAAACATTCGCAGTCTCCTAAAGAAATCTGCTGCCCTCCAGTGCTGGGTCGTTCAACATCAACCTGACATAACTGCACTGGTAGAGACTTGGCTCCTCAAATCCACCCCTGACTCCGCTATCACTCTCCCTGGATATACTATCTACAGGGAAGACCGAGTAGGCAAACGCGGTGGTGGTTGCGCACTACTCGTACGGAACTCCCAGCTCTTAAACTTGATTATAGAGCCCAAGCCCTCACCTTAAAAATCACACTTGACCCCGCCTGAGGCCCTCTCTTCCTCATGGTCTCCTACGTACCCCCGAGGGATCAAAACCAAGCGGTCCAGTCCTTCACTGACAATCTCACATCTCTCCCTCACAAAATGGAGTAAGTCATCCTAGGTGATCTCAATTTTAACTGGCTTGCCTTCACTCCCTCCCATATAAGGGACTCCTTTGCTGCCCTGGATATGTCCCAGATAGTCACCCAGTCCACCAGATTCAACCACTCTACTGGCACCGGCACTCTCCTAGATGTTGTTATATCTAACCACCCCTAAAAAATCCAGGATGTCACTGTCCTCCCTAACTCTCTTAATGATCACTCCCCAGTCCTCTGTTTCTGGTCATCCTCCACTCTAAAGCCAGTGTCCCAGGCCACTCTACACAGCCGTTTACACCCCGGCAGCCTCAGAAAATTAAAACAATACCTAGCCCAGCTAGACTGGTCCCCTATCCAGTGCACCCCTGACATTGACTCAGCTCTTGACCACTTCACAAATGCCTTCTGTAAGGCTTGTGACCTTTATGCCCCCCTCACCAGGATCCGCTCCAAAAAATGCAATGCCCCATGGATCAACCCACACCTCCTCCAGAGACTCAAAAACAGAGATAATCTCTGGCACATAACTGTAGAATATGGAAAGGCATTTGACAGACAGGCCTACAATGCAGAACACAATAAGCGCACATGGGCCATCAGGCGGGCCAAGGCAGAGCACTACCAGACCACCCTCGCTTCCTCTGGGAGTTCAGCCTGGATCTTCTGGGATAATATGAAAGAGCTAAATGGGAAGTCCCGCTCCCCTCCACCATCTCAGCTCTCCATCAATGGCACCCACACCACAGATCCATTCCTCGTAGCCGATTGCCTTAACACTGCCTTCTCTGACCTAAGCTCGGTCCTCTTCACCAGCTTCTTTGATCCAATCCTCACCTCTCACCCTCCAGTCCTGCATTGCACACCACTCTACCTACGCACCCTAACATAGAAACATAGAATTTGATGGCAGATAAGGACCGCTTGGCCCACCCAGTCTGCCCATTTCCCCTGCCTACTGGATAAGCTGCAGATCCTAGTTAACCAGCAGCCTACTTCTTCCTACCCCCACCCCCTAGAATTGCCTTATGACTGTCCCATGCATGCTTGAATTCCACCACTGTTTTTGACTCCACGACCTCCTCCGGAAGGCCGTTCCATGCATCCACAACCCTCTCTGTGAAAAAATACTTCCTTAAATTACCTCTGAGCCACTCCCCCATCTTCAAATTGTGCCCCTTGTTCTTGCACACCTCTTTTTTTGAAAGATGCTACCCTCTTGGACTTTGTTGATTCCCTTGAGGTACTTGAAAGTTTCTATCATGTCCCCCCTCTCCCTCCTTTCCTCGAGGCTATACATATTAAGCTCCTTAAGTCTCTCTTCATATGTCTTCCGGTGCAGACCCTGCACCATTTTAGTTGCCCTCATCTGGACAGCTTCCATCCTATGTCTTTGCGAAGACTGGGTCTCCAGAACTGCACGCAGTACTCCAGATGGGGTCTGACCAGTTGTCTGTACAGAGGGATAATAACTTCCTGTTTTCTACTGGTGATGCCTCTCCCTATGCATCCCAGTATCCACCCAGCCCTCCTTGCTGCCTTCTCACATTGCTTGCCCACCTTTAGGTCATCTGATATGATTACCTCCAGGTCCCTTTCCATTTTTGTTGTTGTTGTTCGTATCTCACCTCCCATTGTGTACTCTTCCCCTGGGTTTTTGTTTCCCAGGTGCATTACCTTGCACTTCTTAGCATTGAATCTAAGCTGCCATACATTTGACCATTCCTCTAACCTTGCCAAGTCCCTTTTCATCCTTTTCATCCTTTCCACCCCACCTTGTGCATCAACTCTGTTGCAGATCTTTGTGTCATCTGCAAAGAGACATACTTTTCCTTCTAGTCCCTCTGCAATGTCGCTTATAAAGACATTGAAGAGTACCGATCTAATACTGAACCCTGCGGTGCCCACTAGTAACCTCCCTTTCTTCAGAGTGGACTCCATTTACTATTACTCTCTGTGTCCTATTCTCCAGCCAATTTTTTGCAGGCTGTCATCTTGCGACCACTCCCCAGGCTAGCTAACTTGTATATTAATCTTTTGTGTGGGGACTGTGTCAATGCCTTGCTAAAAGTCTAGGTAGGCCATGTCACAGCCCTCCTGATCTACTACTTTGGTCACCCAGTCAAAGAAATCTATCAGATTTGTCTGGCATGACCTTCCTGCTGTGAATCCATGCTGCCTTGGGTCCTGTGCCCCTCTGGCCTCTAGATACTCGACAATTCTTTCCTTCAGAAGTGATTCCATCATTTTCCCTACCACGAAGCCAGGGCCGGACCTGCTAAAAGCCTTAGGCAGCAATAATCCCAGTAGCGACTCCCTCGACTCCAGGATCCTCCGTATGGTCTTGGACGAAGTCATAGTCCCCTTGACTGATCTTCTAAACTGGTCTCTATGCCTGGGTCAGTTCCCAAGTGCTTGGAAAACTGCTGAAATCACACCCATACGTAAGAGTGGGGACTGATCCACCCCCAACAACTACCGGCCCATCTCCATCCTTCCCCAACTCTCTAAAGCCCTTGAAAAAGTGGTGTTGATCCAGCTCTCTGAATACCTAACCAAGTATAACGTTATGTACCCAGAACATCACAGTTTCTGCCCAGGACACAGTACAACCATGGCTCTCCTGGAATTCTCCCAACACCTGCATGCTGCTCTTGACTCTGGCAGCCTTGAAAGAGCAGTCTTCATTGACCTCTCCAAGGCCTTTAACACTGCCTGTCATCCTCTTCCACTCGACTCTCTCCACCAACTTGGCTTCCCTGGTGGTCCCATTTCCAATTCTCTAGCTACCTCTCTGCTAGATCCCAGTGTGTCAAAATCAGCGGCTCCCTCTCCAGCACTCTTCCCATTCACTCCGGGGTCCCTCAGGGCTCCATCCTGGGTCTAATACTTTTTAGTCTCTAGCGCAACACCCTCCCCAGCTCATGTACTGGTAGAATGCTCTTGCAGTCCTTGTTGCCTCACATCCCAATCCCACCTCCCTCCAATTTTCCCTCCAGCAAGCTTACAACCAAGCCGAAAGGTGGCTTGGAGACCGCAGACCGGTCATTAACCTAAAGAAAACCAAATCGATGCTCTTCTCCCACAACCAAAATAAAGCTAAAAATACCCCACTCTTGATTATCCCCAGCACTCTGCACCTGCTAGAACAAGTGACCACATACAAGTACCTAGGCATCATGTTCGATACTGCCCTCTCCTTCTGCACCCACATTAATGCCCTGGCAGCCGCCATTAACTCTTGGATTGGCCGCTATACCGGAAAAGGGCCTGCCTGCCTCAGGTTGCCCTCAGGCTGGTCATCATCTCCTCCGTCTTGTCTCTCATGGACTATGGCTTGCCCATCCATGCTGCAGCTGACAACACTGTCCTCTCCAAAATCCAACTATCAATAAGGCCTGTAGGCTCCTGACCGTGCCCCCAGCCATACTCACACCTGCCTTCTCTACACTACCACCAATCTTCTCAACTTTGAGGAGCGACTGCTCTACCAGACCTGCCTTCTTGCTAAGAAATCTCTGCTAGGACCCCCCACCCAGGGGTCTCCACCTCCCTACAGCAGCCATCTTTGTCCATCACCACCCATAGCACTGTTAAGGCCACTTTCAAGCTGCCCAGAACCAAGACTTCTCTTGCACAGAGAGCCTTCCTCTACCGAGCCCCCACCTGGTTCAACTCCCTCCCTAGCTGCATCTCCAACTTGCTAAAAATTGGCTTCTTCAAAACAGCCCTTCGGAACCATCTCTCTAATACCCGCTGTTGTAGGTGCAACTTAACCCCTGTTGTAATCTGTGGTTACCACTTGCCTTGCCCCCTGGCTCAACAACGTCCACTGGACAGCCTCTCCTTCCCCCAGACCTACCTCTTCCCTACTAGGTCCAAACAGGGATGTAACCCACTGTCTTCTCTGAGGACCTACTATATCCATGAGTGTAACTCACAATTTTGTAACATTACGTAACCAAAGTAACATACAAACTACTACATTATGTAACCTAAGTGTATCTATGTTAAATGTTCCTTTTACTGCACTTGTAATGTTATCCTCTGTTTTAATCTGCACCATAATAACTGTCTTAATGTCTGCCCCCCCTTGTGATGAGGTGCCTTTGTAAATGAGTCTCTGACTCAAAGGTTGTAAACCCGATTTGTAATGAATAAATGCTTCATCCTTATTTAGTTTTAAGACTAAACTTAAGAATTTTTTGCTGGAAGATGTTTGTACCTGTATGTAATGTATAAGACTGTATTGTATTTGTTTGTTTTTATGTGCATTTTTGCTCGAGTAAGACCTGAAAATGGACTTGTTCCGGTGCCTTTACCCAGTTAAAATGAAAATTCTTCTGCTATCATGTGGCCAGGGTCACTATACCTCCTTCATATCCAAACACTTGTTTGGTTCCCTTCCTCATCTCTCTTCCCCCCACAACCCAATTCCCTCCATTCCAGAGACCATCGCACTTTTCAGCATTCCTCATCCCCACTCCTCAGCTGGACAATCTGCCTTCCCCTATCGACTTCCCCTCACCCGGGAACCTCTTCCCCGTGCTCCCTCAGCCTCCAGTTGAAACTCCAAACCCATCCATCTGCTCCTGTTACCCTTCCTCTGGACACTTCCCCGGCCTAGGCCTCAACTGTCCTTGACAGAGCATCTGGCATGGTCTCCACTACCTCTGCACTTTCCTCCTCCACGGGGCTAAGTATACACTCAACTTACAGGTCTCTTGCCTATATATCAGTATAGTTACTTACATGCTGTGTTTTGCTGCTGTTTTATTTTGCACTTCAACAGGTGTGCTATGATGTGCTGTGACCGCAGTTTATTTTTGTACCAACATACTTTGTACCCACTTACTGTTTTACCAATTTCTTTACCAAGTGACTGCTCAATTTACTTGTTACTGTGTATTGTACATCTGCTTCTCCTGTTTCCAACCCCTGGATCACAGCTGGAAACGAACTTGGCTCAGTGTGCCTCTTCCAGTTACCGATTTTCAAATAAATAAATAAATAAATAAATAAATGATAGGCAAGTGCAAAATGATACCCTTGACTATTATCAACTGTTCTTCTCTCAAGATACTGACTGACACAATAGGACACAACACTGGGCACTGCTGTAGATGAATAGTACTGCTGCATAAGAATACGGTCTCTTAGCTAATACACAGTCAGCTTAATAACAAAAGACACTGATGAGTTGTGAGGGTTTCATTTTGTTAATAACTGTGGTATAGAAAAGTGGTTTAAACATTTATTGGTTAGTAAGTAACAGTACAATGTGGTATTAAAATGGGGAAGAGTCAGAGATAAGAAATATATCATAGTTCTAAAAGAACTTACAGTAAACCAGCTTTCCTACAGTAACTTGCATGCACTAGGTAGTTTGCTGGTATTTATATACTACATATAAGCGATAATAATCTGCAGGGTGTGGGGTATTGGTGGACCCCCTCATGCCCAGGGCACAGTGACGCCCGATGCTGCAGCAGATGGCCTTACAGCTCCTGTAAGGGAAAGTATTCCCAAACACCTCACACTCTTAAGGATCTCAACTGTGCTCAGAAAATGGGCTTCTGCAGTAACAACATTAAAAAACGTACTTTAAAACATTTAAAGAGATAGTTTTAGTTTTAAAAGAGAATCATATGTAGGTATAGTGAAGGCTTTCTTTGAAGGCTCTGCAGGCTGATAAACATACTGAACAGCTTTGGAATGCTGTCAGCCAATCAGGTTTCAGGATTTTTCTTACCGATTTTCTAAAAATCAATGCCAGCATTAGCAAATCTTTTTTTTTCCTTTCATGCGATCTTGCTGCCTGTATGATTGTGTATTCTGGTGTGGTACTCTTATTCAACCTCAGGTCATAATGACATAATCTTGGCATTATCCTACAAGGCTCTCGGGGAGCATACGACTCAGCTTCCTTCATGGGCTAGCAGTGCATCAGAATGCAGCTTTGTTTACTACACTTCCTCCCAGAGATCCACTGCTGCTACACAGGGACACACAAGCTTCTGCCTGGCATTCCACTGCACTGTAGATGATCACTGTACTCCCAAGGGCACCAGGTCAGCTCAGCAGGACTTCCAGTTAGTTACAGGACCCCAAATATTTGCCATTTGTGGGTCCCAGACTCCAAGAGAAGAAAATGTATGAAGAGCCCTTAGCCTAACCGCAAACATGTAATCATATCCCAAAGAAGCGCAACATTTTTTATAGAAAACCTAAAAAAATTGTATTGGCAAGTCACATAAATCCAGGTGTTTCAATGGCATCAAGTTGGTGCCCTGACTGTGATTTTTGAGGCTCACTCAAACTCCTGGATGATGGCAGAAATTTCTGCATGCTGGTTGCAAAAGCCAGACATGACACCGGAGGAGAAAAATTGCTATGCTGCTGGATAATTGTAGCAGGCATCCCAACATCACACTGTCCCATGTCAAGCTAGGTTTCTTGCCACCAAACACCATGTGCTTAATTCAGCCTATGGACTTTGTTCTCATCTGAAATTTTAAGCACTTCTACGGGTGCAAGGTACTGCAGCCAAGTTTCTGCTCCCCCCTAAAACATTCACAGAAATCTAACTTTATTTTGTTTGTTTCTGTTTTTTTTTCCCCCCAGATGGCAGAGAAAATCCTAGTTTTCATGGATGAGGGAGTCACTGCTACATAAACTGATTTGGCAAAGCAAATCAGCACTTCAGAAGCTATCCAGATGCTAGAGTCAACATGGTCAAACTCTGTCCCAAAGCCATAACAAACTTCTACAAGAAAGCAGGATTTATGTTTCGGATGACTTCAACAGATGCTACCAAAGCCCCAGAAGTCCCAAGTAGCCAGGAGCCATTGCCAATATTGGTGTTGCCAGCAGGTAAGTCAGCATCCGATTTTAATGCCTACATGGGCATAGACATAAATGTATCCACTGTCGCACCTGTCAAAGAGGCAGAAATATGTAATACAACTAAGGACGACCCAGCTAATGCTACTGAAGAAGAGGATAAGGAGACTAAGAATGAACAACCTGTAAGCATTGCTAATGCCCTCAGCTGTTTGATGACCACAGGAAAGTTAGTGGTAGGAGGAGAGAAGTCAGCTCTCTTGCTGTGTTTCCAACTTGAGACTTACATTCAGCAGCTTGCTTTACTGGGCACACTCAGTCCTATGTGTAGAAAGCTCCAGTATTGTAATAATTATGAAATCACTCAATAAAAAGATTAACAATACAGGGCACAACACAAAAAAAAAAATTCCTTTTTTTTTTTAAACATGAACATGAGCAGTGTTAATCGGTGTTCGTGGATGATGCTCCCAAAGACAGTAGCCAGACACTAAGGCTTTCCAATTTAATTTAATGTTTTATTATTTTTATTTATAACTGTAAATTCTGTATTGTTATACTGATTGAGCTTGACTTAGTTTCATACGAGTATTGTATGTCATTCAATAACAAGATAATTACAAGGGTTCCACCAAGCCGCATCGACAACAAAGTTGTCAAGATGCTGCACAGTGAAAGTCACAATGTAAACAGACAGAATTTCACCTGTCAGACACTGTATCACCCCCCCCCCAATCTCTACAGATCCAACTCTGAGCTGCACATAACTTGAAGAAGGAGGGGGGAGGTATCATGGGGAAACAGTGAAATTTCACCATCGGGGACAATACAGCAACAATTTCAAATTTCATCAAAACTGTCGCTGTAATGACTTTAATTGCAGTAACTTCTCTGTTTCAACATGATATGGATTACAAGTCATAGGGATGGGTCTTTGCTGTATGCTGGTTGCACTCACTTTGAAAATTCAGATAAATGCACAGCCCACTTAAGTGCACAAATTGTGTTTATCTCTAGGTTACACAATTAAGCAGGCTCCACTGTATAAACAAACATTTTATATATGTTCTTATCACTACACTGGCACAGAGTTTAACAGAAAAACTGCAACTTTGGGAAAAAAATAGTTGTTTCAGTAGAATTCTTCTATACCAGCTTCTAAAAATGAAACTCACTGTTCTCCCAAATGCAAACACAATTCATGACCAGTTTAAGTGTCTGTTACCTACATCTACTAAAACCTCATCACTTTCTGCTGTAAGAACATCTATTAGCCAAAAGTGAGGATGTAATATCCAGTTTATAGATGCACAGGGCAGCATACTGGAAAACAGCGCAACATGAGATGAAAGGGACGTGGTTTAAAGTGCCAACAGGTGTCCCATATACCCTCTGTAAGTGGTGCACAGCACAAACCCATACGCAACAGTAAACCACCCCTTACATATCATTATCAATAATTCACATACCGGTTGTTGGTTGTATAATTAAACAGAGCAATCCTGATTGCCATGCGAGAAAGAACAGATGTGGGGATACAGCCGGCCCAGTGGTGCTGAGGGATGAGGCACTGGTCGCCTTACCTCATGCAACACCGGCGACCCATGTTCGGGAACGAGCATGGACTGCAGGGGGTCGGCAGGGGTGGGGAAGGACTGAGCGTCCAATGGACTGCTCTCCTTCTCGGGGGGGTGAGGGGGGTTTCAGCTGTCAGCACCTGATTGTTCCCTAGCGGAGGCTGGGGGACACAGCTGTCACGCTACAGACAAGGAAGGAGCTGGGGCAGACACTTGGAGGGGAGCGTGAGCAGACATGTGCGCACTCCACTCTGCAGGCATCATTGCATGCCCTGACCCCTAGGGGAATGAAAAAACAAAAAAGGAAAAACACTAGCCACAGCAGTGTGATGAAGGACGCCTCGCAGGCTCCGCTCCCAACCAGCCATGGCATTGGCCCCTTGAATCCAATCTCCAGTGGGGTGTGGGGAACCCCACTGGCCCTGCCAGGGAGGGCAAGCCCTGGGGCCGTGTCAGTGCCGGATGGTGGACGTCGGGGGACGGGGCTGGAGGCACCCCTTGAATGTAGACAGGCAGCAAAAATTAATAGTTGCAAAAAAATAAAAAGATGTGGGGATGCAGCTCATTTCTGTATACCATGAAATAAATATACTGGCAAGATAGGGAGTCCAACAGTTCAAATACATTCACTCGTGGTCCACTACAACAGTATGTCATGATATTGAGGTCCACTGGTCTCTAAATGTTTACCTGCTCCATCACAAACTGCATGGTTGTACTGCTTTTGCATGTAGCTTTAAAATAGTCCACAGGCTACTTTTACAGTGCTTGCTGGGGTCTTCAGTTAGGGTAAGAGAGGTGGGTCAGTGGCTACTTAACTCAGCTTCAAGCTGGGATTCGCGGATGTGGTTCAACTTTGACAATTTGGCCAAACTACTTCAGCCTCCAATGGAGTGACTGGCATGGGGTAAGGCAGACTACAAATCAGAGGGTTTAAAAGCTTTGAACTCTGCAATAAATGTTAGAGCAATGTAGGTTTGAGTGGTGCAGTCTGAATAGCTGAGACCAGCCCACTAGCCTTACATAAACCTTTAACTGATATCCATGTAGGGCCTCACCGCAGCAGCAGCAGCATGATCCCCAACACCTAGTCCGTCCTGGAACGCTCTCTTTGACTGACCCTGAAAATTCGAAATAAGTTTGGCTTTACTCGACTGGAGTCTGGTCTCTGACTCTTCCAAAATCTTATAGTTAGGCGCGTTATGGCAGATAGCTTGAGTGACCACAGCCCAATTTATTGTTGCTGAAGCACAAAAAAGAAAAAGGTACCCCCGGCTTATATTTACAGACGTAATTTTAAAACATTAGATGCTGCAAATTCTAGAATTGCCATGTCTTCTATAGACTGATCATTATTAAATAATAAAACTGATCTGGATAGGGCATATCAAATGTTTTGTGATTGTTTTAATAATATTTGCAATAAATTCCTTCCCCTAAAAAAGAATTGTGAACAAGGGACAACAAACAACAATGGGTCACTCAGGAAACTTTCAGAATGTATGAGCAACAGGGATAAAAAAATAGAAACTTTACAGGCAAACCTTAGAAGAGACAGCTTTATTAACTGATGAGACAGTGTTTAACAAATGTGAATCCAAGGTTAGAGAACTGAAGTGTAAGTTTTATATTGCAAAACAAAAGTCTTTTGAAGCTAAGAACATTAGAGGTACTTGGAATTTAATTAATGATTTATTGGGGAAAAAAAGTCTAATTTTACTCCCTAAAAATTTGAATACATCTACAGTTGTGTTGCATGAACCACTGGCTATACCTTCAGAGTTTAATGGGTATTTTTCAGACTGTCAAATGATGTTCCACCTTAGCCATCTGCAGACGTTAGCTCTTCCCTTATTCCAGTAGATGAGAATTCTGATTTAACATGTCTTAAATTTTACTTTAGGACTTTACCAGTGGATGAAGTTTTGGAATATCTCCTAAGGCTGGATTCCAAAACCCAAGGTGGGTAGGGACAGTGTTGACTACTGGCTCGTGTGGATCACTGCAGACATTCTATGTTTTCCTCTAACAACTATTTTGAATTTGTCACTCTGTAATTCTTCTTTTCCAGACATCTGGAAGAGAACAATAGTTGTCCCGGTCTTTAAAAAAGGGCATTTGGCAGATGAAAGAAACTACCGCCCCATATCTTTATTGGCACCTTTATCAAAGGTCCTGGAATGAGTGGTTTTTGATCAAATGTCTGAATACCTGCAAAAATAAGATGTACTGACACCTGTTCAACATGGGTTTAGACCGGGACACGGCACTATGACTGCCTTGGTGAGGTTCACAACCGCGATCCATATGGCCTTGTATAAGGGCCATTATGCGACCGCGGTGTTCATGGACCTCACCAAGGCACTTGACCTGGTTGATCACAGTTTACTTTTGTCTTCCCTTTTGAAACTTGGTACATCAGAAGGAGTACTTGGCTGGTGTCAGAATTACTTGAACTACCGTTCACAGGTTACTAGAATCCATGGCATATGATCCCCCCATCTTCTGTATCACTGGGTGTTCCTCAGGGGTTGGGACCTTTACTCTTTAGTCTTTTTCTGAATTTTCGGTTTTCTTGTGGCACTACTTTAAAAATGTTTCTTTATGCAGATGATGCAATGGTCATCACAAGCAGGGACTGTTTCAACACTGTCCAAAGTAAATTAGTCTCCGATTTCAAATCCATCCAGTACTGTTTTTTTTAACAATAAACTAGTCTTGAATGGAAAAAAAAAAAAAAAACACAAATATATGCTTTTGGCAGTGGAAAAAGGGGAGGTCCTCAATGTCGATTCAAATGACCAGTGTGTGTGTGTGGGGGGTTGAGCAAGCAGATACTTTTAAATACTTCGGTTTAGTTATAGATGAATGCATGACTTATGAAGCACATATTAGACAGTTGTCAAAAGTAATTCATCAGAGGTTGGGAGTCCTTTATAGAATAAATTCCCTTTTGCTACCAGATACTAGATTGCTTCTTGCCCAGTGCGTTTTTATTTCAGACATAGATTATGGGATCTTATTTTACTACTCTGCTAGTGCAAGATTATTAAGTTGAGTAAAAACATTGTTAAATCAGGCGTAACTGGTTTCTGTATGGAGGAACTTGTGTGCAAGATTCTCCTGAGGAATCTTTTGAACAGTGGCAACAGAGACAAAGGCAGGGTTCCCACAGGTCTGTGATATGCTGTGACAGCAGATAAGTGGACCTTAACTGTGAAATACTGCAGTCCTGAGTCTGGCAGATCCAAGAAGTATTCCAATTTCTTTCAGGAGGACACTTAAGAGAGTCCATGGGGGGTTTGGAACACCAGATGGAAGACTGCTTCCACTTAGCTCCATAATTCATCCTGGTGGATAGCTTACAAGCTGCTAGTAGTACCTCAGAGACCCTTCTGGGAGACACTGAACCTCTTTACCTCTGTCTCTTCAGAAGCCAAGGATGAAGACAGATGGAGCATAGGTTGGGGTGGACTAGATGGCCATAGGTCTGAGTAAACAGGCCCATCCTGGATGCCAAGTCTTTAGACTGGTGACTGCCAACTGAATCATAAGTGGATACCAGAGCTGCCTTGGCTAGCAGGAGGCTGAAAGAATCATTCTGCCCCCTTGAACCTCCAGTTTGTGTAGCACTCTCTGAATGAGAAGGACTGAAGGGAAGACATACAACAATATAATTTTCTAATGCAGCCAAAACACATCCTGACAAACAAAAATGCCAGACACTGAATTTCTGAAGCAGAGTTGAGGCAGTCTGGCGTGTGGGGGGAGGGGAATGTAAAAAGGTTAATGTCTGGGGTCTCTGATCATCAAAAAGGGACTGCATAACCTAGTCTGATAGGGAACACTCATGAGGATCTGCCACTGTTCAGCTGAAATCATCTGCCAGGGTGTTCTGGACTCCTGGCAGAAGCAATGCCTGGAACAGGGTCCCCCTGCTCCAGACACCATTCCCACATTCACACTGGCTCTCTGCAGAGAGGATAAGCATGGGCTGTTCCAAGTTCGTTGCCACAGTACAGGTCACATTCATTGTCTGTTTGGAGGAGCACTCTTTTTCTTACTGATCAGTTCTGATAAAGCCTGCCTGCATCTCTGGCACACTGAAGTGGTGACGTGTCTGTGAGCCATTCCAAATCGCTGTGTCTGGAGACCTTGAGAGTGGGCTTCCCACTCCACTAAGGAGGAGTCCATGGTGAGAGTTACCTGCAACTCCAGAGGGAAGAAGGGGAAGCCCTAGAGGAGATTCTCCTTTATTGGCTACCACAGGAGAGACTGCACCAGCGATCTGGTCACCTGTATGGGGTAGTTTCTGGGGTGTGATGTCTGTGAGCACAGGGTGCTGATCATCCAGTGAGCAGTTCTCATATGCAGTTTTGCTAGAGGTAGGGTGAACACTGAGGAAGTCATGAGACCCAGCCTGCCCTGCATGGAAGTGCCCAAGATAAAGCATCCCATCTGGACTACGGAGTTTGCTCTGGTTTCTGGAAGAAAAGTTTGAGTCCAAATTCTATCCAGAATAGCTCCTATGAACAGCAACTTATGGAATGGTACCAATGCAGACTTGTAAGGGTTCAGTAGTAATCCCATCAAGGAGTGGAACTGAGGGGCAGTGGTAAGTTCCTATTCTGTTTCCTCTCTGGGTGGACTTTTCATCACTCAGTCATCCAGTTAAGGAAAGTCTTGGGGTCCCAGCTTTAGACCTGCAGTCTCAAAGAAAGCCAAAGGGGAAGGACTCTGAAGTGGTAATGCCCCCCCCCCCAACACACACACACACCCCTGAAGATACTTGTGGTGTCTAGGATTGATCAGAATATGCTGGTATGCATCCTGCATGTCCAATGTCAGCCAGTCCTGGGGTTTCAGGTACAAAAGTTGTGACCCCAGGGGAGACAATCTTGAATTGTTCTCACCCCATGAACTTGTTCAGGTTTCTGAATGGGGCACATATTTTTGGTACCAGGAATAGAATCCCTTCAACTCCAGTACTACCTTTACAGCCCTAGTAGGAGTAGGAAGACCACAATCTCCCAAGTTAGCAGCTCTGTCTTGTGGGATGAGAGCAGGAACAACTCTCCCTGTTGGTTTTCTGGAGGGTTCTCAAATAGTTCCAGGGAGTATCCCTCTCAGATAATCCTCAAGACCCATCTGTCTGTCACGATATATTCTGACTGCCAATAGAACAGGGCCAGATGCCCCCTTTGGGCAGTTGGG
The DNA here is from genome assembly GCA_016271365.2 of Neoceratodus forsteri. Taxonomy (NCBI): domain Eukaryota; kingdom Metazoa; phylum Chordata; order Ceratodontiformes; family Ceratodontidae; genus Neoceratodus; species Neoceratodus forsteri. The sequence continues at coordinate 323,323,544 of CM028135.1, forward strand.
ATAGACACAGGGCCTGCAACTCAGAGGGCCATGCTGGGTGCCTCGGCATCTGCACCTTCAGTTGCTTTTTCTTTTGTTGTTGCTGTTGGAAACGTCCGCATTTCTTAACACAAAAGGACTGCTTATTGGAGTAAAAACCATCACTGCTTCCTCTTTTCGGGTGGACAGGTTTACTCTGGCATCCATAAGGGTCGACGACTTCCCGTTAAGTTCAATAATAACATGAAAGGCTTGTCACCAGCAACCATGCCAGTATCAGCATTGGCACCGAAAAGGGTGTAGGCCTTAATGTCAGATGTAGCACAGTGTGTTGCACCATGCACAGCACCGACCGTAGACTCGGTGCCATGGGCAGCACTAACAACAGTGGTGACACCAAGGCAGACCACGGTATAAACATTGCTCTTGCCTCACTAACTGCTGACTCAGCACTCCCATACCCGGTTTGATAGGCACAAACTAAGTGGGACTGCACAACATGCCTGAATATGCTGCCCACATACTTTTGGTATCACATTAATACTTCTAGGTCTTGAGTGCCCCCTCTAGGAGATGTGCATTTTCAAAAGCAGCTACTGGTGCAGGCAGGGAATACAGGCAGACTAGGTGGGCCTAGCGGTCCTTATCTGCCATCAGCTACTATGTTACTATGTTACATTGCTACATCAAGAACAAAATGTAATCTAGGTGTAGAGATGTAGTTAATTTCCTCAGATCCAGAATAGGGCAGAATTTGCCCAAGCAAGGTAAGGACAATGCATTCCCCATTTATCATTATATAATATCCAGCCAACAAGCAAAATGAAAGCTATGCCAGAAGAATAACAATAGAATATTAAACAGTAATTAAAAAGAACATGAACATTTGTGACTCAAATGGAACAAACAGCACACAGCATAAGCTTTCAAAGCATGCAGAAGAAATAAAAAAAAGGACTGATCTAGTCTAGCACTGCAGTGCTTATAAACTCAGTTGTCTTCATACTCCCATACGTAGAGCTTTTGAAAATGTACATCTCCCAGAGGGGGGCACTTGAGACCTAGAAGTATTGCTATGTTTCTCTCATTGTATTCTGACGCTGAACCTTTAAATGAACCTCTGGGTTCTCGTCCCCTGCGTGTGTCCATCCTATCTTGTAATTTACAAAGCCTGCTTTCTGCTACATTGCTATGTTTAGTTCCATTAATTTTATTCTGATGCGGAACCTTTGTAAAGGAACCTTTGTACGAAAGGTATTTGTAATCCTAGAATTCAATAAATAAATAAAATAATGTGTAACACAGAACCGCATGAAGATGAAAGATTTTTAACTTTAGTGTTTTTTTCACTGATTCTTACTCAGCTGAAAACTTTTCTTTTAAATGTATCATTGTAAAACAGCATATACTGGCCAATGAAGGGTAGAAGCTCAAGAATACAGTACTGTGTAATATTTATTATATTAAGGTAATAACTCACAACTAATTATTCTTTTCAAACTTCATAGTTTAAAGTAAATCTCATAATTCACTGCCAGCCATGTGATATGAATTACAAGATTTACCTGTCAATTAAAACCTAAAAGCCTTGTGCTTTTTTTTTTTTGCAACCCTTGCCCTTATGAATCGCTTAGACTTACCACTTCCCAATGCCTACCCAAGTGCTAAGAATATGTCTTCTGACCCTTGTCACTGGCTACTATACTGCAAACAACTTATGTGCCTGACTAATGCGAACTTCAAAGTACACCGCTCACTATAAAACAGGTCTCTTGCTCTGCTATCTGGCTCTGCGCTGTCGTAACTGGTCATATGAGCACAGAGGGGACCAATACATGTGAATAAGAGGTACAGTCAGTGGTGCTCGCTTCAGATGTTACAACAGCCCTGAAGGGCCCAACACTAACTATGTTCTTTAAACAAACTGGTTGGATTACCCATGGACAATGCAGTTCTTTAAAAGTAAAACACAAATGCAGGAGGTAAATAAAAAATTCCATTGAATGCTAAAGGCCCTAATCTGGTGTTTCTGCAGCAGCTGCTGAGCTTTCTGGACTTTTCAGAGTTTCCTTTTAAAAATGTTTTTAATGAGCAGTTATATACACAATGGCCCCTCCACTGGTCAGCTGTCAACAGGAGGCACTATTGAATGCAGCAGCGTGGGCATTACTGCTGTGCGTTCATACTGTGTAGATGGTTGGCAGTGTGGTTATTATTTTTCTTTTAACACCAAAGGTAATGATTTACTTTTTTTTTTTTTTTTTGCCTACTTCATTTGCCATTGTATGAGGTTCCATTTCTACCCCCCACTTGAATTGCTCTTAGTGCCTTGCAGGAAACAGGTAATGTTAACATAAGACTTACAGGAGCGGGGTTGCACTCCATGTAGCATTATGTATGACAGGTCAACCACATCTTTATGTGAGCTACTAGAGAATGGACACGGTCTATTTGACTCTAGATGTAGAAGTTGAGTCATGTCTTTCTGTAAGTTATAGGAGTGAAGTTGTCCATCTGGCTCTGTGTAACAGTTGAGCTATGTCACTGTGAGAGGTCTCAATGAACACGTGTAGTATTTTAAAAGATATCTGAGGTGCAGGCAGCATCAACCTGAGGCTCCATGATGCAGATTCCCTCTTACAGTCTCTTACTGCCTCTCTAGTGGCAACTGGATGATGTCTCCTGGACTTCTGGTCCTATCTCATAACTGGAAGAGTCACCCTTTCGCCATCCCCATTTCTGCTTGGTCCTTGCATCAGCACCAGTGCCAAGTTTGCTCTGAGTACCCCTCTGGGGATCAAGGCATCCATCACACCATAAAGGAAAACAGCAAATGCAGATGAATTCTCCCATAAAATAGATTATGGGCCATGGTAGACCTCTGATACACACAAGAATCAGAATAAAAAGTACATGAGTTATAAGACTTAAGATTTTTTTGTTTTTTTGCAACAAGTACGTGAGGGTCATGTTTACTCTAAGGTATTTTGCACAATCCTGTCAAAAAAGTTCCACAGCCACCCTTGTGAGACCTTACCAGGAATGGCTTACAAAGTTTTCCTCTCTGGTCTGTTACCCATATACCACCTTGTGTGTGTACCCGCAGGTACATGGCTAACCTGCATAAATGATGTCCGGTGCTGCCCACCACTTGCCTCTTCTGAATCACCAATCTGCCTTCAATAGTTTTATCTTTAGTAAGCAGCATCACAGCCTGGCATATGAAATTCAGTTGACAAACATGCAGGCTATTACAGGAAAACAATGTCTCCATGTTGATTATTTACAGTGGTCAGATCCAGCACAATGAACACAAAAGAAAAGTTCTGTACCGAAAGGTGTTAACAGTGCAGGGTCCTGTGACTTACCTATCTGTCAGTCCAAGTACCTCTGAGGGTAACTCATCTCTCTATCACTGCTTCTCTGTCTTTAGGCGCTTTTACACACAGGTGAATACAACGGAATGGCAATTATTTGTGTGTCACCGCTGTACTCTGTTCAGTTTGTGGTTCACTTTACATGCAGAAGGTATTCCAGCAAAACCAGTCTTCGTTTTCAATATTTGTGTTTCGGCTCCCCCAAGGAGTGTGGTACTCTATGGCTGTTTTTTTCACTGCTGCCGGAATGGCTGTTTTACACAGCCAGACGAAACAGAATACACAGGGATGAACCAAGGAATCAAGAGATTGCAATTCAGGTGAACGTTCACCAGTGTAACAGAACAGATGTATTTTACACACAGTGGATGTAACGGTATACTGTTTCCGTTACAGTCATTCCGTTATAAAAAACCTGTGCATAAAAGTGCCCTTTATGATTCCCTTTATGCCAGAAGAGGTACAAACCTAAGTCTTACATATGTGCTAAGCTAATCTCTTTCCTGCTGCTCTGTCTTCCCCGCTGATCCTCTCAGTGTTGCTCATCACACTTCTCATCTGGGACAACATTAAAAAACCAAATAGCTTCTTATTCCTGGTGGCTCTGTTTAGTTTCTGAAAGGAGAACAATGAAAATAAAGAAATGCCTACGTTATGTACTTAAACTGGGGCCTGGTGCCAGTTCTCTTCAACATGTTCTTCAGTGACATTGGTGAGGAGGATCCAGGGCGGGACATGCCTGTTTACAGAGGACACTAAGCTCTGCAGGAGAGTGGATAGTGATGAGGGAATAAAGGAAATGTAGAGGGAATTGGAAAAGCTGGAAGGGTGGTCAATGGTTTGGCAGCTGAAATTTAATGCCAAAAAGTGTGAGGTGCTGCACCTGGGGAACATGAACCCTAGGACGGAGTACTGGATGGGGGGTGTCTGTTAGACTCCGTGCGATGTCCGAAGAACGTGACCTTGGAGTTATCATGAATGACTCCCTAAAGCAATCAAGTCAGTACAACTAGGCATACAGCAAAGCAAGTAGGATGCTCGGTTGTACTGGGAGGGGTACTGATAGCAGGGAAAAAAGAAGTAATACTCCCCCTGTAGAGATCCTTAGTGAGGCCACACCTGAAGTACTGCACCCAGTTCTGGAGTCCTCATCTCAGGAATGATAGGGATGGGCTGGAAATGGTGAAGCACTGGGTAACAAAAATGATTCAGGGCCAACAGAGCAGGTCGTATGAAGGGCGCCTCAAGGCGCTGAACATGTACTCACTGGAAACCAGAAGGGAGAGGGGAGATAAGACAGAGACCTTCAAATTCCTAAAGGAATTAGGGTAAACTGCAGGAATTATTTAATTTGAATACTGGCACACAATCACATGGTCACAAATGGAAACTAACAGGAGGAAGGTTCAGAAAGGGTTGTGGAGCCAATGAAAAGGCTATCAGTCAAAATGGTGGGTGTGAAAACTGCTAGAAGTTTTACATGCAGCTGGGAGAGAATAAAGGGTACTGTGGTAGCAGGGGGAGGGAGTGTCAGATATGGAGAGGGTAACGGTGGGAGGGCCAGCACCCTGGAGGACCAGTAGGTCCCAGGGCAAGACAGGGAAGTCGGGCAGACTGGATGGACCTTTGGTCTTTTTCTGCTGTCATTGTCTGTGTTGACACTGGCAGAAAAGCTTGTGCACCAACGTCCATCCCTGTGACAGCTTGTCACAAACATTTTACACAACTTTTTAGAAATCTTGTTTTTCAATGGCCTAGTTTGTGGTGGTAAGTATAACTTTTTTGTTTAAATGTCTGGCACTGTAAAAAAAAATCTAAATGGACACTGATACTAAGTAAAGGGGCAAGGCTGGAAATTGGACTTTTTTGCCATTGGTTGTTGTGACAAACATACAGCAAAAGAGAATTGCCTCAGGCAATTAGAGAACAGCACTATTCCTAGCCATTTTATAAAATATCACAGCAGTTTAAATGTAATGAAATACCCCCATACTGTAGTTCAGTCCTGTTGGGCAACTACTTTAGATGGCAGAGAGGACAACATTAAGAACAATAAATGGGGAGGGGGCGCGCTAATGAGCTCGTAAACGGACTCGTCGCACTACTCCAGAGCTCCGTGTTTCTAAAGAAATAAAGTGCTTAAAATTTAGTTTTTTCATATCTAACTCCAATATGGTCAGTGTAGGAAGTACGGGAGAATGGACGAATATATCACTTCGGGCAAGTCAGCCCGTCAGTCAGTCAAACAAGCAAAGAAAAGCTTGACGCAGGAGGGAGGCGGGAGTGGCGGACAAGGCCTGATTTCTCTGTCGGCAGCAGAGGTTACCGCGATCAGCAGAACGGTCTCAGAACAAATACTTGCCAAATTCAAGCCATGCTGGGACAGCCTGGATCATACTTTAAAGGAGTTGGCTCAGGAATTGAAGCAGCACACAAGGCAAATTGGAGAGGTCAAGCAGAGAATATCAGATCTGGAGGATCAGACTAACGACATCCCCAATAAGATGCAACGACTGGAAACAGAAGTTGAAGAGTTAAAAGAAGCTTTAGACTACCAGGAAAATTATAGACGGAGACACAACCTTCACATCAGAGGCCTGCCAGAAGGAGCGGAGGGCGGGAACCTCCTGAAGTTCTTCTCAGAGACTTTGCCAAAGTTGCTGGAAGTGGAAATGGATAAGCCTAAATTAAAAATCAAACGAGGGCATACAGCCCTTGCCCTGAGACCCCAGAATGGTCAGCCTCCTTGACAAGTGATCTTTTGACTGCATAACTATCAAGACAAGCAGGCATTGCTGATGGCTTTCAGACATAAGAAGGACTTAATTAATGAGGGGCATAAACTTACTCTACATCAAGATGTGTCACAGAGAATACATAAAAAGAGGCAACAATTTAATACCCAGATGGATGCTCTACGGAAGAGAGGGCTTGACTTCTTCATAGTGTACCCGGCCATGGTCAAAGTGAAGACGGAGGGAGCTACATACTCATTTTGGGAGTCGGATAAACTGTAAGCTTTTCTGGATGAGTGGGATAGGAAGAACCGGAAGACTTGAGATGGGCTGAAGTTTCGAGGAGAGAAGATGGCAACCTGTTGATCGGGAAAAGACTGGATCGGTGACTGCATCTGCTGGGGGATCCTGTTTGGGTAAATTAATAATAAAGGGGTAATAAAAAGGGTCTGGGGGTCTCCTACCTCTTTTGGATTGGTATCTCCTCCTTATAGGCCTGACAAAACAGGTAAGATAAGCTTGGTCTGGCGAGAATTTTTCTTGAAGGCGCCTGGCTTGAGCTGATGTATTCGGGACCGAAAGGAGGGAGTGGAACAGCCGCTGGAGGCCCATGAGTGTGGACTAGAGACAGAACTGTATCTCCATAAGGAGCATGTGGCACTGTGAGGCGCAGGCCTTTTTGGCGATAATGGAGGGCTGGGAATGAGACTGTTCAAACACAGGGATATACATATTGTTTGTGCTAAGGGAGGCACACCCAGTAAAAGTGGGAGTAGAGGTCCATATGTGGGGGGTAAGCAGGAGCCACGATCGTACTGCTGAATGAACAGATTGAGATTTTGGGACGTGGCTTTGTAGGGCCTGATGGGGCAAAATGCCTGGCGAATGTATGAAGGGTAACTATAAGAGGGGAGAGAAGATATGGAGGCCTTATGGCAACCGAATGAGGGGAGTGGAGGGAGGGGGAGGCTTGGATGGATGGGGGTGCAGACACCGATTCTGAGGGGGGCACAGGGTGATCAGATAAGAAGGGTAGTACATTAGTGGTATAATAAGAGAGACCTTTAGGGGTTTGCTGAGATAAATGTTGCACGTGGTTAATTATGGGATATGAAAGGCGGAGCAGGAGTAGTGTTTATGGGGGAGTGATTATATACTGAAGATTGTGGTATATGAAGATGGGAGGGAACAGTTGGGGTTAGAAAAGAGGGAGGGACAGTATAAGGGAAGGGGGGATAAAGGGGTGCTACTCTGAAATTTGAATCGAGTGAGGGAGAGGGGCAAAGTTGGGGATATTTCTATACAGTTTGTGATTGTTCAAGTGTTCACTTGTGATTTTATTTTTAAAATGGTCTGTGTAAAATGGTATCTGTTTGAGGCAGAAGTCTGGGCTGTGACCAGGATGATTATGCTGGGAAAATGGCTAATGGTACGTCTCAGCCTTTGGCAGGGGCTAAAGTAGTCTCCTGGAACGTAAAGGGTTTTACATCTCCTGCAAAAAGGGTGAAAATCTTAGTGGCTCTTAAAAGACGTTAAGTTCTCAGTGGCTATGTTACAGGAGACGCACCTGTCAAATAGTGAGCATAAAAAGCTCATACGAGGATGGCTGGGGGAATACCATGCAGCAGCCTATAATTCGCACAAGAGGGGGGTGGCAATCCTAATTCATAAACATCTGCCCTTTAAAACGCAGCGGGTGGTGAGAGACCCTATAGAAGGGAGGTTTATTTTTGTAGAGGGGGAACTTTTGGAAACTTATATGCGCCGGCTGATGGGGATAGGAGCTTTTACCAGAAGGTGCTGGATGTCCTGGTAAAGGAGCACTTCACTAATTTGATACTGGGGGGGGGACTTTAATTGCATGGCAGATACTGATTTAGATTACCTGGGGAACAGGGATAGAACAGACGGGGATATACAACAATGGTTACTTGGGTTAACAGAACTAGGCTTGATTGATGGATGGGGAACAGCTAATCCTGGAGTGAAGGAATATACTTTTTTTTTCCAACCCACATCGTTCCTGGTCATGACTGGACTATGTCTATATTCATAGAGACTTGTATCAGTACACTAGAGCAATGGGGCATAGCCCGATATTTTTATCAGATCATGCTATGGTGGAAATGGAGCTTGCCTTGGGTCAGAATGATGTGCAGAGAGGTCGCTGGAGATTTCCTACGTATATGTTGGCTAGGGAGGAGTTTCGGGACTTTGTAAAAGAGCAATGGAAATTTTACGAGGAGACAAATAAGGGCACGGTGGAAGATGAGAGCATGTACTGGGAAGCTGGCAAAGTATTTATGAAAGGGGTTATAATTGGCTACACAGCTAAGAAAAAAAGAGACAAAAGGCAGAAACAAAGGGATTTGGAAGCCAAAATTGGTGAATTGGAAAGAGAAGTCCTTAGGGGAGGAGGAGAAGAAAAACAAAGAGAGCTCAGGGTGGCGAGGGAGATGCTTAATGTCATTTGGGTAAGGAGGTGAATACTAATATTTTCTTTGCAAAACAGAGGATGTATGAATGAGGCAATAAAGTGGGTCCCCTACTGGTCCGGCTTACGAAGGGAGGGAAATGTAGTCATAGGATAGTTCAAATACTCAAGGAGGAAGTGGGAATTCGTAATAGACTTAAGGAGTACTATGAAGAATTATATAAGGCTGAATGTTAAGGGAAAGGGGGAGAAAGGGATGGCTTCCTTAAAGATCTGGAAATACCCAGGTTGAATGAAACACAAAGACAAAAGCTGGGGGGAGAAATTACGGTGATGGAAGTAAAAAATGCAATAAGCCAGCTGAAGAATGGGAAGGCGGCAGGACCTGATGGGCTGGGGGTGGAATTTTACAAACTACTCAAGGAAGAGATGGTGGGTTCACTGTGTAATATCTTACAAGAAACCAGGGAAGGGGGAGCAATCCCTAATACGTGTTGTCAGGCTTTCATTACTGTTCTCCTAAAGTAGGAAGGAACTTGGAGGATTGTGGGTCATTTAGACCGATTTTGCTCATGAATCATGATTGCAAAATTATGACAAAAGTCTTATCGAGACGATTAGAAGATGCACTTCCCCTACTGGTCAACCCGGATCAGACTGGGTACATGAAAGGAAGGCACTCCTATCATAACCTAAGGAGGTTATTGAATGTCATCTGGTGGGGAGAGGCACCTGGGTGAGGCATGTGTTCTTTTGATGGATGCTGAAAAAGCCTTTGATAGAATTGAGTGGGAACATCTACTGCACATTTTACAGAGATTTGGGTTGAGGGAGGAGTTTGCAAATATTGGGGAGGGGCATTCTATATGCATCCGAGGGCCCAGGTTCTAATTAATGGAGCGGCATCTCCGGAATTTAGATTATACAGGGGAACGAGACAGGGATGCCCCTTGTCCCCCTTGTTATTTGCGTTGGCAATAGAACCCCTGGCAATTAAAGTTAGAAGTGAGCACACTATAAGGGGTATCCAGGGAAGACGGGGGGGGGGGGGGAGGCATGTTATATCTCTATATGCAGATGATGTTCTTTTGTTTCTTTCAGAGCCAGGCATGTCAGCTCCTAAAGTATTGTTAATAATAGAGCAATTCGCAGTTTTCTCTGGGTATAAAATGAATGTGCAAAAGTCAGAAATAATGTTTTTGGGAGAGGGCAGCAGGACGGATGCCTGGGGGTTGAAAATAGTCCAACAAACATTTACATATTTAGGGATTAAGCTGGGAAAACAAGTGGGGAGCTTGTATGAGGTGAACTATAGGCCTCTGATTAGGGAAGTCTTACAGGACCTGAATAGGTGGAAGGAGTTGAGCATTTCTTGGATGGGAAGGATTAACCTCCTCAAAATGAATGTTCTGCCCAAACTTTTGTATAAAATGCAGATGATCCCTTTCAGCCTGGTAGCCCAGGATATAAAGAAACTGGAAAAGGCATTTACAACTTTTGTGTGGAAAGACAAACACCCTAGAATTAGTTTGAAATGGCTGAGAGCACCGATAGCACAGGGGGGGGGGGGGTGCTAAACTTCCCGGATGTGATGGGGTACTTTCTGGCAACACAATACAGGTACATCCAAAACTGGGTACACAGACAGGAAGTGGCCGGGTGGGTTGAGTTAGAAGAGGATGGGGCTCCAGGGAGAATTTCAAGTTACTTAGGTGGAGAAGGACTTAAGCGGTATAGAAAGCTAGGTGCACCTAATCCAATGGTGGTGGCGGGCTTATTGGCCTGGGAGAAAATTAAAAAGAGACAAGGCATTGACACATATCAGACTCTGCTGGTTCCGGTGGTAGGAATTCTGAATTCCTGCCAGGCCTGGAGGATGATGGGTTTAAATTGTGGCAGGACAAGGGGGTGAAATGTATGGCGACTAACATCGGGGGGGGGCATATGTACATTCCAGAACTTGAAAGAGAGATGGAGTTTGCCTACCTCACACATGTATAGGTACTTCCAAGTAAGGGATTATTATAAATGGCTTAGTGGACCTAGAGAAGCAAGGAGACTGATGGAAGACATGGAGAGGGAAATAATGGGGGCTAACACATGTGAGAAGGGGCTAGTAGGGAGGGCCGTAAAATTAGATAGAAATTTTTCAGACCCATCCCCACAGAAAGTGACTTTAGTGGGAGCAGGGACATTGGGGAAGAAATTAGTGAGGCTAACTGGCAACTAATGTTAGAATCCCATCAGGGATTATTAGTGTGTAATAAGTTTAAAGAAGCTCAATTTAAATATATACAAAGGCTATATTATCCACCAGCTATGGTGCATAGCTTTTGCCCAGGGGTCTCGCCGTTTTGCAGTAATTGTAAAATAAATAGGGGTACCTACCATCACTACTACTGGGGTTGTCCAGTGATAAAGTCCTACTGGCAAGGCATAGCCAAGGAAATTGCATCTATGAGGGGAAAGCCCATTGAGATCTCCCAAAAATAACTGCTGTTAGGGGTGGAAGGAGAAGAGAATGGGGAATGGTTTCTCTACCCCAGGTGGATCAGAATTCTACTTACAGTAGCCGGCCCATGGCCCGCAGATTGAATTCCGCTACAAGCATGTGACCAGGTTCGAAACGGACCCGGTCACTGGAGGGCCGGCCGGGAAGGGAAGGATCAGGCCCAACACAGCTCTCCTCTCTGGGGAGGCAGGGGACAGGTCTGTACCTGCCAGTTTCAGCGGAGGCTGGGAGCATGGCAGGTTGCACGCCCAGTTACCTGGGGAGGAGGGCGCGCAGGCATATGCCTTGACGTCACCATGCTGCCCCCACACAGAAAACCGGAAAATCGCTCACTGGCCGCCTAGATGACGGCTCCCCGCTCTCTCGAGCACCTCCAGTGCCTGTCCAGGGCCTCCTGCTCCTCAGCAGCATCCCCCGGGCCCTAATGTAGTGTGTGCCGGGGGTCTCCCCTTCCACCCCAGTGCCCTTCCCTCGGAGGAGGGAGACCCGCCCATTGATAGGGATACACCGGGATATCCCGGGAGATTGGCTGCAATATGAGGACCTGAGGAGGGCTGGATAAAGGCCAGTGGGGTCGAGGAGCTTGTGGAACCCGAAGGAGTGGGAGCCAGTGTGGCATGGGAGAGGCGGTAAAACATATAAAGAAAAAAAAGAATTCTACTTACAGTAGCTAGGGTAGGAATACAAAATTCATGGACCACAGCTCTGGGGCCTACAGTGGGTCAGTGGAAAGAGCTTACGGTGAAGGTATTAGCAAGTGATAAGCTGACATATTGCTTGAAGGGGACAGAAGATAGGTTTGAAAGAACTTGGGCGGAATATTTGGGTGCTCTGAGTGTGGGGGAAAGAATGCTTCTAGATGGTAGTGGACTATTTAACTGAAAGAAAGGGCCTCTATTTAAGTATGGGATGAGGAGGAAAGAAGGGACACAGATCGAGTTAATTGTTAGAAGTTACTAGTTTAGGGGGATACTTAAAAGTAAAAGGACAGTAATGTGGAATAAACTATGAAATGCTATAACAACAAGGTGTTGTTGTAAATGAATATGATTACGCTGCATGGACTGTTTATAGATGCTGGCTATGAATTGTATTTGGTCAACTGTCAATTAATAAACATATGAAACAACAAAAAAAGACCAATAAATATATCAAATAACTATCATTCTGAATACCACCACAAACAGTCATACAAGGCGATCAGCAAGAATGATGACTTGAAAACCCAATTTTTATTTATTTGGATACTCCTAACTACTGAAATGTTTTGTCTTCTTCCTCACCCTCCTCCACGTTGCACATTTAAGAACAAGCAACTAGCATGACTCTCCACTTACAGTAATAATGTGGACGATACTTAAATGTGGATCAATATACTTGTCCACATCATGTATCAAGTTAAAACTTGTCTCTTGTAATTGGGACAGAAGTGGGTACAACCTAATTTCCAAAGCTCTAGCCTTGATGTGTCTGAAACCTAGATAGCTACTGTACGTATGATTTTTCTTTTGTTTCCACACTCTGATCTGCCTTCTAATCTGAATTCCATGTACAACTACACTGACAACAGAAAAGAAGTTAATGCATAAATCTAAATCTAATGCTGATCCTTGAACAGTGAGGTCATGCATTCTAAGTACTCAATGCATTTCAATCTTGCTCGACTTTGTCGACACCACAAAAGTGAATCATTACTGGGTGATTACTGCCAAATCCTGCCAGAAATGCACTGAATTCTAAATGGTTGCATCCTCTTTTAAAAAATCCGGGCACTGCCAGCATTCATTAAATAATTACAAGCTGGTTCAAAATGCAAAGCTTAAAAGTTGTGCTAGTGTTCAGGGCCTGCATTTTTATAAAGTGCACTAGTTTTATAACTAAATGCATTAGGAGAAATGTATTTTCTAATGTAGTGTGCAAACCTGCAGCGAAAGAAAAAAAAATGGTTCCATGTTTAATGAAACCACTCTGTTTGAGCTACTCCTTATTGGCAAATTCTGTGCCTATTACTTTGCTATAACCCAAGATCAAGCAGAGCTTCTGCTACAAAAAGGAGGTAATCACCAACTCTAGCAATAAAAGAGAATAGGCTGAAAACTGCAGCTTGAGTGAGAATGATGCTACAGTATGCTGCAGCTCTGCCAAAGCTAACTTGTGGAATCAGCAGTCCTGAAATCTGGAAGGCTAGTGCTACAGCAAGGCACTGGTTATTACCGCATACTAGGGTTCAGATGTCAGGATGCAGTGTGTTGGTAAGGTGCCCCCTAGATTCCCAGATTGAACAGCTAAAGCTAGGAGAGTCCCCGAACAGCACTGGAAGGACAGCCATATCAATATAATGCTAATCGTCATTACACATGGGAGTGAGAGAGGAAAGGAAGGAGCAAGTGAAATAAGCAAAAAGATGGGCTCCCTGAAAACTGTGCCATCACCTGTTCCATCACCTTTCCACATCTAGGTAGATCAGCATTCAGGACATGCAAGGAGATGCAGATGTAAGAGGATAGAGAGGCATACCAGAAGAAAAAGAGGGAAGCAGGGAAAGTGGTGAGGAGAGCAAAAGTGCAAACTGAAAAAAAGACAGCCAAAGGGGTTACTACTATAAAGGGGGTAAGACCTTTGTTAGGTACATTAGTGAAAAGAGGAAGACAAGTGGAGGGATTGTGAGGCTAAGAGGGAAAGGCAGAGACTGCAGAGGAGAATCAGGAAAAAGCAGATATCCTGAACAGATATTTCTGTTCAGTCTTCACAATACAAGGGAAGGGGAACAGACCACACAAAAGTAACAGGAACACTAAGGGGTGAGAGGCAGACACAAGTTCATTCACAGAGGAGATAGTCCTGAAGGGACTTGTGAATCTGAAAGGGGACAAAGCTATGAGGCCAGAGGGGGAACACCCAAGTGTGTTGAGGGAGCTCTGGGTGGTAGGTTGCAGGGGACTGGAGGAGGACAGGTGTAGTCCTGCTTCATAAAAGTGGCAGCAGACAAGAGGTAGCAATTATAGGTCAGTCAGTCTGATGTCCATGGTGGGGAAGTTAATGGAGACACTTTTAAAAGAAAGGCTTGTGGAGTATCTTGAATCCAGCAGATTGCAAGACCCAAGGCAGGACGGATTCACAGGAGGAGGTCATGTCATACGAACCTGATCAATTTCATCAACTGGGTGACCAGGGAAATACTGTAGAGCAGGGTGGGGTGGTGGATGTGGCCTACTTAAACATCAGTAACACCTTCAACACCGTGCCACATAGGAAGCTCATAAATGAACTGGGCAGTTTGGCAGTGAATCCTAATGTAGTAAGCTGGGTACGAAATTGGTTGATAATTGACAGGTGGTAGTGGGAAATCAAACTCACTCAGGGAAGGGGTGGGTGACCAGTGGAGTACCTGCAAATGAGCTGCAAGAGAAGGTATGCATCTTTTCAGATGACACCAAAATCTGCAACATAATGGACACTCCTTAGGGGGTGGAGATGATGAGCAGAGACCTTCGAGGAGTAATCTTAAGATATGGCAGCAGGATTTCAATGCTGAAAGTAAACAAATTACACACATAGGGCACAGAAACCCAGAAGCAGAGTGTAACATGCAGGAAGAGGTACTGTTGGTCAAAAACAGGCAAGGGACATTGTAGTAATCCTATCAAATTACTTCAAGGTGGCAAGGCAGTGCAACAAGGCAACAGGTAGGGCCAGTGGGATGTTGGGGTGCATAAAGAGGGGCACCAGCAGCAGAAAAAAGGAGGTGGTGTTACCACTGACGAGGCCCTACCTGGAGTACTGTCCAGTTCTATAAAGACCAACTTTCAGTAAGGACATAGACAGGGCAGAGGCTGTCCAGAGAAGGGCAATTAAAATGGTGCAGGGGCTGCGTCAGAAGCCTATGGGGAGAGACTGAGGGATCTCAATATGTACACCCTGAAAGAGAGGAGGGAGAGGGGGGGATATGATAGAGACCTATAAATATCTGGTCAACCATAGAAAAGTGCACTAGGCCTAGTGGTGCTTTAGAAAAAACAAAATGCAAAACATGGGTTCAGCACTCCTACCTCAAAATAAACAGATGCCATAAGCGGGTCATAAAATATTTATTGAACAAAAAACATGGTGGGAGATGGAGTGGTTTCTGTTCAATAAATATTTTTCATGACCTTTATTTATGGCATCTGTTTATTTTGAGGTGGTGAGTGCTGGAATCCATGTGTTTGTACCTATAAATACCTCAAAGGGGCACCCGGATGATTTTATTTCAGTGGTGCAGTTTTTTTTTTCAGTCGCCTGTATCTTTGTCATATTTTATTAGTGTATTACTTGGGTGGCCCCTGTACTATGACAGTCTCTGTAAGTGTGCTCCAGGAGAGGAAGATGCTGGGGCAGGAAAAGGTGTTGTCAGACACACTGTCTTTGTACAGTTTGTATATGTTAGTAGTTTTAATGGTTTGTTTCTTTTTCGTTTTGTGTATGTTTTTTCTATTATAAATTTAAACTTAATAAAGTATATTTAATAAAAAAAATACCTCAAAGAGGTGAATAAGTTAAGGGGAAAGGAGGGATGTGAGGAAGTTCTTCTTCACTTAAAGATGGATGCCTGGGACAGTCTTCCAGTGGAGGTAGAAGGGGCAAAAACAGTGGCCAGCTCCAAGCACGCATGGGATAAACACAAGGGAATCTTATTAGGGAATCGGAAGGAGGTAGCTGGTGATCAGGTACAGTAGTGTCTACAGTGTCAGTATAGGTGGGAAAAAATGGGCAGACTAGGTTGGCTAAGTGGTCCTTATCTGCTGGCAAATTCTGTTTTTCTGTTTCTATGAGAATGAGTTTCTGTCAATTTTCAAGGACTGCTTCCTAAAGCAGCATATCCAACTACAGACAAGGTTTGAAGCCATCCTTGACCTTGTCCTAAGCAACAGGAATGGGATCATCTCCAGTGTAAACAAAGGAATCTGTGAGAATTAGTGACCACAATCAGATAACCTTCCACCTGGTGACAGAAAAGTCTAGTTAGGCCTCAGTAAGCAGGGCCCATAACTTTAAAAAGGCAGACTGCCAAGATTAGGGATCTGGTGGCCAAGGGCCTGGAAAAACTGCATGAATCTGGTAAAGCACAGCACAAGTGGGGGTTGTAAAAGAAGGTGTTTGAAGAAGCTGTGGAGGCCTGCAGCTCTGTAGGCCGCAAAGGGAAAATGATCAGAAAGTGGCCCAATGGCTAAACAGAGACCTAATGTTAACAGAGGAGTACAGAGCAGCACTTGGCACCACAAAAATTAAAGAAGCCATACTGGGTTGGAAACTAAGATAGCTGTAGGAGCAGAATATCACTAAAGCTTCCTTCCAGTACATACATGGAATGAGATAGGTGAGGGAGGTGATTAAGTGACTTAAAACAATGGAAAGAGGTGGTAACCTGTGCACAACCAAGAGGCAATGGATAGGATTCTGAATAAATGTTACTTTGTGTTCACCAAACTGCCCCAAAGAAGGAAGATGTCATTGGAAAGACCCATGGCATCAAGAGTAACCAAATGCAATTTGTGGACCCCCCCCTCCTTGTAGTCACTAAATGGCAAAGATCAAGCTGGTTAATGCCCAAGATTATAGTGGATCCAAAGGAACAGTTGGTGGGGCCTCTTATGTTAATCTTTCATGCAACTGTATGGACAGGTATGGCACCACAGGACTGTAAAGTAGCCGGTGTGATCCCAATCTTCAGGAGAGGGGCAAGGTGAAACCTGGGACACTATAGGCTGCTCAACCTAATGTCAGTGCTTAGCAAGGTCCTGGAATTCACTATGAAATGCAGATTTATGGATCTCATGATCTTGACCAAGGCTCTCACACCTTCTTAGCATGTCTTTAGGAGGAGCAGATCTTGCCAAAACAACCTGAACACATTCTTTATGGGGATAACCAGGAAGGTGGACAGGGGCAAAGATGTAGACAGTTTATTTGGATTTCAGCAAGGCCTTCGGCACTGTGGCACATGATAACTTTCTGGTCAAAGTACACCAGTGTGATATACATAAGGTGTATACAAGATGGACAGGTAAATGGCTAGGGGAGCAGGAAGCAGAGGGTTGTGACTGATGTGCACCACTCCAAGTGTAGTGGGGCACTCAGCAGCATCCCTCAGGTACCGGTGGTGGGATCACAGCTTTTCAACACTTCCATCAATGATCCAGAAATGGAAGTCTCCAGCATACTGCTTGAACTTGCTGATGACACCAAGCTGACCAGTGTGGCAGACTCCTTTGAGGATGGGGACAAACCTCGAAAGAACCTAAGCAAGTTGGGTGACTGATCGGACTGTTGGTGTCTCAGATTCAATGTAGCCAAATGCCAGGTGCTACACTTGGTGAGGAAAAGAAAAGGTGGAACCAACACACAGAGTGGGGATTCCCTTGCTACTCTTGCTGCAGTCAATGAGAAAACAAGGACTTGCGAGGTCAAAATACGGCAAAGAGCTTAAGCATGGCAAGCAGTGTGTGGCTACTGTCAAGACTGGATGAATGCTTGGGTGCATCACAAAAGGGGTAGGAGCCCAGCAGAGCAAATCAAATAATCCTTCCACTTGACAGGGCCCTGGTCAAGCCCCACCTGGAGTACAATGTGTAGCTCTGGGCTCCTGAATACAAAAAAGGCATTGAGGTAGTTAAGAAGGTGCAATGCAGGGCAACCAAAATGATCAGGGATATTAAGATCAGAACTCTAAGGACAGAATGGAGGTCCTTAATATGTTAAAGAAGAAACAACCCCATTCACTGCACTCCAAGGCAAGTAAAATGTCTAAGCTACCCAGAAGTCATAGAAGCAAGAGTAAATACCATATAAAGCTATATTTATTGGCACATCATAAATTAAAGTATAATCAACCAGTTCCTGGGGTTACCAGAATCCCATCAGTTTTAGATCAGGCAGATATCGCCTGGGCAGTCAGAGGGTTTAAAAGCTCTCTGTAAAAAATTAATTACATCACCATCTGCTCCGCTGAGGCAGGGCATGATGTCATGGAATTTAGAACCCTCACAGCACCATAAGCCACATTGTGCTTGCAGCTGTTTCTGAACTGTTAGTTAATTTGAAATCGGAGTTTGAATGGAGAGTTCCACAGCAAACGGTTCTCTGCCCAGAGATCACTTGCTAGTAGGAAGGACCCTCATTTGTTATTTTTCTGCCATAGTTCAGTAACCAACAGCTGGTTTCCTGGGAAGTGGTGGTTACCAGATCCTGTGAAGCCCCAAGGAGGTGACAAGTTTTAACATAAAAAAAGAATGGGACTGAAGTGCCAGTGAGTACTTTGGGGCAACCCCCAAAAGACTGTAAGAGCTATCAGAACTGCCCAGAATGTAGAGACTGTGTGTGTACAAACTAGAGATATGGATTTTGTGTGAAATCTGCTGAGTTCAAGTGTTCTTTACAAGTGTCCTGAGGGGTAAAAGATGTAGCAAGTACAATGTACGAATGGAGTTGGCTGGTGCCTTGTCAGATACAGGTATTCAGGACCGTGGCACAGAGTTTGTGCAATAGGATGTCTCTTGTAGCCCTTGTGTGGCTAGGGAATCCTGTTCTCCTAAAAGTAAAGGCAGAGAGTCTAGCTTTGGCCAGAGTGAGCTATCCCCTCATTCCAGGACGCAAGGAGACCTAACTGGTTACAAGAGGAATGGGCTAAGGTGTTAACTTAAGTCACCTAGTGGTGCTCAGAATAGTCCAGGTACCCCTGAAATAGGGTTGGCCATTCGTATGTCCATGATTCCCTGCATAAGGCTAGACATTTGTGGGCAATGTTCATGTAAGAAACCAGTACTGCCTGCAAGAGGTTGGAAATGTTTTTGCCTGCTATGAAATATGTCATTAGTCTGTATAGCTTCAAGCCCTGGGGGCACCACCATTTCTGTTAACACTTTGTCAGGAATGAAAACCATACAGTAACAGCCCAAATTTCTGGTTGCAGACAATCCATCTCTGAGTGACCTGTGTATGTTTCTGGGGCCCCACCGATAGGAGACACACCATAGCCCTTGCACCTCTCTTCCCGACCTGGTAAAATAGAAATGTTTTGTGCTCTACCCCCCAACCTCTGAGATGCCAGAGCCAGACGTTGCCCTAATGCCCGGGTTGATACCTATTTTTTTGCCACTTGTGGTTTGTTGCCTTGTCTGAGTAACAAAAAAGGGGGGGTTGGGCTTACAAAAGAAATGGCACAGAAGCTCAAATATGCAGCAGTAAAACACAGTACATTAAAGTGCTTGAAAAGGAGGGGGGAACGGAGCCAGTCCATTTCCTGCTCCCACAGCTTCAGTTGTGGCAATTTACATGTACAGATATTTTCTGAAATTTCTGTAATAACTTTTGAGAAATCCCCCCCACCACAGAATCCCCCAAATGGCAGTCCTCTTCCACTTGTCCCGACAGTGCAGCTATCTGCTATTCCAGACCGGCAACATGTTTCTCCAGAGCAATGGCCATCTCAATTACACAGATTATAATTTGTGTGACACTTGGCCAGCTGGTTATGACTGTATGATATATGTAATATAAAAATATAGTATGTGATTGCCTTACATAAGACAGCCTGTGCTTCCATGGGTGCCCCCCCCCCCCCAATTTCAGTAAGCTACAGGATACGAAACTGACCAGGAACCATTTAATTAACTGACTTCCTTCAGAATGGCATTTTATTACCATTTTATGACATGTCTAGGCCTTTTGAAGTGCAAACCAAATGAGACTTTATGACTTCAGAAACGGGACATCATTAGGCTGATTCCTGTTTTGTTTTTTTAACACATTGGTGCCTGTGTGGGACTGCTAAGTTCAAAGGAAACGTGTAATTAAGGAGTTATATATAGGAAATTTATTTTTTCTTCCGATGGCACCTTATTTAAAATACTTCCTGATAGGAAATCATTTTTTTGTAATTTTATATTCTAAAAGGAGGAGCTAGATGACTCACAGAAGGGGTGTGGAGAGACACAGTTTTAAACTGATACTTGTGTCTGAAATATAGGACATATAATTTTGGGACTCTAGAGAGACACAGCTCTCTGATCGAACTTTAAAACACACTTCCAGAGGTAATACCTTAGATAGCAAAAAACTAACTGTATTGTGGTAGGAGTTTTGTTTTGTAATTTTCTCTTGTTCTTTTATGTGATTGTGAGCTCTTTGATACATTGTTCTGTGTTTACATTTTTCATATTTTTATCATCTTTTAGTAAAGTACGTTTTCTTAAAATACTCCCTGGGTGTGTCTTCCAAGTTCTTTTTGCATGTGACGTATAGATGGTTAAGTCTGACAACTGTTCGTGAGCTTGATGGTGTTACCGAGCTTGAGTAAAAAGGTAAGAATATACCTAAGTTCTCTTATAGAGTTAAAAGGGTTCATTTTGGAAGCCTGGCTGGGTGCCTCTGGCGAAAGATTGTACTGCAATCCCAGAAGAGGGTGTGTATCTGAGCCTGTTCATTGGGTATGCTAGCATAAGGTTCACAGTTTGAATCTCCCAGAACTTGAGACTAAAGGTGATTCGGACCCAAAAGCAGATAGGAGGGTTACCCTGTCTGTTACCTGTTCACACTATTGCACTCTGAGGTTAGCGTTGTGGGAGCAGAGGGCCTGACCTGCTGAGTGTGTTTGTGACAATATGTACATTGAAAATAGTTTGCTGACAAGCACTTTAAAGGCAATGCAGTATTAAAGGGATGTAATAAAGTTTTTTTTATCATTATGTTAAAAAGGCATGTGACCTATATTGTTGTCTCTTTCCCATAAATGTAATTGTTGCCATATATCAATACAAGTATTTATATCACAAACATCTGAGTGTATAAAACAGCACACAAGCAATTTTTACAATACAATGTGCTATTCCCAATCATAAGGGGGACTGCTAAGTGGCTATTATGACCACTTTGTATTACCGGCGACCAGGTGACCCCATCAAGCCATGCTTACTGGGGTACACAGACCCTTGCCAAGGAGCCCTTGTGTGGCTAGTCACTGAGCTCAGAACTACAATTATCTAAAACCACGTTGACCAATGGGCATGAATTATGAACACTTCCGAAAACACCTGACCAAAGGCATCCTGGGCCCGGGCAGAAGGATCTACTGAACTATAAGAGACTAGAATGCCTGCGGAAGCAGGGCCCCACACTTCGACATTTTGTGACCTTGGTATAGGGAGAGTGTGACGGCATGCTCCATTCACTTGAACGGGGTGTCTTTTTACAAGTTCATTTCCCATTTTAAATCAGGTTAAAATCAGATCGATGCCAGGGTTCCACTCACAAGAGCCGTGTTAACTGAACTCTGGAATCAATCTGTGTCAAAATTATATTTAAAATTGGAAAATGAATGTGTAAAAAAAGACGCTCCATTCAAGTGAATGCAGCATGCCCTTGCATTCTCCCTACACTGATGTCACAAAATGTTGGAGTGCATGGGGTGCAGCTGACAATGAGGAAGCAGAAAGGGATCATGCTGCAAGCCCCTCAGGGGCAAATTATGATCCCTTCCCTTCCTTTGGGTTGAATTAAAAAAAATATTCAGCTGCTCACAGGCGTTCCCATTCAGGTCAGGGAGTGCCCCTCTTAGCCGTCTCAGCCAGAAAAATTATCAAGATTGGTTCTCTTTAATAAATCTCTTTAGCAAACGACATCATTTAGAAAAGCACATAAGATTGCAGTAGACCAATTTGCCTCAAGATAAACATTTTCATATTCACATTACAGTTAAACGGTTTCATTTTATAATTTCTGTATTATACTGGTTAAAAATGGTCTCATACTCTGCTTCACTAACGCTAGTTAAATGGCTCAATTTTTATGAATGTAGTAGCCTTGGAATAGCTAGAACATCTGCCTTTTACATAAATATTCAATATAATAAAGTAAAAACAAAGTAATTTATTTTCTGATGATGAGATCATACATTACCATCAGTTTTCATTAGGCAATAGGACTTACAAGGAATTTTAATTAAGCTTCAGAAGAATATGTCAGACTGTCAAGAGTCTTCTTTCATGTAGAATGCAATAACTACTTTGATGCAACACTTGGCTAACTCTCAAGAACGACGGTTAGTATTAAAGTCTAATAATATTTTACAAAATGCAGTCACCCAACTTGAGATGACCAAAACACAATTTTCACTCTGGAAGGCCTGACCTGCTCAGTGGATAAGACACTATTATTCTGAAGACTGAAGACCCAATTCTTGCTCAAAAAGGGGCCCACGGCCAAAGCATGGCTGAATTAATTTCTTATTTCCTGATACACAGCAAGATGTATGGGCTACA
This sequence comes from Neoceratodus forsteri, assembly GCA_016271365.2. Classification (NCBI taxonomy): domain Eukaryota; kingdom Metazoa; phylum Chordata; order Ceratodontiformes; family Ceratodontidae; genus Neoceratodus; species Neoceratodus forsteri. The sequence goes on from CM028135.1 coordinate 323,345,875, forward strand.
TTTTATATACACCAAGTAGCATGAGGTGCACTTAAATAGGAATGGATTTATTTTGAGGAAACAAAGGAAAATAAGAAGAACAACCTGGAAATGTAAGCGGACAGGATTTGTGAAAACACTTGTGTCTCCATCAGTGAAGTCATGGATAATGTAGTGTTGCAGAAACTAAAACTTTAAGTGCTGCTTCTGAGTTCAAGCATAGGGTCAAGAGTTCAGAAGACTAAATCCTGGAATTACAGAAGGGCTCAGCAGGGCTCAGTCCTCATAGCTCTGAAGTAACCCAGTAGCTCACACATCACTGACATTTACTTACAACAGGATGGGGGTTACTTATTAAAGACAGGGACTTGTAGGTCCCAAAGCTCATAAGGTGTAATTCCAGAACTACAGGCAGTTAGCAGTGTTTTTGTACAAATGTCTATAGGATGGTAAATGAAACTGAGCAAACAGAGATGTATTTATTTAAAATTTGGTTACTGAGATAGGCGCACTGAGCCAGGACTCGTTTCCAGGTGTGACCCAGGGGAGGGGCTACAACAAGAAGTACAACAGTGATACCAAAGTAATAACAATAGCTGCATGAACACATACAAAAAAAAATGCCAGTACAAGTAATGAATCCCAGTGAAAATGACAAAAACAATGTACTAAAAGTACATGCACGTTGGTCATGAGGTAGCCAGGTTGACGGCTTAAGGACCGTGCAAGGAATGTCCAGCATAGCGTTTGTACAGAACTGATGAGGCCTAAAATTCAGATTACAAAGTACATTAAATTGCAAGCTATACAACTGAGTAGGCAAAAATAACAGAGATGGGATGGTGGGGAACTTCTTGTGCAGGACTCGTTTGTGAGGGAGATAGATCTGGGAATAGGAAGGAGGGGGGTTAGATGCCTATGTGGCACCATGGCCCAGAGGGATGTGAAATGGATCCTGAGGATTTCTAGGGCAGCAGGATGGGAGGGAGAGCAAGATGTCACTGTCTACCTGGGGATGAATGACCTGGTGAGGGAAGGGGCTGGGACAGTGCAGGGGGCGTTTAGGGATCTGGGGAGGCATCTTAAGACAGGCGGCACACACAGCGGTTTTCGCTGAAGTGCTGTCTTTCTACAACAGGGGGGAGAAGGATCTCCATACCAGGAGCTTCCACAGATGGTTTAAGGAGTGGTGCAGAGAAGAGGGTTTCAGCTATATTAGGGACTAGGGACCCACCTGGAGGGATAACAGCCTATACAGGAGATTACCTGCATCCATTCATGAGGGGAACCACAGTCCTCAGTGGACAGTTTGAATGTTACTTAGATGAAGATTTAAACTAGCCAAGGTGGTGGGGTGGGAGGAAGGAATCAGGGAGACAAAAACCGTCTCCCCCACAGGCTGAAGTAGACAGTAAGAAGAACAATAGGGGATAGGAATCCCTCAGGGTGGAAATTAATAAAGGAAGCAGGGTGGTACAAATGAAGGGGGATGGGATCTGGAAGATTAAAAAAAGAAGGGGAAAGGAGGGAGGGCAGAAAGGAAAATGGGGGTAACATGCAGATTGGTCACAAAATCTAGAAGGCCATGTATGTGAATGCCTGAAGTCTAGGAAATAGTCTTCTGGACCTAGAGGCTATCATGGCAGAGGCCAACATGGATACTGTGGCCATTACTGAGTCACAGTGCACTGAAAACCATGACTGGGACATGGTCATACCAGGATATGCACTGTTCAGGAAGGACAGAGTGGGAAGGAAAGGAGGGGATGAAGTGTTTCATGTGAGGGAAAGCATAATAGTGGAAGAGATACAGGAAATACAGGGTTGGGGGGACAGAAGTACTGTTGGTCACACTGGATATCGGGAACAGAGCTACTATTTGCACTGGTGTGATGATCTGCTGACCTCCTACACAGAAGAGGAGGAGTTAAATAAGGTACTACTGCAGTGGAAGCCACTGGAAAGATGAAAAATGGGAGGTGCTGCTCGTGGGGGACTTCAATCCACCAGATGTAGACAGGAGCCTCCCAACTGTGGCTTCAACTAGAAGGAAGAACATTCTGGACTTCCTGCAGGGGGGCGTTCCCCAGGCAACCAGTCAGTGAACCCACTCAAGATAGTCCAGAACTGGACCTGGTACTCACTAACAGGGACAATGTTGTAGATGTCACAGTGGGAGGCCACCTGGAACCAGTGGTCACTGTACAGTATGGTTCAACATAAGAATTGCTGCGGAATCTAATCACACAAGGGTCCTGGACTTCAGCAAGATGTATTTTATAAAGATGGATGAATGCCTCAGAAATTACAGGGGATGACATGGGTGTAGTGTAGGAACAATGGTCAAGGCTAAAAAGGGGCACAGTGAAGGAAACAAACCTTTGAGTCAAGCAAGTGAGCAAAACAGGAGGAAAGAGAGACCACTATGGTTCTCAAAAGGGGTGGCTGAAAAGGTGAAGGCTAAAAGGGTAGCATTCAGAAGGTATAAGGAGATGCAGAAGGAGTAGGACAGGAAGGTATATTAGGGGAGACGGAGGGAAGCAGGGAAAGCAGTAAGGAGTGCGAAGGCGCAAACTGACAAGAGAATGGCCCAGGAGGTAATGAAAGGGATAAGACATTTTTTAGGTATGTAAGTGGGAGGCAGTATAGTGCAGTGGTTTAAGGCTCTGAGCTGCAAATCTGGTGACATCCAGCAGACCAGACCTGGGTTTGAATCCCACAGTTTCCACTTGCATACTGTGTGACCCTGAGCAAGTCACTTAACTTCCCTGTGCTCCCAGGTCGCTCCTTTAAAAAAGCTTTTAAGCTTAGTGTGCTACTCCTGGTTAAACAACTAAATTAAAAAAAAAAAAAAAAAAGTGAAAAGAGGAAGACCGGGGAGGGACTGTAAGGATAAAAAGGTGGGGGGCGGGGCTTTGTGCCATGACAGACTATGAACCCAGTTTTGGGGGGGTGGAGGGGCGGGTCCTGCAGGCACCTGTGCACGTGCCTGACACAGAGCAATAGGGGATCTGCTTTATATGAACAGTAACCTGTATCACATATGTTGCCACAGACCATTTGCTCGGTTCCCTTAGCATGGACTCTTACTCTTCCACTTTAGAAGATACTCTCCTGCTCACGCTAGACAAACTTCCTTTTGATGGAGCTGAATAATATTTAAGGCCTGTTCTTGTACATTACCATTTATTTAGTCTCCCTTCAAGCCTTGAACTTATCTGCAGCTAGCAAGCATTCTAACCTTCATTTTACTAGTACTTTCCAGTATGAACTTGATCCCCCGTGTTATATGTGTACTACTTATACCACTGTTGTTCAGTTTATTGTTCACTGTTTTATGTTTGTTAATTTTATCAAGAAAATTTAAATAAATACAAAGTTTAAAATAAAGGAATGGGGGACTGTACAGAGGGAACAGGAAAAGGCAGACATCTTGAACAAATACTTTTGTTCATTGTTCACAGAAGAGGAGGAGGAGGAACCACACAAAACAAGAAACAGAGGCTTTGGAGGAAGGTAGACACTATTCCTTTTTCAGAAGAGAGAGTCCTGAAGGGACTCACTAATCTGAAAGTGGACAGAGCAATGGGTCCAGACAGGGTGCATCTAAGGGTATTAAGGGAGCTCCGGGAAGTACTGGTTGCCCCTCTGACAGTCCTATTTACCTGCTCACTGGAAACAAGACTGGTTCCTCAGGACTGCAGGAGGGCAGATGTAGTCCCACTTCACAAAAGTGGTAACAGGGAGGGTCTGGCAATTATGGGCAAGTCAGCCTGACATTGGTAGCGGGAAAGTTAATGGAATCACTACTAAAGGGAAAGAATTGTGGAAGATCTTGAATCCAAATGGGTTACATATGCAAGGCAGCATGCATTCACCGGGGTCATGTCACACAGATCTGACAGATTTCGACTAGGTGACCAAGGAATTAGATCAGGGTGGACCGATGGATGTGGACATGGCCTACCTACAGTTCAGTAAGGCCTTCCACATGGTTCCACACAGGAGACTAGTAAGCAAGCTAGGTAGCTTAGGAGTGGGCTCAAAGCTGGTAAACTGGGTAATAAATTGGTTAGGGGATAGGAGACAGAGGGTGGTGGTAAACAGCATTCACTAAAAGAAAGACAGCGTGACCAGTGGTGTGCCTTAGGGATCAGTTCCCTTTAATGTCTTTATAAGTGACATTGCAAAGGATCAAGAAGGGAAGGTCTGCCCCTCTGCAGATGACACTAAAATCTGCAATAGAGTGGACACTCCAGTGGGGATGGAAAGGATGAGCAGAGACCTGAGAAAACTCAAGGAATGGTCAAGGGTATGAAGCTGGGAGCTGGGTTTGAAAGCAAAAAAGTGCAAAATAATGCACTTAGGACACAGAAACCCAGGGGTGAAGTACAAAATCGGTGGAGTGGTACTGACGACTGCCAAGCAGGAAAGAGACCTGTGGATATCTGATGACTTAAAGGTGGCAAGGCCGTGTGACGAGGCAGTTGGGGGTTCTAGTGGGATTCTGGGGTGCATAAAGAGGGGTATCACCAGTAGAAAAAGGGAGGTGGTGTTGCCTCTGTATAAGTCACTAGTAAGACCCCAGCAAGAGTACTGTGTCCAGTTCTGCAGACCACATTTCCAGAAGGACATACAGTGGAGGCGATCCAGAAGAGGGCAACTAAAATGGTGCACAGTATGCATCAAAAACCCTATGAGAAGAGATTAAAGGACTTCAATATGTACACCTTGGATGACAGCACAGAGAGTGGGGATATGGTTGAGACAGTACAGTTACATAAGAACTTACTGTAACAGTAGATCTTCGGGAGAGGTTCTTGCAGTAGGTCCTCACATACAGAACTAAGGAACCAGGCATTAGGACCACACAGAAAACTTCTAGCTAGCAGTGTCCGACGGGGGACCACCCCTGACATCACATGACTGATGACAGCATGGTGCTATATGGGAGAAGTCTCCATGACCACCCTCCAGTTCTCCAACCGGAGACCTAGAAAGGTGCAACAGGAGAGGAGGAGTAGGCTCCTGGAGCTAAAAGCAATTACAGGAGAAAGAACAGAAGAAACCCAGGGGGTAGGTGGGAGGGAAAGTAGTACCTACTACAACAGCCTCTCTCGAAGATCTACTGTTACGATAAGTTCTTACGCAACTGTACTATCTTACTTCGAGAGGGCTCTTGCAGTAGGTACTCACATATAGGACTAAGTACCAAGCAGCAACCTGAGACAAGTCTGAGACATGGGAGGTAGGAACGGGTTTGCCCGGAATGAACAGGATACTATGATAAGAACCCCTGTCGAACAGCAAGGCCTAATCCCACTCTGCGCCTTGAAGCAATGTCCAAACTGTAATGTCTGGTAAAGGTATGGACAGAACTCCAAGTTGCAGCCGTGCAAATGTCTGCGGCTGAAACATTCCTGAAACAAGCAGTAGAAGCAGCCATGTCTCTGGCTGTATGTCCTTTGACCTGCCCTGGAAGGGGTTTGTTGTACTTCTTGTAACAGAAGATAATACAGTTTGCCAACCACTTGAAACAGTGGCATCCTCTCTTGTGGGTGCAAAGGTAACAAATAATTGGTCAGGTTTATGGACAGGCTTCGTCCTGTTCATGTAGTACTGAAGAATTCTGTGTACATCCAGAGCGTGCAGAAGTGCTTCACCTCGGTTGGAGTGCTCTGGGTAGTACACTGGCAAGTCAAGTGACTGATTCAAGGTGGCTTCTAATACCACCTTAGGTAAGAACTTCAGACTGGTTCACAGAGCCACCCGGCCTCTGTGAAAAATCAAGTAAGGTACCTTACACATTAGGGCCTGAAGCTCAGAAATCCTTCGAGCTGAAGTGATAGCCACTAGAAAAAGCACTTTCCAGGAAAGGTAGCGCATGTCAGAACTCACTGCCAGCTCGAAAGGAGGCAAAGCAAGTTTCTCTAGTATGAAATTCAAGTCCCAGAGTGGAGCAGGGCTCTGTACTGGTGGTTTTATATGGAGAATCCCCCCTTTAAGAAGGTTTTGGATACCTCCAGCTGGGCCAGAGTCTTGCTTCCCACAGGAATGTGGTAGGCAGAAATGGCAGATAAGTGGATTTTCAAAGTCGAGTAACTGAGACTTAGATCATAAAGATGTACCATGCAATCCAAGACCTGTGTGACTGGACAGGAGAAAGGTTCTATCCCCTTCGAGTCAGCCCATATAGAAAACCTTTTCCATTTCATGGCTTAAGTGGCTCTGGTGGAAGGCTTTCTGGCCTCCACCAGAATTTGTGCTACCCTCAGGGAAACCCCAAAACGTGCTGGAGCCTCAGATGCCTGTCTGGCCACCCTTTTGGGCAGCCGATACTGGGTTATCCAATGGATTTTCAAGCACCAGGTTACCCTCTTTCAGGTTTTAACTACCCTTACTATGGGTACCCGAACTATGGATTCAGTAATCTACCACCACATCTGCAAGTGGTGTTTGAAAATCCATTGGATAGCCCAGTGTCGGCTGCCCAAAAGGGTGGCCAGACAGTTCCAGCATAGGACCTGATGGAGGGGCTGAAGGGTCCGGTGTCGGTCCTGATGGTGGGATCAGTGGCTCTAGACAACGTCCTGTCGGGGGTGCATAGGGCCACGAGGGGATCCAGAAACATGGGTCCTGATGGTCCTGGTATCAGGCCTGACAGTGGACCTTGAGGGACAGAGAGGCCTGAGGGAATCGGAGGGACCTTTGTCTGGTCTGACGGTGGCTCAGGCATCTGAGACTCCAGCATAGGGGGTGGTAAAACCCCCAACAGTGGGTGATCTCCTTCCTCCATGCCCCCCGGAGGCAGCTGGAGGTACGATCTCAAACAGCGGTAAGGGAGAAGTCAGAGTAATCTCCATCGTCAGCTGCGTATTCGATGTCAGTTGGTCTGTCGCCTCTTCATCAGGCCTGTTATCAGGACCCGACAGAGGATCCGGGGCTGTGCAGCCATCGAAGGAGCCAGTGGACGACTTAGCAGCCATAGCCGTGCAAGAACTGGAGGTGCGGGAATTCAACTTATTGGTCCCACTCGTACCGCTAGGCCTCTGAATCTTTGAGGCCTTAGAGGAGGTGGGTGCCTCCTGCTCCCTGGAGACTCCTGTTGGGCCTGAGCCCAGGCCAGAAGGGAAGGCTGACAACCTTTTGGTAGCCACCAAGACGGACGCTGAAGGTGGATCCCCTGGAGGGGAAATTACCTTAAAGGTTGCGACTCTGGCCGGAGGCGGTGGGATTGCTGGGGACCCTTCCAGGTCTCGATGTCTCTCCTTGTCCTTTTCCTTTTTGTGGTGGCCCTCTGGAGATAACAACAATTGCCTGAGTTTCTTCAGCTCCTTCTCCATACTGGACATCTTTTGTTTTAAAAGATGTACTTCCAGGAGCTGCAGACTATGCTTGTGTGTGACCGAATAAAATTCTGGCAGTGCTCATACCCCTCAACCTTATGGCCTGGGCCCCAGCAAAGAAGGCAGAGGGAATGGCCATCCTTGTGAGACAGCAGAGTTCCACAGGAGTTGCACTTGTTCTTATGCGAGTCTGAAGTCATCAGAGATGACATGCACAAACAATTTCATAATAACAATAAACCAAGAATTCATAAGAAAAATAGACTTTTTAATGAATATATCCATACAAAGATGGCCTCGACACTAGCAGCATTCTTCTGCGAGGTCTTAAGTGCACAGGTTGATGGCAAGAAAGAACTGGAGGGTGGGTGTGGGGACCACTCTATGTAGCACCACGCTGATGTCAGTCATGTGACGTCAGAGGCAGTCCCCCATCAGACACTGCTAGCTAGACATTTTCCATGTGATCCTAATGCCTGGAGGCCTAGTCCTATATGTGAGTACCTACTGCAAGAGCCCTCTCGAAGTAAGATCTTTAAATACCTCATGGAGGTAAATAAGGTACAGGAGGGAAGTATTTTTCCGAAAAAAGTTGCTGAAGGACAACTGGACATGCTATGAAGCTGGGGGAGATTCAAGAGAGATGTAAGAAAGTACTATTTCACAGAAAGAGGGTTGGCTCCAGAGGAGGTGGTGGGGTTCAATAATGCATGGGACAGTCATAAGGGAATCTCACTGGGATGGAACAGGGGAGGCAAATCAAGTAGGATCTGTGGTTATACTGTAGGTAGGTAAAAATGGGCAGACTGGATTGGCCAAGCAGTCCTTTTTTTGTGGTCAAAGTCTATGTGTCTATGATATGACATGGGCTGTCATAACATGAAGGGAGGAAGCAGCAGCCTCCCTGCAGGTGCATTCTTTAGAGAAGTGTGTCACTATGAGTGGAGGAAGGAAGAGAGATTGATGGGGAGGCTGTTACAAGGTATAGTAAGTCAGATACAGAAAGCAGACTGAGCTGCTACGGAGTAACCGTCAGGGATATGAAAGGAATGAACAGCAGATGAATGGGGGGGGGGGGATGGCAGGGTTCAGGAGAGAGAATAGGTAAGTGGGAATAGTGGCAAGTCAGTATTTGGCTATGAAGGAGGAATACTGTACCAGACGATGAGCTTCAAAGGAGGGGAAAGACAGATTAGCATATTTAGAGCAGTGATGGGTGGGAGATGGCAAATTAGGGCAACTGCTGCTCACGTAGGAGGAATCAGACACAAGTTTAATAAAAAGTGGTAGAATAAGAAAGATATCGAGGTTTTACGGCAAAAGTGGTAGAATAGAAGAGACATGGGTTTTAGGCAGGATAAATACAACTATACAGAAAAAATAAAATAATACAAATTCTGTTCAGAGCAAAAATGACTTCTAATGCATTACCCTGATATGGGATATAGATGCAAACATACACATTACCCGACCCACCTGCTTCCAGTTCAGTGCCCCTTTCCCCACTTCTATACTCCATAACTTGCCCCAAAACACACACACATTCCCTGCAGTCTCCCTCCATTATATGCCACTCCACAGTGCCAGCTCCCTTGCCCCACATCATTTCCTGTAGGCTTCCCAGTCCCCACCTCATACCATAGACAGCCTCCCACACATACTACCTGCCCACTCCCTCCACTATATGCTCCTCCCCCAGTACCAACTCCTCTGCTCCCCACCCACTGCCTGAGAGCTCAACAGTACTCTCCTCTCTACCCAACAGGGTCTCCATCACCCTATCCACACAGGTTTACCTGCGCCCCACTCTATCACCAGCTTCCCAGCACCTATCCCACTGTCACTCTCTCATGGTAACCCCACATGACCAGCTCTCGGCCCTGCTCTTGGTCTCCACCTCCCACTGCAGTTGCTTGGCCCACTCCTTGGCTTCGAATATCTGCTGCTGCTGCAGGATCTGCAGCTTGCACTTCCATGCAGTTGAAAAAAGAGAAATGGGGGATAGGGGATCTGCTGGACTCCATGGGTTACCTGGAATGGGACCACAGAGAGGAAGGTGAACTGTTTTATGCCAGGGATTATTTGGAATGGGACCAGATGAGATGAGGTGCTGCTAGATGCCAGGCAGCACTCAATGGGTCAGAGAGAAAGAAGGAGGGGGCTGTTAGATACCAGGGATTACTTAGAAAGAGTTGGTGAGAGGGAGGGGGATCTGCAATATGCCAGGGATTTCTTAAAGGAACACTACGGACAAATAAGATGTATGTTTTGAAACCTGTTCTTAAAGGGGGAACTATAATCAAAATTCATTAGAAAAAATGTTGTGCAGAGTGTTTTTATTTACGTATGTAATCCTTATGTGTCCTTTCCCTTGTCTGCTGTAAAGAGTTTTGTCCTAGATTTGATTACTAGTTTTATGGATCCTGGGATCTACACGTTTGAAATTTTTGTATGGCTTTTCTTTTTCCTACAGTGTTTCCTGTCCCACGTGACAGTGATGTGTCTGTGGCCATAGATTGAGCAACTGCTGGTTAAGTATCAAGTTTACAGCAGTTCAGCTGTTCTTCTTTTAACCCAGTGAGCTCTAATAAAGGCTACATTTACGGTCTGGCAAACACTTGAGGGATAATTAAGTGGGCTGCTCTGTAATGAAACAGCTAGCATCTTCACCAACTATAGCAATGATGATCTGGAATAATCTGTGTGCCTTTTTGACTGTGTGTAGTATGATGAAACAAAAAGCTTTAAAAAAAATGTTTACTGCTACTGGTTAGACCAACATACTTAGAAAACAAAAAGATTGGACTGGTTATTTAGTTGAGACCAGAACATCAGGCCACTGACAGCAGACTGCTGCTACAGCAGCTGCCACTCACTGAATGATCTTGGATACATCACTGTCACATGTGATAGGAGGCATAAGAAAAGCAATAAAATTTCAAACATACAGATCCCCCAGAGGCCATAAAACTAGTTGGCAAATTTAGAAAACACTTCCTAACAGCAAACAAACAAAAGGGAACACAATGCCTACACACACAAATCAAAACAATTTTGACTGTAACTGTAACTATTGGACAGCATTATGGTGTTTTATAGCATGTAGCTGGTTCCTATACATTTCAAAAAGTTTACCTCAGTTTATGAGAGTGGGGGTGCCACGTTAATGAGATATTGTTTCCCTTAAACTTTTTGTTTCCCTTAAACTTTTTTGTTCCATTTCCCACAATGCACCATATTCTAAGACTGTATCACCCACCACAGTGGATGCTGTTGATTTACATCACTGAATGGCACATTTACACTAGATGTTTTGTGTAACACTTCTACTCACTACCAGCAAGTAAAGGAACACTTTAAGTGTCCTTAACTACACTGTAATTACTGTATACCTACAATTTACACAATGGCAAGGAAAGTCCCTGTATTCTGATTGGTCAGTGTGTGCCTGGCACAGTGATGATATTATACAATAACATCACTATATTAAGACCAGGCACACAAATGACCACATCACAATAAAATTCCTCCCTCCCAACACAAATCATCATGAAGCCAACTATGCCCTGAAGCTGACACGCCACCCCCAAAAAAAAGTTCAGTATCTGAGTGTCTCAGGAATTCAGATAAAACCTGTCAGCTTCACAAAAACAGCTACCATCTCTTTCACTCCACAGACGCTGCACCACGCTAGTAAAACGCACGCACTCGGCTGTTTCCACAGAAAACAAATATATAACGCACTTTCTTTTGAAGCCCATGGCAGTCTCTCACCAAAGCCACATACACTAACCATTCAAATAAAGCAGTTTAACAATAAAAACCAGAACAGTTCCGTAACTCACACATTCTGAAGATATCCAGTTATGGAGCAAACACGCAAAACCGGAAGTCTCCAGGCAGCTCCGCTATTTTGTCATTTTTATTGTGATAGTTTTCAGACAGGAGACAAACAAAGAAATTTTTGCCGGGTCCCATGACAAGCTGGGGAACAGCAAAGGTCACCACATAACAACGAGTGTGTGTGTGTGGGGGGGGGGGCAACACATCTACATGAAACCCACAGTATAAGCAACAACATCACCTACTGGACTACTTTTTCTCATATTACCAAAATATGGCTCCAGTTCAAAAAAGAATGAAAACATTACAATTTTTTTTAAAGTTTTTATTATTATTTTTAAAATGAGCCATTGTATGATATCAATAAGACACTCCAGGGAGTGTGTTATTGTATCAACATCACTCCTGGGGCAGTGGAAGCACTCGGCTGCGCCTCGTGCTTCGACCCACCCCAGGAGTGATGTTATAAGACAATAACACACACCCTGTCGTGCCTTATTGCTTAAGTAACTGCCCTGTAAGTACTGTGTAGTTACATATAACTACAATGTAGTTGGTAATTAGTTTCACATTTGCGTATTACGTAGACACACATTTCTATGAAGTAACTACACTTTTACTGCACTGTAAATACTATGTAGCTGTTAATTACATTCACATTTGACTGGTGTGTAGTTATACAATTTGCAAGAAGTGATAGTTACATGTACAACCACAACCAGTTCTCTTTTGGCACAAATTGATTTATGTTGAAAGTGTAACTACACATGTAACAACTGTTGCAAAGTGCAACAGAAAAATGGATTTATGCTGGAAATGTGACTACACATGTAATATCTGTTGCAAAATGCGATATGCATAGTTGCCAGAAGGAACAGATCTGAGGTAGAAGGGAGGCAACAGTAACTGCAGTAACTACCACTTCATGCGAATTGTGTAACTACAGCACAGTACTACTGATCTTCCCTGTGTCAGTCTTCACAATTTATCATTGTCTGGGAGACAGCCAGAGGCACAGCACCTGGCGTGAGTTATTTTTGTAGGGAGAGGAGCCAGCACCAGAGGCAGTACCACCCTTGAGGTCAATGCATTACGTGGTGCTTGCAGGTCAGCCAGCAATGGTCCCCAGCTACCCCGCCACCCCAGTTCTGCTTCTCCCACCATCGAGAGTGCAGCACCTTGCATCTGCTGAAGACATTTAAACTGTGACATTACCACCTAGGTAGTTGTTTTGACGTTGCTGCAGACACCATTTTTGCTCCATTCCAGTTCCGCCGTCCGCTAGTAACGTGGTGCTGTTTTCTGCAGGAATCCAGTAAGACCTTTCCTTTTTCTTTCTTGAAGCAGCACCGAGTCCGTTTCTTCTTCTTATTTTAGTTACCGTAAGTCATGTTGGGTTCGTCCGGGGAGCAAAAATGCTCTTCCAAGGCAGGCTGGCCTCCTATGCACCAGTGTCCCTACACTAGCAGACGTCTATCATGGACCAGTATGGCCAATTCCTCACCTGCCTAGGTCTATCTCACGATACTGATAGTTGCGATGCTTGCTTCTCCGTGGACCGCAGAACACTGCGCGTGCAAAGTCAGCCATGATCCAGTGACTTTCAGAGGGCAGTATTGTACGAGGGACTCCAAGCACAGGTTTCTCCAACCTTCCTTCGGATCCCCTCCCAATTCTATACAGACCTGTAAGGAGGGGGCCTCCTCTTGTTCTAGCCTTGCCAGGTAGGAGGTCTCTTCTGCAGTGCTTGAGGATTGGTCCGGGCATCTCAGGGACCAGGCTGGAAGCAACGCACAGGCGGTCAACTCCTCAGAGGTGCAGGCTCCCCTGGTGTCATGGCCCATGCCTGCTGGGCCTGGCACGGGTGGCTCCTCAGCGCCACCCACTGGTGCCATTCTGTATCCGGGGCCATTTGCAGCTCTGCTGATCAGCACAGTGAGCAATACCTGGCCCTCCTGCTGCACTGCAAGTGGGAAAACCTCTGGGGCTGCTTGTCTGGAGGTCTTCTGGATCCTTCTCTCCAAAGCCAGATGTTTGGAAGACTGATCTGGACTGGCTGCTGAACTTCTCAGAGTTGGAGGGTTCTCCTGTGCCCAGTAACTCTGTGCCCTCCCAGGCATTCCTTCCCTTGGCACCAGCGATTATGATCGGTGCTGGCTCCCACATCAGTGGTGATGTCAGGAGTGTGCCTGGCAACAATGACCTTCCATCTGGGGGGGATGGTAGTTTGGGTCTTGGTGGCGTGGAGAGCTGTTGGTCCCAGTGCTGTCCCCACCCCCAGGCCAGAACAGGGACTCATTCTTCTGCAGCCTCCCTCAGGAGGCTTGTGAGACTGAAGCAGTCCCTAGCATTGGGAGTGAGGAAGAGGTCGACCTTAGAATTGACAGGGTTGAGGAGGCAGGACATGGGGCAGCGGCCTTCCCCGGGGACCCTTGGGGGGTTCAGAGATGTGTCGCAGTGCTGAGCCTTTGTTCTCTCCCTCATCCCCTTCAAGGGAGGCCTTATTGGGTGGGGCTGGGGTCTGCCCTTCTGGTTCTATGCAGCCCCAGTCTCCTCACAGGAGAGTTTCCTGTTCAGGGCTCAGTCCTGACCATTTTGAGCTAGTTGAGTGGCCAGCAGCTGCACAGACCAGTGGATCCCCAGTAGGTCCCAGACTGCCAGTGAGGTCCTCTTGCCCTGGCAGAGGTTGCTCAGATAAGGTGACGTATGTCTCCCCATTGCCTCTGCAGACCCCCCCCCTTTCCCAGGGCATGTGGGTCCTTCAGGGCCCTTGACCTGAGAGCAGTTCAAGGCCACTGCTGCCGCCTTCCTCGGGTATGTCAGAGTTATGGATGAGCAGGTCTTTTGCCTGTCTCCCCCGCGGCAGCTGGACTTGGACTCTTCAGATTCATCAGGCTCCTCATCTTCCTCCTTTGAGGAAAAGGATACCTCCGTCCATCTATCTTCTGACACTGATCAGACAGAGTATCAGTACTTCCAATCAAGGCTGGTCGGCAATCTGTACCTATTCCACATCGCAAGATGCAATACTGAGTGGATGACACGTGTCTTCCTTAGTGAATTTGGCAAGGATCACCAGGTCATCCTTTCCTGGGTGATTCCCTTACAGGAAGCATCATTCCGCACCTGGCAGTGTCCATCTGGCCCAACACCAGCCCCTATAGACTGCCACACCAGGGGTCTCCAGGGAACTTGCCTCATCCCACTCCGGGAGTGAGGATACTGGATACCCTTCTGGGCATACACATCTTTTGTGCAACTGGCTCCCAGATGTGAATTCGGTGCAGTTTGCCCACACAGCAGATCAGTGATATTTATTTATTGTTTGTTTGTTTGCCAGGTAGGTGCACTGATTCAGTAGACAATTTTTAGGCGTGAAGGTTACTTTTACAGTAAAAATAATTTACGTAATTACTTACTGGCTTGTAACAATGCTGTAGTTAGTAAGAAATGTGCTGCTTCTGTGGCATAGACCCACACCTCTTCTGTACCCACACTCCTGGCCTGCTATGGCCCAGGTGGGTGGCTGGGAGTGGGACATGGCTACATACCATGCGCTTTTCCACTGATCTGCTGTGTGGAGTGGTGGCGAAGGATACACAGGTAGGGACCCTTCCTAGTGTGTAGTTATACAAATTGCATGATGTGGTGGTTACATGTGCAACCATAACTGTCTCTCTTTTGGCACAAACTGATTTATGCTGGAAGTGTAACTACACATGAAACCGCTGTTGCAACAGTAATTGCGGTAACTACCTGTTCATGCAAACTGTGTAACTACACTAAACCACAAATGTCAAACTAGTTAACGACTACACTGTAGTTACATGTGACTACACAGAAGTTAGACAGTAGTTACATTGTAGCTATACAGTAGTTTCAGTGTAGTTAAGGACACTTAAAGTGCAACCACAAGGAATTATCAGAACATAAGTTAATGACTCCGGTGATCAGAGAAAAATTAGAATAACATACTCACCATAATTCTTGATCTTCTAGGACCATCTTTACCATTGATTCACACCAATGGGTTCTGAGCTCGGGGTGCTATGACCCAGTGGGAGCCAGAACTTTTCAGGAGGCTGGCGTCGAGCCAGGCTGCGCACATGCGCTGCACCACAAGACTAGTTCATGATTTACCTTGGCACCGGCCCTCAACCACCACAGTACTTTTTTTTTTTTTTTTTTTTTTTAACCAAGAAGGTGCAGTGTAACCTAACTAACAATAAAACAACAAACAAGGGCATAAGATAGCCCTTGTGACCTGTGTAAGAAGGGTCAGCAACCAAGAAAGCAGCATTTTCACAACCCTAACCAAAAACAGGGGGTGAAGACCAACAAACAGAAAGAGTGAGCCTGGGTGTGGAGGGTGGATGTGTGATTCAATGGTTAAGATGGTCCTAGATCATCAAGAATTACAATGAATACATAATTTCAATATCTTCCAGGACCAGTCTTCATCACCGTTTCACACTGATGGGTTAGAGTACCAAACTGAGACAAAAGTCCCCTGGGTAAGGCGGTAGGAGCTGGAGCTCACTCAGGATGGTGTCTATTAAGGACTGTCCTGCCAAAAGAGACATGCTGCCTGGCACAGATATCCAGGGCATAGTTCTTGATAAAGGTGTGCACTATGTTCTAGGTGGCAGCTCAGCAAATGTTAGCTGCAGTAACAGAGCGAATCTCTGCCAGGGACGTAGCAACCGCTCTAGTGGAGTGGGCACAAACCTGGCCCTCCAGCTTGATCTGAACAACAGAATAGCAGTGGTAGAGGCAACCAACAATCCATGTAGAAATGCATTTGATCGTAACAAGCTGACCCAGCTGGTTGGGGCGAAAGAAAATGAAGAGCTGTTTCAACTGCTGGAAGTCTTTAGTTCTATCAAGGTAGAACGTGACACCTCTTTTAACATCTAGAGAGTAGAGGGTGAGCTCCCCTTCATTCTGGAAATTAGGAAAGTATGAAGACAGTACTAAAAGCTGGTTTAAGTGAAACTCCAACACCACCTTAAGTAAGAACCTAGGATCTGTGCAGAGAATCACATTGTCTCTGACTGTAGAAAATGGTATACAGAGAATCCGTGACCAACACATGCATCTCAGAGACTCTACAAGCAGAGGTAATGTCAACCAGAAATGGTATTTTCCAAGTTAGGAATCTGAGGTCACACATAGCTAGGGGTTTAAAGGGCTTACAGGTGAGTATCTCCAACACAAGGTTCAGGTCCCAGGCGGCTATGGTTTCCTGATTGGGGGGCCATGTGTGCAAAATGCCTTTCAGGTATCTCCTAAATAGAGGCAGCTGAGTTAGAGAGGTTCTGAACAGACTCAAGATAAGCTGAAACAGTGCATAAATAGAGCTTAACTGTAGAGTATTGCAAGCCTCCGTCAAAGAGATCCTAAAACCCTGTCTGGTGGGCATTGGAATGGGTCTATGCAGGATTTGGAGTACCACTCAGAAAAATATTTCCATTTGGCTGTGTACGTCTTCCTAGTAGAGGGCTTACAAGCAGCCAGTAGAATCTCATAGATCCTCTTGGACACCCTGTACCTACCCACTTCTATCTCTTCAAGAGCCAGGCATGGAGATGAAGGGAGCACAGGTTGGGATGAATCAGGGATCTTTGTGTCAGAAGGACTGTCTAGAGAAGGAGAGTTCTCGAAGGGCCAACTAACTATTTGTTGAGTAGAGGAAACCATAGCTGTTGAGGCCAACATGGGGCGATTAAAATCATTTTGCACCTGTGTGTCTCCAGTTTGAGCAGTACACTGTGAACTAGAGGAATACCAGGATATGTGCACAGAAAGTGATTTGTCCACCACAGCCTGAATGCATCCTGACAGAAAATGCCATGTTATGGATTTTTGGAGCAGAATCAAGGCAGTCTGGCGTCAAGTGGGGATGCAAAAAGACCCCCTCTAGGGTTTCCCACTTATCACAGAATGACTGCATGATGTCTGGTGCCAACGGCCACTGATGAGGATCTGCCTCTGTCTGGCTGAGCTCATCCACTAGAATGTTCTGAGCCCCTGGCAGATAAATCGCTTGCATCAGAGCGTCCTGTTCCAGACACCATTCCCAGACTCTCACTGCCTCCCTGCAGGGAGGATACAAGTGTGCTCCCCCCTTGCTTGTTTATGTAGCACATGACAGCCTTGTTGTCAATCCGGAAGACGACCATCTTGTGGCAGACAAAGTCCACCCGGGCCCAAGGGACATACTGGACTGTTATCTCCAGCACACTGATGTGGAGATAGGACTCCATAGGGCTCCAGACTCTGAGTGTGGTGGCCCTGACAGTGGGCCACCCACCCCAGCAGAGATGCACCTGTGGTAAGGGTTATTAGAGGCTCTGGTGCAGAAAAGGGGAGACCCTGAATAAGACTGCCCTCCTGTATCCATCATGCAAGCAATCAAAGCAGAGGCTTTGTCACCTTGATGGGATAAGACTGAGGATGCATTACTGGAGACCACTGCATGTTGAGCATCCATTGGGCTGTCCTCACAAGCAGGCGTGCGGTGGCTGGGGTAGACTGGAATATGCTGGTAGGCATCCTGCATACCCAAGGAAGCTAACCAATCCTGTGGCTTCAGGAGCAGCAGCAGGGTCCCCAAGAAGACCATTTTGAACT
Source organism: Neoceratodus forsteri (assembly GCA_016271365.2). Lineage (NCBI taxonomy): Eukaryota > Metazoa > Chordata > Ceratodontiformes > Ceratodontidae > Neoceratodus > Neoceratodus forsteri. The sequence goes on from CM028135.1 coordinate 323,363,676, forward strand.
TCTCCTGGTGTATTAGCATAGGAGCTGTTGAAGGACATGTTCATCACCTCCTGCTGGATGTCATTGACGAAACCAGATGTTCGAAGCCAGGAGTGCCTTCTAATGGAGATTCTTGCAGCAGCAAAGTGGGAGACAGTATCGAAGCCATCCAAAGCTGCCTTCAGCTGATGACTGTTTGACTTTCACTATGGATTCAAGAATGTGTGGGATAGGCATAAGGGAGCCTTTGTGGTTTGGGAAGGGAAGGCGAAGCTGGAGATCAAGTAGGGTCTGCGGTATTATAGTAGCTAGGGAAAATGGGCAGATTAGGTTGGCCACGTGGTCTTTATCTGCCATCAGACTCTATGCTTCTATGACCCAATGCCATGGTTAACAGTTTGAAGTATTCTCTTCTTAGTCTCTGACTCAGGCAAGGTCTCTGCAAGAGACTTGAGACAGGTCCAAAGGGTATACTTGTACTTAGAGAAATGCCCCTGACAGTTAACTATCTGCATGCTAAGGGTAGCCACAGCGAAAGCTCTCTTCCCTATCTTATCTATCTTATGTGACTCATATTGATAGGATGCGTTGTGACCTCCGAGGGAGAATGGCTTTGTCATTCTCAGCCAGAATGACAATCTTGTCAGCAGTAGGCTGGGAAGCAAGGATATGTTTGTCCTTAGGGGCAGTATACTAACGGTCTATCTACCAACAGACAGAGGGCCTAGACGCAGGCTTAGCCCACGCTGTGTCCAAGAGTGTCTCAAACACGGGGGATTGGAGGTATAAGGCTGACTGGAATATTGGAAACATTGCACCACTCCAGATGGAGATGTTTCCCTGGGTCAACGGCAGAAGCTTAAAAGCAAGGGTTGCATACATGTTGCAAAGAAGAGCTTGAAAAGAAAGATCCTCCAGTGGTACAGGAGAAGGGCCTGTTGTTGAGTTATCCAGACTTTAAAAAGAGTCATTGTCACTGCCTTCAGAAATAATTAGATCAAGGTCAGACTCATCCCCCTTCAACTCCTCTCTGGAAAGAGGGGCGGGAAGGGGGGGTGGACCCAAAAATGCCTAACCCAGCTCTAGGAGTCAGAAAGACAGGGGACACCAGCACCGGCAGAGAGGGAATTAGCACTGACCCTGGTGCCGGCAAAGAAGGTGCCAGTGCTGAAGATGGCATCGCCAAAGCGACTGGGCCCAGCGGAGAGGGCTTTCTCTGTGCTGTAGGTGGTGTCAGATATGGTGCTGGGCTTGGCCCTAGAATAAGCCCCAAGGGACCTGATCCCTGCACCACCTGTAGCATCAGAGGTCCAGCCAGTGTAGAAGTGATCAGCGAAAGTACCTGAGTTAGTCCTAAGACAGCGACACTGCAAAGGGGTGCGACTAGTTAAGCAGGCATCAGTCATATGGTTACCGGCAAGGACCCAGAAGCTGTTGCCAGAGCCAAATATTCTACATGGCCAGAGTGTCCCAACTGTGGCTCCAACACTCCCAACCCAGTGGGGCACAAAGCTAGCCCCAAGAGAAGGGGTAAGTGAGCCAGCCACTGTACTCACTGCTCCATAAAAGCTGCTCAGTGAAGAAACTGCCCACACAGTCCCCACAAGAGTACAGGGAGGGACTCTGGCCCAGAGACCGCGAATGCCTGAGAGCAGAAACTGGACACACTGACAGTGCTGGGGAAAGCTTCCTGCTCCTGGACACTGAGGACTTCATGGCAGCCCTGCCAGAGGGCAACCTCGAGTGGTACCACTTCTTCCCCTTCTGACGGGAAGAGGAAAAAAAAAAAAATTCGAGGTCTAGCAGCACTGGGTCCCCGAATGGGATCGAGAATGGGCCCACTTCTTTTTGTGTTTACCAGAAGGCTGTCCTCCCTCCCAAACATAGGACCACCCATCGTCAAAACCCTCCCCTAGAGAGGGAAGTGGACCGGACATGGCCATACTGCTGGAGCAGCATGCCTGAAGAGGCTCCTTACCATCATTGTCAATGTCCATGGTCCTTGACCGTTGTTTGGTAGGGTTGAGAGAAACTGACAGAAAAACTTCTCTCTCTTTTTTCCTGTTTAGAATACTAAATTGACACAAAAACAACAAGCACTACCTTCACACATTAAGACTGAGAGAACTGAACGCGGTTATCATATGGATATAAAGTTCTGACTCCTGGGGGGTGAGCAACATCATCACTGAAGCACATTCAATGGCAGGAAAGAAGGAACTGAGGCAGATGAGGGCCGGTCGTTTATAATACTAAACTGACACAAAATTAGCAAACACTACCTTCAAACACTAAGACTGAGACAACTGAATGCTGTTGTCATATAGACATGAAGTTCTTACTCCAGGTGGGTAAGTGATATCACTGAAGCGCACTCAGTGGCAGGAAAAAAGGAACTGAGGTGGTTGAGGGCTGGTGGCGAGGTCAGTCATGCAGCACGAGCTAGTCTCATGGTGCCATGCATGTGCTCAACCTGTCTCAGCACTGGCCCTCCTGAAAAGTTCTGGCTCCCTCAGGGTCTTGGCACCTCCAGCTCAGAACCTACTGGTGTGAATCAATGGTGAAGATTGGTCCAGGAAGATCAAAGGTATGCATACACTGTAAACTGTAAGGGGGGCTGTTCCTACAAATGCAGCAAACATTATCAGGCTACTAAAAAACTGACCATAAAACACAGAAATTGACCTAGATACTGCATCAAAATAGTGACTTCTGAGAAAACTTGAAAACAGGAATCCCCAGACCATCACAGTTAGTCTGTGATGTAAATCTGCTGACTCTGCACAATTCCAGGAAAAAGGCAAATAAATTGCAGTTTTGGCAAAGTTGGAGGAAGGAAAGAATAAACACAGTAAAGGACCACAACAAACAAAATTTAGGAAACCCAGCACAAATGTTTCAATTCCCAGTCTTAAACAGTCTCCAGTACATGTACTAGCACTTACAAAATGTACAAATAGCAATTACTAAGATGGGTGACATTATTGTCTCTTTGGATCTGGTGCACTGTGGGAAAAGGGTTTAAAGTACAGTCTCATGAACATGGCACCTTCTACAATTGAAAAACTGAATTAAGATTTTTTTTGAAAATTTATCTAACCAATTACATACTCAAAAACATTAGTACTGTTCATCAGCTATGGACATTATTCAAAACATCCTTTGACATGGTTGACCATCAGCTGCTATTGCAAAGACTCTGAGGTCGGTGTCTGCAGAATTGCTATAAATTAGTTTTGTTCTTATTCAACAGATAGAGGACAGATTACGGCTGTGAACAGTGCTGAGTCTGCCCCACTTTCTGTTGAGAGAGGTGTGCCTCAGGGATCCATCCTGGGGCCACTCCTCTTTTTGATATATCTGAAAGATCTAGGCCAAAGTGTTGGGGATTCTCACTACCATCTTTACGCCAATGACACCATAGTATACTCCTCTCAATCTTCAATTTGTGATGTCCAAAACAATCTCCAGGACAGCTTCAGTGATCTTCAGAGCTTTTTTTTTTTTTTTACAAACTCCAAACTAAAGCTTAATACTTCTAAAACTAAATGCATGATTTTTGGAACTGCTTGTAAAGTGAAAATGGATAATAAAACAGTGATCCTGGATGACACTGGAACTGTCCTGGAGTGTGTGGATACTTACAAACATTTGGGCTTTTGGTTGGATCAACTGGGCTCTGAAAACACACATTTAGATAAATTGATAGCCCAAGTTAGCAAGAGGGTGGGATTTCTTTTATAGACATCAACATTGTCTTGATTCTGATACTTTAAAACCGATTGTACAAGTCCAGATTTTGCCTTTGATAGATTATGGCGACATCTCGTATGATAATGCGAGTTATGAAAGACTGCACAGACTGGATGTTCCGTTTAACCATTTAGTAATACTAATTATTAAATGTTCTAAATACGTCCACCATTGTGAACTGAATCACCAGTTAGGTTGGTTATCTTTGGCCAGCAGGAGAGAGAATTCCATAAACGTATCTTTGCCTATAAATGTGGCTTAGGTTTGGTCCCAAGGTATCTTAGTGATAGATTAATTTTCATTGATATTGATCCCTCTTTGAGAAACTGCTGGTCCCATACATCAAAACCAAGTGTTCAATGTACTATTTTAGTCGATCTGTTCCAATGTGTTGGAATAATCTTCCATCCACTACAGCCCCACTTTTGGAAATACATATGGTTTTCCTGTAATCCCCTTTTCCCCTCCCTCACAGATAGATTCCTGGTATTCTATCTGGGCAGCTCGGGGCTTAAATGCCCCATGGCAACTACTCAATAAAAGCTGTGTGTTCTCTTTTGAGGAGGCCCAGTAGAGATTCTCTTTAGAAGCCAGAGTAAGATTACATTACTACCAGCTTCAAGACTTTATAAACAAACAGCTCTGACTAGAAACACTCCACGCCCAGCAGTTTGTTGATAACACCCCTAAAGCTAGATGGGGGAGAAACCTATCTGTTCCAATAGATGACCCAACATGGACCAGAATTTGGCAGGGGCATGGGCAACCACCTCCTCCCCGGTGTGGAGGAACTTCACATGAAGGTTAGGACCCAATTTTTCCTGGTCCCCTCCTTTGCCTCCCGGAAATTGCCTGACATCCCCATGTCATGCTGGCAGGATTGTGGAACACAGATGGTGAACCAGGTCCACATCTTTTTTAGCTGTCCGGTTATCCTCCAGTTTTGGTCTCACCTAACCCAACGGTTGTCATATGTATTTAATTTTCCTCAGAACCCTAACCCCTTCCAATTGCTTTTAGGCACCTTACCTGAGGGGAATTAAGGGAAAGGACACCAGGTACCTCTGGGTGATATGCCTGGGGGCTGTATATAAAGTACTTACAAGAAAATGGCTTCAGAGAACTCCCCCCACTATTCATGAATGGGCCACAACAATAAAATACATACAACAATTTAAACAAATAACTTTCTCTTTACAGAACCGAAATGTTTGTTCAGAGGTAGACTAGGTGGGAACTCCAAAACATACCAGAGGACAAAGACTGACCTTAAAGAGCTCTGTCTGTGATACAAGTAGTTAGAGCACTGTATTGTCTCCTATATATATCTAGTTGTGAATGAATAAGCTGGTTTAATTATGGCCACCTGGGTCCTTTACTCTATACCTCCCAATTTACTCCATCCCCTGGCTGAAAACAATCTTTGTGAAGACTTTTTAAACTCTAAGATGAATCCTTAATGGCACCCATGTACAGAAAGAGTGAACTACAGTTACTTTTAACTGATTAGCCCTTGTTTATAGTTTTAATTTAGGTTTAACTTTTAGTTTTTTCCAGGAACATCTGAAAAGTCTATCAGATTTAGTTACTATGTATTAGTTCATGGATCAATTCCATATTCTGTACAGTATTAGACATGTCAAATTATTTGCTTCTGTTACGCAGTTCTGTACGATGCTTTGCCTAAGTTGTATTGAGAATGTTTCTACTTACTGTAATGTATGACCTAGGAGCTTCACATGTTATCTGTACCCTGTTGAAGTTTTTCAATAAACAGAGTATCAAAAAAAGGAATAATCTTCTGTCAAAACTTATAAAAGAACATGTTAAACCTCCATCTGTTTTTGCATTGAAAAAGCATTTACTTTCTTTATAAAAGCCCTGCAGCTGTTTTGTCTAATGTTATTGTATATGTGTGACTAAATTGTTTGTCTGTATTGTATATTTTGTTCATTTATATATTGTATTGTATTGACTGATAAGGCACCATTGTGAATGAGCTTATGCTCAATGGTCTTCACCTTAAATAAACAAAACATACTGTACATCTTTTCATTTTTTGCCCACCATACTTTAAGAACAGACAGGGGAGATGGCTGCATGGGGCTGCTAGACACATGGATTACGTGGAACATGCTGGAGACAGGGAGGTGGAGCTTCCAGATGCCAAGGATACTATAATGAGTTGTCGAAAAGGAGGGGGAGTCACTAAATTGCCAGGGATTACTTGGAACATTTCAGGGTGAAGATGGGATGGGGTGGGTCTGCTAGATGCCAGGAATAACTTGAAATGGTTTGGGAAGGGGGGGAGAGCAGCTAGATGCTGTGGATTACCTGGCATGGGTCAGGGAGATGGAGGGGGAGCAAGCAATATTATATATCCCTACGTCATGCATATCACTACATTACAGCTGCACACAGGTCACCTTCTACTGATTTGCTAACCCATGCACTCAACAGGATAGGGTAGTCACAATTCTGGTTTTAGCCAGGCCCACCATTAACCCAATATACTAACATAAAGTTTAGATGCCAGCAATCATTTGGCAGCAGACCAGGAGAGGGGAGAGAGTGGGGGGAGAGTGTTGCTAGAGATTAGTGATTATTTGGAATGAGACCAAGGAGACAGAGCCACAAGTTGCCAGGGAATGCCACAATGGATCAATAAAAGGGAAAGGGGGGTAGAAAATACAGGTTACTCACCTGTAACAGGAGTTCTAGGAATGGTATATGTTGTTCATCCACACTTATTGGCAGGTATCTTTGCCGCTTTAAATCTTGCTGGAAGGTCTTCAAGCTGGCTCCTCCCACCCACCCAGGTGGTATAACTCTCGGCTCCGCCCCATGACGCCAGATCTGGCCGCTGGAAGCTCAGGTTGTGCGTCAAGCCGGGAGGTGGGTGGAGTGGTGTGGATGAACAATATATACCATTCCTAGAACTCCTGTTACAGGTGAGTAACCTGTATTTCTAGGACATGGATATGTTGTTCATCCACACTTATTGGCAGACTCCTAGCAGTTCTCCGGGAGGAGGGAGGCAAGACGCACACCCCCAATACTTACTTGGGAAAGAGAGACTGGAGAACCGAGGCCCCAAAACCAGCATCCTGGCGTGACTCAAGGTCGATGTGGTAATGGGTAATGAAGGTGTTTGCTGACTTCCAGGTAGCAGCCCTGCAGATTTCCTGGATAGGGACGTCCCTGGAAGCAGCCACCGATGCAGCAGTATGGCGGGTAGAATGAGCTCTTATCCCTCTGGGAGGCTCCATGCCCGTCAACTTATAGCAGAGATCTATGCAGGAGGTGACCCACCTGCTTATCGTCGCTGGCTGCAGGTCTGCCAGATGCGGCTTCAGCGTAGTGACAAACAGCTGGCGAACCTCTCCCAACTTCAGCCGTGCTTTTGTAATAGGCGAGCCTTCTAGGGTCCAAAGTATGGAGCCTATATTCGGCCTCCGAGGTGTGATTGGGGTAGAACACCGGCAGAGTCAACACCTGGTTAAGGTGAAACTCTGACACCACCTTCGGAAGGAATTTCAGGTGGGGGCGCAGGACAACCTTGTCCCTGTGGAAGACCAGGTAAGGAGACTCGATGGAAAGCGCCTAGAGCTCTCCCATCCTTCTGGCTGATGTGATAGCCACCAAGAAGGCGGTCTTCCACGACAGGTGAGAGAGAGCACACCTGTGCATAGGTTCGAATGGCTTGCCCATGAGCTTAGCCAGTACCAGCAGTAGATCCCACGGAGGTGGAGGTTCTCGCACCGGAGGAAATGTGATCAAGGCCTTTGAAAAGCGCCAGACCACCTTCTCCTGGCAGCTAACGACTGCTTCCTGCCCGCGCCTGTAAGCAGAGATGGCTGCCAGGTGCACCCTTAGGGTCGCCGATCTAAGCCCTTGATTAGAAAGGGACCATAATAGTCCAAGATGCTTGCCAAGGAACAGGAGGAAGGGTCCAAGCCCTTGCTTCTGACACCAAATGGAAAACCTTTTCCATTTGAAGGCATAGCATTTTCTGGTCGACTCTTACGGGACGCCCAACTACATTGAGGACCTCACGGAAAGACCCAAGGCTCTGGAACTCTAGCCGCCAGGAACCAGGGCCAGGTGCAGGGATTGAAGGTCCGGATGGAACACCTTCCCTGATTGACTGAGAGCAGGTCTGGGCGAGCTGGAAGCTGCCGCGGAGTCCTGGAGCTGAGACTGAGGAGATCTGGGTACCAGAACTGGCGAGGCCAGTCTGGGGCTATCAGAATCACCTGCGCCTTGTCCCTCCTCGCCTTGAGAAGCACCTTGTGGATCAAGGAAATGGGGAAAAGCGTAGAAGAGGCCGGGGTCCACTGCTTGAAGATCCCCTGCAGCGAGCCCCTGCTGAGGGTGGTGGGCAGGAACAGTCTCAGCCCGCTCTCCTGGAGGCAAACAGGTCCACCTGAGGTGTGCCCCAAAGGGAGAACAGATGCTGTACTACCTCCGGCAGGAGAGACCACTCGTGGGATGCAGCCCTATCCGCTCAGGGCATCGGCCAGGGTGTTGGAGGCTCCTGCCACATGAATGGCTGAGATCCGCCTCCAGGCTGCGCACTGGTGACCAAATGCGGAGAGCTTCCTTGCATAGAAGCATGGAGCGCCCCCCACCCTGGCGGTTTAGATAGTACATGGTCGTGGTGTTGTCCGTCTGGACTCGGACCACTTGACCCGGAGGAACGGAGCAAAGGCGGTGAGAGCTAGGCGGACCGCCGGAGCTCCAGCAGGTTGATGTGGCATCGACTCCACGGGGACCAGAGGCCGGAGCCCGTGTTCCTCCAGATGGGCATCCCAACCCATCAGAGAGGCATCGGTCGATAGAGAGACCGCCGGCTCGGGCGGACGAACGGGATGCCCTCCTGCAAATGACCTGGAACGATCCACCACTGGAGAGCTGCTCCACATCCCCTGTGTCAACGGCACAAGCTGGTCCAAAGGATCGCAGCGCCAGGACCACTGGCTGGCCAGTCCCCATTGAAGGGACGCATGTTCCAGCCGGCCCAACGGACCACGCTGGTGCAGGCCGCCATGAGACCCAGGAGGCACAGGAAGTCCCGGGCAGGCAGCAATTGCCCAACCAGAAATGATTGGGCAAAGGAGAAAAGAACCTCGGCCCTATCCGCCGGGAGCCGCTCTGGCTCGAAGAGAGTCGAGCTGCGCCCCGATGAACAGAATCACCTGCTTCGGCTCGAGTTCCGACTTGGCCTCGTTGATAAGGAGGCCTAGTTGAGAGCAGACCTGGAGGGCCAGATCTCTGGACCACTCCACCTCCTGCCTGGAGGGAGCTGCTACCAGCCAGTCGTCCAGGTAAGGGTACACCCGGACCCCTCGGCGCCGCAGGAATGCTGTCACCACTGCCATGCATTTGGTGAAGACCCTGGGAGCTGGAGACAAGCCGAAGGGCATGGCTTGGAACTCGAAAAGGGATCCCTCCGCTCGGAAGCGAAGGAATCTCTGGTGAGACGGACGGATAGGGACGTGAAAAAACGCGTCCTGCAAATCCAGAGAGCAGAACCACACGCCGCGTTCCAAGGATGGTATTATCTGAGCCAGAGTGACCATCCTGAAGGTTCGAGACCTTAGGAACTTGTTTAGTTGTGTAGGTCGAGAATGGGGCGCCAGCCCCCCGTCCGTTTCGGAACCAGGAAGTACCTGGACACAAACCCTGGGTCTGAAGGAGGGTCCTCAACCTCTCTTATCACCTCCTTCTGGAGGAGGAGAGCGATGTCGGCTCGATGAGCCGCCAGCGAGGCTGGGGACCCCGAAGCCCCCCGAGGGGCGACGGCTCTGAAGGGCGGTGCCTGCTCGAATTCTAGAGGCAGGCCTCTTCCCATCACCTCCAAAACCCACCTGTCCGTGGTAACAGCGGACCAGGCGGAACGGAAGTGCCGGAGCCGTCCCCCCACGGGGGGACCCAGGGGTAAGGTGACGGGGATGGGGGCGACACCCCTCAGCCCGTCACTGGGCAGGCTTGGAGGATGGACCGGCCGAGGGACCTCCTGGGCCTTTTCCTCCCTGCCTCCTGTTAGAGGAAGCCGGCGGCTTGGGTTTGGGATGCCAAGGCCGAGCCTGCTGGCCCTGACGTTGCTGGGCCGGGCACGCCGGGGGCGCAGAAGGACGAAAGGGCTTAGGCTGTGGTTTGCGGCCTTTGTCCCTCTGAGCGGAAGAGACCGAGTCCAAGGTAGCATTGGACTTCTCGATCCTCTGCAGGTGACCTTCCACCCCAGGGCCGAAGAGGTCAGTCCCCAAAAAGGGAACATCCGCCAACTTGTGCTGGGTATCCGAAGTAAAGGTGGATATCCTCAGCCAAGCCTGCCGACGCATAGCCACTGCGGCCACCACCGACCTGGCACACGAGTCCCCAATATCCAAAGCAGTCTGGAGCTGCTGTTTGGCCACTGCCCTGCCCTGGTCCCGCACCTGCTTGACCGTAGTCTGCTGATCCACCGGGAGATGAGGAATAACCTCATCCAGGGAGCCCAACAGGGCATGAGAAAAATGTGCCATGAGGATGGCCGAACTGGCCTGGCGAAGGCCGAGAGGGACGCAGCATAGACTTTGCCCGACATAATCAATTTCTTGGATTCCTTGTCGGAGGTTTATCCACATCCCTGGCGCTGCAGCACGCCGGAAAACGCTGTCGGTAACCAACCCCTCAGCAGAGGGGTGCTCCGAAAAACCGGACAGGGAACCGGTAGGGACCGCATACTTCCTGGCCATCGGCGCAGGACAGGAAGCACGGCGCTGCCAAAGCTCCAGGGCCGGACCCACTATGGCCTCGGCCACCGGAAAAGCCTCCGTCGGAGAATCCCCTCGGTCCAGAATCTCCGTGAGGGGATACCTGGCCCGTTTGGAAACGGGTTCGAGCTTCATCCCGGTGGATTCCGAGATGAGCCGAAGCAGTCCTAGGAAGGACGACGGGCTATCATCCATAGACTGTCCTCCTGAGGACTCCAAGTCCAGTCACTTGGAGAAAAAGGAGGAATTATCCTCGGACTCGGAGGAGTCCTCGAAGAGCTGCCTCTGGCCTGAGCCACCCTCAACCTGCCGAGGTCGGTCGGGAGTGAGGGTAACCGACAGCCGATGGGGTAGACCCTTAGCCGACCGAGAATCCCTGGTCGGAGCCCCAAACAGTGGCTGTGGAGGCGGAGGTTCCACCGGAATCGGTGGAGCAGCTGGTTTTGGCCGAACAACCGGCCTGGGTACAGGCTCCTCGGGTAAGTCGAGGGGTTGTGTCGGCCGCTCGGTGACAACCACTTAATGGCGGGGAAGGCGACTGCGTCGGCACTCCCGGTCAAGCTATTGCCACATGAGGTCTCGTGCCGTCCAGCGTAACTACGAAGCCTCCCTCGTCAAGGAGGAGGGCGAGGACAAGCGGCGACGCCCGGCATCAGCAAAAGCCGAGATCGAGACCGCCTATGACTGGCGGGATCGGCTGGACTGCGAGAGTCGAGACCGGTACCGAAACCTCGGCTCTTCCGAGGTCGGTGCGGGAAGTGTCGGCAGGAACCGGCACTCCCTTCGGCTCGGAGGGTTCATCCGAAGGCTCCGGAACCGGAGGCACAGGTAAGCCCACGGGATCCTCAACTCCCTCCGGGGGAACCGGGGAGAGAGGAATCTCGGCTTCTATGGGCGACAGCCCGTCCAGAGGTCGAAAAAATCTCGACTTAGCGACAGGAGTCTCAGTCAACTGACCTGGACGGGGCACCGTGGAGACCAGTGGCCGGCTCGAGCGGTCGACGAAGTCGACGGTTGATGACTCGGGAGAGGGACCTTTCCGCTCCCAAGAGCACAACGGAGGGATTTACCCTTGTCCCTCTTTTTGGACCGAGAAAAAGGTCCAGCAGACGTCGGCCCTTCTCCCCTAGTGGAGAGGGACAGACAAAGCTCCTTAAATGAAGCTGTGTAGGAAGAACCCAGAGAGAGCGGGATAAATGCCGCGGCCGTGGAAGATACGGCCCGCGCCGCCTCCTCTTCGAGGGCGATCATCTGCTCGAGCTGATCCACCGAGCCCGCCGCCGCGGACACTGCCGACCGAGCCTCCCTAGACTTCACCGGAGGGAAACGCTTCTCGGGACGGCCCAGTTGCAATCGGGCAGCACGGTCTTCGAGGACGTAGGCCGAGAAGGAAGAGCACAGGTCGCAGTCCCGCGGGTCGTGCTCAAGGCCTAAACAGCAGACACACGTGAGTGTGGATCCGCCCAAGACATCTTCTGATTCGCAGGGGCATCTCCAAAACCGAGTCGATTTGTCCATCGCAGCCGCGAGGGATCGAAGACCGAAGTCTTTTTAGCAAAAAACTTTCAAAATCGCAAAACGGAAGAAATAGGAACCAGTCGCAAACGCAGAGCGTTAAGGAAGGAACCTGAGCTTCCAAGCGGTAAGGAAGATCTGGCGTCATGGGGCGGAGCCGAGAGTTATACCACCCGGGTGGGTGGGAGGAGCCAGCTTGAAGACCTTCCGGCAAGATTTAAAGCGGCAAGGATACCTGCCAATAAGTGTGGATGAACAACATATCCATGTCCCTAGAACAATGAGTTACTAACCCATGGATTCAACAGAACTAGATATTCTCCTTTTGGGTGTTGACCAGGCCTACCACTCACCCTATATACTAACAAAAAGCCTAGATACTAAGGATTACTTAGAATGGGTTGGGGAGAGGGGAGCAACTAGACATCAGGGACTATTTGGAAATGTACTGAGTAAAGAGAGGAAGGCTGCTAGATGCCAGAGATTACTTGGGACAGGACTGGGCAGAGGGGCAGGGGAACCACTTGGTGCCAGGGAATGGTACAACTGATCAAGGACAGTGATAGGACAGCTGCTAGTTTCCAAGAATTATTTGGAATGGGTCAGAGAAAGAGAAGCTGATTAAGTGCTAGGGATTACATGGAATAGGTCAGGGAGAGAATGTGGAACTGCTAGATGACGGGATTATTTGCAACAGGTCAAGGAGAGGAAAGGGATATGCTAGATACCAGGGATTACATGGAAGAGGTTGGAAAGATGGAGAAGGGCTGGTAATACAATGTTATAGTTCCTCTGTAAGATATACCATTAGATTACAGCAGCACACAGGTTATGACCTGCCAAATCGCTATCCCATGTACTCACCAGAAGAGGGTAATCTGCCTTTTCTGGTTTGGGCCACACCCACCACTCCCCATATACTAAAAAAATGTCTGTTCGTCACTGTGTACATCAGCTTTAATAAAGAAGGGTGTGAGGCAAAGTACTGAGAAAAAGTATGCTAGGAAACATTTTCCAGTAGTTAAATAACAGGGTCTAAATGCAGGTGTAACAGAAATATCATGGCTTCGAGAAGCAGTTAATGAATGAGAATCCAGGGAAGATAGGAACCTTATGTTAAAAAAGAAATTGGAAAATGAACTGAAAAGGGAGTGACAGGTGTTTTTATGTAGGAGTTAGCAAATCAGGAAGAGGTACCCAATACATGGACCTTACTAACCATGGAATCATAATTCCAAGCCTTCAAACCCTATTTCAATACATATTAGTAATCTGATCTAGGGATTGGTGGACGTACTAGCTGCACCCCCAGCGGAGCTCTTCAACAGGTCGCTTGAGACAGGGAAGGTACCCAGGGATTGGCTAGAGGCACGTGTGGTGCCTATCCATAAAGGGGGTTGAGGGAAGTACCAGGTAACTATAGACCCATCAGTTTGACATCAGTGGTGGGGAAATTAATGGACAGTATACTGAAGGAAAGATTGGGGGTGTTCTTGGAGGAGGCAGGAGGGCAGGATAGCCGAAAACATGGTTTTGTGCCAGGCAGATCGTGTCAAACTAACCTTGTGGAGTTCTACGAATGGGTAACATCTGAACTAGACAGAGGAAAGCCTGTGATGTACTATTTTTAGACTTTAGTAAGGTGTTTGACTCGGTACCCCACAATGGCCTGGTGGAGAAACTGACGGGGTTGGGGGTGGGCCCATTGATGGTCAGATGGATAGGAATCTGGCTAACTGGATACACTCAGAGAGTAGTGGCTGGTGTGGAGCTCTCGAACCCTGGAGGGGTCAGTAGTGGGGTACTACAAGGCTCAGTCCTGGGTCCGATCCTGTTTAATGCGTACATATCCAACATCAGGGAGGGAATAGGAAGTGAAATGAGTCTCTTCACTGACGACTTCAAGATGGGAGCAGTAGTTGAGAGGGCAGAGTGGAGGTTGGCCCTGCAAGGGGGACCTGGAGACCCTGGTCAGGAGGGCTCATACCTGGAAATTAAATTTCAATTCCTCCAAGTGGAAGGTGTTACATCTAGGGCAGGGGAGCCACAAACACTAGTACACCTTGGGAGGGGAGGCACTAGAGGCCTCAACTGGGGAAAAAGACAGGAGGGTCATGGTGGATGCAAATATGAATAACTCTGAGCAGTGCAGGAGAGTGGCTGTCAAAGCAAACAGGATGTTGGGATGCGTCGTAAGGGGGATCACCTTGAGGAGCAGGAAGTGATTCTGCCGTTGTACAATGGTCTGGTTAGGCTACACCTTGAGTACTGTGGGCAGTACTGGAGACCGCACTTAAAGAGGGACATACAGCTCCTGGAGAAGGTCCAGAAGAGGGCTACCAAGATGATATGAGGACTTGGGGATCTGGCATATGAAGAAAGACCTGAGGAGCTTGGCCTGTTTTCAATGGAGGAGAGGAGAGACAGAGGGGACATGACTGAGGTCTTCAAGTACCTCAATGTAATAACTAGGGTAAACACGGTGGGGATATTTAGACTAAAGGAGAGAGGTATCACCCGAGGGCATATTTTGAAGGTGGAAGGATGAGGGGGAAAAGAGGAGGCTTTTCACTGAGAGGGTGGTGGAACCTTGGAAAGCGCTGCCTGGTAACCTGGTACAGGCCTCTACGGTGGAGGGCTTCAACAGAGGGCGGGACACATGCAGAAAGGTAATATTTCAGGGGAAGGCCTGGACCAGGGGGGCAGGGATGGATGACAGGGGTTCTGGAACACGGGGGGCCTCGGTACTCAACTAGGGACCTGAGGCTCAAGCAGACTCGATAGACCGTAAGGCCTAATCTGCTGGCAATTAGTATGTTAGTATATATGCTAAGAATGATGAACTGCAGACAAGGATTTCATCCTGCTGGGACTCTTCAGTGTAGCGCAGTCGCTGTATCAGCCAAGTGCCAGCAAGTCAGCCTTAGGGAAGTCCGGGCATTCACTACACTCAGAGGTAGCACAAGAAGCAGTCTGCAGGAAACAGTAATGATCCTAAAATATATTAGCATCAGTAAAACAAAAGCGCACAGGAGATATCAGAACATTTCTACTGGGTCTAATTTTAAGAAGAAAAAAGCTATGGCATTATTGGTAAAGTAGCTTGAAGGACTATACTGAATGATAGTGTGTAGGAACAAAGGTATATTTTGACAGATTTTGTAAAGAGGTAAAAATAAACACAACCCTGCATTTAGGACATATAGAAACAAAATGTGCAAATGTATGTGAAAGCTGGAGGAAACATTACAACCAATCAAGGATTAGTAGAAAATATATATCCAACTCCCTTCTGGAAGGAGCTGCTCTGCTTGCTTCATGGAGTTAATGTGGTTATTTATGCGATTCCGAAACTGGGAAATCCCCAGACCTATGTGAATCTTACAGACTAGTATCTGTATTAAACCTAGACTACAAGTTATTCATGTCATTACTGGCACATAGGTTGGATCGGCTCCTTCCCTCTAAATACACAAAGACCACACTGGTATTATTCACTGCAGACAGACTACGCATAGCATGCGATGGACCCTCTCTCTTTTGCATCCCACTTCCCATTTTGGCTCCCCTCTTCTCACACTCAGTCTTGATGTGAAGAAAGTGTTCAACAGTCTGTCTTGGGCCTTTCTCTGTGCCATACTCCTTAAACTGGATGTCCCTTCTTCTTTTGTAGATCTTGTATTCACAATATATTCCCACCCTCAGGCACAGGTCCAAGCTAATCGTCATCCCTCTTTTTTCTTCAATCTAGGTCATGGACCCAGCAGAGCAGCCCACTTTCTCCATTGCTTCTTGAAGTCTACACTGAGCACTTGACACAGGCCTTCTGGCAAAGCCCCAATATCATTGGCTGCACAGCACAGGATGGCAATGAATCCCATATTGTCCTATATGCAGATGACATCCTTTTGTATCTCTCTGCACTGGAAGAGGAACTACCTGCAATGTGGACTTAATTAAAACACCTTCGGTAGTCTCTGGTTATAAACTGGATACATCAAAAACAGACTTTCATAGTAAATTCTGCTCCTTCTTCCCAGCTTCGAAATACCTTCCACTTTAAGTAGGGCCTGCCTTCTACGAAATACCTTAGCAAGAAACTTACATCTAATATCTCCCGCCTACATGAGGCTAATTTTTCCCCTCAGCTGACCCAGATGCAACATGATGGAGACAAGTGGAATCCCCTTCCTCTCTCCCTCAAGCGGAGGATAGCGACCGTTAAGATGATGATCCTTCCCAAGTTTCTATATTTTTTCTAATCCCTTGCTCCGCTCATAACTGCCCCTACATGGGCAATCTGGAACAGAATGATCTCTCAATATATATGGGTGGGAAACCCACATGCATAAAAGTCTCCACACTGTCTCCCAAATCTGCAAAAATATTTTGAGACAGCGCAAAATGCAAATCGTGTTATACTAGGTGCAGCACTACCCTATTCAGCAACGGATGCACCTTGAACGAGTAGCACTACCTGTTCCCAACCCCGAACTGGTGCTTTTCTCTTCTGGCATCGGTTCTGCTTTTGCTCACTGTCACACACTGTATGTGGAAGCTGTGGTTAGAACCTGGCACAGGCTTCTACTAAAATGTGGCCTGAAGGGTACTGTAGTTTCCTTTGGCTGCACCCCCTGCATCTGCATCCCGACTTTCTCACAAACAAATTAGATCTGGATTATAAGAGATCAGACCTCTCAACCCCCTGCCTTATAAATCAGGGACAAGGCTTAAAAAAATCAGGGACAAATTACCAAAGTCAGGGACACATCTTCAAAATTGGTGATATCTACTCAGGAACCTGGTAGAATAAATGACGATGTAAAATGCATTTTGTACATTTTGTAAGGAAGAACAAATCTGTAACTTTAATATTTGACATTATTTTGTGCTTATAACCCCTACTGTTTGGTCATGGAGACACAATTTTTAGGAGGGACAGAGTAAAATTTTGAGGCAAAATCAGGGACAGTTGAGAGGTATGTAAGAGATGGTAATGGCTTGGCTTGTTCTCATGATTCCAGCTTTCACAAGGTGACAGCATAGTTATTTTTCAAGCAGTCCGTGAACTTCTTAATGTTCTCTATATGGATCTGTTTAGAGAATATCTCACCAACCCTCGCTCTGCTTCACCCCACCCCCCTGATTAGGCCACCTCCTTCTTAACCCCTTCAATACTGCACAACAGGGAGCTCTGAGTCAGCACCGTGTCTCTCAGTTATAAGCTGTTCTCCAGATGGAGGGACCTCAGGTTCCTTGCTGAGCTCAGTAACCCACTACAGATTCTCTGTCGCAACAGATCTGCTTGTACACACATACAGTTACAAGCTCTATGCTTTGGCGGCAATATAATCGGAAGTGCCTTATAAGATATTACATCACCCTGGTGCAGCAGGAGCACGGAGGCACAACAGCTACTCCAGAGTACTGGTGGTGCTGCCGAGTACTACATGCTATTCACCATCATGCCATGTGGGCTTGTTCCATCTTATGACCTTTTATACAAAGCTTGGAGGAGGCCCCACAGGTCATTTGTTTTCTCCTACCACACATATCAACAAACTGCTTTTTCTACTCACATACACACTCCCAAGACAGAAGGACCAGGCTAAGAGACACCTCCTAGCCATTCGTCTAGTAGCAACCCGGCCATGTATTGACAAAAAGTGACACACATCAGCACAATCCCCCGCAGACTGGAAGGCCCTAGTACAGGACTTATACACTACAGAACTTGTTGACCTACTCAGTTACACAACAAGTGAAAAGGGACCTAACAACTGTAGAAATAAAGGCATCTGATTGGCTAAAAAAAAAAATACACCCATGTAATTACCCTAATTATACACCCTGTTCTGCGTTACTTCTGTCACAGAACTATTAGTCCAGGTGTACTTTCCCTGCATGCATCACTTTCAGCAAGATATTTGTTTAGTAACTGGAAACTGTCCACGTAACAGTCAAAGGTCCTGGCAGCAGTTCACTTGATTGAACCATGGGCTATCATCTCCTTAAACAGTGCCTGGAGAATCTGGGCTACTCTTGCTCATTTGTTTTGCTTTCAAGCCTACTGGATATGCTGCAAGTGGGGTGGGGGGCTCATTTTCTGTCTAGCAATCATTGTTCCCATAGCCACACATTTTCATGAATCCCATGACTTTGATCTTTTGCAATAATTTTCATTCCATGTTTTCACATTATCACATTCCCACTCTTAAAAGAAAACCTTTTGAGACCTCTGAAAGGGTTCACTCTCCTATATGAGGACTACATAATTCACAGTATAGTACACAAATTTAAACCCAAGGCAGTCAAATACCAAAATGTTCATTAAACAAGGAATATTGTCCTTCCGGGGTTACTGTAGCTTTGATTCTCTTAGGATGTTCAGTATAGCTGTAGTCTGCTGGCAGACAGGTTAACTTGGACTGGCCTCATTATAAACAAAGGGTTTCATTTTCGACTGATATTAATTGCTCACCATTCAGAAGCACTACACCTTACTGAAATTAAAAAAAAAGTTTTACAATCTACATTTACAGAAAAATTAAGAAGCAGCTTTAATTTCAAGTTACTGGGCATTTAATGCTAGTTAGTAGCATTTTCCTTGAATGCAACAGAATATGGTAGCTCTTTTGTCCAATAGGTTTATCAAACACACAAAATGCTAATATGAAGGTTCTGATTGTGTTTACCACTTGAATTTTAAACCATTTTTTTTCTTGTTAAGATTCAGTGAGTTGCTGACAGTTGTGATCAAGATTTGTGTAAAGTTTATATCAAGAGACACTTACAATGAGCTCTGAATCACGTCCCAGAGAGATGACTGTTCTGTTCACTGTCCTCAATAGCTTTTCCATAATTAACTGGACATGCCGCTGAGTTGGTCCCTAGAGTAAAGTTCATCCAATGAAAGCCATCACCAAAAAAAACAATAACATCCCCAAATATTGATGTTTGTCATTAAATTCATTTTAAACTGTAAGAAACAAATCAATTCTAGCACCTCAACAGTATAACTCAACAGGATGAAAAATGAACTCTGTCAACTGCACCGGCTGCACAACGAAAACTCAGGGGTCTAAATTAATTACTGTTTATTACTCAAAAGTTATCATATAATTACCAACATTTAATTAAATAATTCCTAGGCATAGGCAGATCCATTTAAAGCAAAGTACATAAGCAAAGAAAGGTTGATCTGTGCATGTTTAATCCCATAGACATCTGTTAGTCATTTGTGATGTCTTTAATATGTGCTAAAACAGAGACGGGAAATAACAGATCTAAAGCACCTTTTTATACAGAAACATACACAATGATGACAGAAAAAGACCTGTGGTCCATCCAGTCTGCCCAAACTCCCTGAAAACCCAGGGGTGAAGAGGTCTGTGGTGCCGCATACCTCACCTTTTCCCACGCCAGCCAGCCAGCCAGCCACTGGGGGTTGGCCAGGGAGGGAAAGAATTGAGCGTCTGAGGTACTGCTCTCCTGGGGAGGCATGTTGGCATGGTCTAGGCTGCCCCCAGGTGGAGACCTGCATGCAGAGCAGGGCCAAGAAGGCACATATGGGAGGGAACTGTGGTGAACGTCAGATGGGTACGCCTCCATGCACAAGTATGACACTCCACAGTGGGGTGGTAGAAAATTGTGAAAATGGCAGAGGGCTTAATGAAGCCCAGTGCAGCCAAGGCCATGCTCGTGCCTGCACTGTTGCTCAGTGACCGTACTGGTCTTCCTCAGATATGTTGAATGGTGTGGGGGAGAGGGGGAGACTCATCCCTGCCACAAGATGGAAGCTTGTGGGGAAACCCAAGACCATGTAGGTGCTGAGGGTGGTAAGGTAGCCAGTACAGGGGGCCGTGGACTGGGCTAAAGAGCAGCTCCTCTGGATGCAGGAGGAAAAAAATATGTATGGAAAAAAAAAAGTTCCCTGAAAGCCCTGGAGCTTAGTACTCTTTCAGGTACCTGGAAGCCAAGCAATATCACACAATGAATTTAAAAACGAGGGAAAAAGAAATTAATACAGTCCAGTAAAAGCAAGTGCTCAAACATCTGAATGCTTTAAATTAGATATCTCTTTAAAATCTTTTTCATCCTCCCTATTGTAATCTTTGGGTAAAAACACAGCATTTGATGACTATAAAATAATACTTCTTCATTTTTAAGAAGTCTCAAACATTTATCAATATTTATTATCAGAACAATTTCAACCTGTGCAAAAAATGTAATATAAGAAGGAGCCTGTCAGGCAATTCAAGTGTGAGACACTGTATCACACCCTTTAATTACCTGCTACAGTATCTTCTTCAGCTGCAGTGACAGGTTCTATTTTCTAGGAGTTTTATCAATAACTGAAATTATTTGAACCATTTAAACTGGTTCTGTGGAATAAATTTCAGAAGAAGGTGGTTTACACTGAAGGAATAAAATACTTGATTATTTCTGATATTTTTCAGAGCAACCCCTCCAAAACACGTGGACGCTTACCTATAGTTTGAATATAGTTTCATCTGATGCATTAATGCTATGATCTATGGTTTCATCTGATGCACTATGGTCCAAATGATGCATATTTGCATGTAGAACTCAATAAGCATAAACCAAAATATTTATTTAAATATATGGGAAGTAAATGGTAACTCTGTACTGAAAAAAACTAATAGTCTTAATTTTACACCGATCAAAGTGTTTGATGGAACAGACGTACTGAGGCCAATTTGCATACTAATTCAACATCTGTAATCTCTATTTAACTGCTTACTTCTGTAGCTGTCAACAAGCACTGAAGGACAATCCTTAAACAAAGGCTTAAAAGCAAACAGTGACTTTCAGAAAATGCCTGGCATAATTAGGTAATTATTCTGCCTCTGAGATAACATGCTTTCAGTGTCAGTGGCTCAGCAGGTTGCACGCTCACCTCTCAGGCCAGAAGATCGGAAGGTTGTGAGTTCTAGCTCAACACCAAGAACTTGGGGTAAAATCCCAATACTGACACTGTATCACAGAATGTGGGTGGGGGGGGGGATGCTACATTAAACTGAGGTCTGCCTACCTGTTCTGGTAGTTGTTCAAATGAACATTAAAGATCCCATGGCACTTCATGAAAAAAGATGTGGACTTTTATTTAAAAACAAAACAAAAACTCATACAAACCAATATATACACAATACAACACTCCAAAACTAAAAACAAATATGCGGTGCCCTGGCCAAATTTCCCCCACTGCCTAAAAATTCACCAAAAAATTTATCCAGTTCAATTTCAGTTGGTTTCTAGCTGTCTCCCCTTGGGATGAAGCTGAAAATAGCAGAACTGCCTAGTCCTCCTTTCCCGATCAACAAAACCTAAATAAAAATACAGCACTTTCAAAACTATAATTAACACCCTTACTAGAATGGGGGGGAGGGGGAGAGTCTATCTAGCATATTACATTTTGTATCTAGTCTATATTTAACACGTTTTGTCGATTACGGAGTGTATACGGTATGTGTGAATGGATTCTTCAGTGTTTGGAAAAAGGATGTAAAGTGGACTATGTATTTAGGCATTATTTTAGCAGGAAGAAATGCATTGTACTAGTAGTTTGTTTTCAAGCATGCTTTGACCAAGACTAGCTAGATACAAGCACACATTTACACTTAATACATCCAAGAAGCCATTACACACAATAAATCATTTAATAAATGGTGTTTTAAACTACAACTACAGTAGAAGCTAGGGACAGCCAATGATCTAGCACGGTGCACTTCACTGCTGTGCCAGTGGCACAGGGTCAGACTGATCAGGGCTGGGGAGGCACTGCTGCTGGTTGTGAACCTCAGCCTGCAGGAGGAATGGCGCAGAGTACCAGAACAGCAACTCCTGCCGTGGGCCAAGGGAGATTGCTCCTTTGCACTGATTTCACTGTATGTGGCCGCCAGAGGCTTGACACAGTACCTTGCTGGAGAAAAGTGAGTCAGAGGGCAGGCAAGAAACTGGAGGAAATGGTGGCTGCCAGTACTCTCAGGGCCCATGCTGCCACTGGATTCCCACAGCACTGGACGAAGGTAGGTTTAGTGATCTCATTAAGTATAATTAAGTACAGTACATAAACTATAGGTTGGTGAAAATCTTATGATCTACATTAAGAAGAGAAATCGGACGATAACTTGTACATAACGTAGGGTCTTTACCTTTTTTCAGGATGACCAGAATAAGGGCTTTATCAAAGGAGGAAGGGAGTTGATTCTGAAAAGTGTTGAATAAGTTACAGAGCTTAGGAATCAGGATGCTCCTAAATGTCTTTTTAAAAATCTATACTTATACAGTCTAGACCAGGTTCCTTACATGCTTTTAATGTCCTAATCGCTTTGTCTACTTCCGCTATAAAAACTGGCTCATCCAGATATGTTTTCTGAACTTCAGTTATGGAAGGTATATTTAAAAATGTCTTTATTTCTGCTTGATATAGCTCAGTATAATACTTAAATTCTCAGTTAATATCCCTTGCTTTAGTCAGAATTTGCCACTTTGACTTGATTTGAGTAACTGCCCTTTCGGCTTTTTCCTTTTGTATCATTTAAGCTAAATGTTTACCACTGTGGTCTGCTTGTGAGTAAAATTTTGACCGAGATAGTAACATCATACACTCAAGCTTCTCATTGTTTACTTGATTTTATTCTTGTTTTAATGTTTCTATAGTTATTTTTTACATGTATAGTGACTTTTATTACTGTGTTGTTTTGAACATTCAAACTCTCCTTTTCCAGTTTCACCATTCTTTTCATTTGTTTTTTTCCTATTTGAGCAAATGAAATACATAAGCCTGCAAACAAAAGCCTTATATATGTCCCATACAGTATTACAAGATGTTTCTGAAGCAGCTATGCAGTCCTTATCTCTTGACAAATTCTATGTTTCTGTGTTATATCAGCAGTTGGATGACCTCCAGCTGGTTAAGGCTGAATCCAGACAAGATGGAAGTGATGCTGTATAATTCTAGTTCTCCATGACTGGCAGATTTGGTGGGGGTGGGGTGGGGTGGGGAGGTGGCTATGTTAAAATTAAGGTCGCCCATCTTATAGCCAGGGATAAGGTGAAGAATTTGTATGTCAGAGACCACAGGCAGACATTGGAACAGAACATGTTAAAGGGGGTCCATGGTGGCTTTTCCACCTTAGGAACGTTGCCCTGATTAAACTTTATCTGACTTAGAAAGACCTGAAAGCACTAGTACATGTCAAATTTGGATCACTGCAATGCTCTATAGCTTGGACAATTAGGAGGGTTGACATGTCACTTGCAGCTGGTTCAGAATGCTACAGCTAGGTTGACTGCTGAGGCTGCCTGCCCTACGCATATCTGCCTGGTGTTGCAGATGCTGCACACTGGCTGCAGGACAGGTGGCACAACAACTTCAAGATAGGCTTGTTAACGTTCAAGGCTCTATATGATACAGGTGCAGGCTATCTGAAAGAGCTCATCTGACCATATGGTCCACACTGATCTCTTCGTTCTTTTGAAGTGGGCCTCCTGCTAGTCCTCAGATCCTGACTGAAGCAGTCTAGGTACAGCATGTTTGCTATCACAGCATCATCTGGAATGAACTGGCTAGTCACCTGAGAGAGGCCCCCTCATTGGGGGGTTAAGTGATGACAAAGTATGTGTTCAATGTGGCCTACCCTGACTAAGGTCATCCACCCACTGCTGATACTGCAAGCCAGTTTTGTTGGTTTTCTGGGTTCATTTGTTTTATTTACATTAGAATCAGGGCTAGAATATATGTCAGATTTAATGATGTTTCATTTTATGTATCTGTTGGCTGGTTGCTATGCACCTGCTATGTAAGGCATTCTGAGCCTGCGGGATATGTTACCGAACTAAAAAAACTTCTACTACTAGTATTTGCTAGATAGTAGATCCAGAATGTAATGTTTAGAGAAAGTATGGTTCCAACCCCATCTGGCAGCATAGCATGTGTTGGCTGCCAAAACTGGAAGCAACCCATAGTCATGTCACATGTGGCATGACCAGGAAGTTGTTTACAATATTTCCAGCAACAAAACAAAATACTAGATGCCAACTATTTGTAAAGGCATTGCTTAAAAACAGGGTACCCAGTACCCCGAGGGTGAATGAAACAAAAAGCTACGAGGACTTCCTACAGAGTCCTCGTACAGTCCTTTGTGTGATGTACATAGATGTGCAATGCTCAATGGACATTCAGAGAATGTAAGATAACTGCTCTAGCATTCTGTGGGGGCAGAAAAATACAAGAAGGTGAATTGTCCAATTTAGGGTAAATACAGACTTCCTTTTGAAGGAACCAAGCATGGGTATGAAGTCAGACCTAATCCTAGTGAAAAACAAGGTATAAAGAATCCGTAATTAATGCATGAGGCTCAAAAACCCTCCGAGCTAAAGTGTTAGCCACTGGCAAAAGCATTTTCCATAAGAAGAAACAAAGCTCACATGTGACAGTGGGTTCAAAAGGAGCCCAAGTAAAGGACCAAAAAGATTAAAATCAAAGTCCTAGGCTGTACCCAGGTGATGGAACTTAAGATATGTCTGCAATAGATCTTTACAGGAATCTACTGGACACCTAAAACTGTGCTAGAGTCTTGTCTCCAAGGGTATGAAAGGCAGAAATGGTTGCAAGATGTACTTTTACCAAAGAATACTGGAAGCCAGAGTCCAAAAGGAAACACAGAAACATAGACAATCACAGCAGAAAAAGACCAGTGGTCCATCCAGTCTGCCCCAGTTCCCTATTAAGTCCTGGAACCTACTGTTCCTCCAGGATCCTAGGCCTCCACCCCCCCCCCCACTTCTTCTCCCTGATTTTGTTGCCCCGAGCAACCACTATACTCTTCACGCTGTCACAGCAGTGCTAGAAACCACTAACACACACCATCTTGGCTGGAAGATTATTCCACAACTCCATCGCCCCTTTTGTAAAATAATACTTTCTCATGTCCCTCCTGAACCTCCCGCCTGTTAGTTTCTACTCATGACCATGTGACTATGAATTAGCATTCAAACTAAATAGTTACCAACGATTCACCTTGTTAATTCTTTTTAGGAACATGAAGGTCTCCATCATATATCCCTTTTCCCTTCTGGTCCTCAGCGAGTACATGTTCAGTGCCTTGAGGTGCTCCTTATAGGATCTGCCCTGCTGGCCCTGACTTATTTTTGTTACTCTGCGCTGCACTTTTTCCAGCCTATCCCTATCCTTCCTGAGGTAAGGACTCCAGAACAGGGCACTATACTCCAGATGTGGCCTTACCAGGGATCTATGAAAGGGAGGTATTACCTTCCCCCCCCTTCTGCTATCAACATCCTTTCCAATACATCCCAGCATCCTACTTGCCTTGCTATAAGCCTTGCTGCACTAACTTGATTGCTTTAGGGAGTCCATGATAATTCCAAGGTCATGTTTCTCAGCTGCAAGTATTACGTTTTACCACTCCCATCCAGTATTCCATCCTGGGGTTCTTATTCCCTAGGTGCATTACCTTGCACTTCTGGCAGTGAATTTCAACTGCCAAATCCTTGACCACCTCTCTAGCTTTTGTAAGCCTCTCTGTATTTCCATTATTCCCTCATCACTATCCACCCTCTTACAGAGCTTTGTGTCATCTTCGAACAGACAGTCTTCCCTGGATTATCTCACCAATGTTGCTCATCAACATGCAGAAGAGGACTGGACCCAAAACAGATTCCTGTGGAACCCCACTCATAATCTCCCTCTCTTCTGATTTAACCATGTTGACCACAACCCTCTGCTGCCTCCCCTTTAGCCAGTTACCTACCAAGATCTTCAGCCTGTTACCTGCCTAGTTTACTGTGACTTCATCAGTATCCAGATCCTCCATCTTCTTCAGCAAGCATCTATGAGGTACCGAATCAAAAGCCTTGCTGAAGTAGAAGTAGAGCAAATCCACAGCATGGCCCATATCTAATTCCCTCATCAAACAGTCAAAGAAAACAATCAGGTTAGACTGACAAGACCTGTCTGCCATGAATCTGTGCCATTTACTACCCTGGAGACCAATGTTCTCCAAGCATACCTAGAGGTCCTCTTTGACCAGTGACTCCATCAGCTTGCCTACAACAAAGGTAAGACCGAGAGGTCTGTAGTTCCCTGCTTGTTCATTGCCCTCCCCACACACACTTAATGGAGTAGAAAGTACAGTTACATAAGAACTTACCATAACAGCAGATCTTTGAGAGGATCTCTTGCAGCAGGCCATCACCGGTAGGACTACAGCCACCAGGCAGTAGGACCACATGGAATGTTTCTAGCTAGCAGTCTACCACAGGGGGCCACCCACCTCCGATGTCTGTCCCTGATGTCAGCCAATCGTATAAAGGCAGGTGGCCCCCATACCCTCCTCAGTTCTCCTGACAGAGACCAAAAGCTGGATGCCATCAGGGGGAACCGAGAAGGATTCCAAGGTATTCCAAAAGCAGAGAAAATGAAATGCAGAAGGCTCACCCCTATGGAAGGGGGGGGGAGAGAGAGAGAGAGAGAGAGAGAGAGACGGGAAAAGGAGGAAGGAGGGAGGGAAAGCAAGGCCTATGGCAACAGATCCAATTGAAGATCCACTGTTATGGTACATTCTTACGTAACTGTACTATCTCACTCCGAAGGTATCTCTTGCAGCCAGTCATCACTAGTAGGACTACAACCCAAGCAGTACTGACAACTACAGACAAACTATTTGGGTGGTAGGCAAAAACCAATGGCCTATGAAAGGAGGCCTTGAAGAACAGTGAGGCCGAAGCTGGCCCTACATCTAGAGGCGATGTCCAGACTGTAATTCTTGGTGAAGGTGTGAAGAGTGCTCCAGGTAGCAGCAGTGCAGATATCAGCAGTGGATACATTCCTGAAACAGGCTACCAATGTGACTATACCCCTGGTGGAATGGCTCTTAACCATACCCTGAAGTTCCTTACCGTGCTTCCGGTAACAAAAAACAATGCAATTGGCTAACCATTTAGATAAACACTGTTTGGACACCAGGGAGCCCTCGTTCCCAGCGGCGAATGAAACAAACGACTGATTAGACTTCCTGGAGTCTTTGATCTAGTGTGTACAGTACCACAAAATTCTACGCACATCCAAGGTAGGGAGCAATGCCTCCCCTTGATTAGAATGCTCCTGATAATAAACATGCAGGTGGATGGATTGGTTAAATGTAAACTCCAACACCACCTTAGGAAGAAACTTAGGTTTGGTTCACAAAGACACCCTATCCTTGTGAAAAATCAAATAAGGCTCCTTACACATCACGGCCTGAAGCTCAGAAATCCTTCGAGTGGAAGTAATGGCAACTAAAAACAACACTTTCCATGACAGAAAGCGCAGCTCACGTGGCACAAGTTCAAAGGGAGGCAGTGTAAGGTTTTCAAAACCAAAATTGAGGTCCCAAGCCAGGACAGGATCAAGGATGGGAGGCTTCAAATGCAGAATGCCCTGCAGGAATGTGTGAGACACGTCGAGTTGAGCAATTCAGCGACACTCTACAGGTACATGGTATGCACAGATAGCAGAAAGATGCACCTTGATTGAGAAATACCACAGTTTCGAGTCTGAAAGGGATAGAAGGTACTCCAGTACCTGATCCACTGGATAGGTGAAGGGATCCAAATGGTGCGATGCAGCCAAAAGAGCAAAGCTGTTTCATTTCATGGTATAATTGGCCCTGGTAGAGGGCTTCCTGGCCACCACCAGGACATCTGCCACTCTGGGGGACACCCCAAATTGGGCAATGGCTACCTCTTCAGGAGTCATGCATGGAGATGTAGAGATCTGAGGTCTGGATGGACTAGGGTGCCTTGCTCCAGGGACAGCAAGCCTATGCACAGGGGTAGGGAGACTGGAGGTTCCATGGCCAGCTTTTAAAGCAAGGGGAACCAGATCTGATGAGGCCCATCAGGATCATGCCCCTTCCATTTGAAGCTTGATCAGGAGACTGATGAAGAAGCGGGAAGAGAGGGAAGGCATAGAGAAACCTCCCTTTCCAAGATAGGAACAATGCAACTTGCCAGAACACACCAGGCCGTGGATCGAGCAAGCAGAAAAGCAGCAGTTTTGCATTGAGTTGGGATGCAAAATGGTTCAACTCGGGACGACCCCATCTGTCAAACAGGTCTTCAACTACAAAGGTCAGAAGCTCCCACTTGTGGGCTCTTGACTGAGAGTGGCTTAGGCTGTCTGCCAGGATGTTTTGGTCATCAGGAACATGGATGGCCAAAAGCTCCAGGCCATGATCTATGGCCCAGTACCAAACTCTTATCGCTTCCCTGCACAGAGGATAGGAATGGGACCCCTTGGCTTGTTTATGTAATAAACCATGCACATGTTTGTCTGTCTAAATCAAATGTGGACCCAGGGATAGAGTCTAAAAGGCCTGCAGGGTGTACAACACTGCTTGCATCTCTAGAACATTGATGTGGAGCACCCTCTCCACCTCAGACTATGTGACCCGAGTTTGGTGGGCCCCTAGGTGAGCTCCCCATCTGAGATTCGAGGCATCCATCATCAGGACCTGCTGAGTGGGAGGAATACAGAAGGGGACCCCTGGAAGCAGGTTGCTGGGCTCCAGCCACTGCAACAGTGCCCTCCTGACTGTATCTGAGACCATAACTGGTTGATCCCGGACGTCTGTGTGTTGGTCTCACTGGACTTGCAATGTCCATTGAAGGACTCATGTCCAACCAGGCTAAGGGAACCATGGCAATAGCTGAGGCCATGAGGTCTAGAAGTCACATAAAAGCCCTCACCAGACCATAACGACTGAAATAAAGGTGACAGGCCTGGTCCATCAGATGCTCCGCTCTATCTGAGGGCAGGAAGGCCATGTCCAGCACTGCCCCTGGAGACATTGGCAGGGAGTTAGAAAAGATTTGGGCATGCTGATAGTGACACCGAAAGCCTGGAACAGCTGCAGGTAAGTGCCAGGGTCTGAAGGAGATGGTCTCTGGACATAGCAGCCAAGAGCCAATCATCCAAGTACAGGACGATGTAGAAATCCTGCCATCTCAAATCAGCAGCCACCACCACCAGGCATTCGGTGAGGATCTGGGCTCTGAGGCCAAGCCAAAAGGCAGAGTTCTGAACTAGTAGTCCGCTCCCTGAAAGTGGAAACAAAAGTAGCGTCTGTGGGGAGCGAAAACCTTGATATGCAGGTAGACATCCTACATATCCAGAGAGCAGATCCAGTCCCTTCGATGGAGATGGGGCAGCAAACCCCGAAGGATAATCATTCTGAACCATTTGTACTCTTATAAACAGGCTCAGGAGGCTTAAGTCCAGGATGGGCTGAAAATCTCCACTTCGCTTGGGGACCAGGATAGAAAGATAACACAGAAACATAGACTTTGATGGCAGATAAGGAACGCTTGGCCCACCTAGTCTGCCCATTTCCCTACCTATTGGATAAGCTGCAGATCCTAGTTAACCAACAGCCTACTTCCTCCTACCCCACTCTAGAATTGCCTTATGTCTGTCCCATGTACTCCTGAATCCCCCCCCTGTTTGTGACCCCACAACCCCCTGAGGAAGGCCATTCCAAGCGTCCGCCAACCTCTCCGTGAAAAAATATTTCCTCACGTTGTCCCTGAGCCATCCCCCCTCTAACTTCAAGTTGTACCCCTTGTTCTTCCACATCTTTTTTTCTGAAAGATGCTACCCTCTTGGGCTTTGCTGATTCCCTTAAGGTACTTGAAAGTTTCCATCATGTCCCCCCTCTCCCTCCTTTCCTCGAAGGTATACATATTAAGCTCCTGTACTCTCTCTTCATATGGCTTCTGGTGCAGACCCTGCACCATTTTAGTTGCCCTCCACTAAACTGCTTCCATCCTGTCTATGTCCTTGTGGGGTCTCCAGAACTGCACACAGTACTCCAGATGGGGTCTCACCAACTGTCTGTACAAAGGGATGACAACTTTCTGTTTTCTACTGGTGATGTCTCTCCCTGTGCATCCCAGTATCCCCCCCCCCACCCTCCTTACTGCCTTCTCACATTGCTTGCCTACCTTTAGGTCATCTGATATGACTACCCCTATCCTGTTCCATTTTTGTTGTTAGTACCTCCAATTGTGTACTCTTCCCCTGGGTTTTGTTTCTCAGGTACATTATGTTGCACTCCTTTGCATTTAATCTAAGCTGCCATACTTTTGACCAGTCCGGCAACCTTGCTAAGTTCCTTCTCATCCTTTCCACCCCTCCTTGTGTATCAACCCTGTTGCAGATCTTTGTGTCATCTGCAAAGAGGCATACTTTTCCTTCCAGTCCCTCCGCAATGTCACCTATAAAGACTTTAAAGAGGACTGGTCCCAGTACTGAACCCTGCGGTACCCCACTAGTAACACCCCTTTCTTCATAGTGGACTCCATTTACTATTACCCTCTGTGTCCTACTGTCCAGCCAATATTTTACCCAGGCTACCACCCTAGGACCCACTCCCATACTGGCTAACTTGTTTATTAATCTTTTGTGTGGGACTGTGTCAAATGCTTTGCTAAAGTCTAGGCAGGCCATGTTCACAGCACCCCCCCGCCCACAGCCCCCATCTACTACTTCCGTCGCTCAGTTAAAGAAATCTATTAGATTCACTTGACACGACCTTCCCACTGTGAAGTGAAAGTAGAACCCCCTGCCCTGCTGAAACTGTGGAACTGGCTCTATCACCTTTTTCTGAAGTAAAACCTGAATTTCATCCCGGATAAGGGGAACATGACCAGGAGGGTATGAGGACTGGCCTGGGGGGTTTTCTGGAGGCCACTCTATGAATTCTAGCATACAGCCATGCTCAATTAGCTGCCGTACCCAGTTGTTTGAGGTTATGTCCCTTCACCTGTCCAGCTAAAGGGAGAAGCGAGCCCCTACAACCAGCTTCTGATGTTCTACTGTTGGGGAAGGGGGGGTTTGGCAATGAGTCAGGAGGTGGGAGCAGTGACTGCTAAACCTTGGGCACTATGGGTGATGGCGGGCAGGGGATAGGAAGAGCTGCCCCCACCTTACACTTGTCTGCGCCTTGGGAGGGGCTCAGGCCTGCCGGTGAGAAGATAGACGAAAGACAGCCCTCTGTCCTGACCTCATCTGGGTATGATAAATACAGTGGATGGATATGAGAGCCCATCCCGAGGTCTGCAAGTAGGAGATTAGATCCTGAACATCATCCCCGAAAAGTTTCAACCCCCTTGAAAGGGGTATCCATGATGCTAGATTGGACAGCCTGGGCAAAGCCCCAGACTTGTAGCCAGAAGTGGTGCCTCATATAGATGCCTGTGGCCACTGCCCAGCCAGAGGTGTCTACAGCATCATAGGCAGCCCTCAGGACATGGGTACTGACATTTGAGCCCATTTTAAGATCCTGGAGGATCTGCTGCTTAGAAAGGTCATCCGACAGGGCTAGGACCATCTCCATTGCCTGGTCCCACAGGAGATTCTGAAACTGCACCATATGGACAGCTCGCAGGGCATGGCCAGTTCAAAGGGAGGTAGCATGAGCTTTTCCAAGATAAAATTGATAGCCGAATGGCTAGAGTGGCACAGGTGAAAGCACGTTTCCCCATCTGATCCAGCTGGTGAGACTCCTGTCTGTGAGGGATGAAGCTGAGGTGCTTAGGCCTCTTAATGTGGTCATGCACAGCACTGATGATGACCAAATCAACCCTGGGCTGTGCCCCAAAAACAGCACGACAGCTGTGTCACGGTAAAGTCTGTCAGCCTTTTTGGATATCGCAGGGACAATGTGGGGGTGGTTCCAGGCAGCCCGGGTGAAATCCTCATAGGAG
Organism: Neoceratodus forsteri; assembly: GCA_016271365.2. Classification (NCBI taxonomy): domain Eukaryota; kingdom Metazoa; phylum Chordata; order Ceratodontiformes; family Ceratodontidae; genus Neoceratodus; species Neoceratodus forsteri. The sequence continues at coordinate 323,395,472 of CM028135.1, forward strand.
TCGAAGATTGGGGGGGGGGGACCACCAAAGGAGGGGTGTCGAGCTGACATAGGTAGACAGCCAACCGACATCTCTTAAGGTCCTGCTCCTCTGTCTCTCATACCATTGTGTCCTGAATATGCCTCATGATGGCCATAAAGGTGCGGTCATCTGGGGGGGGGATTTGCGGACACTGCCCAGTGCCTCTTCATCTGAGGAGTCTGGGGTGAGAGAGGAAGACTCGCTACTAACACTCTCATTTGCATTATCTGCATCAGTGTCCCCACTACCCTTGAGCCTACGATCATCCAAGCGGCTAGCTGACCCAGCATCAGGTCCACCCTGGGGGTGTGAGGAGCACTAGGGCCCAACTGAATAGGGGCTGCAAGAAGAGGGTCCGGAGGAGGCCCAGGGAGGCGTGGCCAGTCCTCTTGGGGTAGGAACCTGAGTCTGCATGAAGGACAACAAGGCCAAAAGCAGACCATGGTAACTGAAGGGGACCAGTGCCCTCCCCCAGGTATCAGGTAGTTGTAGACTGGTGGAGACCCCAGGGGCATCAGGCAAGGGTAAGCCCATGCAGTTCCCACCAGCGCGGGATAGGGGTAGACAGGCACGAGACCCTCAGGTGGTGGCGTAGGGTAGCCAGCCTGAGGTCCTACAGGTGCAGGCTGTGGTAGAATGGGTGCCGGTCTTGCCAGAGCAGGTTGCGGCAGGATGGGCACAGGCCTGAGAGGCACTGACTGAGGGAAGACCAGAGCAGGCCTGGTGGGAACTGGCTGCAGAAGGCCAGGCGGAGGTCCAACAAAAGGCACCGGCGGGGCTGGTGTGGGTCCCGCAGGCTGTGGTGGAGGGAGGACCAGCGTAGACCCAGTGGGCATCAGTCAGGGGAGTGCCAGAAGAGGATCCATGGGTGCTGGTCGTGGGGAGATGGGCATGGGAGTGGAGCATGACCCCCGTGTGAAGCCTGAGGAGAGACCGGGCCCAAGGAGGCACCAGTGTCCTGCAGCTTGTGCCCGAGAAGGAGGAGCACAACCAGCAGTGGTCCCAGAGCATAAGACCATTGTTGGGGGTGCAGGTGTTTGGGGGCACTAGGAGACTAGCGCCTGCTGCACCCACGCTGGCAGAAGACACTCCTGCCGAGCCGCCTGAAAGTGTGCCCGCTGAGAATAAGGGCTGAAACAGCAGTCAAGCAGTGAACATGAAGTACCCTGACCCGAAGAGCCACCGCCCACAAGGGAGACCTGGGCGGGTGGCTGGGTCACCGGTAGCCATGTGGGAGTTAGGGTGTTCGGGGCCATGGAGGTCGACACCCCAAGGGAGGAAGACTGTTGCACTGTTGAAGTCTTCTTGTGAGACAGCAAGTGGGAAGCACACCAGGGATGACCCCAATCCTTATCCTGGTGCTTGTGTTTCCCAGAGGCTTTATCCCAGGACTTCAAAGACGAAGTCTCCCAAGGACTGGGCCAGGGAAATGGGAAGCTTCTGGCCTGCAGCTTCTGTTCCATTGAGGTGACCTTCTGCTTGAGGAAATAGTTCTCCAGGACCTTCTGGCGACGTCTCCTGGTGGTTGGATTGAACTTCTGGCAGGTCTTGCAGGCTTGGACGTCATGGTCTGGGCCTAAGCACACGACACAGGCAGAATAGCTGTCCTTGTTTGGGATCTGTTTGCCACATATACACTTCATGGAAAGGTTGGATGATGAAGAAGGTTTAGAAGACAAACTGTCACGTGAGAACACTGAAATTTCAATGCTAAAACTAAAAGAAATAAAAAATAATACAGCGCGATAAATGCGGGAAAATGACAGTTGACTGTAGCTGCGGCAGTTTCAGGGGTCCGACATGCATTGTCGGTGGAGGGAAAAGAACTGGGGAGGGTATGGGGGATGCCTGCCTTTATAGAACTGGCTGACATCAGGGGCTGACGTCGGAAGTGGGTGGCCCTCTCTGTTACACTGTTAGCTAGAAAGTTTCTGTGCGGTCCTACTGCCTGGCGGCTATAGTCTTACCAGTAATGGCCTGCTGCAAGAGATACCCTAGAAGTAAGATCTACGTTCACCACTCTCCAATTCTTCAGCACTACCCCTGTACTAAGTGAACTGCTGAACAGATCTGCCAGGGGTTCAGCCAGTTCCACTGCCAACTCCTGGAGTACTAGCAGATGAAACCCCATCGGGTCCCTGGGCCTTACCAATCTTTAGGGGTGCCAGTCCTTTCAGGACCCTTTTACTAGTAAATATTGGCTGCCTCATCTGTGCAACCCCATAGTGGCCGCTGTGATGCCACTCTATGGCAAGGGTCCACCATCCTCTCTAGTGAAACCGAGCAAAAATAATCACTAAGGCCAGCAGCCTTTTACCCAAGCTCCTCTATCAGCCTACTCTCCTTTCAGTTAGCTTCTCCCTCCTTTCTTCCCCTAATATAATTTAAGAACTGTTTTTCTCCATTCTTGAATCCCTCTGCAATATGAAGCTCTGTGTCTGCTTTTCCCTCCCTAACTGCTCTCTTTGCCGCCTCCTTTTTCAGTAAATATTCTCCCCGTTTGTCCTCCCCCTGCTTTTCTTTATATTTGCAGAAGGCCTTTTCCTTGGCCTGCGCCACCTCCCTGTCCCTTGCTAAGAACCGTAACAGTCTCTTGAACCTGTTCTTTTTGGTTGCTGTTCTCATGCATACCTTAGATGCTTCAAGAATGGCCCTCTTAATTGCCCATCTCTCTCTTCCACACCACCTATATTATCCACCCCTAAAGAAAAAAAGCTAGTCCAAAACCAGCTGGACTTGACAGGAAAAGGAGTCCAGGAAGAGAAAGGCACACCAGATACAAAAATGTTTCCATTTCAGGGATTATACGTGCCCGAGGTGGCAGATTCCAAGCCACCAAGAGACCAACAGAGACCGTGAGAAAAAACGCAAACCGGGACAGTTCTACATCTTCAGGAGCCAAGCATGCCGGTGCAGTGTCAGACGTTCCAGCTGTAATAGGCTGTTTCTTAAGAAATTAGTCCAGCCTGGAAGTTAGAGGGACCAGAGGTTTAACAGCCGTGTGGTATAGAAATACAAACCAAATCTGTCTAGGCCAGAATGAAGCCAGCAGAATTAGAGTGGCTGGTTCTGCCATGAGTTTCATTAGGGGGACTGAAGGGAAACAGAAACATAATAACAGAAGCTGCCGGCAGTAAAAGACCCATTGTGTCTGCACAGACCTACCTATCTAATGTGACAGCCCTAGTGGCCCTCAACTCCATACTAGAATGCTGGGACCACGGGTGACGGGGCAAGGTGCTAAGGACTGGGCAAGACGGTGCAGAACCAGATATGGGTGTGGGAAGCCAGACAGCTAGCAAGCCCTGGGTGGGAGGGTGGAGAAGCTCATATGGGTGAGGAAAGTCAGCCCACACTAGAGTACTTGTCAACAACTGAGAATTCTGGCTTTCTTTTTCACTTCTTACATGCACAATCACCCTTACATTTATTATGTCACCAACAATTTGAGCCTCACTGCTCAAAGTGGCTCAGTACTATTAAGTCTCCCATGTTCTGGGCTCTAGGAAAGAGACCCAGGGGAGGGAGAATTCTCCCAGAAGATCCCTATGAGACCTTTCACTCTTAAGAATTGGCCTGCTTGTATATGGTACACTGTATTTAACTGCAGCTGGCACAATATTATGTTAGGTTACAAGTATTATATCGGATGATTCTGTACTGCTCCTGAATCTTCAGTGTTAGCAAGTCAATTCTTGATGTATTTTCTGCCTTTTTATATGCATTTTTTAATACCTTATTGGAGTAGCCTCTGGCTTTAAACCTAAGAGCAGTGACCTGTGTCTCAAAAGTCTCATCTCAAGACCAATTTCTGTTAATCTGTAAACATTTGCCAAGGGGGATGCTTTTACTAAGACTGACTGGGAGGGAACTTTCTGTCTTTAGCAGGGTATTTACTGCCATTGGTTTACAAAAGCTATCGTATCTTGCTGTATTTTGTTACTGTTAGAAACACAGAAATTTAAATAAAAATTAATTTTCTTTTGATGTGTAGTTTATGTAAATGACAAGTCTGAATCCTTATTGCCAAGTCATCCAATAAAACCAACTGAGCATCACCTCTGCGGCAAATACAAAACATACTGTCTATGTACTGTAGCACTGCCAAATGATGATGCCCCCTAGCAATGGATTTTGACAAGTATTGAAAATTGTAGTTCCTTCCCATCAGCTCAGGAATAAATTGCATACTCCAGGGCTATATCTGCCCACATTACAGTGCCTTCAGCTGGAGGTAGAAATAACTGTCAAACATAAAACAGTTGTGGTTTAGTATAAAATCCAGTGCTTAAAGCAGAAAGTCAGAAGGCACCATTAGGACTTCAAAAAACAAGTTACTCTCCCGTAACCGTAATTCTAGGAACTGCTCATCGCCACACTCTGGCAGTTCCACTGGAAGTGCTGATTCATCTGAAGTCTTGAAGTTAAGCTCCTCCCACCACCTGGGTGGTGTATTCCCCGACTCCACCCCGTAAAATCAGATCTCTGCACACTGGAAGCAGGGATCCATGTACCACTTGCCAGGAAAGGCCGGGTGGGTTGTGTGGACATGAACTGTATACCACTCACAGAAAGTATAGTTGCGTACTCACCGTAATGGTAGATCTTCAAGAGGTATCTCTTGCAGCAGGTAATACACTTGGGATCTCACCAGAGGGCACTCTTCTGCATGGCAGCTTTCTTCTAGCTGTCTTTGCCTAGGGGCCGCCCACACATGACATCATCATCCTGCACCTATATAAGTGAGGGTGGCCCCAGGCATTCTCAGTTCCCCACTGGATTCAGATCGCTAAGCGAGTACCGAGGGAGAATCGAAGTACCCTAGATACCCCCTCAAGTACATATATTTGGATCAGAAGTTGTTCTCTTAGAGAAGGAGGGGGGAAGGAAGGAGGGATCGTACCTACTGCAAGAGATACCTCTCGAAGATCTACCATAATGGTAAGTACGCAACTGTACTATCTTCCACGAAGGTAATCTCTTGCAGCAGGTAATACACTTGAGATGACTCCTAAGCAGTAAATTCAGGAAGGGTGGAAACATTATGCTATAAGGTCATGTAAGACAGTGAGGCCAAAGGCTATCCTACCGCGAGAAGCAATATCTAAATTGTAGTGCTTCATGAAGGTACGTATTGTGGACCATGTGGCTGCATTGCAAATGTCTGTGATGGATGCCCCTTTGAAGCAGGCCGCGGTAATGGCCATGGCTCGGGTAGAGTGGTCTTGAACAGGTCCTGGTTATGGTTTGTTATATTTCTTATAACAGAAGGTTATGGAATGTGACAACCAGTTGGAGAGGGTCTGCTTAGCAACTGGGAAGCCTTCCCTGGTCGGGGCAAAGGAAACAAGAAGCTGAGGAGTCTTCCTAAAAGATTTGGCATGATTTATATAATATCTCAGAATGTGAACAACATCTAAAATGTGCAGGAGGCATTCTCCTGAATTAGAATACTCAGGTAAGTAGACTGGCAGTTCTATAGACTGATTTAAGGTGTGCTCCGAGACCACCTTGGGTAAAAAGGGGCGACTGGTACGGAAGAACACCCTCTCTCTATGGAAGATTAAGTAAGTTTCCCTACACATTAGGGCATGACGTTTGGAGATACATCGAGCTGAAGTGACAGCTACTAAGAATTAAAGGGAGCATTTACCACTTTGTGCTGCACGTCTGGTGTGAAACCTGACATGCGTAACCAGGCATGCTGTCTAAGGGCAACACCTGTGGACGACATTCAGGCAGAGGTATTCACTGCATCATACCCTGAATGGAGCAGATGTCGAGAGATGGAGTTGCCAGTTGAAATTGTTGCCAATAATTATTCCTTCTCCTGGGAAGGAGGGAGTTTATTGATTAGTTCGTTAGCAGAGGACCAGAGGGTACATTGGTATTTAACCGTGTCTCCCATACAGTTCCAAGATTCTGAGGTTCATGGTACCCATCTGGCATACCTTCTTTCCGAGCTAATCAATACGGCGGGATTCCTTATCGGGAGGTAAGAAGCTCATGTGCTTTGGATGTTTGGTGTGATCATGAGCTGCAGTGATTACAACTGAATCAACTTCAGGGGTAGTAGAAAGGAAAGGATGTTCAAGAGGAGCCTGATATAGGTGATCCACCTTTCTAGGAATTGCCGGAACTGCTGAGGACCAATTCAAGCAGCCAGCACTGCATTTTTATAGGTTTGTATAAGTGGAGGTACCATTACAACAGGCTCTTCAAGGAGTTCCAGGTAGTCTGCCATGTCCTTTCTTTGTTTGTCATGCTCCGTAGTTGAAAACCCCATGATCTTTTGAATTTGGTCTATCATCTCATGGAAAGATGGGTCATCAGAAGAAGAGGCAGTGACCTAACAGGAAGCATCCTCGTGTAAAGAGGAGAAAGTAGAGACAGAGGATGGGAGTCCAGGTCTCGGGGCTCAAAATCCTCAAGATCTCCTGGAAAACCTTCAGAAAAGTCTGCCTCCTCTGTATTCCTCCTCATAGGATTGGTGGACCAAGCAGGAGAAGGATCCCTATCACCCAGAAAAAATGTGGGTGGCGGAGTAGGAAGGTTGACCCATCTCTTTCGGGGTAGATGGTTGAGATCCTCTTATTGCTTCCAAGACGTCTGTACCATGGTGGCCATATCCACTCAAGTAGTAGTGAAGGGTGGGGCAGGTTACCTCCGGGAAACCAGAGGAATAGTGGAGGTAATTGGGCATGATGTATAAACAGATCTGATCCCTGGGTGATGAATACCAGGGTCTTGGTCCCTATCTGGTTGGCGCCTGTGAGAGAGAGTGGCTATGATGGAGGAGGGGCTATGGCCATGGAAAATCCTGTATTCCTCCCTGTGAATGCCTGACCTGCCGTTGATGGCGCAGTGAAGGGAGAGGTAGTACAATGTTTAAAATCAGTTTTCATCAATGGCAAGCGAACAACCGTCAACGGGGAGTCACCAGAACTGATATAAGGTTCTTTAGAAATTGTTGAAAGGGTGTCAGAAAGCGCCGTCGATGAGAGAGTATGAACTCCCATCGACGAGGTAGCAGTTCTGAAGTGTATCGTCGACAGTGGAGCACTGGTAATGGTGGCCGTCGAAGAATGTCTGCCCGAAGAGGATGAGGATGATTTTTCCTTATCCCTCTTGTGTGTCTTGTATGAAGTTGTAGTCGAGGTCTCCTTGGAACAGGCCCCTTTCTCTAAGAGAGTTAATTTTTTGCTCCATCAGGTGAGATTCTATTTCCTGCAATCATCATCAACGTGTTGCCTGGTTAAATTCCTGGCAATGTCTGCAGGAGACGGTGTCGTGTGCGACCCAGACACCTAACACAAAACGGTATGGTTGTTGTAGCGGTAGAGTTTCCTACCGCAACAACATGACCGAAAAAGTGATGACTTGCTTGTAGCTTCTTTGGACATTCTTCAATGAAGATCGGGACAAGAGAAAAAACCCATTCCCAGTTCAAATTCTTGTCAATGACTGCTTCACAAGTGCTAAGATGCTGCGTGTGAGCTGAAGACAGGAAAATGAACGGAGGATGCCTGGGGTCCACACTTATACAGGTGCAGGACGATGATGTCATGTGTGGGTGGCCCCCTAGGCAAAGACTGCTAGAAGAAAGCTGCCATGCAGAAGAGCACCTTCTGAGGAGGTCCCAAGTGTATTACCTGCTGCAAGAGATTACCCTCATGGAAGCGCTATGGTTACAGGTGGGTAACCTATTCTTCTAGGGGCATGGATACAGAACACTATCCACATCCTGGCAGACTCCTAGCAGTTCCCCAGGAAGAGGGAGCAAGGCACACACCCCTATTTGTTGAACAGAGATTGGAGAACCGAGGTCCCAAAAAGCAGCATCCTGATGAGACTTAACATTGATACAGTAGTGGGAAATGAATGTGTGTGTGGACTTACAGGTAGCAGAATTACAGATCTCTTGTATGGGGATGTCTCTGGAAGCAACCACTGAGGCAGTGGTATGCCTGGTGTTATAAGCTCTAAGCCCTACTGGAGGCTCCCTACCAGCCACTCTATAGCAGAGGTCAATGCAGGATGTGATTCACCTGCCAGTCGTCCACTTTGTTGCTGGTCTGCCAGATGTGGCTTCAGCGTATGATACAAACAGCTGGTGAGCCTCACCCTGAATCTCTGCCGTGTGCTCCTTATAATAAGAGATTGCACGCCATAGGGCCAGAGTATGATCCCAGAAGGTTGATCACCTGGTTAAGGTGAAGCTCTGATACCTTCTTCGAGAGGAACTTGAGGTGGGAGCAAATGACGACCTTGTCCTTCTGGAAGACCAGGTATGGCAACGCCACTGAAAGCACCTGGAGCTCGCTAATCCTTCTGGCTGATATTATGGGCACCAAGAAGGCCATCTTCCACAACAGATGTGACATCTCACATCTGTGCATAGGCTCAAACGGCTTATCATGAGCATAGCCAGCACCAACAGCAGATTTCATGGTGGTGGTTTTTAACACACCAGAGGAGACACATGGTCAAGGCCCTTGAAAAAGTGCCCAACTTCCTTCTCCTGGGCCACAGTCAACTTGCCAGCCTGTGCCCAGTAAACAGAGATGGCTGCCAGGTTCACCTTGAGGATTGTCATTTGCAGTCCCAGATGACAAAGCGACTAGAAGTATTCCAAGATGCTCACCACAGGGCAGGCAAGGGGGATCCTGCTTCTTGTCCTGGCACCAGATGGAAAATGTCTTCCCTTTAAATGCGTACCACTTGTGAGTTCAGAAGGCCTCCACAACATGGAGCACAGCTTCCAACAGACCTAAGGCCTAGAACTCTAGCCACCCAGGAACTAAGCTATGAGGTTCAGGAAAGTCAGGTCTAGGTGCAGGACCGTCCCGTTGTCTGGTCAACAGATCCACGTGAAGAGGCAACTGCCACAGAGGTCTGCTGCTGAGGCTGAGGAGATCTAGGTACCATAACTGTCTGGATCTATTAGGATCATCTGCATATTGTCCTTTCAGGTCTCAACCACCTTGTGGATCAAGAGGAAGAGAGGAAAGGTATACAAAAGGCCAGGGGTCCAAGGCCTCGCAAAGGCATCCCCCATTAGTGACCTGGACTGTGGATGGTGCGCACAAAACAGCCTCAGTCTGGTGTTCTACCAGAAGGAAAACAGATGCACCAGAGGAGTGCTTCTCAAGAAGAATAGGTGGTTCACCACCTTCTGATTCAGGAACCACTCATGTGATGTCTCCCCTACCTGGCTGAGAGCCTCTGCCAGCTGACTGTGAACACCAGTGAGGTGACATAGGTCACCAAGAGATCTGCACTCAGATTGAGCACAAGGGTCCAGGTGCAGAGGGTTTTCCATCTGTATCCAAACATAGAAGCTGGATAGTTCCCCTGTACAGAGCCTATGTGAGACCACAATTGGATTGCTGTTCGCTGCTATGGAGTCCCTACCTGCCAAGGGATGTAAACAACTTGGAGAAGGTTCAGCAGAGGGTGACCAAAATGATCTATGGTCTAAATTAAGAACTCTATGAGCCTGGGCTGCAACAACTAGATCTTTACCCATTAGAACTGAGGCGAATTAGAGGTGACATTCTTGAAATGTTTAAAATAACAGGAGATAGCCAGTTAATGGCTAGTTTAGGACTGGAATTAAATAATAGGAACACCTACTAAGAAGTGATAACTACCAACTTAAACTGACTTTCCCTGAAAGGAATACCAGAAGATACTTCTTTACATAAAGGGTAATAACATTGTGGAACGATCTCCCAAGGGAAGTGGTGAATGCAAATTAATTTATTACATTTAAAAAAAGGTTGGACAACCACTTACTATCCATGGGCTTTACAAAATGGCCTCGATAATGTGGGAGACAGACTAAAAATGGGCATTTGACTTCAGTCAGTCTCAATCACTAAGTACAGTACCAAGTAAATGTGTCTCACCCTGCCTGTTCAGGTAGAACGTGGTCATGGTGTTGTCCCTCGGGACCTGCATGACCTGACACCTGATTAGAGGAGTGAATTCTGTCAGTGCAATCTGCACTACATGGAGCGCCACCAGGTTTATGTGGTGTTGGGACTCCTGACATGACCAGAATGTGTGGGCTCTGCGGCCTACCGGGTGTGTTCCCCACCCCACCAGAGAGACATCAATAGTAAGCGTGATGGCCAGCTCTGGGAGGAAAAACATGATTTCTTCCTCCAGATGTTCTGGGACCAGCCACCACTGGATGGCATCCCTCATTAGCTGGGTCACTGTGACTGGCTGGTCCATGTAGCCTAGGTGCTGTGACCACTGACAGCCCAACTCCCACTGCAGGTGGCGCATCCTCCAGTGAGTCCAATGGACCAAACTGGTGCAGCATGCCATTCAACCCTGGGCAAAGGAGGTAAGAGCCAGTGCCCAGTCCACAGGGAGGCAGGCTTTGGTCAGCAGGGAGTCTAGTTCTGCCACAATTAACTTGATCATCTTCAAGGGTACCTGTTCAGACTTGTCCAGGTTGACCAGCAGGCCCAAGTAACAGCTGGTCTGCACAACTAGATCTCTGGATCTCTCTACAGTCTCTTGGATGGTCTGACCAGTAGTCAGTCATTCAGATAGGGATATACCCTGCTGCCCTGGCATTGCAGGAAGGCTGCCACCACTGAAATGCACTTGGAGAAGACCCTGCGTGTCGAGGAGGGACTGAAGGGCATTATCTGGAACTAGTGCAGAACCGTCTTCAATGCAAGATAGGAAGTATCGGCAGTGGGATGGACTGGGATGTGGAAGAACACAACCTGGAGGTCCAGGGAGCAAAACTATATGTTCTGTTCCAGAAAAAGAATGATCTGATTTAGGGCGACTGTCTGGAATGTGCACTTCCACATGAATTCAGACCATGTAGATCCAGTATGGGGCACCAGCCACCAGTCCATTTTGGAACCAGGAAGTACCTGGACACATAACCCTGAGTGGTCTGGGAATCCAGGACACAGGTCATGGCTCCTTCTTCAAGGAGATGAGTGATCTCCTTCAGAAGGGTGGACAGAGTGCCCTGCGACACCCTAGACTCACAAGTCGGTAAGGTGGGAGAGCGTCGGAGTCCAGAGGCAGCCCTCTGCCTACTACTCTTAACACATGCTTGCTTGTTGTGAAAGTTGACCAATGTGACAAGATGTGACTTAACAACCCCCAATAGGAAGTGCAGACAAGAACAGGACAGTAGGAGGGATGCCCCCCCCCCCAAAACACGTCACTGTACAGCTTATGCAGGGGCATCAACCACTGCGGCCAGAGGGGCACCACCACTCCTGCCCCCTCATCACATGGGGCAATGACCCCCTGAACTTGGAACTCAGGTGCCTGCCCTGATACTGCCCCTGTGGAGGCTGCTGCCAAGGAGGTTGTGGCTGAAAGGGCCTATTCTTCTTAGGCTTTTGCTTCTGGTACTTATGGGACAATGCCGCAGAGTCAAGGGTGGCACTGGACTTCTCTATGCAGGTAAGGTGTCCCTCCACCCCAGGGCCAAAGAGGTCAGTGCCCAACATTGACCAGATTATGCTGGGTGTCCCCTGTAAAGGTGGAGAGATGCAGCCAGGCTCATTGTCGCATGGAGACTGCCACTGCCACAGGGCAAGCACAGGAGTTGCACATGTCCAAGGCTGTTTGGCATGTCCACAGGAGTTGCCCATGTCCAAAGCCATCTGAAGCTGGTAGTTATCCGATGAGTGACCTTGGTCTTGAACCAACTTCACTGGCAGCTGTTGGTCAGCAGGGAGATGAGGGAGGATTTTGTCAAGGACTCCAAACAGTGAGTGACCGAAGCTGGCCTTCATTACCAAGTAACTCACCTGATGAAGACCCAAGGTTACCACAATGAACATCTTTTTAGTGGCATGCTCAATCTTTCTGGACTCACTATCCAGAGGCTTGTCCACATCCCCTTGACCCCCAGATCTGGATAAGACCAAGACAGAACAAAACCCTTCGGCTGAAGGGTAGTTTGAGAATCCAGAAAGGGATCCAAGTAGGGACCACATACTTACAGATCATATGGGTGGTGAGTGCCAGGCTAAATGCTGGACATTGCCAAAGCTCTAGGGTCGGTCATGGGGAACAAAACCCCAAGGTATTTGCCTCTGTACAGAATGTCCATGAAAGGGTACTTGGCCCTTTTCTGGACAGGCTCTAGGGGGATTTTCATGAACTCCAATATTAATCGTATGAGAGCTGTGAAAGACACTGGCCCATAGTCTGTGGTCATCTCCTTGATCAAGCCCCGGTTGTGGATTTGAGATCTAAAGGTGGCCATGGACAAAGGATCAGAATCATCCAAAGACTCCTCAAAAATGGCCGTCAACCATTTCTTGCAGTGACTACTCAACTATCCTTGATTTGGGTGATCTCTACTGACAACTAACCTGGCAAGTCAGTTTCTGACAGGGACTTATTGGTCGGAGCACCCACCATCAGCTGCAGTGGTGGTGGCTCCACCTGTAGGGGTGGACAAGCAGCTGCAGGGAGCACTTGCTTAGCGTGGACTGGCGAGGGTATCACAGGTTGCAGAGGGTCTGGATGTAGAGCCCTACCCAGTCCTGCAATGGCCCAATGTTGCCAGAGAAGCTTCTCATCACCAGTGCATCTTATGGCAGAGCCTCTCATCACCCGAGAATAAGGAGGTCGAGAAGCGTCAATGGCAATAGCAATGACTCCCCGTCAAGCAGGATTGAGAGCAAGATCACTTTGATTGGGACCTCAACCATTGACTCAACAGTCAATGTCAAGGAGAGCCTTCCAGCCAATTGTGGTAGACCACATGCATGGTTACATTCAGTACAATAGGCTTGGAAGGCACGAATGCTGGTGGATGCCACCCCTGAGATAAACCGGTCAGGGATTCCGACCGGTTCATGTCCTCCTGAGTGATGACCAGAAGCACCTAGGTCTGGGAGACTGAATCCTCGATCTCGTCTGACAGCCAATACTCAAGGAAGATTTCCATGGCCTGCTCAACCAGAGTCAAAGTCAACAAGCCTGACTGGGGTACCAAGGAGTGTTATACCTGCCCCTTGACCAAAGGGGTCTTGATCAGAACTGAGCAGTCAGGGGAGTCTCGATCAGAACTGAGTAGTCAGGGGAGTCGAAGGATTGCAAGGACCTCAGTCTCTCCCAGTCCAACGTTTGGCTCCGGTATCTCTTGTGCTTCTTGCCACGATGAGCAGGACACTCCCCCGAGGTCTGGACAGTCATGAACACTTCATGGAATCCCTCCATGAATGACCCTCCAACACTGGTCCCAGCTGGAAGCAGCACAGAGACCGAGTAGGTACCCACCGCAGTAGCCTTCTCCTCAAAGGCCGGTCTTTCGGATCTCACTCCAAAGGTTGGATAAGGGTGAGCCAATGCGTCTGATCCTTAAGGGATTTCAGAAGCACTGAGAGACACAGACTACACCCAGTCATGTCATGCAAGTCGGTGACTGACATTTTCTGCCATCACCATATGTATAATTTGAAGCCCAGCTTCCGTTGCTCCATTATCGGTCACTAAGAGGAGTCAAAGGGGCCAAGAAAGGAATCACCATAATTTTGAAAACCAAAAATAAAGGTTTGCCAGTGGGGCACTAAATCCTAAGTGACAGCCACAAAGGAGGTGACCTGTTCTTCCAGCAGAAAGAAAGATATGATGCTACAGGGCAGAGTCGGGGGATATACCACCCATGTGGTGGGAGGAGCTTAGCTTCAAGATGTCTGACAAATCAGCACTTTCACTGGAACTGCCAGAGTGTGGATAGTGAACTGTATCCATGCCCCTAGAATTGTTGTTTCCACAGGAAATTTTGTAGAGCCTGAACACATTTGTCATATAGTCTGCTGGCATATGGGAGCATATAATAATGGTAAGAAACAAAAAATCCTAACCAGTGAGGTTCCCCATTTTATTAAGGACATCCACAGACTCTGTGAGATTAGCTAGCGCTCATACCTTGTATTACCTCATCATTTAAAAACAGTCTACATACTTGATACATTTCCAGACTCCAAGCCTATTGCCGATACTAATGAATGTCCTTGAGGATTCTCAAGGAATCGGTGAGTCCTGGGTAGCAAGTGAAATAAGGAACAGGCAGGGTGAGGAGTTCTTAAAATGTCTCACGATTAGACAGTCTGCTAACCAAACAGCCTGATCAATTATCTTGTCAAGCTTACTTTTCAATAATAAGGTGCGATTAGAAGTAAGGAGTAGCAGCCTTGAGCCACCCCACTGGTTCGGCCGGAATGTGTAGCTCTCCAGGTATGCCCAGCGCCCAAACCACCTCTCAGCCATCAAAGGATTTTGAACTTCTGGTGCCTGATCACTGATTGGTCTAGGTTTCCAGTGACTCTCTGGGATTGACTAGCACTTGTGTTTCAGCTCTCTGCCTAAATTTCTATAGCAATATCATAATTCCTCTTAGACTACCTTTGCTCCTCTGCCTAGCTCTCTGTGTGATAATTACACCCAACTGTATAAACATGGCTCTTCGTTATATGTTTGAGATGCTCCCATTACTCCTACTCCTACTATGCCTTAACTGGGTTGTTATAAAACTTTACCAGGATCCTATCCCTCTAGTTCTTTGAACACCCTACATGCCAATTTCAGTTTCTCTAATCTAATTACTGCATCTCAGACTATGCTTGCATTTAAGTACCTCCATTCTCTAAGGGCTGTGCCTTTTATGCAGTGACCACACTTAAACAAAAATGCCTGCTTAGCCACACAGTTCCTTCACTGTTTTGCTATCGAAAACTATGGTTCCTTGCCATCTTAGCCATCCTTCTTGCAGGAGATGTTGAAATGAACCCGGGTCCACCTGCCCGCTTATCCCCGGGCTGACATCTTCGCAATTTCTAGCAAAGGGCTCATCATTGCTCATATGAACATCAGAAGTCTCTCCCGAAATTTCACTGGTCTTGAGGCTTAGGTCAGTGTCTACAAGCCTGACATACTCTGCCTGTCTGAAATGTGGCAAAAGTCGACTATCCTTGACTTGGCATGCTCCCTGACTAACTACTCCCTTATCCGTAGGGATAGGCTAACCTCAAAGCATGGTGGAGGGGTTGCCATGTTCTATGAAAATCATCTAAACATCACAGTCACTCCATCCTCAGCATCCTCCACCTGTGAGTCCCTTCATGCTACTCTCACCCTGGGAGCCAAAAAAACTCTGCATTGTCTGTGCCTACAATCCTCCAGATGGGGGCAAGTAGGACTGCAGGAATTATTTGATCAGACCTCTTTGCACTCCAAACATAATGAGGTCATTATATTGGGTGACCTTAACCAAAATTGGCTGTGGACTGCCCATAGTACGCTGCTCTCTCTGGTAGAAAATTATAACCTTCACCAACTGTTAACTGAGCCTACCAGAGTTACTCCTTCATTAAAATCCTCTACCCTTATTGATTGGGTATTGGTAAACCATCTGGATCATGCACACCAAGCAGGCATCTTGGCAGATTCGCTTACTGATCATTCCCCTGTCTTCTGCATCTGGAGTCCTGAGGCTGCTCCACCCCTCCACTGCACTATGTCACCTTTACAAATTTCATTAACCTGTATATTGAAGCTTTTCGGCATGACATCTCGAGGATTAACTCGTCTGGTATTCAACGTTCTCATAATGTTGAATCTGCACTAAGTATCTTCCTTAATGAATTCCTGGCCGTCCAGAACAAGCATGCTCCCAAGGTGTCACGGAGGGTGAGGGGTAAACAAATGAGATGGTTTCACAAAGACTTGCTGAAGAATCTACGTTCTAGGGACAAATACTGGAAAAAGTACAAAGTGCTGGGGCTACAAACTGACTATGCTACCTACAGAACTCTACGTAACTCCTGTAAAAAACAGGTCAGAACAGCTAAGAGTGCCTATTGTAAAGACTTGCTGCTAGGCTCTGCTGGGGACCCTAGGAAATTCTAGGCCCATGTCAAGACCTTTCTTGGTGCTTCCCAGTCAACTATCCCTGGTGACATGGTATTAAATGGAGCACACTGCAATGACTCCAACACCATAGCCAATTCCTTCAATCCAAAGTTCTCTGACCTGTCTCAGTATACCTCTGCCTTTCCATCACCTCTGGCAGCATCTCTGCTTTCAGCATCAACACAGTCCACTACCTCCAGCTATCCTTCTTGACAAATATCTAAAATTCCCCCGTTCTGCTTCACGGCAATCTCAAGGACTGAGGTCTTAAAACCATTACGGACTATTTCTGACAGCACTAGCTCTGGATCAGATACACTTGAGCCTCAGCTCCTGAAACTAGCAGCACCGTACACAGCCTCCCCTCTGGCTAAAATGTTCACATTGTCTCTCTCCAATAGCCAAGTTCCTGACCTCTGGAAGATTCCTTCCATCTTTTTTTTATTTACTGAATTTTGGTAACGGAGTAGGCCCTCTGAAACAAGACAGTCCCTTTTTCAGGGGCGACCTGGGAAGTGCAGTACATTGATACCACATTCGTTGAAATAAGAAATTAAACAAGAAGTAGTCGTACAGTAAGAGAGTACATCAATTACATTCAGTTATGCAAAATAAGCAATTTAAAGCACAGTCAACAAAACTCTATATACAGACATCATTTACAGTATTTTTTCTTGGACAGCATGAGACAGAGAGAGTAGAAAGTTTTGTGAAAGTGTAATGCCTGTCTTTAAAATAGGTGATCCCAAGGAGATTACGAACTACAGGCCTATAGCCATCCTATTGGTCCTAAGTAAAATTCAGGAAAAACTTGTTGCAAATCAAATCATCGACTACCTCACAAAGTACAGCCTTCTCTCTGACACCCAACATGGTTTCGGTAAAGGTCATAGTACCGCCACAGCTCTTCTCAAATTTACTACCGATGTGCTTACCAATATGGATGCCGACCAGCTGACAGGAGCAGTTTTTATAGACCTTACAAAGGCCCTTAATCATGTTGATCACCCTTTGCTCCTCTCCACTCTTTGCAGTCTGAGCTTTTCACCCCAGTTGTTGCCTGGTATGGAAGCTATCTATCAAATAGAACTCAAACTGTGAAATTCAACTCCTCCTTATCTGATGGTGCTACCATCGATATTGGGTCCCCCAGGGCTCTGGGATCTCTTCTTTTCTCACTTTTTATCAATAACATAGCCAAGGTTTTTCTTTCATGCTCATCTATTCTCTATGTGGATGATCTTGTACTCTATTCAAGCTCTGATAAGGTTGCCAGCATAAATGCATCCCTTTCCTCAGATTTCACAAATGTCCAAAATTGGCTTTCAGCGCATAAGCTTGTACTTAATGCTAAGAAAACCCAAGCAATGCTACTTGGATCTGCCCCTAAATTTAGGACATGTCAAACTCCCCAAATGGTGCAAGACCATAGTGGCGCACAAACAGAATGCGTTACATCTTTTCAGTACCTCGGAATTCTTCTGGACCAATCCCTGGACTTCAGCCTACACATACAATCCACCTGCAAGGCAGTGAATGCTAAACTGGGGTTCGCTTACAAGTCCAGTTTCATGCTAACTCCCTCTGCTAAACTTACTATTGCCAGAGGCATATTACTCCCTGCCCTCATTTACAGCATGCTGACCTTTGCTGCTGCACAAAAAAACATCCTTCATAAGTGGGATGTCACTTATAGCAATATCTGTTGGTACACCTCCTCGTCACCTCGGCTTAAGCACCACTGCCAACTGTACAGGGACCTAGGCTGGTTATCCCATTCGGCTTGCCGTCAGTACTCTCTTGGTTCCCTGACTGATGCTATACTCAGAAATCAGACCCATTCAGTGCTCACAACATTGCTGGTACCTCAAACCTCCTACTATGGACTGCGCTCAGTACATAAATCCCTGTTGAATGTACGCAGATGTAAAACATCAAAAGGCTCTGTTGCTTCCAATCACTTTGCTCCTAAGCTCTGGAACTCCCTCCCCCAAGCACTCTGAATATCAGGATCCCACAGCAGCTTCAAAAAGGAGCCGAGCCTACATCTATCTTTTGCTGATCTCTGTACTTGTTTTAATCCTCCTTAATCCACTCACCCGCTAGATGCTTCTTCACCTTTCACCTCCCTACCTCACAGCGCTCCTTACCCTTACTATCTTTTCACTGTACTCATGCTATGTACCTGTCTTTGATTGCTGTACTCTCCCAGGTCGTGCCTGAAAATAGTCATGTCATGGCTAGTGCACCTACCCGGTTAAAAACTAAACTAAATAAATAAATAAAAAGACATCCTGTCTTTGTGAAAAATTAAATAAGGTAAAGGAATCTTTTGCAAAAAGATTCTAGAAAACTAAGGATATAAAAGCCATAGGTGAAAATGGCGTGGAACTGTGTCAGAGCTTCCACAGAGAGCCATGCAAACTGAGTTGACAGCGAGAAAGTACTGAGGGGGGACCAGGGCCACTCATGCCTTTATAAGGTTGATTATGTCAGCAGATGACATCGGTGTGGGTGGCCCCAGTGGTACTGCTGGAAAATCTTTTGTGTGAATCCTGCTTCACCAACGGTAAAGTTTCTGTGGTGTGACCTGATGACTGAGACACCCTCAAAGAAGATATGCGATTATTGCCTGTGACAGTGCCTGATGTTTTTTCCCATGAAGCTTCTTCTCTCGAGTTCTACTCACTGGCTACCTCCACCCCAGTCCTATCACTGACTGCATCACAGATGTAACTTATCCACCATTTACCCAGGACTTACTTTTTAGGTGCCTAGCCAGCTGTGTTGGTTGTGTGAGAGCCTGTTGGGGAATACCAGTGAAGAGCCAACCAGGCTTTTCCTCTGTCCCCAATTTTCTCTCTGAGGTGCCGGCGTGCGATGGTGCTTACACACATGCGTGCACTGGCTACCCCTCCCTTTCTGGTACTCCCGGCTTTGATTCCACCTCGTCTCTCTAAGGTAGGACAGCACTCCATATAATGCTCAGTCCTTCCATCCTCAGTAGGCCCTTGCTCATTCCTAAAAGCAGGTCACTGGCTCATGAGTAGTAGTAGCCCTACTGTTTAACTACAGGGCTGGCTGTGACAGTGTCTGATCTTGATATGCTGATAAGCATCCTGCAGATCCAGGGCACCGAGCTAGTCCCCTACCAGATGAGAGAGGAAGGACTGAAGAGAAATCATCCGAAGCATTTTGTACTCTATGTACTCATTCAGATCACGGTGGTCTGCGGCAGGCTCAATATCACCAGCCTTTTCTGGTACCAGAAAATACCAGCAGTAAAAATTCCAGGTCTTTTTGGGCAGGGTCATTTTGTACTGCAGGACCAGCAAGTTCTAGCACATGGCCCTTCTGAATAATATCTATGCCCTACCTGTCTGAGGCGATCTCCTGCCACTTGGGTAGAAACAAGGAAATCCAGCCCCCAACCTGAACCCTCAACAATGGGACAGGGCAGGGAAGAAGGGAGTCTGAAGGAGGGGAGTATGGGAGCACCGCCCAGTCCCTTACCTTTGGGGATCTTAAAAGGGGCACTCAAAGACTGCTATCTCTGGAAGGCTATTGGTTTGTCTGACCTGCCTGTATCCTGGGAGTGGGAGCCCCCACAAAATGAGTCACCACTCCTACCATGAGGAGCTGGAAACCAAGGGAAGTAAGGGACTAGACAGTCATTGTGGACAACTGCATGTCTGAAAGGTCATTAGAAATAGTGGCCTAATAGTTCAGTGTGATGAAAAATAGAGTTAAGACACTGATTGCTATACATCAGTAACAAACCAGCAACATTAAGTCAGGAGTACTGACGCAAGCAGATGCCAGAGGCTACAGCACAAGTGGAAACAACTGAGGCATTATAAGCATAATACAATAAATGCTTGCCAGTCTCTAAGCCACAGGTAGCACACTACTTAGCTTCTGCCTTAGAGGTGCCATCAGGCATACAGTCCACAATGACGGCCACAGAGTTTCACAGGCAGTTCCAATATGTAGTCATAAAAGTCTGCTAGATGACAATATGGAGGCCTAATGAAACAGAGGCGAACATCTGTTTGCCTACGGTATCCAACTTCCACAATTCCTTTACAGAAGCCTTAATGCTCATCTGATGAGGTGATTTAGACCTATAATAAGCTGCCATAATAGCCACAGGGCCCATTTCAGTCTGGGTAGTGTAGTAAGACTTGGTAGAGGGAGCCCTATATTGTTTATCCAACAACCGAGGAATCAACAACAAAATTTGTGGGACTTCCAGTCGGGGCACCTACTGAATGGTGGCTTAGCTTTCCAGCTTGGACCCAATCTGCAAACAATCTGCATCCATCTCACCTACAAACTCATCATCCTGATAACGAAATGCCACATCATGGACTACCTAATGCCAGCGAAGCAGAGGTTGAAGGAAAATTTGCAAAATATGCATGGAAAACAGCAAAAAATAGGTCCCAATCTAAATCAGCAGGCAGAGGCCTGCGCACACCAAGTCCCTGGCTAGCAGTCTGGGCAACGGGGAGAGTGAGGAGTCGGACTGTATAATTACTTCCAAGCAATTATACCAAACATTGAGACAGATGAGCAAAACCTTGCAACATCTGGAAGCAAAGGTTTTGGATCACCGTAAAGATATAATGGAGCTATCACAGAGAATGAGAGATCTGGAAACTACTATGTCCAACTATACGACTACCACGGACATACACAACACAGCATTGTTAGAACTCCATCACCGCACTAATACCTCCGAACAACGGTTGGAAGAGTTGGAGAACCGTTATCGCCGTAATAACATAAGAATACACGGTTTGCCCAGAGGGGACTGAATCGGAAATATGGTAGCATTTTGAACTTGTGCTTACATGAAATACTAAATCTTCTGACCGAAAAGACTTTAAACATCATACGTGCTCACAGGTCACTTGTACCCCAGCCTAGAGATTCCAAGGCAAGACCTCACTCTGTAGTTTTAGCATTTTGGGATTTTAGAATAAAGGAGGAAATCCTGAACCTGGCCTGGGCAAAAAAAAGCAATAAACTTCGGAGATGTCCGATTATACTTCGACCATGATTTTACCCCCCCAATTGCTGGCTAAAAGGATGCAGGTATTAGCGGTAGTGAGGCTGCTACAACAGAAGGACCAGAGAGCTTTTGTAGAATATCCTGCCTGATTGAAGATAGTTACAGAGAAGGGTCCTCTGAGATTCCAGGAGCTAAAGGATGCAGAGAAGTTACTGAGCTTTTTTGAGATTAACATACTGAAACAAAGATTTGAGCATAACCACCAGCAATTGAGTAGACGGAACTGGGTGGAAGGGGGACCAAAAAGGCAAGGCTTGAGAGACAACTCAGGTAGTTCCGGTTTGTGGGACTCTATAAGGGCAAAAAAAGCAATCCCAGAGACAGCATGGAGGCTTTTACATCGCAACCTCGAGTGGGAGGGAGCTCTGAGACTACTGATGGAGAAGTAAATTAAACCTGAAGGAAGTGGGATATGCAAGTATTAAAAGACTATTATAATGCAACACTGTATAGACTGGCAGACAAGCATGGAGTTTCAAAACGACACGGACCCCTGGAGCAGGGACTATTCAATTCAATTCAGAGTCAATGGTGGACTGAGTAACTTTATCATTTTCGTTTTTCAGGTGGCAAGTTACAACGATACAAATATGGTAATTGAAAAGCGGATACAGAGGGGGAAGGTTTATGTCATAGGTGGGGGGGGTCGAGGTGTGGGTGGTGGGGGATGGGGGGGCTGACCGTCACTGGACGGGTGGCGGCTTATACCCGGTGAAGATGTGAGAGGAGAGACCCAGACACAGAGGTGCCTGTGACTTCCAACTGGAGACAAAAGTACCTGGGTGCTGGGGAGGAGCCTTACTCTAAAACCACATAATAAGTGTGGAGATGAGCTACATCAGGAATATATGGACCCTGTTAGAGCCTGATTAGGAGCTGATGAGGGAGGAGATCTAGGTCCTGTCTTTAGGGGGTTCTCGCTGGACTCCCGGGGGGGGAGGGGCTGGTAGCTCCTTTGCCAAACAAACAAGGTACTGGGGTCAGTCCTTAAAATGAAAGTGGTGTGCTTAACCCCAAGCAGCCAGGAATGCCCAATACAGGACTAGTTTAAAGGTACAGAGTTGGGAAATGTCCAAGTGGGCAGCAAATGTAATATTGGTTGATAATAAAACTAGAATAAGTTGGGTCATTTCTGCTACATTGGGACCGGGGGCGGCTCACCTGCTCTAGGGGGGGTGAACTTGTGTCCTCGTTGCCTTGGCTGAGATCCCTAGGCTGGGCAGGAACATATCTCCTGAGCCCATCTGGAGAGTGCTCTCTCTAAGTAGGGGTCAGGAACAAGGAAAGGATCCTTGTGAGTTAAGGGGAAACTTTTATTTTTCTGTTAATATAACCTGTGGAAAGGGAAGAAGGTGCTCACTTATAGTGCACCTGGTGGTTGAATCATCTGTCATGGCTCATTAACAGGGCCTTAAGTGACAATCACTGGGAACAGCATCGAGCCAAATAATATACAGTGCAGCTCGAGGGGAGCGCTTCTCAATAGGGAGGTGAACAGTAGTTCCTCTCACACTTACCTTTTCCCGATAGGGAGGGAAGGGTGGTAAAAGATTAATTAATATGGATCTTCAACCTTGGAAGTCAAAAATGTGTTGGGTGTTTACAGCCCTGTCGGCTGCGCTTTATAATTTTGTTATTCTTAGAAATGTTTCTAAATGGCTTTACCAGGTACAATATCGAAGGGAGGCGGTAGCTAGATATACGAAGTGTTGCATTTGATGGCCAAAAAAAAGTACCTGAAACACACAAAGGTCTTGATAGTAAGAAAACCACCCCACACTCAAATCTAGGCCTTATCTTTTACTTCCATTCAGCAGCACTTACAAGAGGAGACTGGCTCAAAACACAGACACACTTACAGAAAGTACATTCTCTTAAAGCTGTACTGTCTCTAACATTTCTTAAAGCTATACTACACAAAGTAATCCCTCCTGACTTAGCCAGGAAATACTTAAATCAATAATTCAGAAATAATATGAAACTATTACAGTTATTACTGCAATGTCCTTTTTAGTTAGTCTATGTCTTTAAGCTATATCTCTACAAGTCCATTCTCTTTTTAAAAGTCTGAACCAGGCGTTCCGCTTCACCATTTGAACTTGGATGGTAGGGAGGTGAGAAAATATGTCGGATACCATGTTGCTGGCAAAATGCTTGGAATTCAACAGACATGAATTGTGGTCCATTATCCGAGACAATCACTTGCAGGAGACCATGGGTAGCAAAGATAGATTTCAACACTTTGATGGTACTCTCAGCAGTTGTTGAAGACATTTGATGAATTTCTGGCCATTTACTATAAGCATCAGTTAAGAGTAACCACATGGAATTTAATTTAAATAGGGTCCCGCGAAATCAATATGCAACCTTTGCCAGGGTTTTTCAGGTCATCCCAATGGTAAACTGGAGCTCTTGCCAGATTTCCCATCGATACAGCACAACATTGCATCTCTGCACAACCTGGTATATGTCTCTGTCAATGGAAGGCCACCACACATGAAGTCTGGCCTGGGATTTCATTTTAGCAATGTCTGGATGGCCTGCATGCAGAAGAGTCAATACATTTGAGTGATAACATTGGGGTACTAGGACATGCAATCCCCATAGAAAACACCCCTCAGCAATGGACAACTGCTGTCTCTCTCTATATAGTAGGGTTGTAATGCAGCTGAACAAGTAGTGCCCTGCGGCCAAACCTCAAGCATATACCGATACACTTGTTTCAAAATTACATGACTAGTCACTTTTGCAATGTCCTTGGCTAGTACTGCAAGCTGATCTAACTGTTGTAGCTCCATTGCATACACAACAGCAGAGTCCTCCATATCTTTGAATTGCACTGGAAAACTATCTGACCCCACCTGGCATAGTAATGGCTCCGCTAAGTCCCATATCGAACTCCATTTCTCTGGATATTGGTAACCTCGACAAGGCATCCGCATTTCCATGCTGGTCTTTTGGTTGGTATGTAACCTGAAAATTATAGGCAGACAAAATTAAAGCCCATCATTGAAGTCTGCTAGCAGATGTCTCTTGAATTCCTTTTTCTGGACTGAAAATTGTCACTAATGGCTTGTGATCTGTTTTCAGATGAAACTTGCGACCTAGCAAATATTAGTGAAATTTCTGGACTCCGACCACAATTGCTAATGCCTCTCTCTCTGAATCTGGGCATAGTTCATTTCAGCTGCAGTGAGTTTGCATGAAGCATGGGCTATCTGCTTCTCCACCCCTTCTGGATCTGTATGGAAAAGGACAGCTCCTATACCCACATGACTAGCATCACAGGCCAATGTGATAGGTAAGTTAGGATCATAATGAGTTAAATTATTCACATCGGTTAGAGAGAGCTTGATGGCTTGAACTGCCTTACTGTCGCCCTTGGTCCACTTCCATGGAGTGCCCTTATGTAACAGTTCATTTAGGAAAGCACATTTAGTGGCTAAGCCAGGTATGAAATGGTCATAGTAGCACACCATACCCAAGAATGAGTGCAACTCAAACATTCTGTGGTTCAGGCATGTGCACAATGGCTTCCACCTTTTCATCATTCAAATGAATTCAGTCTATCAATAATGTGACCTAAGTACGTGACACTTGGTTGACAAAATTGGCATTGTTTTCTCTCCTAAGTCCATTCTGTTGCAATCTCTCTAAAGTCTTTTGTAAGTTAAGTGAATGTTCTGCTTCTGTCTTGCCCATGACAATGATGACATCCAAATAACAAGCAACACCTGCTATATTACCAGTGTCACCTTAAAATCTCCAAATATTTGAACCTTACCACTTGGTTTAGATACCATCACAATTGGAGTGGCCCAATCTGAACTTGAAACCTTTTCCAGCACACCCACTTTTTCCAGTCTGTTCAATTCTGCCCCAATGACCAGTTTAAAGACAAAAGGGAGTTTCCGTGGTTTACAAAACTTAGGGATGGCATTAGGCTTTGTAACTAGCTTGGCTTTAGCTGTCGTGCAACATCCCAGGCCTTTCCACAACTCTGGATACACGTGTAAAATCTCCCCAAGCTTGAGCGGATTACTGCTTTGTGGTACCCGGACAGCAGCAAGTAGGCCAAAAATCTGCTGGATCAACATGAATGTTTAGAAGAACCTGGGTGTCTCTTCCCAGAATTGCCACACCACATTGAAATCTAGGCCTTCTCTTTTACTTTCATTCTGCGGCACTTACAAGAGGAGACTGGCTCAAAACACAGGAACATTTACAGGAAGTACATTCTCTTAAAGCTGTACTGTCTCTTACATTTCTTAAAGCTATACTACACATAACACTAAGAAGGTGTTCAAAGGTGAGTTCCGGCATGGTACACTCCAGGTAAGATGGTACTGAGTATGGATACATGAAAACAACATGGTTAAATCAGACACTGTGATATGTTCATACAATGTGAATGGCCTTACTAGCTCGGTTAAAAGAAGCAAGGTGTTAAGTTATTTGAGGAAGACATCAGCTGATTTTTGGTTTTTATAGGGGAGACACTTAACAATGCAGGAGCATGCCAAATTATTAAAATTTGAGTTTAGTGAAATGGCAGCAGCCTCTTGTAGAAATGGCAGAAGGAGAGGAACGGTGATTTTGGTCCCAGCGAAGACTCAATTTGAGAAAACAGACACCATGGTAGACAAAGGGAGGCATTATGCACTTGTGAAAGGGAAATTTAGGGGGGGTAACAGTAACTCTGGCCTTAGTTTATTTCCCACCAGGCTCAGCATTCCAGGATTACCGCTCCTTTTTGACTACTGACTACCATTCAGGATTGAGGTGAGGGGGTGGTGATATGTGGGGGAGGGGGAATGAATTTGACTTTTAATCTCCAACCAGATACGACCTCACTGATCCCGAGGAAAGTGCACCAGGTGGAAAGGAAGGTACATAATTTGATAAGAGAGTTAGGGCTGACAGATGTTGGGAGCCCTCAACGTATGAGAGGGAGAGATTACACTTTTTATTCAACTGCACACTGCATCTACTCCAGAATGAATTACTTTCTGATTCCAAAAGTAGAGATGCATAGGGTAGGGCACTCATACATGGGACAGTATGTATTGTCTGACCATGCCCCACTAGTTATGAGACTAAATCTAGGGAATATACGTAGAAATACCTTCTGGAATCTCAATATGTCATTATTAACAGACAAGGAGGCACGGGAGTATATCTCCAAGTCTTATAGAATCTTTTTGGGGAAAATAATATAGGGGAGACTTCTCAGTCAATCTTGTGGGATACAGCTAAGGCAATAATTCAAGGTAAATTCATAGAACTGGTGACTAGGAAGAAACGAGAAAGGGAGGCTAAGAAGGTCGGATTAATTGCTCAAATTAGAACATTAGAAGAACAGCAGAAACAAAAGGTGGACAGGGGCCATACGAAGCAACTTAAGAAACTTAAAAAAGAACTGCGGGATATTTTGAACTACAGGTGGAGCAGAAAAAACAGGTTACTCACCTGTAACAGTAGTTCTAGGAGTGGTATATGTTGTTCGTCCACAATCTTTGACATGTCCCTTTCCCCTTTAAGGATTGCTGGAAGTCTTCAAGCTGGCTCCTCCCACCAACCCGGGTGGTATAACCCTCAGCTCCACCCCATGATGCCAGATCTTAGCCCGCTGGAAGCCAGGTTTTGTGCATCCACAGCTGGGGAGGTTGGGTGGTTCCGTGTGGACGAACAACATATACCACTCCTAGAACTACTGTTACAGGTGAATAATCTGTTTTTCTAGGATCGTGGATATGTTGTTCATCCACATTCTTTGGCAGAATCCTAGCAGTTCTCTGGTAGGGGGGGAGGCAAGGCGCACACCCCCTATTTAGGAAACAGAGATTGGAGAACTGAGGCCCCAAAACCAGCATCCCAGCATGATTCAAGGTCGATGTGGTAATGGGTAATGAAGGTGTTTGCTGACTTACAGGTAGCAGCCCAGCAGATTTCCTGGATAGGGATGTCCCTGGAAGCAGCAACCGATGCAGCGGTATGGCAGGGTAGAATGAGCTCTTATCCCTCTGGGAGGCTCCATGCCAGCCAACTCATAGCACAGACCTATGTAAGATGTAATCCACCTTGCAATGGTCTGTTTTGCTGCAGGTCTGCCAGAAGCGGCTTCAGCGTAGGCGACAAACAGCTGGCGAACCTCTCCCTGAATTACCGCCATCCTCTCCTTATAATAGGAGAGAGCTCATCTCAGGTCGAAAGTATGGAGCCTGTACTCGGCCTCTGAGGTGTAATTAGGGTAGTATACCAGCAGAGTTTACACCTGGTTAAAGTGAAACTCTGACACCACCTTTGGAAGGAATTTCAGGTGGGGCCATAGAACAACCTTGCCCTTGTATAAGACCAGATAAGGGAGTCCACCGAAAGCACCTGGAGCTCCCCTGTCCTTCTGGCAGACATGACAGCCACCAGGAAGGCCGTCTTCTATGAACAGTGTGACAGCTCACACTTGTGCATTGGTTCGAATGGCTTGCCAATGAGCTTTGCCAGTACCAGCAGTAGATCCCATGGAGGTGGAGGTTCACACACATCGGAGAGGATATGTGATCCAAGCCTTTGAAAAAGTGCCTGACCACTGTCTCCTGCACCAACATCAACTGACGGCCTGCGTCCGGTAATCAGAGACGGCTGCCAGGTGCACCCTAAGGGTCAATGACCAAAGACCCCCTTTGGACAGAGACCAAAGATAGTCGAGAATGTTAGCCACTGGACAGGACAGAGGGTCCAAGCCCTTGCCCTGACACCAAATGGAGAACATTTTCCATTTGAAGGCATAACATTTCCTGGTCAATTCCTTTCTGGATGCCTCCACCATGGTGAGGACATCCTCAGAAAGACCCAAACCTGGAACTCTAGCTGCTCAGGTACCAGGCTGTGAGGTGTAGGGATTGAAGGTCCAGATGGTATACCTTCCCCTGATTGAGAGAGATCAGGTCCGGGCATGCTGGAAGCCGCTCCAAGGGCCTGCAGCTGAAGCCGAGGAGATCTGGATACCAGAACTGGCAAGGCCAGTCTGGGGCTACCAGAATCACCTTCGCCTTGTCCCACCTCACCTTGAGAAAGACCTTGTGGATCAAGGGAAATGGAGGGAAGGCATTATGGAGGCCTGGGGTCCATTTCCTCGAGAAGGCATCCCCCTGCAGTGAGCCCTGTTGAGGTGGGGCAGGCATGAAACACCTCAGCTTGGAGTTTTTCCTGGAGGCAAACAGGTCCACCATCGGTTTGCCCCAGTAGAAGAACAGGCTGTAAGTTACCTCTGGATAGAGAGTTCAATTGTGGGATGTCTCACCTAAGTGGCTGAGAGCATCCGCCAGAAGGTTTGAGGCTCCTGTCACATGGATGGCTAGGAGATCCACCTCCAAACGGCTGACGAGGGTCCAGATGCGGAGCGCCTCTCTGCAAAGGAGATGGGAGTGCGTACTGCCCTGTTTGTTGAGGTAGTACATGGTTGTGGTATTGTCCGTCTGGACTTTATGTATTTATTTATTGAATTTTGCTGACCCGGTAAGCCCACTGGTCATAGAAGTCTCTTTTTCAGGGGGTGACCGGGTGGAGGGGGGATACAGATGGTAAGCAACTGAAATTGAACCAGATTAAGCTGTTGGTGGTATTTTTAGTGAATGGGAGAAATTTGGCCAGGACACCGAGGAAATTACCCTACTCTTTTTCTATAAGTGCCATGGGATCTTTAGCATCCACCTGAACTACCACCAATCCAGGCAGATGGGACCTCGGTTTAACGTCTCATCTGAAAGACGGCACCTCAGAAGTGCAGCACCCCCCTCATGCTGAACTACAGTGTCAGTATTGGGATATTAACCCAAGTGCCAGATGTGGGAACTGAACCCACAGACCTCTGATCTCCCGGCCTCAGAGGCGAGTATGCTACCTACTGAGCCACTGACCCTGGAGCTGAGGAGTGAAAGCTGACAGTGCCAGTCTGACTGCTCTGAGCTCCAACAGGTTAATGTGGTATCGAGACTCCTCAGGGGTCCAGAACCCATGGGCCCTTTTGTCCCCCATGTGGGCTCCCCAGCCCACGATAGAGGCATCAGCTGTGAGAATGGCCGTCGACTCTGGGCAGACAAAACCGATCCTTTCCTGCAACCGGTCTAGGGTGGTCCATCACTGGAGAGCGTCCCACATCTGGGTTACAGTGATCAGCTGGTTGAAATGACCGTGGCGCTGAGTCCACTGGGCAGCCAGCTCCCATTGGAGGGGGCACATGTGCAACCAGGCCCAAAAGACCACTGAGGTGCACGCCACCATGTAACCCAGAAGGCGCAGAAAGTCCCGGACAGGGCACAATTGCCCAAGCAGAAATGATTGGGCAAAGGAGCCCTGTCTGCCAGGAGCCGAGCTCTGGCTTGACGAACGTCAAGCTCTGCCCAGATGAAGCACATCACCTGGTAAGGCAGGAGTTCTGACTTGGCCTCATTGATCAGGAGGCCGAGTTGGGAGCAGGTCTTGAGGGCCAGGTCCCTGGACATCTCCACCTCCTGTTGAGTGGGACCTGCTAAGAGCCAATCGTCAAGGTAGAGATAAATCCCTGACCCTCCGATGTCTGAGATGGGCTGCCACCACTGCAATGCATTTGGTGAAGACCTGTGGGACCGATGACAGGACTAACAGCATGGCTCAGAACTCATATAGAGTCCCTTCGGCCCTCAAGCGGAGGAACCGCCAATGAGACGGATGGATTGAGACATGAAAGAACGCGTCCTGCAGATCCAGTGAATAGAACCACATGTTTTGCTCCAAGGATTGTATGATCTGGGACAGAGTGACCATCCGAAAGGTGCATGACCTGAGATACTGATTCAGGTCATGCAGATCTAGAATGGGGTGCCAGCTCCCCGTCCGCTTGGGTACCAAAAAAGTACTTGGAGACAAAGTCTGGGTCTGCTGGAGAATCCGCCACTGGAGCTACTGCCTCCTTGAGGAGGAGCTGAGCAATGTCATCTGGAAGAACCAACTGAGTCTTGATGGATGCTCTCTCCTCCCGAGGGGCACGGGTTTGGCTTGGAGGGTACTGCTCGAATTCCAGAGGCAGTCACTGACCAACCACTTTGAGAACCCACCTGCCCATAGTGACAGTGGACCAGGAGGAAAGGAAGTGGTGGAGCCGGCCCCCATGGGAGGACCCAGAGCTGGTGTGACGGAAGAGGGGGAGGCAGCCCCCACCCCATCACTGAGCAGGCTTGGAGGAGGAGGAGGATCCAGGACCTCAACCTCAGATTCCTTTTTGGGCCTGGGAGGGCCCGGGCTGGGCTGGGGGTTCCAAGCTTGAGCTTGCTGCTGTTGTTGCTGCTGCCCCCCCTTGAAAGGAGGGTTGCTGTGCCAGAGGGGAAGAGTGCCAAAAAGGCTTCTTCTTCTTCTGCTGTTTCTTGCCCAAAGAACCTTTAGCAGAAGTAGTGTGCAAGGTAGCAGTGGACTGCTCAATACACTGAAGGTGACCAGCCACACCTGGGCCGAAAAGGTCAGTGCCCAGGAAAGGCACATCAGCTAGTTTGTGCTGAGCATCCGCCAGAAAAGAGGAGAGTCTCAGCCAAGCCCTGCGACGAGAGGCAACTGTGGCTGCCATCGACCGGGCACAAGAATCCCCAATGTCCAGGGCTGTTTGAAGCTGCTGTTTGGCAACAGTCCGGCCCTAATCCCGGACCTGCTTGACCGTGGTCTGCATTTCTTCGGGGAGGTGTGGGAGGACTTCATCCAAAGACCCCAAGAGGGCATGGGAGAAGTGTGCCATGAAGACGGCCGAACTTGCCTGATGAAGGCCTAAAGAAGAGGCTGCACAGACCTTTCTAGCTGAATGATCTAAGAGTTTGGATTGTTTTTCGGGAGGTCGGTCAGTGTTGGCAGAACTGTCAGTACGCCTGAACACAGAAGCAGTCACCAGGCTCTCAGCCAAAGGGTGCTCTGTGAACCCCGCAAGGGACCCCATGGGCACCGCATACTTGCAGGCCAGCCATACAGGCAGAGTGCTGCCAAAGTTCTAAGGCCGGGCCAACTATGGCCTCAGCCACAGGAAAGGTCTCCATCAGGGTATCCCCTCTCTTGAGGATGACCGTGAGAGGGTACTCTGCCTTTTTCTGGATCGGTTCCAGGGGCATCCCTGTAGACTCAGAGATGAGGCAAAGTATACCCTGAAAGGACGAAGGACCTTCCTCCATCTCTAACCCACTGGCCGATTCATCATCCCGGGATGAGAATGTAGGCCGGACACATCTGAATCCGAGGAATCCGGACACAATGGTCGACCGCCCAAGTCACCTTCGACCCGCCGAGTGGGGCTCGGGGTGACAGTGACCAAATGCCATGGAAGCCTGGTGTCTGGTCTATCTTTCTTAGAAGGAGCCCCTCCCACAGGCTACTTGGGCGGTAGTTCCACCACTATTGGTGGAGAGACTGGTTTAGGCCGAACTGGAGGTTTTGCCGGCTCTGCGGGCGGGGGAGCCAACTTAATCAGCTCCAAAGGAGTCAGCTTCAGCCTGGGAGGCGAAAGCCAAGTAATGGCCAGGGTAGAAGCCGGAGCCAGCTTGTGCATGGTCAAAATCAGCTGTTGCCAGATGAGGTCCTCATAGCGCTGGAGCTTCCGCTGGAGTCTCTCCTGATCCAAGGAGGACGAGGACGACTGATGGTGTCACCTCTTTTTAGAGCACTTGTGACTCTTCCTCAGCCTTTCAGTCGAGGGGGTCCTGGACCTCGATCGAGATCGGACAGGCCGATTCGCTCGCTCGGGAAACACCAGCGGGACCAGTGATTTTCTGGGGTCGGGGACCACTTCCTTGATGGGATCCCCAGCTGGCTGGGTCTCCTCTTCAGGGAAAGAAATGACCAGAGTCTAATTGAGAGAATCATCGACCGGAGTTGATGGCTAAAGGGTCGACGGGCCGATGATTATTTGAACCTCGTTGATCGACACTTTGGTCAACTGGCCAGACGGCAAAGCTGAGAAGCCAGCGGCCGAAGAGGCAATTTTGACTGAAGTTGAGACTGCCAGTTCCTGGAATCGAGAACCCTCCCAATCCCAAGAATGCCTTCTTCGAGATGAAGATGACCCCGGCCCTTTCCCGCTTACAGGACCGAGAGGAGTGCATGCCCGCAGGACCCTCCTCCTTAGTCGGAAGAGACTAGCACAACTCTCAGAAGGAACCCGAGAAGGCGGAGCCCAGGTTGAGCGGAACGAAGAAACTCAGAGAGGAAGATTTTGCAGCCCGAGCCGCTTCCTCCTTGAAGGCTTGCATATGTTCCAATTGCTTGGTGGATCCCACGGCTATGGAAACTGCCCACTGAGCCTCCTTTGATTTCACTGGAGGGTTCAGTTTTTCTGGCCTTCCCAACTTCAGGCATGCGAGACTGTCAGAGGACATTAGGGTGAATTGCGAAACAAAATTCGCATTTCGAGGTGTCATGGTCGACACCTAGGGAATTGATGCACGTGGTGTGGGGATTGGTGCGCAACATTTTCTGGCCACAGGAATACCAGTAAAATCCAGGAAAAAGACTTGTCTTCCATAACCGAAGATAGGTAGTCGCAATCGCTAATGCGAACTAGATGAATTTTCGAAATAACTGAAGGTTTTGAAGCCAGGGCCTACAAAATGCAGGAGCACGAAGGAGGCAACCTGAATCTTCCAGCGGAAAGGAAGATCTGGCATCGTGGGGCACAGCCGAGGGTTATACCACCTGGGTGGGTGGGAGGAGCCAGCTTGAAGACTTCCGGTGATTCTTAAGGGGAAAAGGGACATGCCAAAGAGTGTGGATGAACAACATATCCACGAACTCATCTTTTTGTACCAGAAGTACTATAAGGGAGGGCCATTATCACTAAAATTACTGGCTAGTAGGCTCAGAGTGCAATGGGCTAGGGCTACGATCTCTTCCATATGACATTAACAGAAAAGTGAAATGGTACATGGGGTTCAAGATATTGCAGAGGCCTTGCAGGCACACTACACCAAATTATATACACCAGAGACGGTGCAAGATGAAACAGGGGCCACGGAATTTCTAAATAAATTGTGGCTACTGGGCATATCACAGGAACAAGGGGAAGCCTTAATAGCCCCTGTGAGAATGGAGGAAGTGAAGACTGAGATTAGTAGATTGAAGACAAGGAAGTGCCCGGGATCGGACGGCCTACCTGCAGAGTTTTACAAAAGCTTTGGAGGAGAGGTGCAGCCTTTGCTTTCAGAGGTATACAGGGAGGTGCTGGGTGGGGAGGAGAAGGCCCCACCATCTTTGACTAGGGCTATAATCTCTGTGTTCCCCAAACCAGGAAAGGACCTCACTAAATGTGATTCATGTAGCCCAGTCTCCCTCTTAAACAAAGATTATAAAATATTGACATCGATTTTAGCAAGATGAATACAACACTTCTTGCCCACTCTAACACATATGGATCAAACTGGGTTTATCCTGGGTCACCAAGACCAAGATAACCTACGTAGGACAAACCACATTATAGACCATATCAATACGACAAAGATTCCGTCACTTATTATGAGCCTAGATGCAGAAAAGACTTTCGATAAGGTGGTGTGGCCCTTTCTGGGTTGGGTCCCTTCCCGGTTTGAAATGGCACTGTTTCAGCTGCATGACTCCCCTTGTGCCTACATATGGGCGAATGGCCATATCTCAAGTGCTGTGAAGTAGGGACGAGACAGGGGTGCCCTCTATCCCCATTACTGTTTGTGCCGTACATAGAGCCCCTGGCCCACAGCATCAAGCAGAACTCAGAAGTGAAAGGGATTCATATAGGAGATCAGGAACATACACTATTTATTTTTTTATTTAGTTTTTGTTGACAAGGTAAGTGCACTAGACAAATCCTGCCTATTTTCAGGCACGACCCGGGGGATACAGATGAATGCCAACTGACCTTGAACCAGATTAAGCTGTTTAAAGCTGATTAAACTAGCATTATATGCTGACAATGTTCTGATATATATGTCAAAGCCTGCGATCTCTATGGAGGAACTGTTTCATCTGATCGAGGATTTCTCTAGAATATCAGAATATACACTAAACAGAAGTAAAACTGAAGTCCTATGTCTCCAATAGACTCCAAATCAGGGATTAGGCAAAGGTACCCTATGAGGTGGGATTTATCGGTCATGGGCTATTTGAGTATTAAGTTAGGCCTAAGGACACCTAAGCTGTTTGAGCTGAATTACCTCCACTGATAAAGCAGCTGAAGGCAGATTTCAAATGGTGGTCTTTATTGCCGCTTTCATTGCATGTCAAAGCCCAAGCCTTAAAGATGAATGCCCTGCCTCGCCTCATACTTGTTTCAATGTGTTCCATGTATAGTGCCTTCAGAGAGACTTGGAGGCCTGGCAGGGAATGTTTTTTGCCTTTCTATGAGGAAACAAGAAATCAAGATTAAGGAGAACCTTGTTGATCTCTCCAAAGAAAGAGGGGGGCTGGCCTTCCCACACTTGCAGGGCTATTGGGCGGCAGCCCAAACGAGGGTGGCATTGTTATGGAAAATCCGGGATATGACTCACACTGGAAAAGGATGGATCTTTGGAAACAAAAAGACCCACCCCTACAAGCAATATTATTTAAGGACAGAAGATTCAATGGCTTCATGGGATTTACAGGGACAACTGCAGTTTTAGAAGGTTGGAGAAGGGGACTAAGTTGGGGAAACACTAAGAGACAACTATGGCGGTATCGTTGGTGGATCTATGATCCGCAAATTACCACAGCACAGTATGACCCGTAGTATTGGAGACAGGCTAAAAGAGGTCTGCACTTGCCATACCAGTTATTGTCAGGATCTACGATACTCTCATTTGAGGCAGTACAGCAGAGGTTTGGGCTCACCCTAGCTGATAGATTTAGATACTATCAGTTACGAGATTTTTTAAATATGCAAATGAGAGCATGGGTGTTGGAGTCTCAGGTGGAGGGAGATAATACCCCTTTCCAAAAAATTTGGAATTCGGGTAATGCTGAACATGCTATCTCCATATTGTATGCCAATTATATATCAGACCGAAGGCTCTCTTCCCATTACATTAAGGAGAAATGGAAGCAAGAATTGTCCATCTCCTTAACAGATACACACTGGTCTTTAGTGTGGAGAAGTACCTGGGAGTGCCTCAACCTCACCAGTATGGCGAGAGTATGGTTGGAAATTGAGGACCCGTTTTTTTCGGGTACCAGCTCAGGTTGCACATAGCAACCCGGAGGTACAATTGAATTGCTGGCGGGGATGTGGAGAGGGACATGCAACCCAAGCCCACATTTTTTGGCTATGTATAGCAACCTACTGGAGGGAAGTGAGCTGGCATGTGACCCAAATCTTTGGGATAGAGACACCGTTAGTTCCAGAGCAACTAATACTAGGAATCATACCTCAGGATCTTAAGGGTAAGGAGGCGAAATACTTACGGCTAATTTTACTTATAGCTGCAATTAAGGCCATCATTAAATGCTGGCTGCAGTTAGCATCACCCACCATAGTAAAATGGGTAGAAGTGGTGGAATCAATCTATCGGATGGAGAGGCTTACGTTTAATCTTAGGCAACAACCACATTTATATCAAAATAGGTGGACTCGGTGGCGTCTATATTAGGGATTTAACCAGCATATCTAGGGATGATAATAAAAGGGGGGGAAGAGGACACAAGGGTATCTGGGATAAATAAGACACAAATCAGGAGAAATAGTGATGGCCGGGCTGACAGTTATGGTAAATGTTCGCTAATATATCTGTATACCCAAGAAATACCTAGTAATGGTAGCAGAGAAGATGTATGTATGCCAGTTATTATGATGTACTCTGGTACTGTTTTTCTGTCTTTCTTCTTGTTACAGCAAGTTGGCTAAGAGTGATTTAAGGTTTTACTTAGACCATGGACTTTAACAGTCTAAAAGATTCACTGGATGCTGAGGATTATAGAAGTTATTCAAAAGAATGTAAATGTATAGTAATGTTATTAACTAATACGATCTGTAATACAATGGAGTATTAAAACATGTGTGGCCTATGCCAAGCTACATAGGTTGCATGCTCCAATTCAGGATAGACACAGTAGGAGGAATTATCACAGAATTGGCATCTATGACTTCCAAAAATTTATGTAGATTCTTCTTGATGGAGTCCGCAGCAGCAGAAACATGGAGCTTATCAAGCATAATACCAATCAAAGCCTGAAAAGGCATTCTCAGAAAGAAACTCGTACACAGAAAATCACTATACCACAGCAGTCTGTGCTCAGGCCTGGTAAACAAGGATATATGATCTCCATTGGCTCATTATCCCAGCTGGATAGTCTTTGTCAATGTAGATATTATGCATTCGTACTTAAGAACTTTTTGCTGCCAGGCTCTGTGGAGAATTTCTTGTTTGACAGTGTATTTTAAGAAATACGCTTTTACAGAGCGGGGTCTTGCAGCTGGATTAGACAGATTTGGACCTAAAGTGCGGTGTGCTCTTTGGATGTCAAGTTCCATATCAGACAAGAGAGTGAAAATTGATTATAAAAATTGCTGCAGAAATGTAGTAATGTGCTATCTCTCAGCTCCTTCAGGGAGGTCATTAAAAGAGAGATTATTTCTGGTCCTCTGCTCTCATAATCTTCTAATCTGTTTTGGAGTTGGTGATTAACATCCAATTAGTTGCTCAACTGTTTGCTCTAGTAGTGTGATATAGGAGTCCTTTGTTGAGATTTGCTGGTCTGTGTCATTGATTCGGTTTTGTAGCTCTGCAACTTTTCCTGCTATATCATCAACTTCACATTTCTACCCGAAAGGCTTTTAGTTAGCCGAGTATACAGTCTCATTTTTTTACCCTTTTTAGAAGGTTTGAGAGTTTTAGATAGGGAATCATGCATGGAGTGGGGTTGTCTGGAAGTGAGAGATGCCTAACTGTCAGAGCCTGACGTGTGATATCCCATGCCATCCTCTTGCTTTGGGGCTAATTTGGTAGGACCAGTCTTGACCATGTTGAAATAACCATTTTCTCCAGATGCTGTAGTTTTGTGTTAAATTGTAGGTATGTATTCATTTTTTTTTGTTCACTTGCTCTGGCCTTGAGCTCCCGGGCCTGACTCCTCCGCTCCTCCACCGGTCCTGCCATCCAGGCATCACAGTGCACGATGCTCCAGGGGTGATTTTTTTTTTTTTTTCCATTTGTCACCCTGTAGGTTCCATCCCCTGAGGGCGCTGGCACAGAGCAGTTGATGTCCAGACTGACGGCATGCTGACGCATGCCACTGTCAAACACCCAGCTGCGCCCACTCCACCCCAACTCCAAAGAGCCATGTGCCCTACCACCTGTGTTCCCGCTGACGGTAGTGCTACGGGCACATCCACTGCCCAGTAAACCACCCACCCTGGAGGAGAAGAGCATCCATTGGGTGCTCAATCCTCCTCCCCCTAGCTGACTCCCGATGGGCCAGGCTCGTTCCTGAACCCGGGTCACCGGCACAGTGCAAGGTGTGGCATCCAGCACCTCAACCCTCCTGGGCCAGCCGGTGGAAGTTTCTTCTGATCCCCAGAGCAGAGCTGTATATTCCACTGACCATCTACTCTGCTGACATCACCAGAAGTCCCAGGCCTGGTAAACAGCCAGAAACAAAAGGAGCCAGCGCTCCAGAACTCCAGCTGCAGCACACCTCATTTATTTAAAGTGCATAGTGCAAAAAAATCTTCAGCTGAGGTGGTGGATGCAAAAACAGTCAAGGGATTCAAGCAGAGCTGGGACATAAGGCACAAGGTCATAATGTCATGGATGAAACCATGCAAGGAAACACCGTGCACAGAAAACAGCATGTGGCAACATAGCGGCAGTACATAATGCAGACTGCATGACAATGCCGCACATTCGATGGATTCTTTCAGTTTTGTGGGGGGCACCTCCAACGTGGGGGACTTCGCCTCCCATACCCCCCCCCCCCGGAATAATTATAATCCACTCCATCATTGTCTGTGTTTCTATGAAAACAATGTTGCAGAAAAAATCAATCTGACAGAAAGTGACCCAGGTTGTTATGTGCCAGTGTGATTTACACCATGAGACTGTTTGCACATACTATGGATTTTTTGCATTATGCACTTACACTTAAAAAATGAGTAGTGCTATAATTGGAGGTCTGGTGCTAGCTTCTTTGGTTCCTGACTCATTCTCAGAAAGAGACCTTGTGATATAACGCACAATGTCTTTACTGCCAGAGAAAAACTTGAGTAAAACCCATGATATATGAAAGCCTCATCATTCTCTTCACCTTCTTTATAATCCACCAGGTTGGGATTATGTTTATCTCATTCAGTGGAGAAGGCTACAGAGTAAAAGTAGGACCCACATTCTGGAGCACAGGAAAACTGTGGAGAAGGAAGAGGGGCTAGTGTTCTCCTAGGCCCAGACAGCATCGACAGGAGCAACAACAGGAACTATGCCAATGACAATATCGCTGATGGTAGGCAACAATTTCTTGACCAACTCAGAGAATATAGCAAAAATTGTGGCACAGAGGGGTTTTCCCTGTCAACAATGTGTCAGCAGTAAGCTGTGAGACCTGTGCTGGACCCGAGCTGGAGCCTGCACCAGACTCTGTTGACTCAATGACTGTCAAGCTGGCAACTGAGGCCACTGAAGCAGCCTTAGACTTACCTTCACAGTGCATCAATGAAGACCAAGACATAGAGGGTGAGGCATGGTGGTGACAGTCAAAGAAAACTTCATCTTTTCCTTTGATGGATGGCCCTTCCCTCTGGAAGGCAAGAGCATCACTGAATAGCAAGGAGAGCCAACAGTGCTCCTACAAAGCTGGTTTTGTAGAACGCTAAAGGGGTACCAAGATGGCGGCCACGCTGGGCTAGCCACTTCAAATTGCTCTGCTCTGCTGTTTTGTTTTGTTTATTGCTCTTTTTATTTTATTTTATCTGTTGTAATTTTTCGGCTCTTTTAATCGTGTAGCGGCATTATTTTATAGTCGTTACTACTCGTTTGCTTTTTCGGTTCGCCTACGTTTTGTTTCCTCCATTTTGACTTGGCCCATTTTGTCCTGCTTGCAGGCTGGGACTTTGTCCGTGGTCGGATCGTGGAAATCTGGGACGAGCCGTAGTGTTTCGGCGCCAAGGACTCAGAGAGATCTGGTGTACAAGTGTTTTAATCGCTGTTTAGCTTTGCGACCACTTGTTAGGCACTGACCTGATCGCAGGTTCGCAGGAGGTTGGCTCGGGCGTCTGGGTGTTGGACTGGAGGCTGAAGTCTTCGGACAGATTCTGACGACTCGGAGGACTGTGGCTGGGATTGTGACTGGGAGCCTTGGTGGCTCGGCGGTGGCTTCCTTTTTCCCCTGGATGTAGGTGTGTGCAGGTTTTGGAGTCGTGGAGAGTATTCGTCCAAGAAATTGGCGGGTTAAAGCTGCGGTTTCGGTCCGGGGACGGTTTCTTGTCGGACCAGGAGAGAGGCTGTCGGACTGTGTTGGTGTGGGACTTTCTTGCCAAGGAAGTGGCTATTGGAGGAATAGATAGAGGAATTTGGCGGTGGACAGCTGGAAACTGTACCTCCACATAACCTGAGGTCTGGCTCCCTGGTCCAGACGGTGGGGGGGGCTGATTTGTTCTGCCTCCGGAGGGTGGTGGGGCTTGCTTTGCTCCCTGGGTGGGGCAGGGGGGCCATCGGAGGGTGGTCTTGCCTTCCTCATTTCAGCGAGGGTCGGGGGAGCTGGAGTGGTTAATATTTGTGGAGGTGAGGAGTAGTTTTTACAAATCTGTCATAAGTTGATTTGATGCCTCTACGCCCCTCGGCTACTGGGAACTTGGAAATTGGGATCGAGTTTCTGAAAACGACAGCAGGATTTGGTGAAGTATCTTATTTATTTTTCGTGAGCTGCTGTGTTTGGTACTGGAGACCGCGGAAGATGACTATGAAGCCTAACTGTTCTGAGTTTATTTTGGGTACATCGGCTCTGAGAGGAGTCTGATGTACATTGAGGACATATGGTGTGGTGAGAGTACAAAAGTGTGACTTCAAAATCAAAAGGACTTTGAACATTGTTAGTTAACCTCTCCGTCAGTCTGCACTATTTCTGTACTAAATGAATGTATGGTTAGATAAGTTTTAGAGATATAGGGTAATTTTTAGTAGTTTTAGGTGGTGTGCTCTTCCTGCAGTGGTGAGAGTACTGTGGGGGTAGAATTAGAATTATAATAGATGTTGATAATTTTAACAGCACTAGAATTGCTAGATTTTGTGTTTTATTGTGATTATTGTTTTATTTTAGTGTAGTGTAAAATGTGCTGGAGTAATTATAAGGCTGTTGGTATTATTCCCCCTCTATGCTTAGGGACCTCCGTCCTTTCTCCTGTCCCCATTGTCAGCTGAAGTTTACAGGAAATGTAGGGCTTTGGGGATTGCGAGAAGGAGACGGAGGGTCCATGCTGGAGGGGGAATGGAAAGGAGTGGGCGGATTGGGATTGTAGGGTCAAGGAGATGCCCTGGGGTGAAATGGGCACGGGAGAGGGGTCCTCCCTGTCTTGTGCCCATACCCAAAGGTTCTGGCTTGGACCAGCAGGTAGGCCGGTCATTATCGGAGGTTTGTCCTACTCGAGCGGTGTTATGCAATGCCAGGTCTATTAAAAACAAGACGGCTGTTATAGCTGATCTTGTTGAGTTATCTGACCTGGTGTGCATCACCGAGACTTGGCTGGGTGGAAATGTTGGCCTGTATTAGCCGCATAATTCCGCTGGGTACTGGTGACAATGGTGCAGGATCGAGGCGGGTGTTGCCATGTTATAAGTCAGAACTGGTCTGGTGGAGGTGCCAGCGGAGTCACCAGATCCTTTGAGTACATTGTGGGTGAGGGTGTGGGGTGCAGGATACCCTCGTATACCGCCTCCACCAGGTGACAAGAATGTTCTTCTGCAGGAAGTCCAGACTTCATTGTCGACTCAAGATTGGGGTCCCCAGATGGTTGGTTCTGGGGACTTCAATGCTTGGCCGACGATGAATTCTCTCGGTTTGGTCAAGATTTCCTCCAGTTGATGATATCACTGGGCTTCACACAGGTGGTTTCCTCCCACCCATGTGGGTGGACACTCATTGATCTGGTGTTCCTTCTGGGATGGGGATATCTGACTGGTGGTGGAACCGGTTGGAAGGTCAGACCATCACTCCATTAGGTTCAGTTTTGAGGCCACCCTGTTAGGGTCTGCCCCCACGGAGATGGTCTCGACAGCCTTTGAGGGTGTATCCCCAGAAGACCTGATGGCGTGTTGGACCTATCAAGCCTACCGATAGATTGCATGGATCCAGGTGATCTGGTACATGCCTATAATGAGGCAGTAACAGGGGCCCTGGATTCTATTGCACCAGTTCGTGTTCGTCCTCTTACTCCTCGCCCAGGTCTCCTTGGTTTGATGAGACCATGAGGGAATTGAGGAGAGTTGGGCGAAGGCTGGAAAGGCGTTAGCGAAAGTCCGGTCGTGATGATGACAAGCTTAGTTTGATGGACCATTATTTGTTCTATCAACCGCAATCTCGAAGAAGGCAGAATTCTGTCCAGAGAGATAGCGCTGCACAGAATAGACCGCCTCGCTCTTTTCGACTGTGGACAGACTGTGCAATCCAGTCTGTCTTCAACCCAGAAGAGCCTTATCTCAAGAATGGTGCGAGGAGTTTGCCTCTTCTTTGCAGATAAGGTTGTCAAAATCAGATCGACATTCGCCTTCCTCCTAATGGGAGCGGCGTGGTCGCCAGGAGATGCCAAACACCCAGTTGGAATGGTCTGACTTCAGCCTTCCCATAATCGAGGATGTTGTGATGATCATTCGAGCACTGCGACTGACCTGCTGTGATTTGGACCCTGGTCCCACGCGCCTCTTAGTGGGTTGCGTGGATAAGATTGGCCTAGTCCTAGCTTTGATCGTATGGAAGTCTTTGGAGAGGGGGATTTTTCCAGATCCCCTTAAAGAGGCTATAGTTAAGCCTCTATTAAAGAAACCCTCCTTAGACCCATACTGTCTAGCAAATTACAGGCCAGTCTCTAACTTACCCTTTGTGGGTAAAGTTATTGAGAAAGTGGTCGATGCAGTTAGAGGATCATCTGACCAACAACAATATCTACGATCTGCTCCAGTCTGGATTTAGGAAAAGGCATAGTACCAAGACAGCGCCAGACGGGTACTAAATGACCTCCTCAATGGCAAGAGATCAGAGGACCCGATCCATCTTGGTACTACTTGATCCTCTGCAGCGCTTGACACCGCTGACCATGGTGTGCTGTTGAGCACTCATGTTAGTCTGTGGACTGTCTGGTACGGTCCTCAGATGGTTTCAATCTTACCTTGAGGGTAGGACTCAGAGAGTGGTGTCGGGAATTTTTTCCTCAGCATCATTCTCCCTGCCCTGTGGGGTACCGCAGGGCTCCATTTTAGCACCCATGTTGTTTTCGGTGTATATGCTACCATTGGGGGCAATTATTAGACGGTACAGTTTGGGTTTTCACTGCTATGCAGATGATACCCAGCTGTATATGTCTTTTGTGCCCGGTCAGGACGCTGCCTTGTCGGTATTTAATAACTGCCTTGAAGAAATCCAAGACTGGATGAATGGGAGTTGGCTGAGGTTAAACCCGGAGAAAACTGAGGTGTTGGTTGTGGATAAAGGTCGCTATGAGGCGGGTCTGCCAGAGGGATCACCCTCAGGCCTATGGCTTGGAGGTGTCCAGCTGACGACCTCAGACCAGGTGCAAAATCTTGGCGTAATTGATGAGACCGCTTGACACTTAAATCCCAGGTGTCAGCGGTCATAAAAACTTCCTTTTTCATCTGAGGAATATTGCCAGGGTGAAGCACTTGCTTCCTCCAGAGGACCTTCCAACACTGATCCACGCCTTTGTTACCTCCCGGCTTGACTACTGTAACTCCCTATACCTAGGGCTATTACGGGTTGAACTTCGCCGTCTGCAGCTGGTGCAGAATGCAGCAGCCAGGCTGTTGACTGGAGTTTCTAGATCCAGTCACATAATGCCTGTGCTCCGCGAACTGCACTGGCTGCCAGTGTTTTGGCAAATTACCTTCAAGGTCGGTTTGCTGACCTATAAAGCCCTACATGATCTGGGACCTACCTACCTGAAAGAGCTCCTTTGCCCCTATAGTCCCTCTCGCCCCCTCCGATCCACTGACGAGGGATTGCTAGAGATTCCCAGGGTATGCTTGAAAACATCTGGTGCTAGATCGTTTAGTTTTATGGCACCTACCCTGTGGAATTCTCTACCTCGTCAGGTGCGAGATTGCCCGACCGTCCTTAGTTTTAAGGAAGCGCTGAAAACCCACCTTTTTAATATAGCTTTTAAGGATTTTTATTAGTTTGACTTATTATATTTATTGTTATATGTATCTGTACAGGCGCTTTGATTTTAAGAAAAGCGCCTTTTAAAATAAAGTTGAATTGAATTGAATACTCTCTCTGAAAAGGAAACTACATGCCTGGTCTTCCACATCAGTAGCAGAAAGATCTCCAGTGATTGTTGGTGGCATTTCCTCCCTCATGGCCTTGTTGAAATCTTTGCAGATAGGACAGGACTGACATAATTCAAAAGGCTCAAGCAGAGAACACATAATACGTGTGTGTTATCACAAAAAATCTTAACACCATACTGGCAGAAATAAAAAGCAGCAGCTTTTTCGACAGTGCTGTCAACAGCATAGAACAAGGTTAGTAGCATTGCAATACAACAAAGCAGTTAAGTTCAGTGACTGAAACCAGTGAAGGCAATTCTTACCCCCAACAAGTGGTTGATGGTGGGAGAAGAAAATGGGAAGGTATTTGGCCACCAACTTTATATTGGCACCACTGATATGCATCAACATAGGTGGCACCAACAAGGCAAAAGCTTCCGAGTGGTTCTGACACTAAAGGCATGACTCTAGGGAAGACATCCTTGAAGAAGATCCCATGGTACACTGGAACCAAAAGGAAAGGAGTGGGTTAGATGGGGGTGACATTTCTGTGAGGGCCATCTGTGTTACCACCATGCTGACTGGTCTGGAGCATGGCAAAATGCCATGCTCCTGATAGAATGTCATGTTTTTTTCAACCTAGCTGCAGATGCAATCCAACATGTTAGCATGTACTCTCTATCATCTGGATCAGCAATTCACATTGCTTCTTTGTTGTGCAGGGGTGGGTAGTCATCTGGATAGGCAAGCCACATTTAGTCTGTGTTGCACTAGAGGAGGGGTTCCTATACCCTGCGACAGAAACTTACCTTTATGTATATGGCTAGACTACTGAATGGCAACACATTGGGATGTCCAA
This sequence comes from Neoceratodus forsteri, assembly GCA_016271365.2. Lineage (NCBI taxonomy): Eukaryota > Metazoa > Chordata > Ceratodontiformes > Ceratodontidae > Neoceratodus > Neoceratodus forsteri. Next base: position 323,439,783 of record CM028135.1, read on the forward strand.
TTTCCATCCAGTCTGTGCCACCAGCAACAGCGACTGACAATGGCCACCAACTCTCTTCTGCTTAAGAGATCTACTTGTGGGTAACTGTTTAAACAGTTGTTCTCACAGTCCTTTTCCTCTCAGGTAAGTTTTCTCAGTTCCACTTGACTTGACCCCTTTCTCACTGCACGTAGTGTATTCTTCTTCCCTCTGTTCTGTTGTCAGACCCACACGTCTCTCCAACACCAGCTCTGACTTAGCTAGCTTCATTTTTCTCCCTACAGATTTCTCAGATTTTACAGATAAAAAGAACAGTTACTTAGCATTACAACAGATCTTTGACAGAATCTCTTCCATTGAGCCGCATCATGGAACTGTAAGCCATCAGCATCAGGGCCACCCAGCAACCTTTGCTAGCTGGGGTCACTCATGCTGACATGCACTATTGCCACCTATGTAACATAGGCAACCCCACCATGCCTGAGTTACCCATTGCAGACAGGCTCGGAGGATCATTAGACTGGCAGGGACCAAAGCAACCGGGACCAAGCCAGGCACACAGGAAAGGATATGGAAACCTAATTATTATAATGCTGAAATCCAGTATAAGGGGAGAACATGCTTGTGAGAGCAGGCATGAAAACCACCCACCACCTGAAAAACGGGAAGGGGGAGAGAGAGCTGTGGCTCAATGGAGGAGGAGATTCTAGCAAAGATTTTCTGTTACAGTAACTATATTGTCTTCTTCGAGGATATTTCCCTCCACTGAGCCACATAATGGAATGATTCCCAAGCAGCATCAAAGCACTGAGGGAGGAAGGATGGATCTGAATACCCTGAGTAAGGCGGCTTTGCAGGACAGTAAGGCCAAATCTGCCATGTCTATGAAAGATGATGTCCAGACTGTAATGTTTAGTGAATGTATTAACAGTAAGCACCCCGAATGGCAGCACCACATATGTCAGCAGCGGACAGACTGTGAAAACAAGCTACACAGTAGCTGCTTATGGGTGCAGTGAGCACAAACAGGACCAAGAAGCTGCTTTCCGTGCTTCTGGTAACAGAAATTAATACAGAAGGCCAAAAACTGGGAAAGGCTCTGTTTAAAAACAGTGGATACCACCATCCTGGGAGGCAAAAACCACAAACTGCTGAGAGGATTTTCTACTATCCTTTGTCTGATCAAAGTCCCAATGCAGCATCTGACAGACATCATGCAAGTGGAGATAACATTCCCCACTGTCTCTGGGAGTTGAAAAGTAAACCGGAAGGTTAATAGTCTGATTTACTGTTTGCTCAGAAATGACGTTCAGCAGAAAACAAGGACTGGTATGCAAGGTAGTCCCATCCTTGTGGAAAACAAGATAATGATGCTCTGCAACCAAAGCTTGCAATTCAGAAATACATCTAGCAGATGTCATAGCTATGAGGTTGAGGAAAATTGTCTTCTAAGAGAGGAAGCACAGCTCATAAGTAGCAGAAGGTTTGAGGGGAGGCACAGTTAGGCTCTCTTGAACCAAATTTTAGTCCTACACTGGAACTGGATCACAGAATGAGGTGCAGAAGTAGAACACCTCAAAGGGATCTGTGAAAAACCTTAAGCCAGGCCATCGTTTTGCTGTCAGTGAGGGCATGAAAAGTCAACATCGCAGCCAAGTTATGGATGAATACCAGAGGCCCGCATCTGTAAGGCACAGGATATAGTTCATAATGTGACTGACTGGAAATGTAAAGGGGTCCAGCTGATGAGCAGTAAATGTTTCCATTTCTGCAAGTAGATGTATCAAGTAGTTTGCTTCTGAGCCACCAACAGAACAGCTGCAACTGCTGAGGAATGAGCTAGGCATGGAGGTGAAGGGATCAAAGACCTGGATGCACCAGAGCCCTGTTCCTTTGAGAGAAGTCTTGTATATAGAGGGAGTGAAACAAGGGGTTCCACTGCCAATTGCTGAAGCAGAGGGAACTAGATTTGTCTGGGCCAGTACAGAGATACCAGAATTAAGGTGGTCGACTCAGCCCACAACTTGACCAGAACCCGCTGTATCAGAGGAAATGGCAGAAATGTATACATGAACCTCCCTTTTCAAGAGAGGGACAATGCATCTCCCCCAGAAATTCCAGCCCTGGAGCAAACGAGCAGAAAAGCAGCAGCTTTGCACCGTGTGGCGATGCAACGAGGCCGATTCTTGGATGAACACACTTTATAAGCCTGGAACAGAGTTCAACAACTCCAGTTCACTGCAGAGTGCTTGTGACTGGCTAAGATGATCCACTAGAGTGCTCAGAGTACCAGGCAGAAAAACTGCCAACAGAAACATGTTGTGTTTCACAACAAAGTGCCAGACTCTCATCGCCTATCCGCAGAGAGGATAAGAGTGGACATCACCTTAGCAATTGATGCAGTACATCACTGAAATGTTGTTCATAGGGATCAACAGCTGGCGACCCTAAAGAGGGATAGCGAAGGCCTGTAGGCCAAGCAGAACAGCCCTCGTCTCCTGAGTATTGTTGTGCATAACCGTATCTAAGGATGACCACTGGCTTAGAGTCTAGAAGGGGCAGACATGGGCACCCCATCCCAAACCCATCACCAAAAGAGGAGACTGATGAAGAAAGGAGGATCCCACCTCCAGGCTGGAGCAGTCCACCAGAGTAGGGAGCGGAAAAGTGGAGGAGTTACTTGTGTGAGACACTCCAGTTCTTCCAAACGGTATGCCCACTGGGCATGAAGGAACCACTGTGGAATCCTCATAAGCAGACACACCAGCAAAACAACGAGAATAGCAGTAGCCATCAGGCCCATCAGTCTGAGAAAACATCTGGCTGAGACACGGTTTATTTATTTAGTTTTTGTTTACCGGGTAAGTGCACTAGACAAAGACTTTGCCTATTTTCAGGCACAACCCAGGAGAGTTACAGACAAAGGAAACAGCATTTCATGGAGACAATACATTACATTAAATGAATCTGAGCAACAGATTAGCAAAACTTGAAAAACTAAGACAGTAATTTTAGTGGTGCGGGGGGGGATCAATTTACAGTTAGAGGAAAACAGCTTATGTAGAAAGTTAATGCATGTAATAGTATATTACATCGGTCATTTCAGCAGTGCAAGACCTCACTAACACTGCTTTAAACCAGGGAAATTATGCAACTGTATGGAAGAACATGCCAGACATGCATAAAAAAAATGCATTAAGTTTTAGTAGGGACAGGCTAAGCATGTTCCCCAGGGGTTAGATCACATGTGCATCTGTCAGAGCCTAGAAAGGAGGCACAGAGCTCATTCTAAATGCCTGGTGTGAACTGGAGTGCCTGACAGGTAATGGTAGGGAGTTCCAAGGCTTGGGGGTGGACGCAGCAAAGGCTTGTTCTCCCATTTTCATGCCACTTTTTTTGAATATCTAGAGGAGACTTTTCTGCTGACCTCAGTGGGTAGGCCTGTGGTGCTTGATTTAACATGCTGGCCAGGGTCTCTGGTGTGCAGTTCTGATGATGTTGTCTATCATAAATCCAGTGGTGTATATATGGCAGGAAGTTGGAGAGAGCCAGCCCAGACCTGAATAAAGTATACAGCAGTGGTGCATCTGGGTACCAACACGCAATGTGTAAGATGTTTTTATAGCAAGTGTCCCATTTCTGCAGTACCCCTTTGTTACAGTGCATCATTATACCATAAGTTAAGCTAGGTCAAAGAACCCCCTGTGCGATGGCCAGTTTAGCTGCTGTGTTTAGAGAAGATCTAGTTTTATAGGCCAGCTTAGAATTTACAGCTTTGCATGTATTAGCTATGTGGTGAGTAAACTCCAGTAAGGGGTCAAGTGTTATTCCCAGGTACTTAAAGGTGTCAACTACTTCCAGCAACATGCCATCTGGGCCTGGAACTGACAGAGCGGATGGGCTGGCTTTGATACTGGGTGCTGAGCCAAAAAGCATGGCAACAGTTTTGTTGGCATTCAGTAACAGTTTGTTGTGTGTTAGCAATGTATGCAGACATGCAAAATCTGTCTCTAGTGTAGAGTGCATTATGGTTATGTCCTTGGCACTGGTGTACAAAACCATACCATCTACATATAGAATAGTGGAGGTGGAACTAGATATCTTTGGCATCCTGTTTGTGTAACCCCTCTACAAATGGGGATTCCCGAAAAGTCTTCCTTGAGCTTGCCTAAATGCTCACTGCCAGGCTGGTGTTCTGCATTTAGCAGTTTAAATGGTACTGCTAAAGAGTGCCTGTGTCACCACTACGTACTGTCACTTTAAGATCTGTCTAGTATGCAGAAATAGTTAATCTCAATGGGGGGCACAGTGTTGGCATGCTCGAGTCCTGCCCTGGACTGCCAGAAAATCGCTCCGTTTCTGCCGTCGCTAATTGTGCAGAGGGAGCTCTGTTGAAAGATGTAACTAATTGCTGAGACTCATTCAGAGTGATATAGATATTGTTGTTTGTTCTAACCTGCCTTCTTTGCAGTGAGGGGTTTCTGTCTCTCTCCACCATTTTGGTCCCGAACTGCTGAACTGGACCAAGCAGTACTTGTGGACTCTAAAATGGAGCCTGCTTATAGGGGCTGATTGGATTACAAACTTGGGATTTGTAGTTTTGGACTGTTGGCACCTTTTTATAACTGAAGGGGGAGCTCTTGCTGTGACTGACAGCTGAACTGACCGACCAGACCTTTCAGATCTGAGGGAAATCCCCCGAGCTGTCTGCCGGCTAGCCAAATCTAAGCTGGAAGCTGAGAGAGCAGCAGCTCGTGATAGTTTGAGTAGCAATCTGAGTAGTTTCAAGCAGGAGAGTTGTGGAAAGGCCCGATTTCTGGCTGCGCGCCTGTCTACTGCTCTGAAGAGAAAGAGAGAGTCGTTATTGAACTAAATCAGAGTTTGGTGAACAAAGTAAACTACTAAAAGGGGATCAGGCTTTACCCGAGGAGGACCAAAGATTGTGCAGAATGTGATCAGCCTGCCCGAGAATCCCCTTTCCCTTTAAGACCTCTGTCTGGTGTAGAGAACTTAGCGACTGTGACCGGGGAGTGCTTTGCCTGGTATAGCAGGATTTCCTTGCATATAAAAGTGCTGTGTACTGGAGGGAGGTTGCAATTTAGTCCCCCTTTGTGTGAACTGTGTGCTGACTGCTGGAAGCTGTATCCAGCCTGAACGGACTGAATCCGCTGTTATCTCCATGAGGCTGGGCCTTGCCACAAGGGCCTCGCCAGACTACCCTACTGCACAGAGAAGAGCCATTGACAAGAGACCTGCCCGGGGATCAGCCTCCTGCTCCATGCCTGAACAGGAACAATGCCTCGGTGAATCATGCGGGCCCTGCTTCTCCTGGCACTCCAGAGAATTCACTCGCTGTCTCAATTTCCGTCCATCCTGTGTCCAGTTCTGGGTATCGTAAGTAACCATCAGGGTAGCTCCCTGCAACTATAATTTAATTTAAATGCGTCATCTGACTGCTTTGTTGTTTCACAAACTGAGCCATCTGGCTCCGGATTACAAATAGTGTGCTGTGCAAGTTTTTTTTTTTTTTTATTACAGGGCCCCGACCAGCTGCAACGCCTGCCTACCCCAGGCAACGGTCCTGGCTAGCCCCTTTTCTTCCACCTGAGTACTCAGAGAGTTTGACTGTATTAGGGACTCTGACTGTATGTACAGCTGTGTGATTGAAAGAGCAATTAAGCTAATTAATCTGATTACCCCTTTTCCTTGTTCAAATCCCCTGAATAAATCAGATCTACTTTTTTCTGCATTCAACCAGACTGTGGTTCAAGTTTGTGCTCGAAGTATTGTACTGTTGCCATTTGCTCTGTATAACCTTGTTTTACAGGGGGTCCCTAGGGTTGAACTGGAGAAACCAACCCTGGTGGTAAGTGCAAACTGTGTGGGTACATGTAAATCATATCAGGGGTATTCTGAAAGTGATTATTGTGTACAGTTTTGGCCATTACCGGGGAAAGAGGGGGGTTACAGCATCTCGGAGGGCTGTGCCCAGGCTAGGTTGACCACTACCATCCCTGACCTCTGGGTGGAGGCACCCGTTTCAGAACTCAGGCCCCTTAACCTGCTACTAGCCAAGTGGGCAGGGGCAGTAGCCCTGGGATAGCACCATCTAGGGGCTACATATACAAACAGAGAGAAGAGCAGTGGGCCGAGAATGGATCCTTGTGGCACTCTGATGCTGGTGGAAGACAGATCAGATTTGCATTTATCAATTTGTATGGATTGTCATCGTCCAGTGAAGTCACTGACAAACCAGGAAGTAGAGTCTTGAGAGATACTGAGTATAGCCAGTTTTGACAGTAGCAAGGTGTGGTCCACCAGGTCAAATGACTTTGTTAAGTCTACAAAAAACTGCTCCTGTATATAATCCCTTGTCCATAGCCATTTTTACATCATTGATGGAAGACACAAGCTGAGCCTGGGATGCCAACGCTGTAGCATGGTCCAAGTGAAAAAAAGCCCAACACACTCCTGTTCCCAGAACCACTCCTATGTACTGGAGATGCCTGCACAGAGTGAGCACTGATTTCAGTGTGTTTACCAGAATACCATACTGTTCAAAGAGCTGTCTGGTGTGGAAGAGTGTGTAAATTACTGCCTCCCATGACGGGGACTTTCAGAAGCTAATCATTGCAATAAGGGAAAACAAATTCCCTCCCTTCTGAGGGCAGCTGCAACCACTGCAAAGCATTTGGCAAAGACATGTGGTGCAGAGCACAAGCCAAAGGGCAAGGCACAAAATTGATAATGAAAGGCCTGAAGCATAAACTGCAGGTACAGGCTGTGGGAGTTGGGATCTTAATATGGAGGTAAGAGCCCTCACAGTCCATCCTCTTGCAGGAGCAGGGGCTGTAGAGAAAGACCATGCAGAATGTTTTGTGTTCTATAAATATGCTGCAGTCCTAAAGGTCCAGTCCTAAATCCCCTGTCCTTTTTGGCACAAGAAGTACTGAAAATAGTAGCCCTAGTTCCTTTCTGGAATTGGGACATACTCTATGGCCCTCTTGCAGAGGAGGGGGGATTGAACATAATTGAGCAGAATGGCAAAATATCCCAGAAGTTATCAGTTTAGCAAGGAAAGATGTCCGAGTTGGTAGGGGGAGTATGATGTATGTAACATGGTTGATTATTTTTTGATTTGCTCCTGCACATGTAGTTTTTTTTTTGTTTGTTTAATAAGAAGCCCAAATACTTTTCAGTAGGCACTTATGCAACAGATGCAGGTGGTTGAAACCCTAAGATATGGATACTGATGGGCTAACTTGCAAGGCATATGTCTGTCCACAAATAATTTGGTAGCATTTTATTTGTTTCAATTTATATGGAGTTACATAGATTATGCAAAACACCACAGGGGAGCAGCCCCTTATTCTCCAGTCTTGTTTCTGCTGTGTGTGTGTGTGTATATATATATATATACATATACACACACACACACACACACACACAGATAGATATGAGTTTGATGCACAATGGAATGCTTTAAGTACTGCATTTTTGTTTTTCTCTTGAAGTTTGATTTCTTTGATGTTTATATTCTGTTCTGCTTATATGATTCCTCACCTTCTAGTACAGTTCCCCTTCTCTTTTCAAGAAGTGCCGTGGGTTCTTTAATGTCCACCTAAACACCCATTAGAAAAGACAGATGGGACCTGGGTTTTAATGTCTCATTTGAAGGACAGCACACCCTGACATTACAGCATACACCTAGGAACACACTCAGGTGCCAGTGTTTATGGTATTATTCTCCAGTCCCAGTGTGGGACTAGAACCGAAGACCTTCTGGCCCAGAGGCACACGTGCTACCAACTGAGCCACTCTGTCACCTACATTACCCTAAATCAACACTCATGTTAGAAAATTAAGTTAACACTTGCATAACAACATTACAAGTTTTCTTCCATAATAATCTATAGACACAAGAGTATGATTTGCTAATCACAGATCATTCCTGAAGAAGACCTAAAGGTTGAACGTTAGATGTAAAGTTTAAGTGGTTCGTTTACACAAAACATTCACTCACAGATGGCCATGCTGAGTAAATACAAAGACAAGTGAAATACGCTACTAACCACATCCTTCCTGTAGAGCACTTCCAGAATATCACTTAGTAGTGTACAGCAGGCCTTTAACTCTTCCTGCTTTTCCAAGTAGTACTTCAGCTGGTCAGTCATCATGGGCAGCAGTATCTCCCCTACAGTCTGGTCATAAGACAAAGAACAGTATTTGATTATTTCATTCACTGTCATCAGAGCTAATATCAAATCATTTTTGTTTGGGCAGGTTAAATTATGGAAATCCTGGTTGGTTATACTAGCTTAATACACTCCCATATTGAGCACGCCTTACGAAATAACAAATACGAACAAAGTATCCTGATTAAGCAACAGGCAGGCCTGTTTTTTTTTAATGGTTAACAACTGATGCGATGTAACGTGATGTACATGAAAATGATGTATACATGATAAGACAGCTTGCAAAACTTACCAGTAATGTTTTTGCTTGTTTCTGACAGTTTCTCAGGTCACTGTTCACTATCATTTAAAAGAGGCATATCTGCTGGCTCAGTGGTGCTGAGAGTTGAGGTGCTGGGCACCACACCAGCGACCCAGGTTTGGGAACAGACTCGGAATACTGGGGGTCAACAGGGGAGAAGAGAGGATCAAATGTCTGGAGGACGGCTTTCCTCTCCCGGGGTGGGCTGCGGGACATGCATCGTTTGCCAGTGGCTGCTGATGGAGATTGGGGGCACTGCAGCAGCGATGCCTTACAAGAGGGTGGAGTGGTGGCAGATGTCAGCACAATTGATGTGCGTGGACGTCACTGCATGTCCACACTCCAGGGGCAACCTAAGGAGAAAAACCCCACCCCCTGGATAGGCGACGGCACCTCCAGTGCCCTGCTGCAACACGCCCAATGCCAGGCTTACTCTCTGGCTCTCCCACTCCCCCAGTCTGCTCAGTCCCGGCAGTTGTGGGGTTCTGCCGGGGCGGGTGGGCAGGGAAGCATCTGTCCCCGATTTCCCAGAGAGGTGGTTTCAGGCGAGCGATGAATGGTGGAGCGAAAGAGAATGCCTGAGAGTTTTCCAGGACTGGCGGCGATAAATAGAGTTAAAAAAAAAGGGGCATATCTTTCATATCACCAGCTAAGGCATATACTATATATATCAGATAAAAAGGGAACTATACTAACAATTCTTGAAAAAATCTTAAACTGGCCTACTATTCCAGACGGAGGATGGCCATTTCATTTTGAATATGATCATTTTCTCCAGTAGTAATGTCAGCTTGCAATTTTAACAGCAAAGGTAACAATTTTCTGTACAGCATCTAACCAGACTATGATGGCTGTTTATACAAATACAAAACCCATTTGGCTAAAAAAAAGTATACCGATTTTAGACAGCTTTAATAAACACAGAAGTGTATGACTGATTCTTCAGCATTTATGAAACCCACCCCTATTAACTTACCAGAAATGCTTAAAATAAGTATTCAAACTATTGAGAGGACTACATGTACAGTACTAAATGCCCATACAGCCTACAAAAACTACTAAACTGAGTTTTTTAAAGGGACACTGTCAACCCCTTTAGGCCTCAAACTGTCTCTAGTTTAAAAAAACTATTTTAAGACTGATTGCATTCTGTAGAATATGCTGATGTGGCTGGAAGTTTGATTCTGATTCCTTTTTTCATTTTAAAAGTGAAAAACAGATTGCCCATCATAATTCTTTAATCAACTCCCACTGCATCTTTCCTGGACTTGGGAACACCCCCCAACACCGTCCAACCACTCAAGATGCAGTGAGAGCACAGCAGACTATTGGGTCATCAGTCGCCGCACTGCATGGGGGTATTCCTAATGTTCAAGAAGTGAGCAATAAGAGCAGATCAAGGATTAGAAACAAAATAAGGTTGGGTATAATTATACAAATACCATGCAGTTCAGTTCTTACTCAAAAAGAAGTCAGCGTAAACCACCATCAACACCAATGATTTTTAGACAAGGTAAGTATTCATAAAATATGGGTTTTCCTCTTGAAATAGTATGCTGCAAAAAGGCTGACAGTGTCCCTTTAAGTAAAATATTATCTGAATCTAAATAACCCTCAGGCAGTTAATATGTAAAGTGGCCAACATTTATACTACATTTGAAAACAACCATACACTTTTGCTCCCTAGTGGAAGGGGAGAGGAGAACAGCCCCACCGGTTTGATGCCTACACAGTTCACACTCATAAATGGACACCAGTGCAACTCTCCAAACCAACAGCTCTGCTGCAGAAACTGCCACCATAAAAGGGGCTTTAGTCTCTGATTGGTGCATTTGCTTGCTTGTTTTGTATCCACAAACTGTGTCCCATTGGCCCCTTTTTCACAGCAGGTCCTGCACTGCTCGCTATGGTGCAGAGCAACTTGAACGTTACCTTTCTTGTTGTCTACAGTCACGCTGCATCGCATCCATGGGGAGCGTTCGCTATCATGGCATTTTCCGTTTTCTGGGCTCGCCATTGCATTTTCATGTCTCACGCCACTCCGTGGGGCTGTGTAATCTAATTACAGTGCTCACCTCGATCTCAGGGCAGCCTCTCATGAAAGACTTCTCGATTTCCCAGGTCACACTACTCCATACTTGTTCCCAAGGCTCGTGCATCCAATATTCTACCCAAGTTCAGCTAAACAGATCCTCAGATACTAGAAAGAAAGCTTAGCTAGGGAAACTAGTTACTTTTCAGAAACAGGGGCAGTATAGCCTAGAGGTTAGGGGAACGAGGTGTGAACAAGCTTGATACATCCAGCAGACCAGACCTAAGTTTGATTCTCACAACCTCCACTTGCATACTGTGCGACTCTGAGCAAGTCACATAACCGCCCAGTGCTCCCAGGTTGCCCCTGAAAACAGGCACTTGTGCCTAGTGGGCCTTACACAGTTACCAAAGACTAAAATAAAAAAATAAATAAATAAAAGAAAGTACTTTAAAAGCACTCCGAAAGTGGAGCCGTGATACACGGCATACGTTTATACATATTCATATCTAATAAAAATATGCATAAGTGCATGCCCAGTATCACGGCTCCACTTTCAGAGCACTTTTTAGTCCTCCATTTATAAAAAGTAACTAGCTTCCCCAAGTTCAGCTTTCTTTCTCATATCTAATGATATATTTAGCTGAACTTGGGTACAATATATTAAGTGAACCGCTCACCCCACACATCCACCTAAACATGGAGGTCTCGGGCTCTCAGTCAGCCAGAAAGATGAAAGAAAACACTGGAAGAGCCACGAGAATGGTGCAAGCCTCTGTAGTATAGAGGCACAAGGTGGCAACACAGACGGAGTGGAACCAGCAGTTTGGCACCCCTATGATGCGAGTGCTGCTCCATGTAAAAGGGGCTTTACTGTGGCTGCAACAGTACTAAACTGCATCCAAAAGGGGCCATCACTGATGCAGGAATAAATTTACCAGTAATAAGTGTTTTCATGCACTAGCAGCTAAAGTCGTGGTTTGTTTATGTGTCCCTACTGTACTGTAGTTCACTGACAGTATGTGATGGTTCAGGTACAGATGTTTAAGCTGTAGGTATGGGGATGGGCAGCCCCTGCAATGTATCATGCTGTGAATTACTCCCTCATTCATGTTGTGTTTCACTGCCACTGGGGACCTCAGCTATCATCCCCTTGGGCTCAGCATGTGTTTATGGCACAACAGTCCCCTTGGGGCATATATCTGGTGGAGGCAACACAGCAGAGCCATACTGAACCCTGCAAATTTGCATGCACTACTCTCTGCGCAGGTCAACACTGAGCAACAGCATTTAGCATGGGTCTCCACTCCTTGTGCATGATGGGCCTTGCTACAAAGGCCATATGCTATACTGTTTTCTGTCTGTGAGGGTGTTGGGTAGCCTGTTTATACCCCCTTTCTGTGGTCAACCAGCCACGTCCACGTCACATTTAGTCTTTAATCTACATCTATTTGTGGACTGTGTTAATGAGGATGCAGCATTAAAAATCTCGACACAGCACCATTCTTACCACCATATCCACAAACTTGTGTCATGTTTAACTGTGCTTTCTGGAGTAAGATGGGTTTGGACGTAAGCCACCTGCATTCTGAATGCAGTTACATCTATGAATGAGGGCAACACTGACGCAGCCTCCTTCTTTTGAATGCAGCAGAAGTACTCTGGACACAGCACTTGCTGACATCAATTCAGCTTCATGAATACCACATATGCTGCTCTTCCATATCTCTTCCCTTCATCCTACAATTAATCGGCACCTTTCCTATGGCCAGAAGTGTGAGGCAAGCAACTGATTTCTTAGCTGATGACATTCTACTGTTCCAAAGATAAACATGTAGATGGTGCTGTTAACTGATGCACTCTCAGTAACAAGCTAATCATCTGCTAGCCTTGGGAAATGGAGGCCACTCCGGCATCATTAAGACTCGTACTTCACAACACTGTGTACTGCAAAAGTGCCACCCAGAAAAGCAATATTTCTATATAGATTCATCAACTGATTAGATGGCAACAACATGAACATGTTAGATCAGTTCTAAAGAATCATGTCAGTTCTTTGCTTTACGTCCTCTGTGGCTTTTTTTTTCCCCCTGACAAACCACTCTAATGGCATTATTGTAAATGCCCGTAGTTTCTTGTGACGGCTGTGCACACATTCAGTTACAAGAAAGAGATCTGTGTAAAGTATCAGCAAATGCCAAAAAATAGCCTCTCCATTTCAAACAAAGGACATGCAAATAAAATAACGTGGCTCATGCTCACAGGCAGTTTGAGGCGGTGTAGAAGCTTAAGTCATCTCACAAAGAAAATTCTCTAAATGTGAATGGCAGCCAACAGAATTCAGTTTACATAGTGCCCTTTACACCCATCACCTCAAAACACATTACAGATCTGCAACTCCAGATACTGGTAATGCAGGGAGCATGTGCTCATGTGCACACGCGCACACACACACACACACACGGCGCACACACACACACACACACACACACAAGACATCCATCAATCATGCAGCTTCACACAGCCATGAACAACTACAGAACCTGTCATACTGACAGAAAATATTAACCAGGACACTGAAGTAATCCCTTACTCTTCTGCAAAAGTTTGAAGGGTGCTTTAACTTCTACTTAGGCATAAGTGACCTCTGCTTCTTGTGTCACTCAAAGCACGGCACTGCCATTAATGCAGAAATCCACTCCCACAGTGATAAATCACTGAGTTAGTATTTGAATGTGATCCTTAGTTCCTGGTATGGTACATGAACACAACACATTGTGACATATGAACATACGACAAAGCCAGCAGAATAAGGCCATTAGGTCTATCTAGTCTGCTCGTAGTGCAGGGGTCCTCAGCATAGGCTACTGATGCTGTCCCCCGATCTGCTCTACCCCTCCCATGGCCCTTACTTTCCCTCTAACGCTATCCCAGCCTCTCCTGAAGCTGCTAACCATCCTCAATGAAGTCACCTCTTCCAGAGTACATTCCAACCTGCTGCCACCCTCTCTGTTAAGAAGTGCCTTCTAGCCTCTCTCCTAAACCTCCCTTCCCCCCAGCTTGAAACCGTGTCCCCTCATGTTATGGTTCTGACTAGGATTGAAGAGACCCTTCTTATTCACCTATGTATTCCTTTCAAATATTTGAAGGTCTCAATCATGTCCCCCCTCTCTCTCTCTCCTCCAGGGAGCACATGTTCAGGGCCTCTAGCATATCAGAGCAGACAGTGCTACCCATGAGCCACAGTGCCCTATATACAGAATTCATGACAAAACAGTGAACTTGGATGATCAGCACCATTTAGGCAAGCCTTGCTGCCAGCATTCCTGTAACAATGAGCCACAGAATAAAAACAGCACATTTCATAGCTATTCAAAAGACACTGTATATTTTATAGTTTCAGAATTACTTGACATGAAATTGGTAAATGAAGAAGGGTACACATTATACTGACCTCAGATCTAAAAAGTCCTGACCACATAGTTAATTGTATGCAACTATCGGCAACCCATCACAGCACTTTTGCAATGGCCCCCCAAATACCAGCAGAAAAAAGTAGTGGATAGTGAGATCAAAGGAATGTTGCATCACTGCACAGACATACAGGGATGGAGACCACTGAAGAACCAGTTTGCTGTTTACTCCATGTGCATGATTGGGACTAGGGAAGGGGGATCCACTGGACTATCAGGATGGATGTAATGCTGTCAGTCAGGATGAGGGACCACAGAATTGCCAGGGAGGTGCTGAGTGACATCTTTAATGACAGGTTCACAAGTGGGTCAAAGGTACAAGTCAGGTCGGTTGGTGGTTTAAGTGTTGATGATGGATGTGTTCATGCATGCAGGTGCACATTACCACAAGAATGAAATGTTTTATTAACTAAATCTGGCCTTTCGTCTGCTGGCTGTCTGTAGAGTTTGAAAAATCTACTGTATTATGTTGAAAACTACAGTAGCAAATCTGCCCAAAGTATGCAGTGGAGCCTGCCAGGATGCAATGCAGAATACTCCAGATTTCTGCAGTTACTGAAGGAAACAAGGCTAATTCCGGGGCAGACAAGCCCTTCTGCCATGCAGGAATCTGTGACACTGCACTGCATCTACAGGTATAAAACAGCACATTAAGCTGCCTAACGGCAATGTGCTGGAATGCCAAAAACCTCGGTTCAAGAGGGAATCCAGGAGGCCGGCACTCAGCCAGTCAAGCTGCAAGAAGCACTGCCTAGGGCAGACTGCCTCAGCCAGACAGGGCTGAAAGATCCCTGACAGAAGAGCAGGGAACTTTCTCCCTCTTCATGTTGATGCTGCATGCCTGCAAGCCAGCGGATGAATTTAGCATGCCACTGTAGGGTGATGGCAAGGCTGGAAAATGACGGAGAAAATGAATAAAAAAAAGAATCTATGGTAGCATCTACATGAAGGCTGTTGGCATTCTTGGACCTCACACAGTTGTGACCTCTATAACAGGGATGGCAGGGGAAGCAGCAGAAAACTAAGGGAAGTTGGTTGGAATAATATCCTGGCCCAAAGACAGACAGGATGAGCACTGGATAAAAAGTTGCATTAAAAAGGCTAACTCTGATTATTGTGAGGAAATAGTTACGATTTATCAGCTTCAGACACTCAATTTTCAACCCATGTTGACAGCAGCATGAAATTTTCAACTCACCCTCACAAATGCATCTATTAAAAAACATACCATATACAGTGGGTATGTGAAGCATTGCATTTTTAATACCTCAACAGTGAGAACAATCACATTTATACTTGTTATAGGAATGTTCAATCTGGTTCACAGAAGTAAGGCTATCAATCAGTTTGGCTGCATGTACACAATTTAGCACAAAACACCCGTACGAGGGTATTTTCAAAGCCTTGACAAAGCTCAAGTACTGAGTAAAATGTTTGCATCAGTGTGCTGCTTCTTCTGCTGTCATTTTGTCTCCACTGATCCGTTTTTTCTGCTGAATGCAAGAATACATTTTATAAGTATTATAGGGATGCTCCAAATCGGCTGATTCCTATCCTATCTTCAGATTTAGGATTTTAGGAACTCCCAAATCCCAATCCGATTCTGTTTCAAATCTTAAAAGGACCTAAAAATCTAAATTGGTTTTGAAGTCCTAAATCTTAAATTTCTATGTAAAAACTGGTTTTAGGATTCAGTTTAGGAGTTAGGTTTTTCAGACTGCAAATCCAAAAATCCGAAAACAGGGTCAGAATCTGAAGAATCAGATTCCATTCGTCAAATTCCAAACAACCCTAAAGCATTGTTACCCTAGCCTGGGTGTTTTGCGCTACGTTGGTATGCATGCAGCCCAATTTATTGGTAGCCTGGATTCCATGCATAATGGGGCTATGCAACACTCAAAGCGGTTGTGTCTGAGCCTTCAAACAAGTAGCCAGTCACCTCAGTCCATAACTGATTACACTATTGCTTGCTGCAACACAACATTGCATTCGGGGCAAAGTAAAAAAAATATTTCAAAACAGATGTTGCTGGGACATGACTGCTTTAATCTGCCTGCCTCCTGAGCCCGTAAATAACCTATGAACCTATGAATCACATACAATTTTCACAGCAGACTAGAACTTACAGTATCTTCCTATCGAACAGATGGTAAGTCCACTGGACCACAACAATATACAAGTATGCAGATGATCAGTGCCCTGGATGCCAGTCAGCTCCCAACCAGGTCATTTTGTGTTTAGCAGCTGAGATAAGGAAAACAAATGCTCTATGTTCCCTACACACTACGAGCCGCAGGCAGCAAGGCTTCCTCGCACTCTTCTGTCATCTGGGAATCTTAACCAGATGCTGTGAAAAGCATATCCTCCCTCCTGCTTTTCAAATTTGTACTCTGTCGTAACCTTCACTGCTATGGACAGTAACATATGGCTTCCCCTCCCTGCTTCCCTCACTAACCCATCTACCCTAGAGAGTATCCTATCTGCCATCAGCCATGAGAGACAGCGCACTACCCTCCCCACCTGGTCAGACAAATCAAAGAGGGCCAAAGTATCAGTGCTTAACTATCCATCTTTGATTTTGCCAGCAAATAGCATCCCAACGTTGGAAGGACTGTGTGTACATAAAAAAATCCATGGTTGATATCTCCCCAACACCTTCTGAGCTCTCCCGATATAACAGAAGCACCCTTCTGCCATCTAGATGATGTAGAACATCCTCAACTTTGCAAGCGTACAGACGGGGAAAGAACACACAAACTAAAAGACTGGAAATCTGAAACCACCTTGGCCAAACATTGCAGACTGGGGCACAGCATAACCTTGCCTTTGTAAAAGACTAAGATAGGCCAGCACACTGCACAGGTAGCTCATTATCTTAATAAACCATATTAAAGGTTGTGGGGGGAGGGGGGAATGTAATTTCTTGGAGATTATGAGCATAACCTTAACAGAAGAGAGCAATTTTGAATCCACAAGCTTAGAGCTCTGGAAAGGCAAGGGTCGAATGATCAATTTGAAACTGATCCTTTCTTTTAAAATAAGAGAAATTAAATATGTGAATGTTAGCCAAGACAGGGACCACAGAAAATCTAAAATATAAAACAACTCACATACCAAGGGTGTCAGACTATTCCCTCTGACACCAGCATGATAACCTTTTCCTATTATAAAGAATACAGCATGTCTGTAGGATAAGACTTCTGGGAAGTCTCCAGTATTTTGAGAACCTCTGAAAGAGGCACAGAAATCCAAAATCTAACTTCTTAGAACAAGGGCCAGTTTTAGGATTTGGGGGGTCCCCAGCGAGATTTGTGAGCCCCCCCCCCCCCGGTATATTGTTTTACACGTGGCTGGTGTTTTACTCAAATTTTATGGAATTAAAATACCAATGCATACATAGATGCTTAATCTCTTTTTTAAGCCTAGAAACAATATACATCAAGCTGTAGTAAAGAATTTATGAGGCACTACACACACACACACACACACTGCCCAGGCTCAAAACAGACAGTCTTAGCACCTCTACAAAGTTTCCACACACAAACACTTTCCACAAACTCTACACCAGGTTACAGACACATGGTCTGTGGTAGGCCTCATACATAAACAAAGGATCCACCCCCACAACCACCACACAGCTACTCCATATGTTTGTGGTCTGGGGTGAAGGTTGTAGGACCGCGGGGCGGATAAGGTGTGTGGATCTTTTGTTTGTAAGCAATCTAAAATGTGTTAGTTAAGTTTTGCATAGAATCCCTAGGACTGTGTAAGTAGTACCTTTTGTGACTGTGTGTGTGTGTGTGTGTTGTGGTGGTGGTGGATCCTTTTTGTACTGTAGGAGGCCTACCATAGGCCATGTGTTTGTAGCCAGGCTATAAACACCCAGCTTGAGGTAAGCCTCATACACAAAGGATTCACCACCCATACACACAAGCAAAAAGGCTCCAAACACACACTCCTAGTGGTCATATACAAAGTATCCAAACACGTCGTCTTGGATTGCATGTAAGCAATAAGACACGAGGGAGTGAGCATTAGACATTTCTAACGCACGGTCAAGGGCGTAATAAGGCACGAGGCCGCAGGCTGAGTGCGTTTAGTCCCTGACCGTACGTTAGAAATGTCTAATGCACACCCCCAGAGTGTCTTATTGCGCTTATAAAATGGGAACCTGTATTTGTCATAACTGTGACAATCAAAATTCTGATGTTTAATATAAAATAAAGTTACATGGTGTGTGAATTTTTAGATAAAATAGTCCTTCCGCCTGTAAAGCTGCATTTGCATAGCTATAGTTTTTATACAAGAACCATTAAAAAAACATTAAAAATGTTCTCCAGTTTATACTGTGCTGAAAAGCATTTGTTTATTTCTTTTGCCCCAAGTATTCATTTTTATGAGCTTTTGAGCACAATTAATCTGCAGATTTTGAGCTTCACTGCCGTTGAAGCCAGAGTACGTTTACGCTGTCAGCGTGTGGGCGCGAGATGGGACTGTCTGTGGACTGAAGTAACTTAGTAGGACGAGGAAGACAGCAGGTTAGCTAATGGGCTACTGAGAGAGCCGTGATTGAAAATTTAAAAGAAAGTACAATTTATAAGACAGCTTCTTTAATACACAATGGAGAGTCCCGTCTTGTGCCCACACACACACACACACACACACACGCTGACAGCATAAACAGACTCTGTAATTTTTAATTGGTCATGTAGTTCTACTGCTACATCCTCTACCCCCGCCCACCATAACCTGCAAATCAATTAATATAACCAGGGACTTATCAACTTACCATGCAAATCCTCTCATATAACCAGGGAACTTTTGGCTTTTTTACTAGACGAGGGAAATAAAAGCGCTCATAGTGGAGTAGCCATTTACATGGGGTGCACAGGAAAAGTGCATACTATTATAACATAGGATGTTTCATCTCTTAGGCAAATTGTTTTTTTTTTTGTTTGATGCCATGTTTATCTTGTATGGCTGTTATTTAGGTTGAAATGCAGTGAATGTATATTGGGTCGATCCCGGGAGTATATGCAGTAGCTGTGAGAGACGCGATCACACAGCTGACAATAGATACGTTTGGAGGCATTCATAAAATGTTGAGTTTGTCAAATAATGTGGCATCATTAATGATGGAGAGAGCAGGAGGCATGGAAGTGTGGTGTGTGGCCAGTTTTTTTTCTTCTCTAAACTGTTGAACAGTTTCAACAGTACACACAGTACTTGTTTGCCATGGGTCACTATGAGAATGGCAGCATGATTAGCAGGTCAGCCTGTGGGAGCTGTACTGATCTCCGTAAGCGATAAGGCAAAATCGCAAAGTGAGAAAATGAAGTTTAACATTATATTTTAAAGGTGGTGATATACATTAGCTGGTGATAGTGAAGAATATATAAGTTTTACTGATAGCCATACATTTACCAGTATAAGTTGCCAAACATGATTAGTGGTGAGATTATGTATTTCTTTGTTTTACATCAAGATTTCCTCGCTAAGACAGCAGTACAAAATGGCGGTGATTTAAAAAATGAAAATTCTATTTAAGACTTCTAAGTCTGAAAGCATTGATCCTATGATCTCAAACTGTTATGGAGCACTGGCTGCAGGACTTGGTATTAGCTGTGCAT
Organism: Neoceratodus forsteri; assembly: GCA_016271365.2. NCBI lineage: Eukaryota > Metazoa > Chordata > Ceratodontiformes > Ceratodontidae > Neoceratodus > Neoceratodus forsteri. The sequence goes on from CM028135.1 coordinate 323,459,393, forward strand.
TAGACACTTCTAATGCACAGGTAATAACCAATCAGATCCCATGAAAATCTAAATCCATTTTATAAACAAACAATAAAAATGATACACCTTCCTCCTACCTCACCCTTGGGCCCTACAACTAGCTTTAACCCAGGCTACAAGCATATGCTTCGAGGGCTCCTAAAACACATAGGCCCAGATATTCAAACTGCGCCAGGCTGTGGTGCAAGCCTGGGTGCAGCTCAACTTAGCTGCGCAGGGGCGTGAACTGGGCGATATTCAACGGAGCTGCACCATGGCTCAGCACCGTTGAATATCGCACCCTGGCCCCCCGCAGTGCACATGGCACAGCACCAGCGCCAGTGGCCAGAGTGGAGCATGGGGATACGCTAGCGCAAGTTCCATTGTGCAAGGCACATCAACCACGATATTCAAAAGTTGACTTGCAAATGGGGCCATAATGTATGAAAGGCGCAAATGGGGCCATTTGCATGTCATTATGGCCCCATTTGCATGCAGGTGCACCGATCCCCAACCACTTGCGCCTGGCGCCCTGCCAGGCAGCAGCCGTCGCGGACCGATGCCCCCTGCAGCGTGGCAATGTGCCCCACAGCCCGATCGCGGGCTGCAGTAAAAAAAAAGAGATAAATTCCATACAGTATCTCTTGTGGTCCAGTGGACCGCTGCTCGCCCAATCGCAGGTTGCAGTAAATAAAAGATTAATCCAATATCCCTGGTGGTCCAGGAGACCACTGCCCACCTGATCGCAGGCTAAGTAAATAAAAGATGAATCCAATATCCCTGGTGGTCCAGTGGACCGTGGCCCACCTGATCGCGGGCTAAGTAAATAAATGAAAATTCTCATTATCCCTGGTGGTCCAGTGGAACTGCCCGCCCGATCGCGGGCTAAGTAAATGAATGAAAAATCTCAATATCCCTGGTGGTCTAGTGGACCTGTCTGCCCGATTGTGGGCTGCAGTAGAATAATAGGAAACCTATCATCCCTGGTGGTCCAGTGGACCCATCCCACCCACACCCAGTCCCCACTCCTCCCCCGGTTAGCGGCGGGCGGGCGAGCACCCCACCCGCCTGCGCTCACGCCCGGCCGACTGACACTGCCAGCGCATGATGCCCACTGGTTCACAATGTGAGCCAATGGGCATGCAGCCCATACCGCACTGCACATTCCAGATATTGGCAGCCGCCGTGTTGCACCCTGCAATGCGGCAGCTCACCTGTGGTGGCCATCCGTTGTTCCTTTTTTGGATCAACTTTGTGCTGGCGCGGGGCGGGGTTAGCATGCATGGCTGCGCATATCTGGGCTGAAATGTTGGGCTGTGCAGAGTAGCCATGGGCCGCCCCCACCTGTGCCTGCATACATTACTGATGCGCTCTGGCGCATAGGAATTTGTGCCACGCACTTTTCCTGTTTGAATATCGCATCGGGGGGCATCAGTGGGTTGCGCCATGTGCAACCCTTTTGAATATCTGGGCCACAGTCTCTAAAGTTGCTAACAAACAAGATCCACACATTCAACCCAGGCTACAAGCACACGGTTTGAGGGCTCCTAAAAAACAAAGTGTAACCAGGTTGCTGTGCGTATTGCCATTACTACCCCTGCCTTATGGGCTCAAACAAAGTTGAGGGGCCCAGATTTCTGATTTTCCTGAATGGGGGGGGGTTGAATCAAGATATTTTACGTTTACTGAGTGCCTCCAACCAGAGTAAAATGTAAGTAAGTCTGGTGTCAGAGTGGTACAACCCTCCCCCCCCCAGGATATAGTACCTACCCATCTCCCCATAGTTTTCCCTGTGCATGTACAAAAATCACTGTGCAACCTTAACTTTAAAAAAAAAAAACAAGAATTATTGACTTACAACTAATATGCTCATGGGACAAAATATTTCTTTATTGCATATTCTTTGCTGAACCAAAAAGCATGATGTCATACTAGTAAGCAAAAAAAGTACTGAACACATGCCTTTTTAATTAGGTGGAATTCTATGCTTTCACATAGAGTAAGACAACTGTGTTTTCTCAGGTATATTTATTATCTCTGACCTCCAACCTTGATGCTAGCTAGAGCTAATGATAGTACACATCACTCATCATAACTCCAGACTGCACTTTACAAAGCATTTCTTATCACACACTTAATGGGGCTTGGTGGACCCTTGATACTCAATGATTCATGTTTTGGTTGGAATTTCTGCCTGGCAGCTGCAGTCAGAGATGCCCTTTATTAATTATGTACTCTGAACAAAAACATACAAAGTAACTTGATCAACAGTATAGATATGTAGTGCAGTGCATATTTCAGATAACACATAAGAAGGAACAATTTGATGGTTTGAAGGGCTAGTGGTTCCTGGGGCAAAACGGAGAAATCAGATAAACCCCTGCCATTGCGGGGGGTTGCAAATGTAGGATCTTAGATTGCATGCAAACAAACAAAACAGCTGGACCAGCCAGGGGATTGTTTTTACAAACAGCCTTTGAGAATGGCTTTATTTTACACAACAAATAGATTTAATTGCCTCTTCTGGATCTGTAAGCACTTGAAATAACATGCCAAATAAGACAGTTGTACACATTACTTTCAGGTATATCAATCCTAAATCCCAGTGCATGTTACCAAAACACTTAAGAAATTAAGTATTAAAAAAGAAATATATTCCCCCTCTCTCACTCACTTGTTCCATTTCTGCTGGCGCTGCAGGGTGGCCTTTTGTACTGGGCTCCTGCCTGCGTTGGCACATTTTTCTGCCAACAAAGAAATCCGCAGCAGTCATGACAGAGCTCCGTTGAGGTCGCTCACTCCCTCTGTGTCACTCACTCATTCTGTCTGTCCTGGCGCTGCAGTCTGCCCTTTTGTACTGGGCTCCTGCCTCTGTTGGCGCCTTTGTCTGCCCACAAAGAAATCTGCAGCAGTCCCGACAAAGCTCCATTTAGCTCACTCACTCCCCCAATCCGTTTCAGCCGGCACTGCAGGCTGCCCTTTTTTTATTGGACTCCTGCCTGCATTGCCGCCTTCTTCTGCCCACAAAGAAATTTGCAGCAGTTACAACAGAGCTCTGTTGAGCTCACTCACTCCCCCTCTCTCACTCACTCATTCTGGTTTCCCCGCCACTGCAGGCTGCCCATTTGTACTGGGCCCCTGTGTGCACTGGCACCTTTGTCTGCCCACAAACAAATCCGCAGCTGTCCCAACAGAGCTCTGTTGAGGTCACTCAGTCTCCCTGTCTCACATGCTCATTCTGTTTGTCCTGGTGCTGCAAGTGACCCTTTTGTAAGGGACTCCTGCCTGCATTGGCACCTTTTTCTGCCCACAAAGAAATCCGCAGCAGTCCTGACAGAGCTCCGTTGAGCTCACTCAGTCCCCCTGTCTCACTTGCTCATACTGTTTCTCCCACAGCTGCAGGCTGGCCTTTGTACTGGGCCCCTGCCTGCATTGATGCCTTTTTCTGCCCACAAAGAAATCCGCAGCACCCTGAAAGAGCTCCGTGCATTCACTCACTTCCTCCGCCACTCGCTCTCTTTCTGTTTCTCCCAGTGCTGCAGGCTGCCCTTTTGTACCGGGCTCTTCGCTGGGCCTTTCTGCCTGCAAACAAATCTGCAGCAGTCCCGACAGAGCTCCAGTTGGCCTTGAGACCTCCCCTCACTCATTCGATCTTAATGTGTCCCACACAGTGATTTCCCACAGCGACCGTGCTATTCTGCGGCAGAAGTGCAAAAACACATTTTAGCCAAGATGTGAACAATGGCAGCTGTACTGTTCATAAGGAGGTGTGGAAAAATGCCACTGTTGAAAATGTGGGGTGAAAATATTACAATATTGCGAAGTTACAAGGGTGCGTGGAAACAGTTCAACGCACGCTTGTAACACAGTCATGTTATGGAGTTTCATCACCTGATTTTCAACATAGGCATTTTAGAACCTCTGCTCATGAACAGTGTCACTGTCATTTTCTTAATCTGTGCCAAACAGTGATTTCCCACAGCGACCGCGTTATTCTGCGCCGGAACTGTGAAAACACATTTCGTTCAGGATGTGAAAAATGACAGCTGTACTGCTCATAAGGAGGTGTGGAAAAATTCCACTGGTGAAAATGTGGCGTGACAATATTACAAATCTGCGAAGTTACAAGGGTGCGTGGAAAGTGTGCAACGCACACTTGTAACACAGTCATTCGATGGGCTATTATCATCAGATTTTCAACATAGGCATTTTAGGACCTCTGCTCATGAACAGTATCACTCATTTTCTTAATCTGTCCTGGACAGTGATTTCCCACAGCGACTGCTCTATTCTGCGCCAGAAGTGCGAAAACACATTTCGGCCAGGATGGGAAAAATGACAGCTTTACTGTTCATAAGTAGGTGTGGGAAAATGGCAATGTTGGAAATCTGGAGTGAAAATATTATAAAGTCACGGTTACTGAGCCGCATGCGTAACCGCGCAACGCACGCCAGGCCAGCGTCATTTTATGGAATATTGTTACCAAATTTTCAACATAGCCATTTCAGGACCTCTACTCATGAACAGTGTCACTGTCATTTTTTTAATCTGTCCCGAACACTGATTTCCCACAGTGACCACACTATTCTGCAACAGAAGTGTGAATACATATTTCTGCCAGGATGTGAACAATGACAGCTGTACTGTTCACAAGGAGGTGCAACAAAATGCCAATGTTGAAAATCTGTCATGAAAATATTGCAAATTCACGAAGTTACGAGCGTGCATAGCAACTGCGCAGCGCACACTCGTAAAACAGTCATTTTTTGGATTTTTTCCACCAAATTTGAAACATAGGCTTTTTGAAAGCCCACCTCATAAACACTGGCACTGTCATTTCGTTAATCACCCCCGAAAGGTGATTCCATGCAGTGATCGCAAAATCACCTTTCCGGGCTGATTAACGTCATGACAGTTCAAGAATTCATGAGGAGGGGTCCCAAAAACCCCATGTTGAAAATTTGGTGAAAAAATTCCCAAAAATGCCCGAGATATGCAGCAAAGTTGAAAAAAACCCTATGTATTACATTATACAGCTTACCAGCATTTCCTCAGTTTGCGGTCCGCTTTGAAGAGTGCAGACGTGTTCCCGGTCCACCAAAGATCGTTGCGCTGAGCTCCTAAGGTAAGTATGGGGTCGGGGGTGGGAGGCAGGCGTACAGTGGGTGGGTGCGGGTTGCGGTGGTGGGAGGCAGGGCGAAAGCCGAGGACGGTGTCCTTTTCCAGGATAAAAAAAAAAAACACAGACATCGCGGGACCGCTTTTTAATTTGTAGAAGTACCTGCACACTAGGGTGGGCCTCAGTGTGCCAGCATAGGCTTTCTTGTCCGGCAGTAGTAGCCGACGGGATTGGGCACCCACATCGGCAAATGGAAGGCAGGGGGTATCATTATGCTGACGGGATTGGGCACCCTGTCGGCAGAAACAAAAAGAGGGGGGTTACAGAATGCCGACGGGGAGCGGCCTCTGGCCGGCCACAAAACAAACACGGAGACTAAAGCCAATGGGATTGGGCACCCATTGGCAGGAACAAAATGGGGGTAACAGAATGCTGACGGGAGTGGCCCCCATCAGCAACAAAACAAACAGGGAGACTCACAGCCAACGGGATTGGGCACCCTGTCGGCAGGAACAAAAGCGGGGGGTACAGAATGCCGACAGGAGTGGGCCTCCATCAGCAACAAAAAGCACCAAAGCCAATGGGGATTGGGGCCCTGTCGGCAACTAAACATGGTGGGAAGAGTATTGTTTAGAACACGGCGGCAAGCCACCAAGTTCACAAACAATCTCAGGGGTTTTACATCCCGCCCTGCAATGACAGGTCGCTCCCTCATTGCAGCGAATTGCTGACGCTACAATGACGAGGCGGCCCCTGATTGCAGCAGCTGATTTTTCATAAAGTTGTGGCATGCTGGCTGAATTAGTGTCAGCAGCAGTGTGCCACAGCATTGGGGGAAGCGGGGCAAGCCTCTGCAGGCTGTGGGGGCATTGGCCACAACAGTGCCGCGCCTCCACAACCTGCTTCTGGAGAAACCTGTCGCAACATGTTTCTTGCGCATGCACGCAATCAACATAAAAATCACCAACAAACAAAACTGTGCAAATTAAAATGAGCCTCAGCCATCCAATATACATCAAATCATTAGCAACACTACGGACTGTGAGATCAGAACCATAGCCTTCCCAGATGACACACAAGGCACGGAAGGCAACAGCCCAAATTGTTTGCAAACTCCTTAGTAAATTAAGAAGATAGCAGCATTAACATTTTACTAAGAAAACATTTTTAAAGAAAAATCCTGTGACTTTTTACACAGACCAACTTTTCTCTTTGGAGTTTTATTGTCAGCTTGCAAATTGAAATTGCAAAGGAAGTCCAAAGTCACCTGATGAGCCTCTGCAGGTGGCAGGTAGCCAAACGATGATCAGGTTGGTTGGGGAGGACTGGGAAGTATGGATAGGAGCCCCAACAACAAAGCTGTCTGACACTCACATGCCATTATCTCTAAAGACTTCCACAAAGCACCCCTGCATATTTCTTTTAAGAGCAGAACTGGGTCAGTACTCGATTGAAACCCATGCTCTTAGTAGGACACTAATTCTTGAAACAGGTTTACAAATAATGCCTTAAGACAGACTCCCTAAATTATGTTTCGAAGAACAGACTGGGTATTCACTAAGTGGCTTTTTGTTTCCTTATATTACATTTATAAGTGCCAAATTACCCTGTATATCCAGTGGGTTTGGACTCTGTACTATTTGACATACAAGGGCTGCCATGTGCTATTCTAGTTTATTGTATAAGGTCCAGATGTAAAACACTGTGGCACAACAAGATATGACAAATATTAAAAACTCTAAAAAAACATATTGGATATAAGCATCGCAAAATAATTTTTGGATTGGAACCCTATCTCATTTAGATCCTAGATAAAGACAAGTGATTTCTTATAACACAGTTTCAGTCTGAAACTTATAAATCCAAATAATTAATGTTTAAACAAAAGCATGAAGGAGTACTTTCTCCATTTTGTGACTGTGAATGGGTGAACTTGACTATCTGGAACATATATTGCTAAGATGTTCAAAAGAGAAATAAAGTCATATCTCGATGTGTATATTCTGAAAAATAATCTCACAGATCACCATTTACTGTATAGTTTATTCTCTTTTGACGACGAAACTATAAACAGAAACTGGTTGGTCTTCCTGAACAGTGCATTCTAAGATAAAATGGAATCCTATAAAATGAGTGTATACTAACTATTCTTAATTGAAGTGATACAGTTCATTAAATATGGATGGTAATTTACTAGATATTCCTTTTTATGGCTTGTATAGTCATTATTTCCAATTAGGAATTGGGCATTATAAACTATAATACGCTATTCGGGATGAAGGTAATCAGACCCAAATCCTTTAGAGCTTTATTTACATTCCAGAAAAACTACATACTCTGAAATTAGCTAAAGTATAACCAATGGTTCCTATCCAATTAATGTAGAAATAATCAGTATAATATAAATGAAATATTTACTATTACAATTTTGTCTGACTTGAAATAATGTAAACTGAAACTTGAGATAAATTATATTTGCTCTTCTTCCAATAACTTTTACATAAGATTTCAAATGAGTCATTCTGTTAGACCATGACATTAGATGATTTTGATTAATTCCATTGATGTAGTTATACATTTATTTTTATATTTATACATATATTCATACTTACTCTAAACAGCTACTGAAGCTAAAATTGTGTTTGTCTATCACTGTTTTACATGTTGTGATGAACAGCCAAATGCAGAACTATGACAGAAATCATCCTCTCAAAACTATGTTGATATAAATTCTAAGTGTTTTTTAGTACAGTCAATTTCGGATGTATGCACACAGTTGGGGAATGCTCTTCATGTGCATACATCCGAAATTGCATTTTCAGACTGATCACGGCAGCTCAGTAGTGCTGCACGATCCCCGGGCAACCTGTAAATAATAATTACGGGATTTAAAATCATGTGCTGTCTAAAGAAACCGAACACCAATCAGAATAAATGAATATAAATTTATTAAAGTACTGCACAATAATTAAATCTTTAAAATAAATATGAAAAGTATGAAGTGTAAAAAGCTGTAATACTTAAGTTATTCCTTTTTAAGAAAAGCCACAATTACTGTTTGACATGTTTGCACAGCTGCTAGAGATTCCAAGTTACGCTCAAAGTTATAAAACCTATTGAAGTCTCTGGTTTCTTTACTTTCCACAAAACATCTGATTTTTTTAACACAAGCCCACACCTCACCAGTGTGGGGCTCTTCTTCATCATCCTTGTCTTCATTGTCTGCGTCATCTGTCACTCCCAAAATGCTGTTGCATATCTCCTGGTCAGTAAGCTCAACAGAGGAGGGTTCCTCCTGATTGATGGCAAGGTAGGCAGCAAAATCCGAAGCCAGCATACCCGAAGGTGGGGTGATGTGAGCTGTGTCCTCTTCTACAGGTTCAGAGTCATGCAGCTGTGAAATGCTGGCTTTTCTGAAACAGTTTTTGACGGCGTCCACACCAACATCCTGCCACGACTTTGCGATTAAGTGAATGGCCTCAAGCAGTGTGATGGTGTTAGCTTTTGAATTGAAATGTTCTGTTTCTGCAACAAGTCTGCCGTCATCCATTCATTGCTGTTTGCAGCATATCGACTGGCAGTGCATCCACATTTAATCCCTTGAAACATCTAGGTTTTTTTGATTTTCCCACAAGAAGCAGTTTTAATTTTTCTGTGCCATCATAATTTACACAAACCATAATGAACACAAGTTCTTTTGCCTTTTTATGTCCTGCCAATGCTTCACTTCTAAATGACAGTGTTCCATCGGGGGTTGCTCAAAAAAAAAAGCAGTTTCATCTGCATTAAAAATATTTTTTTCTTCATACTCAGACAGCAATATAGGCAAGACAGTTTGAATCCAACCATCAACTGCACCTTGGTCAGACTCACCATTTTCACCGTGAACATGTTGGTTCTCGATGCAGTGCCTTTCTTTCCATCGGGATAGCCAGCCGGATGACGGTTCAAAGCCCTCAATCGCCATAGTGAGTGCCAGATTGCTCGCTTTCTCCATCAGCATATTGCCGGTCACTGGAACACCATGATCTCTTGTAGCAGAAAAACAGCACAGCAAGGCTTCTTCGATGCGGGCATCTTTACCGTTGCATTTACATTTACTGTTTTTAGGACCGCAGGCGCCCCAGTCGTTTAGGATGGCCTCTCGCTGTCTTATTATCATGCCAAAACAGGAGACATCAACTCCAAACTGTGCTGACAGTTCTTTGCGAGATGAAAAGGCTGATTTTTCTATCACCTGGACTTTCTGATCCAGTAACAACACTGTTTGCTTTGTCTTGTCCATGGCAGGATATGAATTTACTCAGCTGCTATTCATTGTTTAAATAGCCCACTAATGAGCACCAGCTGAAGATAATCGAGGTTAATTAAAACCTATCTTGCACTGAATGAGCTAGTGAGGATTTGTTTAACAACAGATTAGCACTATGATTAACACTTAGAAACACACAGAAGCTGTCTGAGCAGCAAAAAAAAAAAAAGGCATACAACCGAAATAATATGGGCATATAACGAAAACTTTATTATTGGGGAGATAGGAAATTAATTGGGACCAGACACTGTTGTGCATACAAACGGAATGTGCAAACAACCGAATGCATACAAGCGGAATGGACTGTATCTGTAAATGTAATACAAAATTTTATTCATGCGGATGATTGTTTTTAACTTTTGTAAAGCGGAAAAGCTGAACAATAAAATTTGACTGATTAATTGACAGCAACAGTGTAAAATATGTGGAACGGAATCGAAGTAGTTAGAAAACAGTAATCCCTGATTTTTCTGTGCTAATTTGTACAACAACTTTAAATGTATAGAACATGTAAAATATCGGTTACTTAAAAAGCAGTTATAATAATGCTCTTATATTTTCAGAAACTAAAACCGTATGACAGTATCTTCTTTTATAAAACATTTGAAGTCTAAAAACTGCATTACATGAAGAACACCACAAGACACAAAGCCTGTGTTCAAACAGGCCTGAAGTTTTTTAAGCCATTATGCTTACAACAGCTGCACAGTAATGATGTCATGGCTTTTGACTTTGTTCCATCATTGAACTTTTAAATGGTATTCATATAACAAGTACATATTCTTCTGCATTGAAAAATATCCAAAATCTACCAGTGATCACTCAGTTGCTTTGTATGGGCATCACTGAATGGGTACCACAATATACTACTGTGGAAAGCAGTGAGGTGTCATTAGAAATTCCAGTGAATAGTCCAAATGTTGACACCAGAGCTTTATTGTACAGATTTCATGGATATAGTCCTTAAAAGTATTTCAAAACTGCACCAATCCAGTGGCATTGAGGGTTGAGGTGCTGGACACCACATCTTGCTCCATGCCGGTGACCCGGGTTCGGGAATGAGCCCAGGTCGTCGGGGGTTGGCAGGGAAGGACTAGGATCGAGTGTCCGACGACAGCTCTCCTAGTCCTGGTGAAAAAGGTGGGATCCACACCCTGCTCTGATGGTCGCTGGGGACACCTGGCGGTACTGCAGATGCACGGGTGTCTAGGGGGAGGAATCAAGGTGGACGTCTGCACGTTTGTGCATGGACGTCATTGCACGTCCGTGCTCCTATTCAGTAGGAAAAAGGCTGGGTGTGACTGTACAGCTTGATGGCTGTGCCCTGCCATGCAGGAAGGACTGTTGTGGAATCGCGCTGGGGGGGGTTGGTGCCAGTCCAGCTGGCAGGGATGAGGCAGCCCTCCAGCGGACTGGCCACAGTCGTGCCAAACCCCCCCCCCCAATCATGCGAGTGAGCCTGCTGCTCTCCCCATGGGCAGGGCTGGTGGCTGGATGCTGCAGCAGGCACAAAATAGGGATGAGATAAAAAAAAAAAGTATTTCAAACAAAGGGAGTAACTGGCCCAGTGGCGCTGAGGGCTAAGGCACTGTATGCCTTACTTCGCGTCATGCCAGGTGACCCAGGTTCGAGAACGAGCTCGGATCGTTAGCGAGTCAGCATGGGGAGGGAGGAAGGGAGGGAGCAGGATTGAGCAGCCAAAAGGCAGCTTTCCTCTCCCAGGGAGGACTCTGTCACCAGCCAAAGTTCCACTGTTCCTGGATGGAGGTCCACAGGCAGTGCAGGTGAGAAGGTGACAAGCAGCTGGAGGGCATCCCAGTACCGTGGCGTGTGCATGCCTTCACACAAGCGTGCATGGCTGGGACTGGGTCAGGAGAAAACGCGGGTAAAAATTGGGGATGAACTATAAAAAAAAACAAAAAAAAACAAGGAAGTAAAAGAACCAAATAACACTGAAAACCATATCTTCTAGCTAATTTTATCAACTGAATAAATTTATGTTTCTGAAACTTAAGTACTGAAGTACAGACAGAGTGGCATATTCAAAACATGCGCACATGCCATTTGCTGCTCTAGTAAATTTTAAAAACATTTTCTACTGGGCAGACAGGCTTTTTTCCTGCCATTGTCGTCCATGTAATGTTGTCCACAGCCTATAGGGAAATCACCAGAATGTATATCTGATGTACTGTTGTAATATCCCTAGATATTCTTGATTTAAAATTTACAATTTTCACTTCTTGTGAATTACATCTTCCAGGTACTTTGCCAGCTCAGATATTTTATAGATTTTCTCTAACTGCATGCACCCTAAAAGTAGCCACCAAGACTATCACGAGCATGGGCATCATGTACAGGAGTGCATTAGTCCCTCAGTGCTGAAGGCTTGAATGAATAATCAAACTGAATGTACACATGGTTTGAATACTCTGCCCCAGCTCCTGAAATTTTGTGATAAAGCACAGTAAGTACACAAAATCCACTCTTTTAAAAATCATCTATGCTAATGCATGCATTATCAGCTTTGTTTTTTATTTTTATTTTATTTAAACAGCAGTTTGGAAAACCTTTGAGCCATAGGCTCATTTACAAAGGTACCTTGTCACAGTAAGACAAACGAAAATACACAGTATAACAATACAACACATAAGTACAACAGTAAATTAAGACATAGATACAAACAAGCTGGTACAGGTAGGATGGATGCAAACAATACCAGAGTTATGTTGTCCTTAGCAGCTTAGTAATAAGCTTTGTCATAAGTATTGAGTACGGCTTTTGACTGGTGGCAATTACAGCATCGGGTGTTAATAAGGTGGTTACATAAGGAAGTTTTGAAGCACGATATAGTTGGAGCTTCAGAGATGGAGGGGGGCAGTGTGTTGAACCAGGAGGGGGCCCTAAAGCTGAAGGCTCTTTGGCCGTGAGAAGTCCTAGCTCTAGGGATAACAAGAGAGGTTTTCCCAGAGGTCCGAGTATGAACTAGTGGGACAGAGCGGCGTATGGTGGTGGTCAATCCTGGTGGGGATAGCCCAAGGAGGGTCTTTTTTGTAAGGGTACAGGTCAGATATTTGAGGCGCTTGTCAAGATCAAGTACCAGCGCTTTAGCGTACAGTAGACAGGTGTGTGTCAGCCTAGGTGCTCCAGTAATTAACCTGCAGGCCTTATTCAGAGTAATGCGAATTTTATGGAGTGCGGTCTGATCAGCAGCACCATACACCGGCAGTCCATAGTCCACTAGGGCAGGATAGAGGAGGTGACTGAAGTCAAGAGCCCGGGGAGGCAGTGTTTATATCGATGTAAGATGCCCAATCGGATATTAGTGGCAGTGGCTAGGGCAGCGATGTGTCCATGGAAGGAGAGGAGGTCAAAATGGATCCCTAGGTATTTATAGGAGCAAACTTGTTCGAGTGGGAAAGAGGACCCAGAGTGAATGAGGAGTTTGAAGTTGCAGGACTTGTTTTGGGATGAGTGAAGAACATGGTTTTGTTTTTTTTTAAGATTTATCACCAATCTATGTTCCTTGAACCAGCCCTCGGTTTCAGTGAAGGACTTCTGCAACGAGTCCTGAGGGCAACAGGGTTATGACTTGAGGCAAAGATGACTGCATCATCAGCGGCATAATAGAATGTTCCCCAGCAAGAGCGTGGAAGGTGTTAAGGTAAAGGGAGAATAGTAAGGGGCCCAGAATGGAGCCCTGGGGAACCCCAGAAAAGATGGGACAGATGTCTGAGTAGGTCCCATTAATTTTTACACGCTGTGAGCGGTCAGACAGATAACTGGTGCACCAGGAGATAGGCCCAGCAGCAAAACCAGAGAGACTAAGGGCATCAAGAAGGAGGGGGTGGGAGACAGTGTCGAAAGCTTTCGAGAGGTCAATGAAGACAGCACCAGCCAGAGAACCAGTGTCTAAGGAGGAGTGGAGAAAGTTGGAGAACTCTAGGAGGGCTGTGTTGGCACTGTGGCCCGCTCGGAAGCCACGCTGCTCAGGACAAAGGACATTGTAGGTGAAGAAGTAGTCAGAGATTTGAGAGGCCACCACTTTTTCCAAGGCCTTGGAGAGAGGAGAGAGAATGGAGATCGGTCGATAGTTTCCAGCCACAGTCCTATCACCACCTTTAAAGATAGGTGTGACAGTGGCGACTTTCCAGGCAGTTGGAACCTTCCCCAGGCAAAGAGAGTGGTTGATGAGGCATGTGATCAGGGTAAGGACTGTGTCTAAGACCAGCCGTAGGATACACGGATCCAGGGTGTCACTGCCTGTACTATTACTCTTGAGGGCAGTGACAAGGTGCAGCCTAAGTTCTTGGGCAGAAACACGGAAGGAGGAGAAAATAAGGATGAAAGATTTATGGCAGGTGCTGGGGAGGAGGGTCAAAAAATTTGTAGGGAGGATAGGGCTAAGGTCAGTGAATGAGGTGTTGAGGTGGTTGGCTATGAGGGCTGGGTCTGAGGAGATCACACCATTAATGTTGATCTGGTGGTGGGGGGGAGTGCACTCCCATTTATTTTTTTATTTATTTTTATTTTATTTAAACAGCAGTTTGGAAAATCTTTGAGCCATAGGCTCATTTACAAAGGTACCTTGTCACAGTAAGACAAACCAAAATACACAGTATAGCAGTACAACACATAGGTATAACAGTAAATTAATACATAGATACAAACAAGCTGGTACAGGTAGGATGGATGCAAACAATACCAGAGTTATGTTGTCCTTAGCAGCTTAGTAATAAGCTTTGTCATAAGTACTGATACGGCTTTGACTAGCGGCAGTTACAGTCGGTGTTAATAAGGTGGTTACATAAGGAAGTTTTGAAGCCCGCATATAGTTGGAGCTCGGAGATGGAGGGGCAGTGTGTTGAACCAGGAGGGGGCCCTAAAGCTGAAGGCTCTTTGGCCGTGAGAGGTCCTAGCTCTAGGGATAACAAGAGAGGTTTTCCCAGTGGTCCGAGTATGAACTAGTGGGACAGAGCGGCGTATGGTGGTGGTCAATCCTGGTGGGATACTTAACTGTTTAATGTTATCCCAGAAGGTTCTGGGGTTCCCCCATGAGGCAGTGAGTGAGGACCGATAGTGCTCAGACTTGGCCTTTCTGATGGCCCGCGTGCACTTGTTTCGGGCGGCAGCATATAACCGCCTGTCATTGGGCCGGCCAGTCTCAATGGCACGGTGCCATAGGTCGTCCCTATGTTTGAGCTGGTGGATCAAAGCTGGGGTTACCCAGGGGGCATTCTTCCTTTTAGAACGGCAGGTCAACATTGGGGCAAAGATATCACAGGCATTATTAAAAGTTTGGGTAAAGAAGGAGAGAGCTGTGTCGATGTCAGGAGTTGCCTGTATAGGAGACCAGTCAATTTGGGACAGAAGTTCCTTAAGTTTTATTAGTCCACCAGGTATTAGACACCGCCAGCATGTGGACTGTGCTATGGGTTTTGGGACTGAGGATGACCAGTGGAATAGAATGGGGGAGTGATCGCTGAGAGAGTCTGGGAGGACTTGTACATTGGGGATCCGATTAGGGCGGTTGGTGAGTACCACATCAAGCAGGGTACTGGAGCCTCTCTTGGGGTTAGTCCTGGTAGGGTGGGTAACTAGTATGCTAGGTCTATTGCTGAAAAGGAGTCTCGGGTAGAGGAGGAGGAGGAGGGCTGAGCCAGTTGACATTTTAGTCACCCACCAGAATTTGATCAGCGGAAGGAGGTAGAGAGGTAAGGTATTCTGTAAGAGAGGCAATGGCCTGCTTGGTCCCTAAGGGGCACATATGCAGTAGTCAGATAAAGGGTCCCTTTAAAGGGTCAGGGGTTAGTTTCAGCGTAGCGCCTGGGCCCTGGAGTCAAGGATGGAGTGGGCAGGGCTAGTAGGAGAGATTCCTTGACATAAATAGCGCAGCCACCACCCTGCCTCCCAACACGGTCGGACCGAAAAGGGTGAAACCAGGAAGGGAGACTAGGGAGTCAGGGGAGGATTTCGACAGCCAAGTCTCAACCAGGGTGATGACATCAGGGTTAATTGATGTGACCAGGCATTGTAGTGAGTCAAACTTTTTTAGGAGGCTACAGATAGTCATGGAGACCATGCATAGGCCTGTGGTGCGAGTTGGGGAGCTCCTGGGAACCGGGCCAGGGTTTGGATGAATGTTCCCCGACAGGAGTAGTAGCATGACTAACACCCTGGCTGGGAGATGGTGAGAGGTTTTCCTACGATTGACATGAGAGGGTGGGAGGGAGGCTAAGGGAGCAGGGGTGGGCAGGGAGGTACAGGAGGGGAAAGCAAGAATAAGAAGACACCCAGATGTGCCTGAGGTGAAGAAAGCTAGGGGAGGGCAGGAGGCGGGGACACACAGAGGTCTGCAAGGGCAGGAGAGCAGGTTCAGGAGCAAGGGGAGTGAGGGGTGCCAGGGCACAGTGTGGACTAGCAGATGGGTAAGTGGTAAGTGCACTGCTAGTGGGGATAGGCACAGGCAGAGCGTGAGGCAGGGCCAATACATTGTGGTGAGCAAGATCCCAGGGAAGTAGTGCTGTACAGGTAGGAGTAGGAAGTAGTGAGGGAGCATAGGTCCCTCTAGTGGCCAGCAAGTATAACCTGCAAATGGGAAAGTGGGGCGATAGGTTCTGGGCAAGAGGACGTGATGTCACCGGATGTGATGTCACGGGGTGGATCCTTAAATTGACAGCCGCCCCTGGGTGGGAGGTTCTGGGCAAGAGGACGTGATGTCACCGGATGTGATGTCACGGGGTGGATCCTTAAATTGACAGCCGCCCCTGGGTGGGAGGGTGGTTGGGGCGGGCAGGGCAGATGGCGCGAAGTGCCGTCGGGCTAACACCCCTCTGCAGGCGTCCAGACGAAGAGAAGAGGCTCTCTTTACCTCGAAAGTTATCAGGCTGGAGATTCGGCTTCCTCAGCTACTCAGGTGAGCTGCTTGTGTTGCTTCAGTTGCTTGATTGTCCCGAGTGCCTAGCTTGGGGGAGCTGCCTATGTAGTGGAGAAAACACAGCCTCTCATTACTATGCAGCGGGAGAATATGTTGTGACTTACACAAAGGAGCTCCACTCTAAGCAAACAGGGCTATTCCAAAATGAGGTCACACTAGGACCCAGCTAACCTAATGCTTTCAGTTACAAGCACAATTAGCTCCAATACCACCATATTAAACAAGTCTGCTCTATATTAGCTGCTTGGTATATCTGGCTTTAAGGTGTAATCAGCAATTAGCTCCAAATACCACCATATTAAACAAGTCTGATCTATATTAGCTGCTTGGTATATCTGGCTTTAAGGTGTAATCAGCAATTAGCTCCAAATACCACCATATTAAACAAGTCTGATCTATATTAGCTGCTTGGTATATCTGGCTTTAAGGTGTAATCAGCAAGGCAACTCTAGGAAAACCAGTGCGTCCCTAGCTTTACACTTCAGCATTAGTAGCACAAAGAGAAGCAAATAACAAGCCCACCCAGTGGTGAACAGGGAACAAAGCTCATAAAATATAAGTGTTCATCCGGTAGCACCCCTCTGCAGGCGTCCAGACGAAGAGAAGAGGCTCTCTTTACCTCGAAAGTTATCAGGCTGGAGATTCGGTTTCCTCAGCTACTCAGGTGAGCTGCTTGTGTTGCTTCAGTTGCTTGATTGTCCCGAGTGCCTAGCTTGGGGGCTGCCTCGAAAGTTATCAGGCTGGAGATTCGGCTTCCTCAGCTACTCAGGTGAGCTGCTTGTGTTGCTTCAGTTGCTTGATTGTCCCGAGTGCTTGGTGACCCAACAGATCGCAGAACACTGAACCTGATTGCATGTTTAATGGCATACACTGTTTTAAAAAAGGCATGCATTTACAAAAGTATTCATCTTTGGTTGTTGGACAATGAGTGCTTAGGTCTATAGATGAGAGAGAATAAAAGAGAGAGAGAGAGAGATGGTGAAAGAGACAGTTTTACACTTCATTATTACGGTTATCACCCTCCATTCACCAAATGGCCCCTAGCTGATCTAGTCCATCCAGTCCTATCACCCACCTTCTCTAGGGTTACCTCTCCTCTGATGAAGTTTTCCACATATAGCCTCCCCTGGCAGGGCTGGTGGGGTGGGCCAGACTGTTCTGGAGGAGCAGCCTATTCAGTGGTGCCTGTGTTGGACTGGAGCACCATCCTGCTTGGTTGGAAGCATTCCCCTTTCTTCTTTCCCCTGGGCTACAGAGCATGCAATCCCACATGCATCAGCAGCTGAATGCAAGCCCTCCTGTGTGTACACTTGCGCTATGCAGTGGCCCAGCTTCCAGCGTGTGGCAGGCAAACAGCAGTACGACATGTCCAACCTCCCTGAAAGGACAGCAGCCCATGGGATGCTCCATCCTCTCTCCCCTGGTTGTCCACTGTGCAACCAGAGTCTGCTCCCAAACCCAGGTCACCAACATAGCAGGTGTTAGCTCTACCACCATGCTACCAGGCTGGCAGACTGCTTTATAATTCATTTACTGTGGGGAATGCCAACTGTTTGCAGCATGATGTATTCACTGATGATCTGTGACTACTTAGCATTACAACTAGGAAGAGGGGAATGGAAACACAGGGAGGTCAAGTGATTTGTTCAAGGCCACACAGTAAGTAAGCAGCTATGGTGGGATTTAAAGCCTCGCGTCTCTGGGTTCATTGTCCTGTGTTCTAACACCTGGCCACACTACCTGCCTAAAAATACCGAATCATATTTTGTACTTAAACTCTCCATTCTTCTTCAGTTTATAAATGCCATCCTTTTTCAAAATTTTACCCTACCTGCCTGCAAACAGGGGTATTCATCATACAGAAAATTAAGCAATTTTTTAAAGTCAATGATGCTGAATGTTTTCAGCTTTTGCTTGCTTTAACTCCACTTAATCTGCTTCCCCTCCTTCATTAGATATTAGACCTGCATAGCAGTTCTGTTAGGCATCCCATTGCACTGTCTTATAAAGCAAGGCTGCTGTATTTAATGAATACACAAAACAATGAAATAACCATGTAAAACAATGGCGACACTAAGATAAGCAGGTTATCTCTTAAGTCAACTTTCATTTTAGGCAGGATTTATATCCCCACCAACCAATAAGAATTTATAATAACTGATATATATATATATATATACCTATTAAATGCTAGTCAATCAGCATTAATTTCTGTGCAACAGACACACACACACACACACGCGCGCGTATAGAACTTTCATTAACCTGGGGGTTCTGGGTCCTTGGACACCCCATCATAGCCTAAGACGCATGAAATTGCTGCAGGGAAGTTCAAGGGCTGTTTGAACAATACGCTGACTACTGCGAACACAAATCAAAGGCTTAATTTTTTGGGGAAGCTACTGAGATAAACAAAAATGTATTACTGTTAAAAGTAAAAGCTAAAAGTCTCACTGGTCTAGAAAGACTCGTCTTGCAAAGGTAGATTTTTTTAATTAGTCTATTTTAACCAGGAAGCAACAGTAAGCAAAGCCAAGTTACAAGCCTTACGTTTAGCCTGACCGCAATGCCCTACAGCGGACACTGAAAAAATGGAGCATGGGGATTGATAAGATCAGTCTGTATGTGGGTTTCACTGGCCTCCTGGCATATCTGACCAAATGAGGTGTTACTGGTGGCACTTCAGCAAATGTATCTCTTCATCTCTCTCTCTCTCTAAAGATTTATCAATTCCTTTGACTCCCTTCTTTACTATTAGCCATCAAATCAACCTACACACAAGGTTGCAGCTTAGGCTTCCTTGCCTATGATATCAGACAATATAAAGGCACATTCAAAAGAATTAAGAAATGCCTGAAGAAAACATGGTTCGATTTAAAGGCTGAAGACCTTGACTGCTTGTCTTTGATTATTTACACCCACCGCACCAAAGCTACAAGGAAATTCAGAACTAACCAGTTGTACTGTAGCTTGGTGTTGCACTGTAATTTTTGTTAACCTATTTGAATATGTCTGTTCTTTCCAAAATTAAACAATTTTCACGGCATGCCTCATTTACTGTAATTAACAGTTACTCTCCAAGTCCTAATATGCAAACTGTCACATCCTTCTGGTCAAACACAATTAGAAATGGAACAGTTATGTACTTACTGTAGCATAACAACAGATCTTTGAGAGAATCTCTTTCCTCAGGCCGCACTCTTGGAACTAAACATGGGCGGCCCCATCTCTCCTCAGTTCCCTGCCGGAGATTATACTCGACGAACCTCTCTGTTGGGAACCAGGAGATCAGGCCTGCTGCTACCATAACAGGTGACTATGGGAGCTGAAAAAGGCAGGTAAGGATCAAAGCAATGCAGTAAATCTGTTGCCACAACCCTAAAGGGGAAAGAGGGTGGGATGACATGGCCCGATGAAAGAGATTCTCTTGAAGATCTACTATTACTGTAAGTACGTAACTGTTCTATCTTCGAGGATCTCTCTTTCATCAGGCCACACCTTTGGAACGAGTCCCAAGCAGTACCAAAAAATACTGACAGTCCGGGCAAATGGAACATGTGTGTTCATGACAGCAGGCCCTGTAATAAAGCCATGCCAGATCCTGCTCTTCTATGAGACACATTTTCCAGACTGTAATGTTTAGTGAAAGTGTGTACTGGGCTCCATGTGGCAGCTGCCCAGATCTCAGCAGCAGAAACACTGCAAAAACAAGCAACAAAAGTGGCCATGCCTCTTGTGGAATGACCACAAACCACTTCAGTAAGTTCCTTACCATACTTCCAATAACACATCGTAACAAAAGGTGCCACCCATTTGGACAGGCACTGTTTAGACACAGGGGCAAACAAAAGGCTGACAGGACGTTCTGCAGTCCTTGGTGCAGTTCACATAGTATCTGAGATTTCTATGTACATCTTAAGTATGGAGTAATGCTTCCCCTGGATTGGCATACTGTAGGTAGTACACTGCGAGGTGGATAGTTTGATTCAAAGTAAATTCATACACCACCAATGGTAAGAAGTTAGGATTTATATGCAAAGACACCCCGTCTTTATGGAAAATCTCAACTAAAATAATGCTTTCCATGAAAAGAAAGCGTAAGCCACAACTCACATCCGGCTCAGAATGAGCCAAAGTAGCTTCTGTAAAACAAAATTCAGGTCTCAGGCTGGGACTGAATTTCTAATGGGAGGTTTCATGTGTAGTGTACGTCTCTGAAAAGTATGAGATACCTCTAAATGAGCAACTGTACGTACCTCCACAGGGGCATGAAAAGCTGAAACAGTGACCAAATGCCCCTTAAGTGAGGAATATTGAAGACCAGAGTCTGAGAGGGACAGTAAGTGCTCCAACACTGCATTGACCAGGCAGATAAAGGGGTCCAATTGCTTAGAAGCGGCCCACAATGTAAACCACTTCCACTTCAAAGAATAAGTATGTCTGGTGGAGGGTTTTCTGGCAGCCACCAGAACATCAGCCACGTCAGGTGATGCTACAATCATGCCATGGCTGTTTTCAGAAGCCATGCATTCAGATGTAGGGACTTCAGGTCTGGATGGATCAGAGACTTCTTGTCCTGTTACAACAGACCCTTGCACAGTGGAAGAGATACTGGGGGTTCTACTGCCAACTGCTGTAGCAGTGCATACCGTATCTGTCAACGCCATAATGAAGCAATAAGGATGAGAGCTGCCCCCTCCATCTTCAATTGGAGTACTACTCTCTGTATTAGAGGGAAGGCATACAGCATCCTCCATTTCCAAGAGAGGGACAACACATCTCGCCAGAAAACTCCAGTCCCTGGAGTAAGCGAGCAAAAACACGGCAGTTTTGCATTGTGTGGGGATGCAAAAAGGTCCATCTCTGCGTGACCCCACCTTGTGAACATGCCTTCCACTACTGAGGTCAGCAGTTTCCATTTGTGAACCCTGGACTGTGACCTGCTTAATTTGTCCGCTAAGATTCTGAATGCTTGGGAGATGTATGGATGATAGCTCTAGAGCATGTTCCAGAGCCCAATACCATACTCTCATTGCTTCCCTGCATAATACTGTATATAGGAATGAATCCACCCTTGTTTGCTGATGTAATGCATCACACTGATGCCCATCTGTATTAACAGAGGACCTGGAGTCAGATGCTCCTGGAATGCCTAGAGACGGTATAAGACAGCTTTCATCTCCAGGATTCCATCCATTACATCAGTGCTTTCCTCTGGGGAGATGTAACAAGCACCTGCTGGTCTACTTCATTGTTCAACTGGTCCCTCTGGACTATAAAGATCTATTGGGGGATCTGCATATGCAAGTGGGCCAGTACCACTGTGGCAATGGTTGCCGCCATCAGCCCAAGCAGGCACAGCAAGATCCTGGTTGGTATATACTGACTGTTGAACACCACCTGTGCCTGAGCCATGAGACATTCAGCCCCGTCCAGAGGAAGGAATGCATGGCCATGAGCTGTGTCCAGGATTGCTCTATGTACTGCAGTTTTTGACAAAGGTTCAGAACTGACTTTGGTAGACTGACTGTTACCCTAAGGATGTCGAACAGTTTCCTAGTCTGAGCCAAGGTGTGTAGTAGTTGGTCAATGCCAATCATCCAGGTAGGGAAAAACATACAGGCCTTTCCAACAGAGGGTTCCTGCTACCAATCCCAAGCATTTAGTAAAGACCCATGGCACAGAAGAGAAGCCATAGGGCAGTATTCTAAACTGTCCAGAAGCCATTTGTCTGTGATGCTCTATATCCACTTACTCAGATGGAGGGAGAGACAGCCCCCCACAACCACCCCTGTGGGCAATGGTGGTTGGGGGATATATGGTTGCAAGTCAGGCCAAATCGGCGGAGAAGCTCTATTGGATCTACCACCTTTGCCGCCACCTTGCAAGGCACGGACACCCTTAACTCTGCCTTGTTGTCTACAAACCATTCCCCCTCCCTTTCCAGCAATGGGCTGAAGAAACTGATACCTGCACCACCTCTGCCTGGTGTAGGGTACAGGGAGTTGACTGATCTCAAGGTCATCCTGGAAGGCCTCTTAAATCTTCTTCAACATTGTATCTAGACAGTTTACTGCCTTTGAAAGGGGCATTTAACACTGCCTGCTGGACATCATTTGCAAAACCTGCTTCTCTAAGCCAACAGCAGTGCCTTAGGCAAATGCCCAATGCAGCTGCCCTGGATGCATCTGAAACATCACAGGCTGAGCATATTAAATGTTTAAGCAATGTTTTCAGTGTGTTGTAGACTGGTGTACTGAAGGTGCCAGGAAGGAGGGGCTATACCCCCTGTAAATCCAAGTATCAGAAAGGTTCTGGCACTCCAGAACACATAAATTACTAGGACACTATGTAGCTGCAAAAAACAGGTTACTCACCTGCAACAGTAGCTCTAGGAATGGTATATGATGTTCATCCACATATCTGGCAGTGTCCTTTTCCCTTTAAGACTCGCCAAAATGTCTTCAAGCTGGCTACTCCAACCCACTCAGGTGGTAACTCCCTTGGCACTGCTCCGTGACATCAGATCTTGCCTGCTGGAAACAAAATCAGTGTGCTACTTGCCAGGGGAGGACAGGTGGGTCAATGTTGATGAACATCATATACCACTCCTAGAAAGTACAGTTGCGTGCTTACCATAATGGTAGATCTTCGAGGGGCATCTCCTGCAGAAGGTAATATATTTGGGTCATCGCCAGAGGGCGCTTTGGTGCACGGCGCCTCTCTTCTAGTGTTTTTTTCCCAGGGGCCGCCCACATGACATCATCATTCAGCTCCTATACAAGAGTGGGCGGTCTCTGATATCTTCAGTTCCCTGCCAGATTCAGCTTGCTAAGGGAGGGCCGAGGTACCACAGGTACCCCTTCCCATATATATTTGGATCAGAAGCTGTTCTCTTAGAGAAGGAGGGGGATGGAGGGAAGGATCTTACCTGCTGCAAAAGAAACCCCTCGAAGATCTACCGTTACGGCAAGTACACAACTGCACTATCTTTCATGGGGATAATCTCTTGCAGCAGGTAATACACTTGGGATAACTCCCAAGCAGCAAACCCCAGGAAGGGTGGAAAGTTATGATAGAAGGCCTCGTAGGACAGCGTGACCAAAGGCCATCCTACAGCGAGAAGCAATGTCTAAATTGTAATGCTTCATGAAAGTATGTATTGTGGACCATGTGGCTGCATTGCAAATATCTATGATAGAAACCCCTTTGAATCAGGCTGCTGTAGCGGCCATGGTGCGGGTAATATGGGCTTCGACAGCTCCTTGTAATGGCTTGTTACATTTCTTGTAACAAAAGGTTATACAATGTGCCAGCTAGTTGGAGAGGGTCTGTTTAGTGACTGGGGAACCTTCCCTGGTTGAGGCAAAAGTAACAAACACCTGATGAGTTTTTCTAACAGATTTAGTACGAATAATATAATGTATCAAAATACGATGGACATCTAAGGTGTGTAGGAGGTATTCTCCCCTGATTAGAATGTTCAGGGTAATAAACTGGCAAGTCTATGGACTGATGTAAGGTGAGTTCTGAGACCACCTTAGGTAAACAAGAATGATTTGTTCAGAGAGCCACTCTGTCTTTGTGAAAGATTAGGTAAGGCTCTCTACACATTAGGGCAAGAAGCTCAGATATAAGGTGAGCGGAAGCGACAGCCACTAGAAATACTGTCTTCCAAGAAAGGAAGCAAACGTCGCAAGTGGCCGCTGGTTTGAAAGGTTCAAGGGTAATTTTTTCCAATAGGAAATTCAAGTCCCAGGGAGGGGTGGGTCATCTAATAGGAAGTTTAATGTGCAACATTCCTCAAGAACATTTTGGCAAGATGATGTTGATACAGTAGTCTCCCTTCTAAGGACTCATGGAAGGCCAAATGAACTTTAACAGAGGAGTAGCTCAAATCTGTCTCGGCAAGCGAGGCTAGGTAGTCCAATTCTTTAGTCAGTGGACATGAATAAGGGTCCAATGACTGGGATGCGGCCCATATGGAGAAGCATTTCCATTTAGCATTATAAGCTTCCCTGGTAGATGGTTTGTGTGAAGCCAACAGAATATTGGCCTCTGGTGAGGAGACTTGAAGATGGGCTATGAAAGCATCCTCAAGAGTCAAGCGTGAAGGTTTAATGACTTCTGGTTGGGATGAAGAAGGGTCCCCTGATCTCACCTGATCAGCAACGGAATGGGGTCTGCTACTAAGAACTGTTGAAGTAGGGGAAACCACACCTGCCGGGGCCACTGAGGGGTTACGAGGATCATGGTGGCAGGTCTGAGTTGCAGTTTAAGTAGAGTCCATTGCAGGAGTGGGACAGGACCAAAAGCGTATAAGAAGAGTCCTGTCCATGGTTGGGACAGGGCATCTATAGAGAGTCCCTTTCTGTTCGGGATAATGGAATAGTATCTGGGGAGTCGGTGATTGCCAGGGAAGACAAAAAGATCGAGGTGAGGGGTCCTCCATAATTGAAAGATCATCTGAAGAACTTCATGATGAAGTGTCCACTTGTGCGTGGAGGACTGGTGACTAAAAACGTCAGCCAGGGTATTGTGGCATCCCGGTAGATGGACAGCTATCAATGACAGACGTTGAAGTACGGTTTCCTGCCAAACCGCCATCGTCTCCCTGCAGAGGATGCAGGACTTGGTACCTCCTTGTTTGTTCAGGTAGTACACCACTGAAGTGTTGTCTGATTTGATCAGTTGAGGCCCCGAGGAGAGGTGGAGGCAGAAAGCCTGAATAGCAAGGTGTACTGCTCTCGTTTCCAGTAGATTTACATGAGGAGGAATGGAGAATTGAGGCCACCTGCCCTGTGTCCTGTAGGGACCCAGGTGTGCCCCCAACCATCGAGGGAAGCATCCAGGGTCAACGTCTAATGGGGAGGAGAGGACTGGAAGGGCATGCCTTGAGATAGGTTCGCACGATGTGTCCACCAGCCTAAGGCCGAACAGAGAAAGGGAGTGACTCTGATTCTCTCTTTGAAATCCCCTACTTTTTGCTGCCACCTATTCTGAAGTCCATTGAACTGGTCTCATGTGTAGACGAGCAAAGGCCATCATGGGGATGGCTGCAGCCATATGTCACAGAAGGCATAAAAGATGTCTGGCTGTGATAAATTGTTGAGTTTGTAACTGGGAAGCCAGAGATAGAAGCCTGTCTTGTCTCTCGGCATGGAGGTAAGCCCTGATGGAGGCGGTGTCCAGAACGGCTCCCTATATACTGGAGCGACTGGGTAGGAGTTGGATTGGATTTGGGCCAGTTGACTGTAATTCCTAGGGACTGGAACACAGTAAGGGTCACCTGGAGGGACAAAGGCAGAGAGTTTTCAGAGGCTGCTTTGATAAGCCAATCGTCTAGGTACAAGAAGAGGAAATGTCCGCCCTGTCTCAGGGCCGCCGCCACTACTGCTAGGTACTTGGTAAAGACTCTCGGGGTGGATGAGAGATCGAACAGGAGTGCCCGGATTGGTAATGTTGTCCTAGCAGGTAAAAGCGAAGGAACCAGTGGTGGGCGGGGTGGATGGAGATATATAGGTAGACATCTTTCACGTCTAATGCGCATAGCCAATCCCCTTGTTTTAACACCGGCATAACAGATGTTACGGTGACCATCTGGAACCTTTTGTACTGAATGTGTAGATTCAGTTGTCTGAGGTCTAGTATAGGAGTGAGAGCTCCAGTGCATTTGGGTACCAGAAAAAAATGGGAGTAGAATCCCTGATAGTACTCCAATGGAGGAACGGAATAGATGGCAGTCTTGTGAAGAAGTGCCTTAAGTTCCTCCTGAAGGATGGAAATATGGTCGAGTGGGTACTGGACACAGTAGTGGGGAGGCACTGAGGTGAGTTCCAGCATGTGCCCCATCCTTATGATCTGAAGCACCCACTCATCTGATGAAATCACCTGCCAGGCCTCTAAATGGAGGGTAAAGTGACCGCCTATGGCTTCTGAGACCTGGTGGAGGAAGCCCTGGCAATACCCCAGCTGGTCACTGGGAAGTGGGCTAACTGGGTCCACCTGGGGGGGTAGGAGCGGGGATCCTTAGAGGTAGGAGTGGCAGTCTTGGAAGAAGGCTGGGAATGACCTTGGACTCCATCTTTGTAGGTGCCTTTATGTTTACCGCTTCTCTTTGATTGCAAAGAGGACTGGGAGCGGTACTGGTAGGATGGCTGTGAGGTATGATACATGCTATGCACTGTACGTAAGGTCCAATCTGAGGCTTGTAAATCATCCAGAAGTGTTTTGGTGTCTGGACCAAAAAGTTTAGACCCATTAAAAGTGGCATTTACCACTTTATGTTGTATATCTGGTGTAAATCCTGATATACATAACCAAGCGTGGCGTCTCAGGGTAATCCCCATAGCCGACACTCGAGCAGAAGTATCCAACGCATCATATCCTGAGCGGGGGAGGTGTCGGGAGATGGAATTGCCAGTGTAAACTGTTGCCAATAATTGGTCCTTCTCCCGAGATTTAGGGAGTTTATTGACTAATTGTATAGCACAGGACCAGAGGGGCATGTTGGTATTTAACCATGTGTCCTATATAATTTAGAATTCTAAGATTCATGGTACCCGCCTGGAATACCTTCTTCCTGAGGTAGTCGAGTCAGTAGGACTCCTTATCAGCGGGTAGTGAGCTCATGTGTTTTGGTTGTTTGGTATGATCATGAGCTGCAGTTATCACCACTGAATCCACTTTGGGAGAAGCAGAAAGAAAAGGATGGTCAAGAGGAACCTGGTAAAGGCAATCCGCCTTTCTAGGGATGGCCGAACAGCTGAGGGTTGGTTCCAGGCCACCAGTACAGCATTTTGATAAGTCTGTATAAGTGGGGGTACCACTACGACAGGCTTTTCAGGCAGTATGAGATAAACTGCCATATCCTTTATTTGTTTATCATGTTCCATAGTTGAAAATCCCATGATTTTCTGAATTTGGACCATCATCTCGTGAAAGGATGGGCCATTAGGAGGAGAAGCAGCTGCATTTCGGGAGACATCCTTATGCAAGCAGGAAACAGTAGTAAGAGAGGATGAGGGACAAGAGTCCAGTTCCTGCAGGTTAATATTCTCCATATCTCTGGGAAAACCTTACGGAAATTCTGCTTCATGTGAAAAATACTCTTCCTCATAGGAGGGAGGGGACCAGGGTGGAGAAGATTCCCTGTCACCTTGGAAGCGCTTAGGTGGAGGGGTAGGAGAACAGGAAGGGTGACCCACCTCCCCTGCAGTGGGAGGTTGAGAATGCCTTATCACTTCTAGAACCAGTTATACCACTGTGGCTACGTCCAATGAAGTAGTAGTAGAGGGCGGAGTAGGGGATTTCTAAGAAACCAGAGGGATTGTCAAAGAAATAGGATGTGAGGTATAAACAGGTCTAGCCCATGGGTGGTAGAAACCAGAGTCTCTGTCCCTGTCCGACTGGTGCCTGTGAAAGCATGGTTGCAAAGGAGAAGGAGAAGCAACAGAATGAGCAAAACCAGTAGTTCTCCCCATAAAAACCTGGCCCGTCATCGACAGGGCAGCAAAGGAAGATGCATTGGAATGCTTACAAGAAGACGTCGTCGACAGGAAACGAGTCCCCATCGACAGGACGTCGACAAAACCTATATAGGGTTTGATAGAAACTGCTGAAAGGATGCCAGACAGTGCCATAGATGACAGAGTGTAAACTCTTGTCAATGAGGAAGCAGTTCTGGAGGGCATCGTCGATAGTGGAGCACCTGTTATGGTGACCATCAACAAGCGTCTGCCCGATGAGGATGATTTATCCTTGTCACGATTATTTTTCTTGTGTGAAGCTGTAGTAGGGGGCTCCTTGGGATGTGGCCCCCTTCTTCAAGAGAGAGAATTTCTGCTCCATGAGGTGAGCTTCAGTCTCCTATAGTCTTCGTCGATGGGTTGCCCAGTTCAGTTCCTGGCAGTGTTTGCAGGAGATGGTGTCATGTGTGGGACCCAGACACTTACAGAAATGGTGTAGTTATCGTAACGGTAGAGCTTCCTACTACAACAACATGACCGAAATAGTGCTGACTTGCTTGTAGATTCTTTGGACAGTCATCGATGAAGATTGGAAACAGGGAAAGTCCATTTCCAGCTCAAGTTCTCGTTGCTGACTGCTGCTCTATGCACTAACTGCTGCATGCAAGCTGAAGACGGCAGGAAAATGAAGTGAGGATACCAGGGACCGCCCATTAATACAGGAGCAGAATGATGATGTTATGTGTGGGCGGCCCCTGGAAAAAGACTGCTAGAAGAGAGCTGCCATGCACTACAGCGCCCCCTGGAGACGACCCAAGTGTATTACCTGCTGCAAGAGATTATCCCTGTGGAAGATCTACTGTTACAGGTGAGTAACCTGTTTTTCTAGGGAAGTAGGTAAGATGTTCGAGCCACACTTCTGCAAGACTCCTAGCAGTTTTCCTGGGAGGAGGGGGCAAGGTGCACACCCCCCTACTTAGAGAAGAGAGATTGGAGAACTGAGGTCCCAAAACCAGCATCCTAGCATGACTCAAGGTCAATGTGATAGTGGGAAATTAAGGTGTGTGCTGACTTCCAAGTAGAAGCCAGACAGATTTCCTGGATGGGGACATCCCTGGAAGCAGCCACCAAGGCGTTATGACAAGTGTAATGAGCTCTAGCCCTATGGGAGGTTCTCTACCTGCCAACCTACAGCAGAGGTCAGTGCAAGATACAATCCCATCTGCCAATCATCCACTTAGCTGCCAGTCTGCCAGTTGCGGCTTCAGCGTAGGTGATAAATAACTGGTGAATCACCTGGTTAAGGTGAAAATCTGACACAACCTTCGGGAGGAAATCTTATCACCTCGGTCTTATTTGCATTTAGCTTATATCCAGCTAAAGCTTCTATTTCCTGAAGGAGAGAGAACAGTTCTGGTAAAGAAGTCTCAGTGTGGGCCAGGTAGAACAACAGGTTATCCGCATAAAAGGCCGTTTTGTGTTCCGTGTCTAAGTATGTAAATTCTGTGATTGAGGTGTTGTCTCCGATTGTTTGTGCTGAGGTTCCGCATAAAGGGCGAACAACAGGGGTGAGAGAGGGCATCCTTGACAGCTGCCCCATTTCAAAGGGAAGCATGCCGAAAAGGTGCCACTAACTTTTATCACTGCATGTAGGTATCAATATAACTTTGTGATTATGTCCCGAAAGTCAAAGGAAAATTAAAAGCTTCTAGGATATGTCGTAAAAAAAGCCACGACACCCTATCAAATGCCTTTTGAGCTTCTATGCTAAGTAGTAATAAAGGAGTTTGTTGTTTACGGGCTTTTTCTGCTGCCACTGATTCTGAAGACTAGACTGTTCTCATGTGTAGGTGGGCAAAGGCCACCATGGAGATGACTGCAGCCATATGTCCCAGAAGGCATAAGAGACATCTAGCTATGATAAATTGCTGAGTTTGTATCTGGGCAGCCAGAGACAGAAGTCTGTCTTGTCTGTTGGTAGGGAGGTAAGCCCTGGTGGAGGCAGTGTCCAGAACAGCTCTTATATAGTGGAACAGCTGGGTAGGAGTTGGATTGGATTTGGGCCAGTTGACCATAATTCCTAGGGACTGGAACACAGCAAGGGTCACCTGGAGGGACAAAAGTAGAGAGGTTTTCGAGTCTGCTTTTATAAGTCAATCGTCCAGGTACGGGAAGATGAAATGTCCGTCCCATCTCAGGGCTGCCGCCATTACCACAATGTACTTGGTAAAAACTCTCGGGGCGGATGAGAGACCGAATTGGAGTGCCCAAAATTGGAAATGTTGTCCTGGCAGATAAAAGTGAAGGAACCAGTGGTGGGTGGGGTGGATGGGGATATGCAGTCATCTTTCATGTCTAATGAGCATAACCAATCCCCTTGTTTTAACATCGGCATAATGGATGTTAAGGTGACCAACTGGAACCTTTTGTACTGAATATGTAGATTCAGTTGTCTGAGGTCTGGTACAGATCTGAGATCTCTAGTGTGTTTGGGTACCAGAAGAAAATGGGAGTAAAATCCCTCATGGTACCCCAATGGAAGAACTGGATTGATGGCATTCTTGTGAAGAAGCACCTGAAGTTCCTCCTTAAGAATGGAAATATGGTGTGGGTGGGTAATGGATAGAGTGGGGGGGGTGAGGGGGAGGCACTGAGTTGAGTTCCAGTGTGTGCCCCATCCTTATGATCTGAAGTACACACTCATCCGATGTTATCTCCAGCCAGGCCTCTAAATGGAGGGCAAAGCAACCACACATGGCTTACAAGGCCTGGTTGAGGAAGCCCGGGCAATGCCCTAGTTGGTCACTGGGAAGTGGGCTGACTGGCTCCACCTGGGGGTGGGGGGTGGGAGCAGGAGCCCTTAGCGGTAGGAGCGGCGGTCCTGGAAGAAGGCTGGGAATGACTACGGAATCTGCCTCTGTAGGTGCCGCTATGTTTACCACTTCTCTTTGATTGAAGAGAGGTCTGGGAGCAGTACTGGTAAGATGGCTGTGAGGTATGGTATATGCAATATACTATACACAAGGTCCGAACCTGAGGCTTGTAGATCATCCAGAGGTGCTTGGGTACCTGGACCAAAATGCTTAAATCCATTAGAAGGGGCATTTACCACTTTATGTTGTATATCTGGTGTAAATCCTGATACACGCAACCAAGCGTGGCGTCTCAGGGTAATCCTCGTGGCCAACATGCAGGCAGAAGTATCCACCGCATCATACCCTGAACGGAGCAGGTGTTGGGAGATGGAATTGCCAGTGGAAACTGTTGCCAATAATTGGTCCTTCTCCTGAGATGGAGGGAGTTTACTGACTAGTTCTATAGCCGAGGACCAGAGGGTACGTTGGTATTTAACCACGTGTCCTATATAATTTAAAATTCTGAGATTCATGGTACCCACCTGGAATGCCTTCTTCACGAGGTAGTCGAGTCAGCGGGAGTCCTCATCAGTGGGTAATAAGCTCATGTGTTTTGGTCATTTGGTACGATCATGAGCCACAGTGATCATCACCGAATCCGCTCCAGGGGAAGTAGAAAGGAAGGGATTGTCAAGAGGAGCCTGGTAAAGGTGATCAGCATTTCTAGGGATGATAGCACAGCTGAGGGTTGGTTCCAAGCCACCAGTACAGCGTTTTGATAAGTCTGCATAAGTGGGGGTACCACTACTACAGGCTCTTCAGGCAGTTCTAGACAGTCTGCCATATCCTTTGTTTATCATGTTTCATATTTGAAAATCCCATGATTTTCTGAATTTGGACCATCATCTCATGAAAGGATGTGTCATCAGGAGAAGAGGCAGCTGCATGACAGGAGACATACTCATACAAAGAGGCGATAGTACAAACACCGGGATGGGGACAGGAGTCCAAGTCCTGCAGGTCAATATCCTCCAGATCTCTGGAAAAACCTTCTGGAAATTCTTTCTCATCTGAAAAATACTCTTCCTCATAAGAGGGAGGGGACCCAGGTGGAGAGGGTTCCCTGTCACCTTGCAAACGATTAGGTGTAAGGGTAGGAAAACGGGAAGGGCAACCTGCCTCCCCTGCAGTGGGAGGTTGAGAATGCCTCATCACTTCTAGAACCTGTTGTTCCACTGTGGCTACGTCCAATGAGGTTGTGGTAGAGGGTGGGGTAGGGGGCTTCTGGGAAACCACGGGGATTGTGGATGAAATAGGATGTGAAGTATAAACAGGTCTAGCCCCTGCATGGTAAAGACCAGGATCCCAGTCCCTGTCCAACTGGCCCCGTGAGAGAATGTTGTGAAGGAGGAGGGGCAGTAGAAATGTCAAAACCAGTAGTTCTCCCCCATGAAAACTTGACCCGTCATCGACAAGGCAGCAAAGGAAGAGGCATTAGTATTCTTAAAAGTAGATGTCAGTGGGAAACAAGTCCCTGTCAATGGGACATCGATGAAACCTACATAGGGTTCCATAGAAACTGCTGAAAGGGCACCAGAAAGTGTTGTCGAGAGAGGGTGTAAACTCCCATTGATGAGAAAGCAGTTCTGGAGGGCATCATCGACGGTGGAGCATCTGTGATGGTGGCCGTCGACAAGTGCTTACTAGATGAAGATGATTTATCCTTGTCACGTTTATGCTTCTTCTGTGAAGCTGTAGAAGGGGGCTCCTTGGGACGGGCCCCCCTTCTCCAAGAAAGACAATTTCTGCTTCATGAGGGGAGCTTCAATCTCCTGTAGCCATCATCGATGGGTTGTCTGGCTGAATTCCTGGCAGTGTTTGCAGGACATGGTGTCGTGTGTGGGACCCAGACAACTAACACAAATGGTGTGGTTGTCGTAACGATAGATCTTCCCACCGCAACGACATGAACGAAATAGTGCTGACTTGCTTACAAATTCTTTGGACATTCATCGATGAAGATTGGAAACAGAGGGAAATTCTGTTCCCAGCTTAAGTTCTCGTCAATGACTGCTTCACTTAGCACTAGCTGCTGCAAGCGAACTGAAGATGGTGGGAAAATGTACTGAGGATACCAGGGACCACCCACTCTTATACTGGAGAAGAGTGATGATGTCATGTGTGGGCAGCCCCTGGAGAAAGACTGCTAGAAGAGAGCTGCCATGCACCACAGCGCACTCTGGTGATGACCCAAGTGTATTACCTGCTGCAAGAGATTATCCCAGCAGAAGATCTACTGTTACAGGTGAATAACCTGTGTTTCTAGGTACATGGATATCCACACTTTCTGGCAGACTCCAAGCAGATGTCTGGGAGGAGGGAGGCAAGGCGCACACCCCCTACTTAGGGAACAGATATTGGAGAACTGAGGCCCCCAAATCAGCATCCCGGCGTGACTTGTGGTCAGTGTGGTAATGGGAAATGAAGGTGTGTGCTGACTTCCATGCAGCAGCCCTGCAGAGTTCCTGGACAGGGTTGTCCCTAGAAGCAGCCACTGTCACAGTGGTATGGCGGGTGGAATGAGACCTTAGCCTTCCGGAAGGCTCCCTACCCACCAACCTATAAGCAGAGATCAATGCAGGACATGATCCACCTGCCAATCGTCTACTTGGCTAAAGGTCTGCCAGGTGCAGCTTCAACCCAGGTGACAAACAGCTGGCGAACCTCTCCCTGAACTCCAGCAGTGTGCTCTCTGTAATAAGCGTGCGCTCACCTCAGGTCCAAAGTATGGAGCCTGTGTTCAGCCTCTGAGGTGTGATTCAGGAAGAACACTGGTAGAGTCATCACCTGGCTCAGGTGAAACACCGACACAACCTTCGGGAGGAACTTTGGGTTAGGGTGCAGGACAACCTTGTGCTGTGAAAGACCAGGTAAGGAGACTCCACCGAGAGTGCCTGGAGCTCACAGATTCTTCTGGCTGACGTGATAGCCACCATGAAGGCGGTCTTCCATGACAGGTGAGACATGTCACTCCTGTGCACTGGGTTGAATGACTTGCCCATGAGCTTTGCCAAAATCAGCAACAAGTCCCACGTGGTGGTGGTTCACGCACCGAAGGGGAAATGTGGGCTAAGCCTTTAAAAAAGCACCAAACCACCTTCTCCTGTGCCACTGACCGCTGACAAGCCCAAGCCCGGTAAGCAGAGATGGCATCTTAAGGGTTGTCGACTGAAGTCCCCCTTGGGAGAGGGATCACAGGTAGTCCAAAATGCTACTAGCCACAGGATAAGTCGAAGGGTCCAACCCCTTGCCCTGACACCAAATGGAGAATCTCTTCAATTTGAAGGCACAGCATTTTCTGGTCGATTCCTTTCTAGACGCCTCCACAACAGTGAGGACATCTTCAAAGTGGCTCAAAGCCTGGAACTCTAGCCACTCAGGAACCATGCTGCCAGGTGCAGGAATTGAAGGTCTGGGTGGAGAACCTTCCCCTGACTGATTGACAGCAGGTCCAGGCGTATGGGAAGACGATTCAGGAGCATGTTGCTGAGGCTGAGGAGACTGGGGTACCAAAACTGGCAGGGCCAGTCAGGAGCCACAAAGATCACCTGTGCCTTGTCCCTCCTGACCTTGAGTAAAACCTTGTGGATCAAGGGAAGTGGAAGGAAGGCACAGAAGAGGCCTGGGGTCCAAGGCTTTGAGAAAGCATCTCCCTGAAGCATTCCCTCTTGAGGGGGGGGTGGGCACAAAACAGCCCCAGCTTTGTGTTCTCCCTTGAGGTGAACAGATCCACCTGAGGGGTGCCCTACTGGGAGAACAGACTGTGAACTACCTCCGGATAGAGGGACCACTTGTGAGACGCCTCGCCCACCCGGCTGAGGGTGTCCACCAGCTAACTTGAGGCTCCTGCCACATGGATGGCTAGGAGATCTGCCTCCAGGTTGTGCACAGGGGTCCAAATGTCGAGGGCTTCCTTGCACAGGGGCAGAAAGTGCATTCTGCCTTGT
Organism: Neoceratodus forsteri; assembly: GCA_016271365.2. Classification (NCBI taxonomy): domain Eukaryota; kingdom Metazoa; phylum Chordata; order Ceratodontiformes; family Ceratodontidae; genus Neoceratodus; species Neoceratodus forsteri. The sequence continues at coordinate 323,494,088 of CM028135.1, forward strand.
TTGTTGAGGTAGTACATGGTCATGCTGTTGTCCGTCTGGACTTGGACCACTTGACCCTGAACAAAATGAGCAAAGGCAGTCCGCACCAGCCGGACTGCTCGGAGCTACAGCAGGTTGATGTGGCACTGGGATTCCTGAGGGGTCCAGAGCCCGTGGACTCTGTGTTCCCCCAGATGGACACCCCAGCCCATGAGAGGGGCATTGGTCATCAGGATGACCACAGGTTTGGGGCAGACAAATGGGATCCCTTCCTGCAGGTGCTCTGGGACAAGCCACCACTGGAGGGTGTCCCACATCCTCTGGGTCACAGTGACCAGCTTGTCAAAGTGAGCTTTGTGGTGAGACCACTGGCTGGCCAGCTCCCTTGCAGGGAGCGCATATGCCAATGGGCCCAATTGGACCATGCTGATGCAGGCCGACATGTAACCCAGAAGGTGCAGAAAGTCCTGGGCAGGGTGCAAGTGCCCAACCAGAAATGATTGGGCAAAAGAGGAGAGAACCTCCACCCTGTCTGCCAGGAGCAGAGCTCTGGCTCGGCACGAGTCGAGCTCTGCCCCAATGAAACTGATCACCTGCAAGGGCACGAGTTCCAACTTGGCCTCACTGACTAAGAGGCCAAGGTCAATGCAGGTCTGGAGGGCCAGTTCCTTGAACTGCTCCACCTCCTGCCTGGAATGACCTGCTATCAGTCAGTCATCCAGGTAGGGGTAAACCGCAAATCCCTCTGCACCTCAGGTAAGCTGCCATCATTGAAAAAAAAACAAAAAACAGCAGCACTCCAGGCTCAACATTTGGATAAAAAAAAATATTTTATATGTTTTACTTTTGACAAGCGTCTGCTACCTGGAGCCCTTAGGATCCTTCTGCACAGATGTCACAGAATCCTAGGTGGCATTGGAATTCTCAATACATTGGAGGTAACCCTCCACACCGGGCCCAAACAGGTCAGTGCCCAGGAATGGAACGTCTGCCAGCTTGTGCTGAGTGTCTGCCAAGAAGGTCGAGATCCGCAGCCAAGCCCTACGGCGCATGGCAACTGCAGCAGCCACTGATAAGGCAATGGAAACCCCAGATCCAGAGTCATCTGAAGTTCCTGCTTGGCCACAGCCCGGCCCTGGTCCCAGACCTGCTTGACCGTGGTTTGGAGGTCCATGGATAGGTGAGGAATCACCTCATCCAGAAAGGTCAGAAGGGCATGGGAGAAGTGTGGCATCATGACAGCCGAGCTCACCTGGCGGAGGCCGAGAGAGGAGGCAGCATAAACTTTTTAGCTGTGTGGTCCAGTATCTTGGACTCCTTGTCCGGCGGCTTGTCGATGTCCCCCATAGTGCCCGAGCACTGAAAAACGGAGTCAGCCACCAACCCTCGGCCGAGGGGTGCTCTGTGAACCCTGACAGGGTGCCGGTGGGACACCGCATATTTGCGGGCATCTGGGCAGAGGGTACAGGGCAGGATGTGGGGCACTGCCAAAGCTCCGGGGATGGGCCGACAATGGCCTCAGCCACTAGGAAAGTTTCCGAAGAGTCCCCTTTGTCCAGAATTTCTGTGAGGGGATAGTGAGCCTGCTTCTGGATGGGCTCCAGTTTCACCCCCATGGAATCGGAGATGAGACGGAGGATACCCATGAAGGAAGTGGGCCCTTCCTCCTTCGAGAAATCCTCCACGGACTCCACGTCGACAGGATGGGAGTGCAGTGAGGAATCCTAAGACTTGAAGAGTCCGCATAAAGCAGCTGACCACTTGAATCACCCTTGACCCACCGGACAGTCAAGCATGAGGGTGACCGACAGCCAATGGAAAGCCCCTTAGCCAGCCGAGACTCCTTAGAGTGCCGGTCGGTGGCTGCTTGGGCAACGGCTCTAACACAATCAGTGAGGAGGCCAGCATCGGCTAAGCCGAGAGGGTCCTGACCAGCTCTTCTGCGGGAGGGAAAGTCTCGACAGACCCCAAGGAGGGAGTCGGCATCAGCCTGTCAGGTGACAGCCAAGTGAGGGCCAGTGTGAGAGCCGGGGTCATCTTCAGATTGGCCACCACTAGCTGTTGCCATATAAGGTCTTCATAGCGCCAACGCAACTTGCGCCAAAGCCTCTCCTCACCCGAGCAGGACAAAGGCAATGAATAACAACAGTGCCGCTTCCCATGGCGTCGAGAGCAGGAGCACCAATGACGGCAGAAGTTGCCTCACACACTGGAGGAGAAAAACCGTCTCGGCCACCGGTGGTGCTGACGGGGGATCTCGGAGGGAACAGGGAAGTGCCGCGGCTCCTCCTGGTCTTGGTCAGTGTCAGAAGGGATCTGCTCAGCAGACTGAGCAGCCCCTTCTGAAGTCACTGGCAGGATCGGAGTCCTGAAAGGAGAACTGTCAGCCTCTACAGATGACAACCGGTTGATAGGGTCGAGAAAGATCTCAGCCGACTTTATCGGTCGGCGTCTCACCCAACTGGCCTGATGAGGTCTCCGTGAAGCCAGCGGCCAAGGCCGCGGTTTCGACCATGGTCAAAACCTGGGAGTCCTGAGACCGAGAACATTCCCGGTCCCAAGAATATTAACAGTGAGTCTTCTCTTTTTCTGTCTGACTCCTCCTTGTGACAGCAGGAGCTGTACGAACCCGAAGGGCCCAGACCCTTAGTCGGAAGGGACTGGCACAGCTCATTGAAGGAGCCGGAAAAAGTGGAGCCTAATTGGAGCGGAACGAAGACAGAAGTCGAGGAGGACTGCGTGGCAGCCCGAGTTACCCCCTCCTCAAAGGCCGTATGCTGTTCCAACAGCAGCCGTGGAGACCACCCAACAGGAATCCTTAGATTTGACCAGTAGATGTCATTTTTCTGGGCCGCCCAACTTAAGGTGGGCTAGGCGGTCCTCGAGGTCCGTCACATAAAATGACCGGCAAATATCACAGGCCTGGGTGTTGTGATTGTGGCCCAGGCAGTAGACGCACGTGGCATGCGGGTCAGTACGCAACACCTTTTGCCCGCATGGGCACTGGCGAAATCCAGGTGCGGACTTATCATCCATAGCGGTTGCGATCGAAGATCGAACAGAAGACAACTCATAAGAGTTTAAAGTTTTGGAAGTAAATCCAAAGATTCAAGGACTAGGGCCTACTCACCGTGGGAGTGGTAAGGAGGGAACCTGCAGACTGGACGGGCCTTGCAGTCCTTATTTGCCGTCAACTTCTATGTTTCTATGAAAGGAAGATCTGGCATCATGGGGCGGAGCCAAGGGATATACCACCCAGGTGGTCGGGAGGAGCCAGCTTGAAGACTTTCCGGCAACTCTTAAAGGGAAAGGACACTGCCAGAACATGTGGAAAAGTACACCATATCCACGTCCCTAGAAGTATTAGTTATCTATACAGTTTGAAAACAATATTGATTCTTAATTCTGATCATTTTAATTTTTCAGTTTTATTAGGGTTGTAACCATTGTGCACAGCTCATTTACAATGGTGACCCATAAAAAGCATAAACAATTACCATAAATAATTACACACAGCAAATAACACAATCTTGCATACAATTCACATAAAACAGGGAGGTATGCTACAGATAATAGATCTGCATATGTTCTTGGAGCAAGGATACAAATATACTAAACAAAAAGTTACAGGCAATTTGCAAGGTTTTTTATGGAGACATTCTATAGGAAATATCAGTATAAAGGACAGCTTTTTTTTTTTTTTTTCGAATTACGTTTATTTACCTTCCTTGTTGAACATTCTCCAGCGACTTCTTGAGCCCCCAGTCTCTAACTCCTGTTGTGCCCACCTTACTCTGCACCACCTAGCCTGGCACATCCCCCAGGACTGAACCCTCCAGGGAAGGGCCGCCCTATCCGCCCAGGGTGCTCTTTCTATAGGATTGAGCTCCAGGCTGGGGAGCATAATGGAGGTGTAGCTGACCTTGGGAGTGTGGACCAGAGGGGAAGGCGCTTGTGCTATTGGTGAAGGGGTGTTTTTTGTTTTTTTTTTCTGTGTGTGTTACGCCCTCCCTCGAACTCGGATATACAATGGCATCTGGTGACGCCCGCCACAGCTCCGCCCCCTACTGTGCTGCCATGATGTGCCAAGTGCCTCCGGTCTCCCCCGGGGGCCACTGCTGTGCTGGGCAAGCCTGGATCCCTCCCCAGAGAGAGGACAGCTGTCCTCTGGACACTCAATCCTCTCTCTCCCCCCTGCCGACCCCCGGCGGCCCGGGCTCGTTCCCAAACCTGGGTCACCGGCCAGGCGTGAGTTGCAGCATCCAGTGCCTCAACCCTCAGCACCACCTGGCCGGGCAGGATAAAGTACAGTCATGTAAGAACTTACCATAACAGTCTTCAAGAGAATCTCTTTTATCAGACCACACCTATGTAGTTATGACCGTCAGGTGCTAGGACCACACAGAAACTTTTTTGCTAGCAGTCTACTAGGGCCACCCACGGTTACATCAGATGTCGACGTCCTACACTACATAAACATGGGCGCCCCTGTGCACTCCTCAGTTCCCTGATGGAGACTATACTCAAAGGGCCTCCTCCTGAGGAGCTGAGGGAGAGCTAAAGGTTCCTACTACCAAGCAAGGTAGAAGAGAAGGTATACCATCCAGGAAGGAGAGGCAGTAACGAAGAAACTTGGAGTCCAAGGGGGACGGAGAGTAGGACAGCATCGCCTGATGAAAGAGATTCTCTCGAACATCTCCTGTTACGGTACGTTCTTACATAACTGTACTATCTTCTTCAAGGGTATCTCTTTCATCAGGCCACACCTATGGAATAAGTCCCAAGCAGTACTGACAGAGAGACAGTCTGGGTGGCTGGGGACTATAGGCCTAAGAAAGGAGGCCTTGAAGCACAGCCAGGCCAAAGCCTGCCCTTCTTCTAGAGGCCATGTCCAGACAGTAGTGTTTAGTGAAAGTGTGGACAGTACTCCAAGTTGCAGCAGCACAAACTTCTGCAGCTGAAACATTCCTGAATCAGGAAACAGAAGTGACCATGCCTCTGGCTGAATGGGCATGAACAACTCAAGGAAATTCCATACAATACCTTCCTGTAACCAAAAGTAATACAGCTAGCCAGCCATTTGGATAGGCACTGCTTAGAACGGGGGCGAAAGAAACAAAAAGCTGTGAGGACTTCCTGCATTCCTTCATATGGTAACGTAGTATCTGAGTACCCTATGTACATCGCATGTATGGAGCAATGCTTCCCCTGGGTAGGCATGCTCTGGAAAGTAAACTGGCAAGTACATGGTTTGATTAAAAGTAAACTCAGACACCAACTTTGGAAAAAACTTAGGGATGGTACGCAGACACCCTGTCTTTGTGGAAAATCAAATAAAGAGGCTCACACAAGAGCCGGAAGCTAGGAAACCCTTTGAACAGAAGTAATAGCAACTAAAAATAATGCTTTCCATAACAGAAAGCATAGCTTGCAAGTCACAGATGACTCAAAGGGAGCCAAAGTTAGCTCCTGTTACACAAAATTTAAGTCCCATGATGGGACTGGATTGCCGACGGGAGGCTTCAAATGTAAAATGCCTCTCAGAAACGTATGGGACACCTCCAGTTGTGCAACCATATGGCCATTAATAGGCATGTGGAAAGCTGAAACAGCAGCCAGGTGCACTGTAATAGAAAAGTATTGCAGCTCAGTGTCTGAGAGGGAAAACAAGTACTCCAGAATCTGATTCACTAGACAAGTGAAGGGATCCAAGTGGTGGGAAACAGGCCACAGAGCAACATGCTTTCACTTCATCAAAAAAGTGGCTCTGGTGGAAGGTTTTCTAGCAGCCATGAGGACATCAGTCACATTTTGAGACAATCCAAATATATCCATGGCTATGTCTTCAGGAGCCATGCATGAAGATGGAGGAACAGAAGATCTGGATGGACCAGGGTGCCCCATTCTTGTGATAGCAAGCCTTTGCACAGCAGTAGAGGTACTGGAGGTTCCACCACCAACTACTGCAGTATGGGGAACCAGACCTGATGAGTCCAGAAGGGAGCTACAAGTATCAGAGTCAATGCCTCCATCTGGAGCTTTAACAGCATCCTCTTAATTAGAGGGAAGGGAAAAAAGGCATAGAGAAATCTCCCTTTCCAAGAAAAGGACAACATATCTCACCAGAAAACTACAGGCCCTGGAGCGAGAGAGCAGAAAAACAGCAGTTTTATGTTCAGTGGAGAATGCAAAAAGGTACAACTCAGGATGACCCCATCTGTCAAAAAGGTCTTTTTTTTTTTTTTATTTATTCTTTGTTAGTGAACTCGACGTTTCAGTAGCAGAGTTAGTGTTCGATTAGCTTCCAACATAGTCATTTCCAGTTGGTCTGGCTTTATAGTTTCACATACGGACTGCGAGGCGAGCGGTGATTTCATGAAGGTTATGCACGAGGGCTACCCACAAATGGCAGATGTTGGTAGCCCTCATTAGCATAATTCCTTCGTAGGAAGTCACCCGAGGTGCGCCGTAGATGTCCGCTCATGGTCTGTCGCCATGATGGAGCGAGCGGATCTTTTCTTTTAAAATTCCAGGGCACCAGGTACTAAAAAACATTATTTTATGTTGAAAGCCCTAATCGGGCATTTCTGCAGCTGCTGCTGCATGGAGGGACTCAATCGGAGTTTCCCTTTATCAATCGGGTACTTTAACCACAATGGGGTTACAATTTTAAATATATGCATTTACACATATTAATTCAATACAAATTCCACATCAACTACTCACATCTTTCACAACTTACAAATTATTATTAATAGATGTTACATTTAGCTTATTCATGCCGGCTACTACATCTTCAATAAAATCACGTTCCGCATAGTCACCTCCTGATCTCCTCAGTTCAAGTTAGGGGCCCTGGATTCTAAAGAAATGGGGCAGGGAGGTCCCTCCTAAGTGGTCCATTAGGAAAGCGGCTCAGAACCAGTCCCCAGCCACATCTGCCACCTTGTCCATCTTCGAGTATAAGTTTGCATTTTTTGATTGATCTTAAATGTTAGTTCTTCAACTTCCACAATTTTCTGTACCACCTGTGTCCAGGTGTGTATAGTGGGGGGCTCTGGTCTCAGCCAGAGACGTGTAATAACTTTATGTGCAGCTGTGAGGAGAATGGCCCATAGATAGATCGAGTCAGCCCCCCTCAGACCCTCTGGAGGTTCTCCCAATATTACATTAGGCCAGTCCAGGGGGCCATCCATCACAGCTGCACATAAAGTTATTACACATCTCTGGCTGAGACCAGAGCCCCTCACTATACACACCTGGACACAGGTGGTACAGAAAATTGTGGAACTTGAAGAACTAACTCCTTACTATTGACCAAGGTCTCACATTCAAACAACATGTGGACCAAGTCACGAGAACAATCCATGCAAAACTAGGATTACTGTATCTGCTCAAGGAATCGCTGACCCCAGAAGCTAGGATTGCTATAGCAAATAGTGTCCTACTTCCAACTCTAACTTATGCTGCCCCGGTCATTCAGGGTATCGCAAAGCTTGAGCTTGGTAGGCTACAGACCCTATACAACAAGGTGGCCCGCTTTGCAACCTCATTCCCCGCCAGGAGCCACCACTGCAGGGCGATGGCGAAGCTTAATTGGCCAACCTTTGAATCTCGCCTCAGTTACTCTGTACTCTGCCTGGCAAAGAAGATAATTAGCCCCTCGCCTCCCCAGAATCTTGGGGGACTCCTTACTGCAAAACTAAACCAGCGTAGCCTTAGATCCTCGGCCACACGCTACTGGATGTCCCCAAGGTCAGGACTAAGGCAGGACAAAAATCATTCTCTCATACTGCTCCTTCCTTGTGGAATGACCTCCCTGTGGAGATTCGGGACACCCCATCACTGCCGTGCTTCCGCACTAGACTCAAGGCCCATTTTCTATCAACAAGCGTATGCCACTGCCTCCGCCCCTGACACTATTGCAACTACCACTGCAAACTGTTCATCTAACTATAAGTGTTAGCCCCTAACAATGTATGCACTATTGCTTTCCTTCCCTAATCTGAACCTATTAATGCTCCTGAACTAGGCTTACCAAGGAAATCTACAGTACTGTCTCAATAATGTCTTTGTCAATGGATAATGTAATGAACAACATCTAACCAATGTCATGTCTGCTATGTGTAAACAGCTGAATACTGTGTACCGTGTTATTCTGTACTCCCACATGTTTTCTACTGTATGTGTCTCAATGTTATTCCCAGGTCGCCCCTGAAAAAGGGACCTTCGGGGCCCAGTGGGCTTACCCGGTCATCAAAATTCAATAAATAAATAAGAGACCCCTCAGTGCTAGGATCGCCTCCCTACAGAAAGCCCCAATCCGTGGACACAGCCAAAAGATACGTAAGTGGTCCATGGAGGTCTCTCCACATAGCCTCCATCAAGTCGACTGTCTGGGTCTCTCCTACTGACCACCTGGGGGATGAGAAAGAAACTGACCCTAACTTTCCAGCTGAACTCTTGCCAAAGTGGGGAACAGGTAGTCTTTGAGACAACATAAAAGACTGAATCCCAGCCAATCTCCCTCTGGTCTTCTCCGGCATCCCTTTGCTGACTTTGTTTAATTTTCTCTAAGGGGTCATTCTTTAATCCAGTTAGGGATTTGTAAATTGCTGAGATTAGGCCCTTTGTTTTCTGGGAGGACAGAGCTGCCTGTACGCATTCTGTAAAGGGAGCAGCCCTATTTGGATTCAGGTCTGCCTTCTAACATCTGTTAATGTAAGCCCTGGCCTGAAGGTATCTAAAGTGATCAGAACCACGTAATCCAAACTTATTTTTAAGGGCTGCAAAGTTTTGGGGCGCATCCCCCTGGAGGAACTGTTTTATATAAACTAGGCCCATTCTTTCCCATGTCCTGAAAGTATGGTCAAGTAGAGATGGAGTGAAGGACGGGTTCTCTGGCCAAATGATATAGGGGCCAGAGAGTTGTTTTTAATTTATATTTTTGCCAGGTCCTACGAGTAGCTGTTATGGTTTCTGCAACAGTGAATAGCATGGGTGGGTGAGTTAAAAGTGTACAAGTAGGGTTCAAAAATCTGGTTTCCAGGAGTATGATGTTCCTCCTCCTCTCCCATTTCCATTTCTTTCCAGTTGGAGGAATATGTTGGGGTGGCCCACTGCAGAGCTGTTTTTAGCTGGGCAGCTAGGTAATAATCCTCCAGGTCTGGGAGAGACCTTCCTCCTCTAGCTTTATTTGCTTGAAGAATACGTATATTTATTCTAGGCCTTTTATTATTCCAGACGAATTTCGAGATTAACCTTTGCCAGGCCTGAAAATATGATTTATGGATGAACAGATCGTCTGGATCCTTGAATACCAAGGGAATTTTATCAGGGACCAATTATCAAACTCCCTTTTAACTTCGCTCACAAGTGGAAGGTAATTTGCCTTAAGAAGTTGGGAATTATCCTTGGTAAGTCAGATATTTCATCTTGTCAGCATTCCAGTTTAGTGGTAGGGAGTCTAAAATTGTTCAGGAAGGGGTGTAATAAAAACTAATAATCTTTGTTTTGGTCTTGTTGAGTAAATAACCAGAGTGTTTTCCAAACTCCACCAGAATCGACCAGACCTGTGGGATTGATTGTTCAGGGTGTGAAAGGCAAAGCAAGATGTTGTCTGCGTACAGGGATATCTTTCTTTGCTGACTCCCCATCTCAACCCCATAAACAGAATCTGAGGCACGAATGGCCTCCGCCAGGTGCTCAATATATAGAGCAAACAGGAGGTGGGACAGAGAGCAGCCCTGATGGGTACCCCTATTTAATCGAAATCTATTGGAGATCCCCCCATTTACCCTGACATATGTCTGTGGACAACTATAGAGTGTCTTAATACTACTGATAAAGGCCTATGGGAAGCTCAATCGTTCCAGTACCAAGAATAGAAATCGCCATGAAACACGACCAAAGGCCTTTTCAGCATCCAGACTCATAAGGTAGGCCGGGAGACTGGTACGGTGGATGGTATCGATGACATTTAATGCAGAGCAGACATTGTCTGGGGCCTGGCGACCTGAGATAAATCCAGTCTGATCTAATTTGATTACGTCTGGGAGCAATAAATTTAGCCTGGAGGCTATTATCAAGGTGTATATCTTATAATCCGAATTAAGGAGAGAAATGGGACGGTAGGATTCAAATCTGGTAGGGTCTTTATTTTCTTTATGTATAAGGGTAATTGTGGCATATTGCACGATGGAGGGAGTGGGCCTTCCCCCACTACCAGACCCCAGAATAAACATCTGAGAGCAGGGACAACAGCTCCCCCCGAAGACCTTACAGAATTTGGCACCAAAGCCATCTGGCCCTGGGCATTTCCCGGTTTTTAAGTTCTTGATGGTATCTAGGATCTCTGATTGTGAGATTGGCCTAGTCAGTACTTGACCCATCTCAGACGTAAGGGTAGAGAGAGGGAGAGCTTTCAAGGTATTTTAGTTTATCCTCTGCACTTGTGTCAGCCTGAGGGCCATAAAGCTTAGAGTAACAGGAGACAAAGGCCTCCGTAATTTGTTCTGATCGATTAACTACATGACTGTGGTTGGAGATTTTATTTTCATAATAATGGCCCTGGGCGTGTGCTGCCGTAACCGGAATGCTAGCAGTTTGGCATTTCTTGGACCTCCCTCGTAATACTTCTGTTTCAAGTAAAAGAGGGATCTTTCTATTTCCTTTTTCTGAAGTTTCTGCAGGTCTCCCTTGAGTTCTTTTATCTTGGAATCCCTATGTTTCTCCCACTTAATTTTTTGTGCGGTCTCCTGTTCTCTAATTTGAGTTAAAAGGGCCTGTTCTTGAAACAGATGGGCATTTTTCTTTTGAGAGGCTACTGCAATTAATCTCCCCCTAATGGTGGCCTTAAGGGTATCCCACAAAATCTGGGGCGTGACCCCTGGCGCTGTGTTTTCTGTTATAGTATCCTTAATATGTTGTCTAAGTTTATCAATAATCTCCCTATCTTGGAGTAGAGATGTGTTTAATCTCCAATGAGTGTTTTTCTTTGGTAAAGCAAGGGCAACCTCCAGGAAAATAGGATTGTGATCAGATAGGGCAGAGGTACCTATCCACATAGAGGGGAAGTTGGAGAGACTCAAAGAAAAGGTGATGTAGGTATCTAATCTGGAGAAAATTTTAAATCTAGGGGAATAATAAGTACACTCTCTTGCCCTAGGATATTTTTCCCTCCAAATATCTTCCAGACCTATTTGTTTAAAGACTTTCTTAAAGGTACGTGCCTTTCGGAAGTCTGGACTCTGAATACGAGAGGTAGTGTCCAGGGTTCTAGCAATGACTAGGTTCCAATCTCCCCCCATTATAAGAATACCCTTAGTCTTTTCTGCCACTTGTTGAGCAAGCGAAGTGTAGAACGAGACAGGGGACCCCAGAGTGGCATACACATTGACCAGGGTCACCCACACGTCCTGTACCCTACCCACCAGCAGAACATATCTTGCCCCCTGGTCCACTACCACCTCTTCCTGTTCAAAGGGAAGGGATGCTGACACCAAAATAGCTACCCCCCCCTTCCTTCCAGAATCTAGTGAAGCATGAAATAAATGGGGGTGGGTCTTGGACTTCAGTTTCAAAACCTCATCAGGTGACAAGTGAGTCTCCTGTAGGAAACTGACATCACATTTTTGTGTGGTGATAAACCTCAAAATCTGTTTCCTCTTAATAGGACTGGAACAACCATTAATGTTATAAGAGAGTACTCTTGCATACTGATTGACCATTTGGAATTATTATAGACGATCCACCTGTTAGGAGTTGTGAGAGACGGCTGTGGAATCTTACCTGGAAACCCCAAGGTCCTTTAATAAAAGAGTACCCTTTTGTCCTTAAGTACCAAAACTTCATCTGAGAACTTATATACATTTGTAATAGAAAAACAAAAGCCCAAAAGTAGGCAACAACTATATGTATAGGCCCAGTTATAGCTAAGGCCCAGAACTGACAAGATCTAGGATACGACGGGGGTTTTTAAGCCCTGACATATCCATTGCAGAGCAGTTATAGGTTTGCTTCCAAGGTGTAGCTGGAAGTTCTTACCCAGCTGTAAGGCATTCGCATATGCGAGAAATAAAAGGATGCTCAAGAGTATCAGGGGCTGTCCCTCAAGCCCTGGGAATTTTACCCATGGTAGGCCAGCCTTTTTGTCAGCAGTAGGCATGCACTGTATGTGACTACCCTTCCCTCCATACCAACTTAACAGCTTTCATATTACCTATTAACACCTGTTATCAATTCTATTGAAGCAATTAACTGTAGGATGTCGTATATCTTAATACACTTGCAGAAAATATTTGGAATACACCAAAATATGAACTATGTATTTCATACGTCAGATCTACACCCTTTGCTGGATGAATCAATATGTCCAGAGAGCAACAATGCTTGCAAGAAAATAAATAGTGAGCAATCCCTGGGCTGCCTGAAGAGGGCAGCATCAGCAATTCTTATATCTGACTGCTCTTTGCTAATGATATCTTATGCCTAACACATTGCTATTGAGTGTCAAAAGTTAACTGGAAAATTTTATCTGTTTCGCTTACTGCCCAGCACAGAAGTCCTACCTCCCCCTGATAATTCTTAAAAGGTGATTAATAACATGGGGTCTGGAGGAAAAACATAACTAGGCTAGGGCAGCACAGTAAATTAGGGCAGATAAGGTGTGTAGACAGTCGCGCCAAACATTACCAATGTTTTAGCATTGGGGGATCATTATGGGGAATGAAACGAGAGAGGGAGAAGGGCTGATCGCCGTATTTTATTTCCCATCTGAACTATCGCCTATGGCAATCATTCTCCCTGCTAGCTCTCCCTCTCGCGTCACCACGCAGTCCAGCAAACTCCTCAACTGATGTCCCACTAAGTATATGCACCTACAGAGGTCCGCTACATTAAAAGTGGGTGATTTGCTTTCCTCTTCTCAGTGATGGAGTAGGCAGTCAGACGTCCTTTAGGAGCGCATATACCAAGGCAGTATAAGACCCAGTCGGAAATTAGGCTTAGGAGGCGCAGAGGGAGTGTCCCCAAATAATCCAGGTTAACAAAAGAAAGACAGCAGTGTTACTATTCAGATTGCCTCAGGTCTCCTTGCTGGTTGAGGAAGCACCATTTGGAGAGAGTCCCTCCGATTATTCTTGAAGATGCCCTGCTTTTTTATTTACTCTCGTGGGATCGCCATATCTCCGCAGTAAAGCCGAAACATCGACTCAAAGAATTGTTTGTGGCAGCTTCTGAGTGGATCTCTGCTTGAAGGCTCCTTTCTGGGCAACAATCCTTGCTGATGAGAGTAGATCTTTCTCGAGCTTTTCCTTCACTAAGGGTGGAACATTAATTCCCTTAGACTGCAGGTATGTACTGGCTGACAAAAGATCTTGAAATATTTTGGTTCCTTGATCCGAAGTTACCTTTTGCTGTGCTGGATACAGGATATGAACTTTAACATTTTGGGCTCAAAATTGCTTCAGGATGGGCCACATTAATTGCCTGGCTTCTTGCACAGCAGAAGTGTGATCATTGTCGATGTTGATTCGATGGCCATCTAGTTGTAGGGAGCCCTGTTGCCAGGCCTTGCATAGGACCTCTTCTTTGGTTGAAAGGAGGTAAACCTCGCAATGATTGATCGAGGTCGTACTTCGGCACTGCGAGGTTTGGGGCCCAAAGATCTGTGAGCATGGTCCATAGCGAGATCGAAATCCTGAGGAAGCGCAAGTAGGTTCCTGAGGAGATCTTGTAGGAACGAAATTACATCAAGATGCTTGCCTTCCGATCCCTCGGGAACCCCGTAGACCCTCACATTCTGCCTTCTGCTTCTGCCTTCCAGCTCGTCCAGGCGATGGGTTAGTTTGCGGTCTCATGCGTGTCATACAGAGCTCCAGCTGTTCAGTTTTATGTTTGACTCTGTTAAGGTCTGCTCTAAATTCATTGAGAATCTCGTCGATCTTTGAGACTGTTCGAGCTGTCTGGATAATTGTTTCATCCGGATCAGGTTGTTTCTGTCTGGATCAGGGCTCAGGTCTCTCGCTGTCATCCACATCTTCTGCTCTTACATTTTCAATTAGGTCCTTTAATTTTTGAACCGGCGTAGATACTGGCTTCCCTGGCTTGTTCCTTTTGGATTTTATTGGCGATGACATCCCCGTAGCAGGTGATGTATTGAGATTATTGTCGGCAGGGAGACAGAGCTCAAGAGTTAAGCAGCCATAAGTCTCCTGACATCACCGAAGTCTGTCAAACAGGTCTTTGACCACTGAGGTCAGAAGCTCCCACCCGCATATTGTGGACTGCGACCAGCTTAATTTGCCTGCCAGGACACTTTGGACACCTATAACATGAACTACCGACAGTTCTAGACCATGCTCTAGAGCCCAGTACCAGACCTTCATCGCTTCTCTACACAGGAGAAATGAATGAGTCCCCCTTGCTTGTTTATTAGTGCACTACACTGATGTAGTCTGTCTGCACCAGCAAAGGCCCCAGGGACAGGTGATTCTGGAAGGCTTGCAGGCCATACAGTATGGTCCTCATCGCTAGGATGCTTACGTAGTGGGAAGTCTCCACTTCGGTCCAAGTACCCAGGATCTGGTGAGGCCTCAGATGTGCCCCCAGCTCATCCCCGAAGCGACCGTGGTGAGGATCTGCTATGAGGAAGGGATTAGGAAAGGAACCCCTTTGAGCAGATTGCTGGGTTCCATCCACCACAGAAGCACCTTTACAGGCGATGTTACAAGAACCTTTTGTTCTAGATCATCGGTGCACTGATCCCATTGGACCCTTTAAGTCCAATGGAGGATCTGTACGTGCAGCCATGCTATTGGACCATAACAATGGCTGATGCCATCAGGCCCAGCAGTCTCAGGATTGTCCTAGCTGTGACACACCTGTTGCGGTAAAGCTCCTGAGTCTGTGCTATCAGGCGCTCTGCCCTGTCCTGGGGCAGGAAATCTGATCCTTGAGTGGTGTACAGTGTAACTCCTATGAACTGGAGGCGCTGACAAAGAGTCAAGACTGACTAGGACAGATTGACCAGAATCCCTAGGACATTGAATAGTTGCCTGGTACACACTAGGGCATGAGGCAGTTGCTCCTTGGACTGAGCTTTGAGCAACCAGTCATCCAGGTAAGGGAAGACATACAGTCCCTCCCCTTCTGAGGGCTGCTGGCGGTACTGCTAAATATTTGGTAAAGACCCATGATACAGATGAAAAGTCAAAGGGCAATACACTAAACTGGTAGTGGTCTACCTGCTGTCTGGTCCCTTACTTGGGTCTGTGGGTGGCACAATGAACGGGTACCCTCTGCCCACTTCTTGGCTGGGTATGGTAAATGGAGTGAACTGACCAAAGGGTCCTCCCTGAGGCTTGCAGGTCATTAAGGATATTCTGCACATCTGCCCAAAGAGACTGTAACCTTTGAAAGGGGCATTCAAAATGTATTGCTGGACATCACTAGGGAACCCTGACACCCTGGGCGAACAATGCCTCCTGAGGTAGATGCCAGCCACAGCTGCCCTGGCTGAGGCATCAGAACTTTCATAGGTAGACCTCAAGAGGTGCTTACCTACATCAGCTCCTGTCTGTACAGCCTTGAGCATTTCCTGTTTCTGGGGACCCTCTGGAAGGGCCTGGGCTGCTGCTTTGGCCTTTTTCCAGATGGCATTCTCAAACTTGAACATATGGGCCTGATAGGTAGCTATCCTGAGGCCCAGTGTGGCAGAGGCAAAAGTTCTCTTTCCCATGAGGTCCAGCTTTCTCAACTCCTTATCTGGTGGGAGAGAGCTTAGGTGTTTAGGCACCTTGGACTTATCATGGACTGCCTTAATCACAACCAAATCTGCCTCAGGCTGCCCTGTGAAAAAGGGATTCCCTTAGGGGGCCTGGTATAGCCTGTCTGCCTTTCTGGGTATGGCAGCAATCAATCTTGGCCTGTGCCAAGCAGCCAGGGTGGCATCCTCTAATGCAGCCAGTAGAGGAGGAATGACCAGAGGTGGAGAATCTGGTAGTTCCAGACACTCTACCATGTTCCTCCGGGTGATGTCCTCTTCCTAGACATCAAACCCCAAGGCAGTTTGGAGCTGACTCATCACACTAATGAAGGACATGTCTTCAAGAGGGGACCTGGGGTACATAATGCAGAGTCTTCACTCCTGGTAGAAACAATGGAGCCAGATCTATCTGTGCTCCCATCCATATCTTCCTCCTCCTCCTCCTCCTCCTCTTATTCTTGAGGTAAGAGGTCAGGTAAGTATTCCTGACCCTCATCAACAGGCTCTGAAGGCCACAAGGAGGAGAGTGAGGATGTCAACACCCTGGAATGGACAGGGTGCATCAACAAAGCAGGCATCGACGGGGGCTGGTATAGCAGGCCCCAGCGTTGTTGGGCCAGGAGGAGGCACAAGGCACTGTATGATCTCCACAAAGGAGCAGAGCACCATCTGCATGTTGATGGTGGCCTGCAACGCAGGGGTGCCTTGGGACGTCGACAGGGAAGCTTGAGTCACCGACATTGACAAAATGCCTTGCGGTGGTGATGGGAGGCTGGAGCTCTGACATTGACAGGTCATCACTGGCCAGAGAGGGACCTGCAGAACCTGCTGCCAGCTGACCTGGAGGAAGCTGAGGTCTGAGCAGCAGGGTTTTCAGCATCCATGGAGTCGCCAAAAGCTGGGACATCGACGAGCCTTCACAGGTTGTGGGAGGTTTGGCGGAACTCAGTGTCCAAGCCAACTGTATGGGAGCGAGGGTCTGGGTGGCAGGAGGTGCTGTCACGAAGGTGGACAATGACACTACCACATTGGCACCAGATTCAGCGGTTAGCCTGGAACAGAGCAGGGGACATCCTTACTCCGGTCCCTCTCCTGGTGTTTGTGCTTGCTTGAAGACTTGTCTCGGGCCTTGGAGATTGGGACCAGCACACACTTCACAGATACTGAGGCTGCTGCTGAACTAACCAAGGGCACTGGTCACTTACCCTTGGTCTTTGCCTAACTTACATCACTTGTCCAAGAGCTTGAGAGCCAATGCTCAGGATACGGAATTGACTCTGGCAGCATAGCCTAGCAAAACAGGCAGTCCTTAGGATTGAAATGCTGATGTCACAAGATTCTGTCTTCAATATCCTTGGATTGCAGTGGTAAAACAGCTTGAAGATGACCTGTGTGGATTTGTGCTGAAGATTCCCAGAAAAAACTTGAAGAAAATGGCCAATGCCACTTGAACTGGGAACGAGAAGTTCTAATCAAGTGGAGGTAGTGAAAAATTATGACAAATCTATCAATTTTTTTTTTATTATAGAAAAGACCTAAAAAGGCACAGCTATCAGAAAAGCAACTGCACTTTCCAGCAGAAAGAAAGATCTGGAACATGGAGGGGGAGGGCATGATATGAAGAGGATAAGCTAGTCAGTGAGGCCCATACTCAGAAAACTGCATATGTTTAAGTGAAGACGTCCAGATTGTACTGTAGTTGTCGTTACACGTACTCTATTTTAACATGTTTCACTGACTACCTCTACTTTCAGCTTAAGCTTGCTCTCAGCAAAGCTGTCAGCTGTAGCTAAAACACAGCTGAAGTACTTCATTTTCTGGGACTGTTATTAAAATAAGCTACTTAAATATAACATTCCGGCCATCTGAGTTGTTTACTTTAGTCATGTAGTGTGACCAAGTAGTTAACAATCAGAGTACTCTGGTGAAAATTCCATCAGTCACTTACAGTACTCGGGGTGTGACTTTAGAGTAGGTCAAAATAAAAAAAATTAAAAACTTGCCATCACGGAGTTCGAGTCCACCCAGCTACAAGAGAGGCTGAAGCAGAACTTACTTGAAAATGAAATTTTGAGGTCTGTTTTTCTTTTATTTCAAATGTTGGAACACTATAAAATGTTAGATATTAAAGGGGAACAGTCAGGAATCAGTGCATCTGAACTTAGGTCATTTTTAAGCACCATGTGCTAATCGCACTGTGTTCAGAAAACGTTACCAAATCATGAAAAAATAATTTTTTTATATGCTATTCTGTTCCTGTATACTATCTCTGCACCAATCGCACCATTCCTTGACATACAGGTATGTGTACTGGTGTAGTCGGGTGTTTTTGTGGGTTGTTTTTCTTCACTTTACCAAAATTTACCATTAGATTTTACAGCGTTTGTATCCACATTACAAACCGCATTGCTGTGACATGCAGCAGCAACACACATGCTCAATTCATCTTTATGTTATGTCTGCTAACGTGCCATGTGTCCTTCCTGGTGTCACTCCTTGTTAAGTGCTTCCATAGTGTCAGTTTTAACCCTTAGGTTGCCAAAAGAGTTAGAATGTACAGGAATTCTGGACAGATATATCAGTTCACGGCACAGCAAGGGTAAATGTTTCCCCTCCGAAGGTCTTCATGCATTTCAGAAGGACATGTGTATGTAGTTACTGACCATATAAGTAGTGCTTTTCTCTGTCACAATGGAAAAGTCAATTTCCCAGCCTGAGAGACAGTCATGTTGTTGGATGCATACAATACTACTATTCCTAATTACATTTCTGTGTCTTCTGTTGTGAATGCAATATCATGTGCATGCATGCATGCTTACGGGCGTTCAGTCCTGTATGGTCAATCCTAACTGAAATGCACAAGGGAGCGTATATGTGGATTTGGACAGTGTGTCCGAATATTAATGCATGGCCTGCAATTATTAGACTAATAGTGTAATTTTGTATTTGCTATAAGGTGATTGTGTCCCACGGTATTGTGTACAGTTTTATATAATGATCGCATCGATTATCCTAAGAACCATGGCACTGCTCCCTTGTGCATTTCGGCGTGCTGGGAGAAAATGAAAAGCTATACGTAATACCTGCTATCTTCATTACCATAACAGGTTACCAGACACTGTTTGAAAGTTAAACGTCCTCTCTGCTAGCTGGCCCGGTGGCAACGAGGGTTGAGGTGCTGGACACCACACCTTATGCTACACAAGCGATCCAGGTTCGGGGAATGAGCCTGGGCCATCGGCGGTCGGCCAGGAGATGGATCGAGCGGCCGTACGGTGGTATTCCACTCCTGGGTGAGGATTTGGCCACTCCTGCTGAAAGGCTGCACCCCGGATGGAGGCCCAAAAGTAGTGCAGACGGGAGCGACTAGGCAAGGGAGGGTGCCGTGGGTCTCTGCATGCGCGTGCCTACATACACATATGAGCACCGTGGCAAGGGGAGGGCAGAAAATAAGGTGGAAAATGGAGATGACAGGCTCCATCATGGCCCCACGGCACCCATACCAGGCCCTGTGGAATCTGGATGTTGGTCTCTGGGAAGGGGTCGATATCCTCCACCTAGGCCCTGTCATCGGTGGGGAGGACCCGTAGGGGATCGTCGGGTGTGGGGACATTGGGACCGGAGACAGAGTCCCGTCTGAGGAAGGGGCTGGAGCCACCTGCCAGGCTCCACGAGGAGGATAAAATGCAAATAATAAGAAAAGTCCCCTCTGCTGCTGTGTATAACCTCAAAACCCAGCCACCCACCCTAACCCCCACTGACAGCCACAGCTGTGTCCCAAACAAGGAACAGTGGCTTTTCAAATGCAGCTAACCTCGTCCCTTTCATGCCCCTGTGCAGCCCTTAGTATGACATGTAGCCAGCAGAATCTAACCAAAGCAAACAGTGGCTTTTCATCGCAGTCTTTACCTACTGCTTGCCTGCTTCTGATCTGATCTTGCACTTGCTGTAAATTGAAATCCCCGCCAAATCAGCAAATGGAGATAGTGCTGAGTAGATCTGCTAGCGCTTGCCTGGGTTCCTAAATATCAATCTTCACAATCTACACCTGTCACTTTTTCAGAGCAATCTGCAGCTGTAATGTAATCTGTTATGTAATAATAATAATCACTGACGGGCTTGTCCAGAGATGGTTTCCAATACCGCTGTTTTTAAAAAAAATAAGGTCCTAATTATGTTTGGAGACAACAATGATGAAATAGCTTCAGGTGTCAATCACAAGTGACAGTAATAGGCTTCCTGCATTTGCATCAGAGTTCTGTTCTTTGCCCAGTTTTTACTCACAGGATTCGAACAGATGTCAGTCCGATTTCAGAGACCAGTGCATTCCATGAATGCATCTTTGGAGTTGCACATGTTCCTTTTTTTGTGTTATGGAATACTATTCCATACAGGTGAAAGCACTACACATCACCGTAGTTAGAATGGGTATGAGGTGCCTGTTCATGCATATATTATTTTTTTGAACGTGTGACCAGGAGAGGAAAACACTTAGCTGAAGCTCATTTCCATGTTCACCCAGAACGCTAACTGCCCCGTTAGTTATATAATTTGCTAAGGAATGAGGCACTGGGCAAATCAGTGTCTCTTCCCCTTTGACTAAAATGTATAGTAAAAAGGATGGTTTTCTGTGTTTTGCTGATAATTCATATGCCCCCCGTTTCCTTTTTTGGGGATTTTTTTTCCTCTTGTATGGCATGTTTGAACATGAAAGAGCATTAGCCAGAGCGATATGATTTAGTTGCACGGTTAGTTTTAGCCTTCGCTTCATATCTTGTCATTTTTGATAGCCCTCCACCACCTAAGAAATAATGGATTCCAAATCACTTGTCTTGTTTCAAGTACTGTAATTCTGCATTTAGTGACCTACTCACCAATTATATTAGGATCGTTTTTGTAGTCCATATTTAAATCCATCCCTTTCCAAGCTGGTCACTGTTCTTTTGATATACGTATCAGCCATAATTGCTGCCCAAGATTAGTGTACAGCACTAAAATGACAATATTGCAAAAAAAATGATATTTTGAAAGCCAGAGTAGCGCTATCGGAGCTACTGATCGCTTATTTCTCCGTGTTCTGGTTTGGCATTGATTGCTTGTGAATGAGAGCCAGTGCACGATCTGTTAAAAACACTAACAAATAATGACCATTACTTCATATTCATCATTATATTAATACGTTCATATTTTCTGGTGCCAGACACCACAGTATACCACACCCACAACCACACAATTTGTCTACCAATTACAAGGCAGACAAATATATAAGCAAGCTCCAATCACAGCTCCATTCACTTTCAGTGCCAAAACTTTGTAGTGCACACCGGCGGATCACTGTGGCTATAAGGGTCTACTGATTTCTTATCAAACAAACAACTCTTGAGACCCAACTGTGGTGTCAATATGTATTTATTGAAAATAAGCTTCCACAAAGCCAGGTGCAGCTCGGCATAAATACAGACCAACTCTCTCCCCAGCGCTTCGGGTCCAACTGATCCTTCATCAGGAGGAAGATTATTTTCAATAAATACTAAATACAATAAATACCTACTGACACCATTGTTGGGTCTGAAGAACTGTTGTTTTGATAAGAAGTAAGACAGACCCTTATAGCCACAGTGATCCACTGGTGTGCACTACAAACTTTTGGTACTGGTTCATTGTTCTGGGGCTGCTCCCCTCATCATATGTGCACCCAGCCGCTTGCAGTTAATCACACCCTATTTGTTGTTGCTATATCCATTAATTTTCATACAGACTGCCCCTCAGAAACCATACCAGGGATCGTACTTCAAAGAAACATACTTACAATACACAGTAGTAGCTGTTATGCTTCCAACTACATCACTCTGTCTCAGGCTGGGTATGGGACAGGGCAGCATAATGATAACTCGGCCGTGTAAAACACAGATTTTCAGAATTCAAGTGAAGCAGTAGGAGGCATACCATATAATATTATTATATGTAAGTATTTTTCTCATCACTTGGTCTTCAAATTGTGTGGTTTGTCAAGTGGTACACATTTCTCTCTGCCACCTGATAATTACAACTTGCTAATATAATGATAAATATGACTTCATGGGCCTTGTTTTATTGTGTTTTTCATCAGATCTTGTACTTTCTCTCACAAGCACTCAACTCAGAACTAAGCAGACAGAGACATGGTTCTCAGTAGCTCCGACAGCTCTACTCTGTCTTCCCACATATCATACTACTACATATCACATCAAGCTAAAAATACTGTTTACTTGACTTAAGCACCTGTTTAACCTTGTGATTCCCGCTGTCCCTGTACCCCACGTTTGTTAGCCACTCCCTGACTTGTACCTGCTATTAATCTACAGTACCCCAATGTTTATGTATGCACTCACTGTAACTAAATATGTATTTCACTCAATCCTACTGCATTTTACATCTATATATGTAGTCATTGTAACTAACTCCGGGTCACCCCTGAAAAAGGGATCTCTGGTCTCAGTGGGCTTACCCGGTTACCAAAATCTAAATAAATAAATAAATAAAATACTTTGCAATAGGCACATTTTACTATAGGCACTCATCTGTGTCTGCTCAGTGAAGGAAAAAGTTTAACACATATCATGCTGGTTATACCTCTGCGCATTAACGCATATAAAAATCCAATCATGATCTTCTCTTAGCGCCCCAACCCCCAAAGACCCACTGTCAAAGTTGGGAAAATAGGAGATGCTATTCCTGATCATTCTTTGGCATTTGTCACAGCCACATTCTCCAAATCACACAGCAAAGACTGCCTGTATACATCTTGGAATCCCGACACAAGAAACTGCAGACATAAATACATAAACACAAAACAAGTAATGCATTTGGAGAAATACAGAGTTTATTGTTGTCACACAGTTATTTTGGCCACATACTGGAACCTCAACATGTCAGGTGAAGGAGACTGACACTATACACATTGGCAATGATGTGTAACAAAGGTCACCGTGAAGCCTACACCCCGTACCACTGACAAATTCCAAGCAAAGTAAACTGGGTTATCTAACGCATCAAGCTGATCACTGTGTGTGTGGGAAACAAAAAAAAAAAACTTATTGCTTATGCACCTACACACCACCACAAGTGGAAAACATATTTATGAAGGGGCACAATATTGAATATGCATGTGGGTGCATTTCTGCAGCAGAACTGTAGTTGGTGATGCCCTACCCTGTTGCTGCAACTTCGGAGAATTACCCACCAAGCTTAATTATTAGTAAGCGGTGAGTTCACAATATAGCAGCGCAAGGGCTGCTCATAACATGAGTGCATCGCAATGTAAACAATATCTACTGATGCTATTCCCAACAACAACCCTACCCACCCGTTCCATACCACAACACAAAACAAACAACAATATACATATCAATAACTTATTTCTTCATTTCACAATTTTTTTATGTATTGCTTGCTTTATTTATGGCAAAGCAACTGCATACCGGAGTTGAACTGCGAAATACTTAAACCAGATGCACCGTTTGGTTATGACTGGGTGTACGTATCATACAAATAGTTACAGCACAGTGGAATGCTGTTCAGCTCTGATTGGGACTGTGGTCAGTCACTTTTGTCATTGTGACGATTGGTACCGATAGCACTGAAATAGAGGTTGGCATGAGATGCTGTCCTTGGCACATGCCGGCAGTAACTGCTAATACCACCCCAGTAACTGGTCACAACATAAAAAGAACTTAGATAACAGATGTTTCAAATGAAAAAGAGACTTATTTTAGGACCATTGCAAAATATGTACAGGATCTCTCTACAGTACACATGCTAACAAATACAAACTGCAAGGTAAGCAACAGCATCAGGATCGCATCGGTTTGGCTTGGTGCATGGGCAGTACTGGCAAATGGTGACTTTCATTACTCTTACGGTGCCCATGTGTCAACAATAGTAAGACTGATAATTACAGGCTTTGGGGAAACTATCAACTAAATGCAGTGTGGTGCGAGAAGCCAGATTTCAGTGATAACAATGGGAGTCAGGCTTTGCAAGTCCAGCTCCCAGTGCTGGAGATAGAAGTAGGGAAAAACAGTCAAATCACTACTTCGTAGGGCTCCAATTCAGCAATAGGGGAACAAGGTCACAGCAAATCCAGGAATAACATTGACATTTGCTCGTAAATGTTTAAAAAAAGCACCAACGGTGCTACAATTAGATATCATTATGCATGTAAATCGCTGGTATAGGGCTTGTGCTTGGGGAGAGTCGATTCCGTTGATGACAACATTGGGTCATTACCACAACAGCACATGCACAAAAATGGGGCTACACTTGTAGGAGAAATACAGGGCTATGGCAGGCAAAAAAAAAAGTTTTAAAAATAACGTGTGTACATATGGAGCGTAAGACAGTAGTACACAGTTTAAAAATTATATGGTGGGACATGCATCAAATACTGAAACTGGTGACAATTCCCCTTTAAGGGAGAAGTAAAGGACAGCTTTCAGACATTATGTGGCTGACTGCTAGTCCTCTGGCTCGAGCTCTAGTGCTGTCTCATGAGTATTTGAAGATGATACTACCCAACCCAAAAACTCTCTTCAGTATTACCCTAAAATAGAACTATGGTACTAAAGCTCAAACACCTTGCAGCCTCACACTTCATTTTCTCACTTTAAACCACGTGACAACATAAATATATGCTTACACACCATACAGTAAATCAAAATCCTATTGCCCAAGGCCTAGAACTATATACACTGTGGGCATTCTGTTGAACAATATTCCTGTAACACTAGGATTCAATGATTCAGAGCAAGAAATACAGTAACAAGGGCTTATCTGCATGACTGGTTTCTTACTATAAATGTTTTCATTGCAAATGTTTGGTCTTATTTTGTAGGATGGCTGGATGATCTGGCTGAGAAAATTCTAGTGTCTACTACTATACTGCAGTAAAAGACAGCGTTAGTTGTTTTGTGAGCACACGTGTCCTTAATTGATGAGAACGGTATACATTCTTAATGGAATTAAGGAGGTTAAATATTTTATCTTTTCATATAACTGCACTCCATAACCCATTAAGGGGAGTAAAGTACTTTAGAGATGGAAAGGGAAAAGGAAGATGCACATTTATCAACCACAGAACAGATATAAAATATGACCCTATCAAGGAATGTACCCATCTCATAAATTGGATAGAAGGTAGGCTGTCCATTTTAATAAAAACATCATTACCCTTTCAGTCTCTAGAGTGTATGACAGAGCAAGAAAGAGAAGATATATGGCTCATGTGTAGATTTTTGCATTTGCAAGTGCCCCTTTTAAATTTATATTTAAATCCTGGTTCATATCTTGCATGTTTGAAAATTAGCTTTAATTCTAGTAAAGGCCCTTGGAACTTAATTAAGAGACTTCAATCCATTAGCTCTCATCAGCCCATATTTTACTAGTGTTTCTATCCTTAAAAATCCTAACACTACTACATAAAGGAGCAGAGTTGGGAGTATGATGTTTGCAGAACTTTAAACTCCACTCTGCCCCTACGTTCCCTGGATGGGGCCTGTCTGGACTCAGTCTCCACCTACAAATACCTCTGCTTCCACCTGGACCAGCACCTTGACCACTCCGGACACATCACCCTGGAAGTTGCAGATTCTTTAGCCGAGCTTGGCACCCCATACAGGGTTAAGAACGGCCTACACAACTAAACATCAGGAATCAGGTTGTAGAACAATCAATCTTTCTCATACTGGCCTGCCACCCCCCCAACCACCAACGCATTAGGCACAATGAGCTAGGATGGGTCCCTCCCCCGAGAGGTGAATAATGCACACTGTCCTCATGGGAGCGAAGCAGTGGTCAGACAAACTGCCCAGATACCCATCTGACCTCTTCTCCCCCTCAGTGAACCATACCTATTCGCTTAGATCTATGGCAAGCCGCCACCTCCACATTCCACAATACAAGTACCACCTAAGCCAAGCCTCCATTAGCCACAAGTTTCCTAACATCTGGAACAATCTACCCCCCCCCCCCAAAAAAAAAATAAAAATCTAGCAAGGCTCTGATCTATTCTCACTACAGTTCTCCAATGATCTGGCCTCAATGCCAAGCTCATCCCCCCAGCTTATTTTCAGGCATCCCCCAGAAGCCTGGAAGGACAATTGTACAGCAAACTGTTACTAGTTGGCACAGGAAGGCTAGCAAGCTGACTTAAGTCATCTATTAACAATTTGTCATGTTAATTCGGGACTACAAGTACCTCCCAAGTGCTGTGCCCTCTCTGTGGGACTGCAGTGTCTTTCTACATGCAGTTTGCCAGGTACTTCATTCATTTATATCTACTTAACTCACATGTACCTTGCAATGTGTAATGTATTAAAGATTGTATAAAGATGGCTGAATGCCTAAGGGATACTGGGTGAAGTGGAGGAATAGTGGGAGATGCTAAAAGAGCCATGCTGAAGGCAACAAACCAATGTATCAAGCAAGTGAACAAAAAGAAGAGGAAAAAGAGACCATAATGGTTCTCAAAAGAGGTAGCTGAAAAGGTATAGGCTAAGAGAGTAGCATTCAGAAGGAATAAGGAGAAGCAGAGGGAGAAGAATAGGGAGGTGCATCAGGGAAAGTAGAGGGAAGCAAGGAAAGCACTAAGAAGTGCATAGGCACAAGCTGAAGAGAAAACAGCCCAGGCAGTACGACTGGGAGCAAGACATTTTTTGGTATGTAAGCGAAAAGAGGAAGACCAGGGGTGGGACTGCAAGGTTATAAAGGGAAGGGAGGCACTTTTCAGAGGGGGACCAGGAAAAGGCAGACATCTGGAACAAATACTTTTGTTCAGTGTTCACAGAGGAAGTAGAAATGGGAGGGGCCACAATAAAGTAACAGGAGTTGTGGAAGTAGGGAGATTTACCCTAGTCCTTTTTCAAAGGAGAGTCACGAGCGGGCTTACTAATCTGAAAGTGGACAAAGCAATGGGGCCAGACAAAATACATCCAAGGATATTAGGGAGCTCAGGAAGGTACTGGCTACACCTCTCCCAGTCCTATTTAACAGCTCACTGGAAATGAGAATGGTTCCAGAGGACTGGAGGTGGACAGATGTAGTTACACGTCACAAAAGCGGTAGCTGGGAGGAAGCTGGTAATTATAGGCCAGTCAGCCTGACACTGGTGGTGGGAAAGTTAATGAAATCACTTTTGAAGGAAAAGATTGTGGACCATATGGACTCCAATGGGTTACAAGACCCGAAGCAGCATGGATTCATGGGGGGGCGGGGTCATGTCAAATTAATCTGACAGACTTTTTTGACTGGATGACCCAATGAATTAGATCAGTGCAGCCGTAGGCATGGTCTACCTACATTTCAGTAAGGCTTTCAACACTGTTCCACACGTGACTAAAAAGCAAGCTGGGTAGCTTTAGAGTGGATCCAAAGGTGGTAAACTGGGGAGAAATTGGACAGGGTATAGGCAACAGAGGGTGGTAATAAACAGAGTTCACTCCAAGAAAAAGAGATGACCAGTGGGTTGCTTCCAGGATCGGTACTCGGACCAGTCCTTTTTAATGTCTTTATCAATGACAGAGCACAGAAGCTAAAAGGTAAGTTCTGCCTCCTTGAGGATGCCACCAAAATTTACAATATGGTGGATATTCCAGTGGGAGGTGGTGGAATGGATAAGCAGATAACTTGAGAAGTGATCAAATGTATGGCAGTTGGGTTTCAATGTGAAAAAGTGTAAAATAATGCATTTTGGGCATACAAACACAGGGGTGGAGTTGTACTGACAACCACCAAGCAGAAAAGAGATCTGGGGTAATTATACCTGATGACCTCAAGGTGGCCAGGCAGTGCGACAAGGCAGCTGAGAGGGCTAGTGGGAAGCTGGGGTGTATAGGGATGGGTATCACCAGCAGAAGAAGGGAAGTGTTGCTGCCCCTGTATAGATCGGTTCCATGTCAATACAGCGAATATACAGTATTTCAGCGAGTGCAAGTTCAGCGAGTTTTTAATAGCGAAGACCATTTCAGCGATCAGGAAATACAGCAAATGTCTATTCAGTGCTCATCTTTGAACGTGCTATTGTGAGCTAAATGCCACTCCTTGCAAGTAATTCTACTGTGACTGTGTGCTGTACTCCTGTACAACTCCAAACATGTGGTCAGTCGAATCACGACTTCAGACATTGGGGCAGTTACAAGTGCTATCCAAAGTGCACTTACAATAGGATAGTAAAGTGGTATGCACTAGTTTTGCAGGGGGGCTTTGCCCTCCCTTTGCCCCCCAAATCCCCCCTATTTCTAAAATAACATCCTCTGAGGCACCCCTGGACCTCAGAGGTAGGCTATTACCCCATAGTCGCTGAAACTGTTCCGTGCTGTAATGCAGCGATCACTATTATTGCAGTCGCTATAATAGCATCGCTGTAATTGACTCGCTGAAATTGCAGTGCTGAAATGACATGCTACCTATAGAACGCTGGTAAGACCCCACCTAGAGTACTGTGTCCAGTTCTGGAGACCATATCTCTGGAAGGACACAGACAGAGTTGAGGTGGTCCAGAGGAGGGCAACTAAAATGGTGCAGGGTCTGCATCAAAAGCCCTATGAGGAGAGACTAAAGGACCTCGATATGCATACTCTAGGAAAGAGGAGGAAGGTGGGATATGATAGACTTTTAAATATCTCACGGGGGTAAATAAGGTACAGGAAGGAAGTATTTTTCAGGAAAAAAAGGGTGCTAAAGAACAAGGGGACATGCTATGAAACTGGATGGGGTTTGATTCAGGAGAAATGTGAGGATACACTTCTTCACAGAAAGAGTGGCGGATTCCTGGAACAGTCTACCAGTGGAGGTGATGGGTTTCAAGAATGCATGGGATAGGCAGAAGGGAATCTTGGTGGAAAGGAAGTGAGGGGGGCACCAGAGATCAAGCAGGGTCTGCGGTAGGGTTGCCACCTACCAGTTTTTTTTTACCAGAGGGTCAGGTTTTCTAATGCCATCTCTGGCTGTCCAATTTTCCTGCTCCCTACTCCAGTTTTCTGACTGCCAACTGTTGGCCAATTCCACCTTGCTGACTGGCCAAAAGAAAAAGACAAACAAATGCCACTGTAAGGTGATTCTATCTGGAGAGTCAGAGTGCAAGTGAGCCGATGCTGGGGGTGGGGGGCAGTGAGAGTGCTTTCATTAAACCACTCTGTTCAAGAGTCCAGAGCCGCCCAAGTGTTTAAATCCTTCCCACCATAATTTCAGCTGCACCTGCATGCAAGCCTTAGGAAGCCTGAGGCTCGATGAGTTTTGGCTTGGGAGGGACGAGAAACCATACAGATGTGAGTACTGCTACAGGCAGGGTAAGCGTTCAGTAGCAACAGTGGGAGTCTGGGATGGGAACAAATGGCACCACAGCTGGTGTACTCACTCAGTGCAAAGCGGAGCTGCAAATCAAATAAACTCTGTGAGGGCAGAAGGGGGGGTGGCCATAGACAAAGGGGTGGGGTTAGGACGGGGCTATCTAGGTCTGGTTTTGGCCCAGTCCAAAGGTGGCAACCCTTGCCTGTGGTGATACTGTTAAGTAGGGAAAAATGGGCAAACTGCGTGGGCCAAGCGGTCCTTATCTGCCACCAAACTCTGTTTCTCTGACCCCCGTACTCATACCTTGAGTGCCATCCTCCATGAAGCCTTGGATATACCCCCAGGCAGGGACGGGGTAGGGGGATTCACCCCCAAAACAGGCAGGTAGATCCATGTTGGTGGTGCAGAACCCAGATAAACTGGCATCCATTATTGTAGGTGATAAGGCCATTTTTCTGTTATTCTTTAGCCAACGTTCCCCCTTCCACTCTACCTCTGCTCTTCCACTCTGCCTACTGCTAAACTGCCACCTGTGGTCACCCATGGGGCAGCAATGCAGCAAAAGCAGAGACCATACCTCCCCAGCAGAAAAGAGGATCCTCTGGGACACTCAATCCATGTCCTCCCCCTGCCGGCCCTCCAGGGACCCCAGCTCATTCCTTAACTTAGATCAACAGCATTGCAAATGACAGCCTAACCAATGTATCAATAGACTAGTCCAACACAGTACTTTGAAGTATTCCAACATATGCGATTTCTCTAGTTTGCTTTATTTCCTGTAGGAGTTTGTGATAGTGCTTAACAGTTTCAGGTTCCAGTGGTGAATGGCAGAGCTAGACTGGGTGCTGTTATATTTGTTCTCTTTTCAGCAGGTCCCTTTCACTTTAGTTTTGCAGGAAAGTTACAGACCGTGAGATCAGTTGTGGGTATGGCAATGTTACCTTGGTTCTGTTGTAAGCAGGCCCTTCTTCCTTTGGTATTGCAAACAGGCACATGGCATAACTGCAGTGGGTAACGTATTATTGACATGTCAATTAGTACACTGTTATTTACTGGAATTACATCATTTAAGTGAATAATGGTGTATTACTTGACATGTCACTCAGACATTATCCACTGCTGGGATATGATCAGAAGAGATAACAGCATTTCTCAGCAACAGGCAATTATTAGCTAATAGGAGACAACCAAGGTGTCAATTCTAACACTATCTTACTGGCTCAGGGCACAGTGTAAATTGCCTAGGGCCAGTGTATTTGTCCCCCCCCCCGACTTTCCCAATGTGACTACTGTGATCTAGCCAATATAGAGTGAATGTCCCTTTAAGGCTTCCAGCTGAAGTGATTTTCTCACTTTTTTTTTTTTGCCACCAGGCTAAGCAGCCTACCCACTCAGCGCGTCGTCGTTTCCTCTAGGGCCCTGACTGGACCAATATATACTGCCATTTTGTTTCTCTACCCACCCTCTCTGCTGTGTAGAAGATTTGAATGGGAGCTATGCTGTATCTTCTGTTCCCAGAGTGAGGAGGGAAGTGCTACAGCATCGGTGCACCAACGATTTTGCTGGTGTTCAACTGGAGCAAACTAAGACTGCTGATAAGAGTCTTTTAGTTTAACAGCAAAAGACAGGGAATATTTGTTTTTTAAACAATGGTGGCCCTCAAAATGTGACAGACTGTGCGAAAACCATGCCAATTTTGACGTACATCAGTGGAAAGGATGAGCTGCAAGCACAGGTCCGTTTTTTTGTAGAGTAACAGACTTGCTTGTGAGTGAGCAGACATGCACGTGGATATGATGAAACTGAGATTGAAACAGTCTACCCAGAAGCCACCTGTATGCACTGGTGGTGACGGCTGAAGAGACAGTGGTGGTGTGTGTGTGACTTTATACATACTGCCTGAGGTTGGAGACGTTTTAATACATGTTTAAACAGGGAAGGATGCTGGTGATTTGGGGCACAACTAATAGCAGGCAATTCTTTTTTTTTTTTTTTTAACAATGTTTAAAGTGAGGGCACTCTCTGCATACAGTTCAGTTCAGGCCATGTGGCAGGGGGAAGTCACAATGTTCTTGGCCTCATTTTCCAGAGGATGGGTATGAGAGTGAGCTGAATGAAAACAGCTTTTTTTTCCCCCTTTTTGCGATCCTGGCCACCACTGACGAGTGTGTCACACTGTCAGTCATCAATGCGTCCAAATTTTCACCAATGAGTGTCACACTTTTAGAAGAAGAAATGACTGCATTTGGGGAATGGGGAAGGATGGGGCAACTATGCAGAACTTGCTATTAACAGAATTGGTATGCTTATTTTCTATACATTTTCATTTCAGCTTCAGGCTAGTGTGATCACTGGGGTGCTAGTGCACATGGGCACCACTTTTCAGGTGGACCAGTGCAAAAAAAGTTAAATGTGAACCCTATCAACCATGTAATATAATGCTTTACAGTAGTGTTTCCTCTGAAAATTACAAGAGATGAGTATGTCAACTTTACAATGCTGTATATAGATCTCCTCTATGAGTGAATCCTGACTCATACAGAAAAAGCCATAATTCACTGATGTGACACCACATAGGTGAATTATGACTTCCCTATCAATCAAACTTCTCACTTTGAATGATTTGTCAGGCTCCAGATATACAAAATGAAAAAATAAAATGGGTCATCAATAAAAAGGAAATGGTCTTTATCTTGGGGTGATATTTTTAAAAGCACTACAGCAAATGTCACCAGAACCCAGCAACAGAATACATTCTTTGAATTCACTGATACCCATCTATAATAACGCTTGTGCAAGGAGTTCAAAACACAACCTGGATTTATACTTTTTGATGAATACAGGGATTTTGCATTAATCAGATGTTTTAGAGGATACAAATAATTGGTTTACTGTCACATTTTAGGGAAATTATGTACCTAGATTTTGAAGTCACACTACACTGAATTTTATTTCAGGTGTGATGGGGGTTGGGGGTTGAGCAGATTATACAAAATGCATTAAATCACATGAAAAACATACATAGTGTGATAGAACAATTAAAAAATTATGACAAAATAATAAATGCAGAGACAAAATACCCCACAACAAGGATTTGTAAAAATTACATAATATTACCTACCTAAGTAATATGCAACAACATACAGTAGTGCTGGATGTATGTCAGGGGAGGCCATGTTAAACATATAAAAATTCCTAAATAAGAATTACTCATTAACGAAAGTGTAAACATTTTTCAGGCCTGGGTCAGAACAGAGGGAGGGAGGGGGCGCAGAGATGGAGCAGGGCAGGAGGCGAGCTTAAACCAGATGACCAGAAAGGGAAGCGGTACAGTACAGTGGGGAACAGGATGTGGGAGAAAAGACTCAGAAAACAAGAGAGGGATGGTTCAGATACAAAAGAGTGGAGGGATGGGTAGAAAAAAAGAGGTACTAGGATCTAACTGTAGTTGCAGGAAGGGAGTAAGGATTATAACGGATACCTGATGGAGTGAACTGAGGAGGACAGATGGAGAGAGGCTATTCCAGAGTAAGGAGGCAGACAAAGTGGGCCAACTGACCAGCAGAGGTTTTACACTGAGTGATGGAAACAGAGCAGAGTGAACTGAACAAAGGAATGGAGGGGGAGAGAAGGACAGATAGGCATGAGAAGGAGAAGAACCAGTGTTTAGAACAATAGGAACAGCAGTGGAGATGCTGAGACTCAAAAGGGAGGAGGGGGGTTGAAGTAAAGAGAACAGTTACGGGTAAGTGGGGTATTTAGAGCCAGTTAACAATAGTTATTTAAGAGATGGTCCATTCTGGTGAGGGAGAGGGTTTTGAAGCAACACTGTACAACACACCCATGTAGTCAAACACCAGCAGGATCATCTTCAGAATGGTCTCATGGCAAAGCAAGGGGGCAGGGCTCTACTAAGTGCTAACCTGTGGATGAATTTCCTTCTAACAAGGACTATACTGGATTACTAACAGGCCTGTGGTTACTCTGATTTGGAGAATACTTTCTGATATATTGTAAAAATGTTTTCTAGATTTACGTAGCCACACTTGGCATGCAAGAGACTTTTTTCCTAAGACGTTTACATAACGGTAAGCTGGGTTTGCCTACCTGTATTTTGTAAATTACTAGAACAATACGTAGTAGGGTAGGGATGTATGCAGACTGAAATCCAAAACATTTTACAACAGACGGCAAACCTGGATTCATTTAGAAGATTTCATGCAGACTTGATTTTGTACAGTGTACAAAGAAATGTTTTCAAACAAAATAAAATGTAAATAATAATTATATACAATGTTTTACACATATTTTGATTACTTTGTCTTTTTTCTGATTCCTAAGCAGAGGTCATTACAGTCACCAGAGATATGGTTATTGTGCAGTCTGTTATGTGTGCTAGGTAGGAGAATGTATACTTATTATGCATTTACAAAACAGATGCTCTTTTAATTTTTTTTTTTCATTTAAAAACTGTGGAGCAGGAAAGCATGCTGCACAGAGCTCATTTCCAGGTACAACACGTGGTGGTGGTTACATAAGAGAGGACAAAGCTGTAACATCATGTAATGCACTGATATACAAAAAGAGAATGCAAGCAATAAAAAGATGACGCAGACATCAATAAATTTCAGCATTAAGGTGCAGTGCGTAAATAATACAAGGGCTGTACAAAAAAATAGTATACTGTATGGGAACGCAATGGGTGGGTCGGGAATCCAGAAGTAGTACTGTGCATTAAAGGCAAGGGAATAGGGCAGGGGATTGGGTAGGGATAAGGGCTGTACCCTATGTGCTGGAGCAGAAATTGACAGTGAGCTCTCGGAAATGGACCTTAAGAGAGAAACTGGAGGGCAAGGGGCATCAGAGTGGAGGGAGGTTATTCCAGATGTGGGATAGTCTGGAGGAGAAGGCAGCTTGCCCAGCAGGGAACCCAAAAAGGGGGAAGCGTGGGAGTCAGAGCATCTGAGGCAGTACCTTTATGTAGGGGATGAAAAATGAGGGAGAATAGGTAGCAAAGAAGGGAACAAAACAAAAAAATGAAATAAATGAGCTACGGTGGAAGAGATGCTAACCTTTTTTTTTTTATATAGCTTTTTATCCTATGCCACCATCCACCCATCTATCTGACTTATGGGCATGCTCGCGTGGGGACCATCCCAATGCAGTCCTCTGCTAGCCCCAACGTACCCAGTTAATCCACAGCACAAGGCTTGAGACAGTTACCGGCTGTGATCATGATGGTGGCATGGGTTTTACACCCCATTTTTGCTCTTCCCCCTCCCCCACCGATGGCAGGCCATGCCACTGTTGGCCTTGTAAATCAAGGCATACATGACCACAAGTGCCACTTTTAGGAGGCCACAGGCTTCCAGGCTCACCTCGAGGTGCCACTGTGATCTCAAAATGTGGCCTTCTGCCTCCCCAGGCTGGCCAGCACGGCACTCTGTACCATCCCCCCAGCCCTGGTCACCACAATCCTGGCTCCCTGAGTCTGCACCTGAATCAGAGTCATCGATATGGAAGTGTATCAGACCAGTGGGTGGTCCTGAGATGCTGACCTTCTATGGAGGGGAGAGACAGGCTAGAGTACAGGGAACATTACGAGGTGGGAAGGACAGTTTAATACAAAGTAGCAATATAAGAGTCCAGTCTGGACACGATAGACTTAAGAGGTAGTACTGTAGACTACATCCCTGAAGTCAAATGCTGTGAGAATAATTTCTGACAGCCATATATAGTCCAGACTGTACACATCCTAGATATGAGACTATACATATACCGTTTACAAAACAAGTGGTCTTTATCTGCAAGCTCACTAAAATCTGCAGTATAAAAGAAATTCTTAAAACAGTCTCAAACCAAAAATATAGACCCATAGTGAAAGGGAAGCTATTTAATAGATGGAAGGCAACTGCCTCAGAGTTCAAAACAAAACTGCACTGTAAAAATGGTAACTATATGGCAACCAGCAAGATCTAAGACTCCAGAGAGCACTAGTTGTTCTACAGAGGATAATTCATCAATTACTATACTCAGTCACATGCATGCAGAAGTGCTCAGAGCCATTTCAAAACATTCCAATTTTGTTTGTTCTTTTTTCTACAGAAACACATATCAAAAAAGTACTGAAAAATTACAGCCAATCATTTTGACAGTATATAAATGGCACTGAAATAAAACAGGAATTCTATGTAAAATTCTTTACACATCGCCTTAGACTGCAATGAAAAGCTAGGTCCAGAGGTTCAAGGTACGAAAGTGAAGGAATTAACCCTCATCAGTCTGCTTGTCATATGCGCTGGCTGAGCACTGATCAGCAACTGACCTTGACAAATCTGGAGTATACAGCAGTGCTCGCCTGTTCTGAATAAAGCTCTCAATATGGCTCTGCCAGGGATCGGCCACCAGCGCATAAGTGTGATGCACGATGATGGCAGACAGCAATAATTCGACATCTGTTCACCCTGCACTGCACAAGCCTCACCAAAAATGATTTATAGCATGGCACTGTTCATGGAGAATAATATATTAATCTTTATGAGAGGATGTGATGAGAAGCAACAGGTCCTCTTGGCATATAAATGCCAAAACAGAGCAATGAACAGTTATGGTATTGACATCCCAGGGAAAACGTTAAATATTTACCTTTCAGCACATGTCACATATTTTCTGTGTTTCATCCATTTTACACTTTATTATCAAATGCAGCAGCGTGATAACAGGGCTTTTTTCCACTGGTGTTTATCTGCTGTTTCTGTTTAACGTAGCCTGAAGTCATAAGTAATTATATGCTGGCAACATAATCATTTCTCCAGCAGTAAAGGATCATGACTTCAGGGGCACAGCGGACAAGCAGCAGGAGCAGATTCTTTCTGAGGGAACATACCTTTTTTACGCAAATGCCACCAAATGAAGAATAAGGTAAAAAAATATATATATATATTAATATTTATTTGCTTCCATTTACCAAGGAAGTACACTAGACAATGGAATGTCTGTTTAGAGTATAACCTGTAAGAGTACATGAGAAGGCAGGTAACAAGTAGAGACTGGGGGCCAGGCAAGCAGACAAGGCAGTAGCCTAGGGAGTACAGGTCATAATACACTCAGCAGAAAGATGCAAATACAACTGCAGTTAGAAAGTGAACACAATGAAGGCTGTAAACACACCATATGCAGTTCAGAATAAAGTGCTAGAGCAGTGAATGTGGAACAAGGGTACACAAGAGTTAGGGATCTAGTTAAACTATACAATGCATAGAGCCTAACAGATGAAGAAGTGGGGAAAGACCCAAATACCATCAGTGAGGCAGTCAAAGTGGACAGGTGTTGGTTCGACATGACTGTAATTTGGTCTATTATGTTGTTACACATTTTCCCTACGACATCAATAGCCCTTTGTGCTGTGTGACGTTTATAGCCATTTTGCAAACAAAGTACAGCACAAAATATCTACTCCATATAAATGTCAAGTTTAAATGTACTTGGTTTAACAAACATTACTACATATCTATGTATTGACTGGTTGTACCTGTATTTTTTTCTCACCTGGGCTGTAAGTAATTAAGTATTTACACCATCTGTAAATATTTTTGCTCATTCGTAAATATGTCTACTCTCGTGTGTTAGCTTTATGCAATGTCTACTATGCTCTTTTCCATGTATAATTCTGTGACAGGGTAGGAAATGAGGGAAGGGGGGTAGTGACATAAAAGAGGACCTACAGAAACTGAAAATGTGGTCCAAGATCTGGCAACTCAAACTGAATGCTTAAAGTACAAGATAATACACATGGGGAAAAGGAAACCCAAAGCACAGCACTGAGTAGGGGTCAGGTCAGATCATACCACAGAGGAAATTAACCTGTGGGTTATTTTGACAGCCTCAAAAGCACTGCCCAATACAATAGGGAACATGGCAGAGCTAGCAGGAAACTAGGACACATACATAGTGCCTTTCCTAGCAGAGGAAGTAATTCTGCCCCTCTATAGGTTCTTGGTGAAGTCACAGCTAGAGTACTGTGTGCAATTCTGGAACCTTCATATTAAAAAGGACAGGGACCACTTAGAATCGTTCCAGAGGAGGACAACCAAAATGATACAAGGGCAGCAGGGAAAAAAAATCCATGTATTAGTTAAGCTTTCCGAGCTCAGGAATGGGACGCATGCCCCCGGATTTCTTTGGCACTAGAAAATAGTGGGAGTAGAACCCTTTGTTCAGTTCTGACTCTGGCACTATTTCCACTGTCCTGTTTCTGATAAGACCCACACTCTCCTGTGCCAGAAGCTCTGTCATCTGAACTGACAAGGTGAATTGGCCATGGGGGGTTCCAAAAACCCCAGGGAGCATCCCTGTCGGATGATCCTCAAAACCCATGTGTCCATTGAGATGGATTCCCACGGACAGCAAAATTGGTTGAGGTGCTCCCCCCCCATCCCCTTTTACTGGGGAGGAGTGGTCTGCCTCGGGTAGTTGAAACGGACCTGGTGCCATATCTTCAGATAGTCACACTGAGCAATTCTGGCACCTGTGCTTTTGGCTGCACCTTCTTCTGGGGTTGGGAAGGCTGGGTTTTGTTGTTGGGGCCTCCCCTGCTCTTACCATGAAAGGACTGCCTGTTCTGAAAAGAGCCATATCCTCTACCACTCTGTGATGTAGGGAGCCAGCCTGGAAATCTTAGACTCTAAGAGACTGCTCCACCTGCTGTCCAAACAGGTGCCATTGAAGGGCATAATACTGATCTATTTTTGGACATCCAGGGTGAAGCCAGCAGTACGCAGCCAGGAGTGCCATCTGCACCTGCCGACACAGAGCAGGCTGCTGCATTAAAGGCATCCATAGAGGCTTTGAGCTGGTGACCTTCAGTTCAATAGTGTATCTTGTTTAACAGCTAGAAGTATGTCTTGTTTCACCACTATATCTAGAACAGCCTCTGCCAGAGACTTGACCTTGCACTAGAGGGTATACACATATTTACAGAAGTCCCCCATGTAACTAGCTGTCCTCATGTAGCCGAGGCTAGACTCGTTTGCCCATGTTATCCACCTCAAATGACTCCTTGTTAGTGGGGTGCACAGTGACCTTACTGGGCACTGTGACATTGTCATTCTCTGCAAAAATGACAATGGCTTCTACTGTTGGGTGAGTGAAATACATGGGCTTAGCTTTAGGCACAGTGTATTTTCTGTCCACCTGTTTGATGGACCTGCCACTGTACCAAGCCTCCTCCAAGTCACATCAGAGAGGGTCTCTAGGGCTGCTGGACTGTAGGAACAAGACAGACCGGGATATTGGGCACATTTAGAAACACCAGTTGGAGACCCTTAGCCTGGTGTATGTCTGCTGGCTCAAACTTTAAGGTAGTATGCAATTTTTTGAGCAGAGCCTGAAATGACAGATGTTCTTGAGGTACAGTAATAGGAATCAATTCCAGGTTCTCTGGATTATAAGTGGAGTCCCCCCTCCCCCCTCAATTGGTGATCATGAGGTCCAGATCAGACTCATCTGCCTGTAATCCTGGAGGAAAGTATTAGGGAGGGGGCCGAAAAGTCGACTGTGCAGGCTGCAGCTATGGTAACACAGGCCCCAATAGGGTCTCAGGAATGAGATTGTCTGTTGCACCAAGGGTGGCCCTGTGATTGGTTCAAAGGGAAAGACCATGGCACCAAAGGCCCACAAAGCACCAAAGGCAGCACTGACATCCGCACTGAGGCA
This sequence comes from Neoceratodus forsteri, assembly GCA_016271365.2. Classification (NCBI taxonomy): domain Eukaryota; kingdom Metazoa; phylum Chordata; order Ceratodontiformes; family Ceratodontidae; genus Neoceratodus; species Neoceratodus forsteri. The sequence goes on from CM028135.1 coordinate 323,532,870, forward strand.
GGGCCAAAAGACCAACCCTCAGCGCCGGACATGGCAATGAAAACAGTGTAGTAGATCCTGCTGACTTCCTGGCTGACCCCATCCCCGGAGAGGTCAAAGGCAACACCATAGGTAGGACAAGTATCTGTGGCACTGACAAAGACCCCAGCACCAAGGCCAGAATCACACACTTAAGTCCAACAGCACTGCAGACGGCGCCAGCTCAACTGACTCCAAAAGGTTGGGAGCCAGTACCAACAACAGCGCCGCTGCACTTATAACACTGCATCTAATGCTCCATAAGTGTTGCCCAGTGGCCAAGTTGTCCAACAAAGTTCTCTCTACTGGATAAAGATGGGCTCTGGGACACAGACCTCAACCATGCACGCCCATGTGTCATCTGAGAACACTGAGAAACCTGGTTCCAGAGAAGTCAAGTGTCTAACAGCAGAATGACCAGAGAACAACCTCAATCAATGCCTGTTCTTCTATTTATGTTTCTTGCAGGAAGAGGTCAAGGCTGAACAATGCAAAGACCAGAACACTGAGCCATGTGTGGGATATGGGCCATTTCTTTCTGTGACTCCCAGGGAACTGTCCATCTTCCTGGGTGCCAGGGTGCCCATTGCCAGAACACCTGTCCAGAGGAAGGTGGTGGCCAGACACAGCTCTGTTGCCAGAGAAACTTGCCTATTCAGGCTCTTGCCTTCTTCCATGGTCATCAACCATTTGCTCATGGCAGGACTGAGAGAAAACTGTACTTTTTGTGTTTTAATGTAAACTGATACAAAACTAACAAAAGAACAGTTATGTAAGAACTTACCATAACAGCAGATCTTCAAGGGGATTTCAGTCATCAGGTCACACCATAGGAACTTCACCGTCAGTGAAGCAGGATCCACACAGAAGATCCTTCACTAGTACAACTGGGGCCGCCCATGCCGATGTCACATGCCAAAATCATCAACCTTATAAAGGTGTGACTGGGCCCATTCCTTCCTCAGCTTCTTCCCCGGAGACCAAGGAAGCATACCCATGCCATGAGGGACCAAGAAGAGAGAGAGAGAGAGAGAGGTGCCCAGGCCTGAATAAAAGGCTGTATACACCAGATAGCCAGTCTGAGACAAGAACCCCAAACAGGGGGAATGGTAGAAAGGAAGGCTGACTTGATGACTAAGATCCCCTTGAAGATCTGCTGTTACAGTAAGTTCTTATGTAACTGTTCTATCTTCTTCGGGGGTATCTCAGTCATCAGGTCACACCATAGGAATGAGTCCCAAGCAGTTACAAGTGCAGCGGAACAGACTGGGAGGTAGGCAAACCGAGGCCAAAGACAGAAGGCCCTGAGAAACAGCGCCACCAAAGGTTGCTCAGGCTCTAGAAGCTCCAGACTGTAATGCTTGGTAAAAGTACGGAAGGTAGTCCAGGTGGCAGCAGCACAAATGTCAGTGGCTGAGACCCCCCTGAAACAGGCCACAGAGGTAGCCATACCCCTTGTGGAGTAGGCTTTCACTACCCCTGGCAACTCCTTACCATGCTTGTTGTACCAAAACACAATACAATGGGCCAACCATTTGGACAAACATTGTTTAGAAACCTTAATGCCCTCTCTTCCTGGGGTGAAAGAAACAAAAAGCTGCTTTGTCTTTCTGCAGTCCTCAGCTGGAAGCAGATAATATTTCAAAATTCTTCGCACATCTAGAGTACGGAACAGTGCTTCTCCTGGACTGGCATGCTCTGGAAAATACACAGGGAGGTGGATGGATTGATTTAGGGTAAACTCAGACACCACCTTAGGAAGAAACTTCAGACTCATGTGCAAGGACACCCTGTCTTTGTGAAAAATCAAATAAGGCTCCTAACACTACAAGGCCAGAAGCTCAGAAATCCTTCAAGCCGAAGTAACAGCAACAAAAACAATGCTTTCCGAGAAAGAAAACATAGCTCACAAGACAAGGCTGGCTCAAAAGGAGATGGGGTAAATTTCTCCAAAACAAAATTTAAATCCCAATAGGAGTACCGATTGGAGGTTTCAGGTGCAGGATGCCTGTAAGAAAAGTATGGGACACATCTAGCTGAGCCATGGTACAACCACCCACAGGTTTATGAAAGGCAGAGATAGCCAAAAGGTGCACCTTGAGGGAGGAGTACTGGAGACCTGAGTCCGACAGGGGGATCAGGTAATCCAGAATCTGGCTTACTGGACAGGTAAAAGGGCCCAGATGGTGTTTGGGAGCCCAGATGGCAGACCTCTTGCACTTTATGGCATATGTGACCCTAGTGGATGGCTTTCCAGCTGCCATAAGGATGCCCACCACCTTCTGAGAGACCCCAAACCAGGCAATGACTATATCCTCAGGAGCCAGGCATGTAGATGAAGGGATATGAGGTTGGGATGGGCCAGGGTCCCCTGAGCCTGCAACAGCAGATCCCTGCAGAGGGGTAGAGGCACTGGAAGGTCCACTGCTAACTGTTGCAGTAATGGGAACCATATCTGCCGTGGCCAGTATGGTGCAACTAGGATCATGCTGTCCCCCTCCATCTGAAGCACGATTAGTACCCTCTGAACCAGGGGAAATGGAGGGAAAGGCATAAAGGAACCGCTCACTCCAAGAGAGGGACAACGTATCTCGGCAGAAAAGTCCAGGCCCTGGATCTAGTGATCAAAAATTGGGCAGTTGGAGACACAAAAAGGCTCAATTCTGGATGACCCCATCTGTCGAACAGATCTTCTGTGATGGATGACAGAAGTTCCCACTCATGCATCCTAGACTGAGCCTGGCTGAGGCTGTCGGCCAGGGTGTTCAGTATGCCTGGGACATGGACTGCCGAGGGGTACAGGCCATGGTCCAGTGCCCAGTACCAGATCCTCATGGCCTATATGCAAAGGGGGGGTATGAATGCATCCTTCCCTGCTTGTTGATGTAGTAGACAACACTGACATTGTCTGACTAGATCAACAACTGACCTGGAAGGAGATGGTCCTGAAAAGCCTGCATGGCATACAGGACTACCCTCATCTTGAAGACATTTATATGGAGGGATGTCTCGATCTGGGACCCAGTTCTCCTGAGTATGTAAAGGACTCGGGTGCACACTCCAGCCCAAACCAGAGGCATCTGTAGTGAGCATCTGTTGGGGAGAGAAGATCAGGAATGGGAACCCTCTTAGTAGGTTTTGGGGTTCCATCCAACATCAGCGCACTTTGCACACTGGCGAAGAGACCAGTACTAGCTGCTCCAGGTCGTCCGTGCATTGGTCTCACTGCACCCAGAGGGTCCACTGGAGCACATGCATGTGCAGTCTGGCAGGGAAACTGTGGCGATGGCTACAGCCATGAGGTCTTATAGCCTCAAGTACACCCTCACAGAAACATAATGGCTCTGGGCCACCTCCTGAGTTTAGGAAATGAGGCACTCTGCCCTGCCTTGAGGCAGAAAGGACCTGCCCTGCATGGAATCCAAGACTGCCCCAACATACTGCAGTCTCTGGGATGGAATCAAAACGGACTTGAAGAGGTTGACTGTAATGCCCAGGGAGTGAAATAGCTGGAGGGTCCTCTCCGAGGTCCGGAGGAGCTGATTTCAGGATGGAGCTTGCAGAAGCCAGTCGTTCAGGCAGGGTAAGATGTACAGGCATTCCTGCCAAAGGGCAACAGCTACTGCTGCTAAGCATTTTGTAAAGATCCACAGCACAGAGGATAAGTCAAAGGGCAAGACTCTGAATTGGTAATGTTCACCCTGAAAAAGAAACCGGAAAAACTATCTGTGCGGAGGACAAACCGAGATATGCAGGTAAGCATCCTGCACATCTAGGGAGCACAGCCAGTCGCCATGAGTGAGCAGGGGCAGCATACCTGGAAGAGTGATGATGCAGCATTTTTTATATTGGATATAAAGGTTGAGGTCTTTGAGATCTAGAATAGGCCTCAGATCTCCGGTTTGTTTGGGGACCAGGAAGAACCTGGAATTGAATAGTACAGTTATGCAAGAACTTACTGTAACAGTAGATCTTCTCCTATCCTACAATCTGCACATAACCTACCTCATTAAAAGATTCATACTAGACTTCGTCTTCTCTACAGGATCAGAAAGTTCCTGCTCCCTGTCTCCAGCCTACGCCTGGGTACCTCCCTACTTCTGCCCCTCATTAACTATGGCTCCATAGTCTTCTCCCCTCCAACATCCTCACTCCTGTATTCCAAACTAAGAGTCACCTATAACAGTAGAGCGCAATTCACCACTGGTCTTCCCTGGAAAACTTACCACTGCACCCTTTATTCTTCCCTCAGCTGGCCCTCCTTTGAAGGGAGGTTCCACTGCAAAATGCTCTCCTTCCTTCACAGATATACGTCAAACAGATGCTACCCAGCACTAACTCCCTCTTCCCTCTTGCAACCCTTGGACGATCGAACCGTGGTTCCTCCACCTTGGTCTTTGACACCCCATTCTTTCAGACTATGCAGGCTCAGAACTCAGTCTCTTACACTGGGACAAAGTTGTACATTAAATTACCCCACGAAATTCAGGCCTGTAATACCGTCCATTCCTTCAACTCCTCCCTTAAGTCCTACCTCCTTAAGGCATCCTTATGCAGCTGCCCCACCCAGTCCCAACTCTAAACCCAGTCTTGCACCTGTATCCACTCAAGACCCCAGGAATGCCCTTATCACAGGCTTACTTGCATGATTCCCCAACTAATGCACTCTTTACTTCTCCCAATTGGTCTCTTCCTACCTCCTTTATATTTGCTTGCTGCTCTCTATTCTCTTTTCACCCTGAGACCACCATTTAAACCACTGTACCATCTATCATTGTATTACTGAGACCACTATTTGAACCGCTTTACCATCTATCACTGTATTGTATTCCTACTCTAGTGAATTTTCTCTTTGCCCCTTTTTTCAGTTGTACACTGTCAGTTTTGTATTATTGCACTATCAGAGATCATCATTCTAACCGTTTACCTTGTTGTATTGTACCACATTAATGCCACTATGAATTTTTTTTAATCTTAATATTCACTGTACTCTGTTATCTTTGTCTTTATGTACTTCAGTTACTTTATGTATCTCTGTATTCTACACTGGACGTTTGTGAAAATGGGAATTTTTGCTCACATACTTTTCCAGTATACAAATAAAGATTGATCGATCTTCGAGAGAGGCTCTTGCAGTAGGTAATCACCTAGAGGACTGCACCCCCTGGTGTCAGGATCACACAGAACCTTTAGCCAGCAGATCTAACAGGGGGGACACCCACCCGACAGCACATGGCCGATGTCAGCGTGACCCTATATAGCTGGTGGTCCCCACGCCCGCCTTCCAGTTCTCCCGCTGGAGACCTCAGAGGAGGCGTGACAGAAGAATGGATAAGAGGCTCTTGGAGCCTAGAACGAGCCCATGCAGAAAGAAGTAATGGCAATAAGGGGATGGAGGGAGGTTAAAAGGCCTACTAGGTCAATTTCTTGCAGACACAACCGTGCACAGAATATCGCATGGAATACTCTGTGCAGCGGACTAACGCGACAGTGTACAAAACCCTGCAAAACATACATGTTGCATGCAGTACTGTACCCTGTCGCATATGTGTGGGGAGGAGGAGTGATGCGTAGGTCAAGACCACCGTTTGAGAGGCGGTCCACCGAGCTGCCACCGTAGCTCAGTGGGATGAGCCGCGGCAGTGCAGGAGGTCGTTGTACGTCTGTGGACCGGGGATCGAATCCCGGTTCCAGACTCATTGTGCGGTTTATTTTTTCTGTCTCCCTCGTGGTGTTTGTCCCTGTCCTCATGCTGACCCCCCGAGTTGATTATATTAATGGGGGGTTCACGGGCACATCCCCTGCAGACAACAAAGAACCCACATGTTCCTTTCGCCAAAATGTGTTTCGGCACTTTGTGCAGTAGCAATGTATCCACTGAATTTACAGTGCAGTACACTGCTGCACACTTGTGTCTTTCTAGAGTATGACCCCGTGCTACCACAAGGTTACCTACTGCAAGAGCCTCCCTCGAAGATCTACTGTTATGGTGAGTTCTTACGTAACTATACTATCTTACTTCAAGAGGGCTCTTGCAGCAGGTAATCACCTTGAGGACTGAGTCCCAAGCAGTATGACTCAGAAGAACAACTGAAACACGGGAAGCAGAAAAGAAAAACCTGCTAAAAATGCAGGAAAATTAAGACAGGAGGCTCTGAAGCACAGCTAGGCCAAAACCTGCCCTGCGCCTAGAAGCAATGGCCAGACTGTAATGCTTAGTGAAAGTGTAGCCTGAACTCCAGGTAGCCGCGGCGCAAATGTCAACGGCTGACACATTCCTGAAACAAGCAGAAGAGGCAGCCATACTTCTGGTGGAATGCCCCTTAACCTCCCCCCCGGAGGGTCTTATCGTGCTTCTGGTAACAGAAAATGATGCAGTTTGCCTGCCATTTGGATAAACACTCTTTGGAATCTGCTGCACCCTCTATTTTGGGTGCAAAAGAGACAAAAAACTGATCCATCTTTCAGACAGACTTTGTCCTGTTAGTGTAATAACGTAAGATTCTATGAACATCTAAGGTATAAAGAATTGCCTCTCCCCAATTAGAATGCTCAGGGTAATACACAGGAAGTGGAAGTGACTGGTTCAACATAAACTCAGAAACCACCTTGGTTAAAAACTTAGGGCTAGTACGAAGAGCCACCCGGTCTCTATACGAACATACGAAATTTGCCAGCAGATAAAGGCCTAGAGGTCTATCAAGTCTGCTCGAATGTGCAGCTAGCACCCCTTATTCTGCAGCTGCCCCTCCCTTCCACCCTTCCCCTTCATTAACCCTCCCCCTTGTCCTGTCCCATCCTCGTTTGAAGCAGTCCACTGTTCCACTGCATACCACTTCTGCAGGTAACGCATTCCACCCAGCCACCACCCTCTCTGTAAAAAAGTGTCTCCTCATCTCCTCCTGAACCTTCCTCGCTCCAGTCTCATATCATGGTCCCTGGTGGCCTCCCTCCCTTACTTTGAACAGCCCCTCTGTACCTGTCTTGTTTATTCCTTTCATGTATTTAAAGGTTTCAATCATGTCCCCCCTGTCTCTCCTCTCCTCCAGTGAGTACATGTTCAACTCCTTCAACCTCCTCTCATATGATAAGTCCCCCAGACCCTTGATCATCTTTGTCGCCCTGCGCTGCACTCCTCCAGTAACTTAATGTCCCTTCAGATACGGACGCCAGAACTGCACGCAGTACTCCAGGTGTGTCTAACTAATGACCTATACAGTGGCAGAATCACCTCCTCCCTCCTTGAGGATATACCCTTGCAATACAACCCAGCATTTTGTTGGCCTTTGCAGCTGCCTTCCTACACTGTGCCGAGTTGTTCATTGACCCTGTGATGAGCACACCCAGATCCTTCTCCTCCTCTGTCTGGGCTAGCTGCACTCCCCTAGCTGGTAAGTCCTCCTGGGTTCTTTCATCCCAAAATGCATCACCTTGCACTTTTGGCATTAAAGCCCAGTTGCTAGGTGTCTGACCAGGTTTCAAGCTTTGCCAGATCATCCTGCAACCCCTGCCATCCCCTAGGTCATCCACCACCGCGCCAACCTTGGTATCATCAGCAAACAGACTGATCTTGCTCTTGATGTCCCATGATATGTCTGCAATGAATATCCCAAACAACACTGGTCCCAACACGGACCTGTGGGACACCGCTCGTCACTGCCCTTGGGTGTGAGAGCTCCCCACCCACCACCACCCTCTGTTGCCTTCCTGCAGCCAGTTTCTACCATCTCACTAGCATTGCACGTGCCCTGTGCCTACTAACTTCCTTCCCAGCCTTCCATGTGGCACTGGGTGAAGATGCCTTACTGAAGTCCAGATACAGGACATCCACTGCATGTCCCCTGTCCAGTTGCCCTAGTTACCCAGTCATAGAACTCGACCAGGTTGGTTTGGCAGGATCGGCCACGTATGTAGCCATGCTGTCTGCTGTCCTGTAGTCCTTTGGCCTCTAAGAGGCCACCAGCCTCTCCTTCAGGATAGTCTCCATTAGCTTACCCCGATGGATGTAGAGGCTCACTGGTCTGTAGTTTCCCGGTTCATCCTTGGGGCCACTCTTGTGGAGAGGCACCACATGGAGCCATCCTCCAGTCCTGAGGTACACCCCAATGTAGTGAGGCATTAAATGGGTTCTGCCAAAGGTCCTGCAAGGACCTCTGCCAGCTCCTTCAGTACCCTGGGGTGGATGCCATCTGGCCTGGTGCCTTGTCCACCCTCAGTGCCTTCAAACCCTCTCGAACTCTGCCCTCCATGATTTCCCCATCTGTCACCACTTCCCCTTCTGCCATTTCTCCCCATCTTGGGTGTCACCCCCTCTTCTCCTTAGTAAATACTGAGCAGAGTACTCATTTAGTGCTTCCTCTTTATAGTACCCTGCTTCCACCCAACCCCCTCCTTCCTAATCCTTACTATGTGGTCCTTACAGCTCCTTTTCTCCTGATGTACTTAAAGTCCTTCTCCCCCTTCTTAATGCTTTGTGCCAGCCGAGTTCGTGGTCTTTGGCTCCCCTTACTGCCCTTGTCACCTCCTTGATTCTGTCAATATTCCTCTCTGTCCCCCCCTCCCTGTTTTCTTGTATTTCCTAAAGGCAGCTCTTTTCCTCCTTACCTTTCCATGACCTCCTTGCTCAACCAGCTCGGTTTCTTAGCCCTAGCCTTCTTGCTCTGGGCTTTGCAGCAGGTTTTGGTTGCCTCCACTATCTCAACTTTATGAGCTCCCATCTCTGGTTAGTATCCATACTAGATTGAATTCTGGCCAGGTACCCTTTACCACTTCCCATCCTCCCAAAGTCAGCCCTCCTGAAGTCCAGCACTCTTGTGCCAGATTCCTCCCTTCTTGCCCATATCCAATGTGAGCCATACTGAGTGGTGGTCCCCGACAGCGGTTCCTCCACTGTAAGTTCTCTCACAAAGTCCCCATTTGCCAGCACAAGGTCAAGGGTATTCCCTAACCTGGTTGGTTCACTGACCATTTGCAGCAGGAAGCTGTCCTGGAAGGCATCCAGCAGTACCTGCTCCCTCCTGTTCCTGGTTGTTGGGGTGCTCCAGTCCACTCCTGGCATGTTGAAGTCCCCCACAATCACCACACTACCCTTCTCGCAGGTCCTCCTGATCTGTCCCGCTAGTTCCCTGTCTAACTCCTCCATCTGAGATGGTGGCCTGTCACCACTCCCATTCTAAGACTCCTATTCTTGGAATCCTGGATTTGCACCCAAAGTGACTCTGTACTACCCTCCTCCCTTCCTCCCTTACACTTCAGTCCTTCCTTCATATAGTGCCACCCCCTCCTTTCCCAGTCACCCTGTCCCTCTGAAATAACCTGTACCCTGGTACAGACAGGTCCCAGTCATTATATTGGGTGGCCCATGTTTCCGTGATGGCTGCAATGTCCACCTCTCCTCTGCCATGAGAACCTGCAACTCTGCAGTTTTCCTCCCAAAGGCTCCTAGCATTAAGGGTAGCCACCTTCACCCTTTCCCCTCTACCCATCCTGCCCTCCTTTTCTAGCATCACCAATAGTACTTGCCATTTGTCCTTTGTCACTGTTATGGAGTAGCTCATATGATTTCCCAACCTGTGGTCTCTGCATATCTCTTCCCCAACTGCCACCCCACTCCTAGTTTAAACTCCCAACTTCCTCTATATATTCTTCCATCCTCTACTTCAACACTTTCTTTCCTTCCTCACTCAAGCGTAGTCTGTCCTTGGCATAGAGACTACTGTCCTCCCAGGTCCTCCCACCCCACCCCCCCAACAGCCCATACCCTTTAGCACAACACCAGGTTCTTAGCCATCTGTTAAATTCCTCTATTCTCAGCTTTCTTGTTGTGCTTGCGTTTGGCACTGGAAGTATCTCGGAAAAAGTTACTGATCTTCCTGCCCCCTCACATAATTGTGCTAGTTCCTCAAACCTCCTCTGGACTATATCCACTGTCTTGTCAGCCAGGCCGTTTGTCCCAAGATGTATAATTAAATGAGGCTTGTCCCTACCCCTTCTAGCATATTTCAGAACAGACTGTCCCACCCTTTCCGCTGTCATTCCTGGCATGGCCTCCACCCAAATGCGGCTATGCCTCTCCGCCTTGCTACCCCACCTAACTCCTCTTAGTATTGAGTCCCCCAGCACTAAGATTCCACCCCTCTTACTCCCTGCTTGCTTCCTTTCATCTCCCTCCCTCATTTCCAGCTCCTCTTCTTCCTCCTGCACATTATTATGCCCTTTTACCCCTGTTGCAGTTCTCCCAGCAGAACTTCCCCCCGCTCCAGTTTGGTCCAGGCATTTATCAATTACTCCTCTAATTTCATCACTTCCCTCCTCCACCTTCTTCCTCTCTAGCAGTGCAAAACTATTTTCTGAAGATCCTTCACAAATGCCTGCTCCCTCTCTTCATAGTAACCTGTTCTCTCCTTTCCACTCCATGACTTTTTCACTTCTTACTTCTCCCCTCACAAGTCCCTATTGCCTCCTTCCATTTGACTTTTGTCTCTGACCTGGTTTCCCAGGCTTAATTGTTCTTCCTGGCCTGGGCCCTTTGTCTCTGCTTTCCTTCTTCTGAGCCTCTCCTCACCACTGTTGGCTTAAATTGCCTCCCTCATCTCCCTTCTTCCTCCCTCCAGTATTAGCTAAACCCACCCCAATCTGCCTTGCCTGTCTTAGTTCCTCCTGCAGACCCTCAATCTCCTTTCTAAGTTTTCTATGTGGTTGCACACTAAACATCCTCCCACTCTCCAGGCAATGTTTAGAAAGATTGGTGCATCCGAGTTGTTTGCACCTACCACTACCCATTGCTGTCGTTGCCCACCAGCGACCCCCCACCCTTCAGATGCAGGATACCAAACACTCCCCAAGTCCCCCTCTCCCCCCTCTATCAGTGCAAAACATTCTTTATTTCCCTTACCTCCTTTGTTGCACACGTTTAGATATGTTGAGCAACTGCTTTTTATATTCCTATCCACACTCAAAAATACTTTAAGTAGCCATTGCACAACCTTCTTCAACTCCTACTCCTCCTTTACCCAATGCAATAACTATGTGAAGTAGTAATAATGAAAGCGCCTAGATTTGCATTTACTTCCCTTCCACTGAGAGAGCAGTCACCTCTTCACTTGCTGCAGTTCCTTTCCTGGATGTCTGCTTCTGTTATGACAGGTGCAAATCCTTTGCCTGTTTGAGGAAGTGATGTCAGAACCCCTAGTACAAAGGGAATAATTGACCAGGGGTGGGTGGGACCAGCCCAAGTCTTCCAGAAACAATCAGGTAGCTGAGGCCTCTAGTCAGACAATTAGCACCCTTCCCCCACTCAAAACTTTGCAGCTAGTGAAGCCAGCAACAATGAATCAATTCTACTCAAAGCCCCAACATAGGTTTGCTACCCAAAGAAACAGGACACCAATTCAAACAGCTTCACCAACAATACATCAAAATAGGTTTGGAATTATAAGATATAGGTCTCAATTCAAAGAAACAGACCAGTTAAATTACACCAATTATGTTTAAAAGAGAAGAAATAGGCCTCTACAAATGCAGCCTGCCACATCAAACCAAACAAATGAGCCCACTTTTAGCTACCAAAGAGGTTTCAAAATTCCAACAGCCCCAAACAATACCCTGCTAGCCCTTAGTAGTAAGAAAGAAAATAAACATTCTACCAAGTAGAATCCATGAAAACAATGTAAAACAAGAAGCTACTGTACTGTAGATCTGATCCTGTCCCCTTCTAGTTCCTTCTGAGAAGCCAAAGCACTGACTCCACACCTGATTCAGCTCTGCCTCCCTGCTGAGTGAGACCTGGCCAGACAAATTAGCACCCTCCCACTCAAAACTTTGCAGCTAGTGAAGCCAGCAACAATGAATCAATTCTACTCAAAGCCCCAACATAGGTTTGCTACCCAAAGAACAGGACACCAATTCAAACAGCTTCACCAACAATACATCAAAATAGGTTTGGAATTATAAGATATAGGTCTCAATTCAAAAAACAGACCAGTTAAATTACACATTATGTTTAAAAGAGAAGAAATAGGCCTCTACAAATGCAGCCTGCCACACCGTAAACCAAACAAATGAGCCCACTTTTAGCTACCAAAACAGGTTTCAAAATTCCAACAGCCCCAAACAATACCCTGCTAGCCCCTTAGTAGTAAGAAAGAAAATAAACATTCTACCAAGTAGAATCCATGAAAAACAATGTAAAACAAGAAGCTACTGTACTGTAGATCTGATCCTGTCCCCCTTCTAGTTCCTTTGGCTGCTCCTGTGGGGAGCCCAATACTACACTGTAGAAGGAGTGTTGTAGTCCATGACATGCTATCTATGAAAAATTAAATAAGGTTCCTTACACATCAGGGCTTGAAGCTCAGAAATCCTTCGAGCTGAAGTAACTGCAACTAAAAACAGTGCTTTCCAAGACAGATAGCACATGACACAAGAACCAGCCGGCTCAAAAGGAGGCAAGGTCAACTTTTCCAACATAAAATTCAAATCCCACAGTGGCGCAAGACTGTGCACCAGTGGTTTGAGATGCAGAATCTCCGAGGGTGTGGTAGGTAGATATAGCCAATAAATGGACCTTCAGCAAGGAGTACCCGAGGCCCGAATCATAGAGGTGCAGGAGATACTCCATAATCTATGGAGCAGGACACGAGAACGGGTCCCAACCCATTGCAGTAGCCCAGATGGAGAAACACTTCTAGTTCATTGCATAAGTGGTCCTTATAGACAGTTTTCTGGCCTCTACGAGGACTTATGCCACTCTGGAGGATACTCCAAAGAGTGAAGCGACTATGTCCTGAGGTGCCACACGTGAAGATGAAGGGACTTCAGCCCTGGGTGGACTAGTATGCCCTCCTCCTGGGTCAGGAGGTCGTTGCAGAGGGACAGGGGAACCGGAGGCTCCACTGCTAGTTGCTGGGGGAGCGGAAACTAAACTTGACGAGGCCAAATGGGAACAATCAGAACCATGTGGGCTCCCTCGGCCTACAGCTTGAGCAGTACCCTCCAAAGAAATGGAAGGAAGGCGTACAAGAACCTCCCTGTCCTGCAATGAGATAGCGCGTCTCACCAGAAAACACCATGCCCTGGAGCGAGCAAGCAAAATTTGGGTAGTTGTGCATTGTAAGGGGAGGCGAACAGATCCAGTTCTGGCCTGCCCCATAGGTTGAATATATGGTTGACCACCTCTTACTTGAGCTCCCATTCATGGGCCCTTACACTGGTGCGGCTGAGACTTTTTCACTAGGACGTTTTGCAAGCCCGGAATGTGCACAACTGCGAGGTGAATCTGATGCAGAACAGCCCAATTCCACACCTGCAGATACCAGACCATGCACATGTTGTCCGACTGGACTAACAGGGTGTCCTGGAGTAGTAAGTGTTGAAAAGCTTGAAGGGCGTACAGCACCACTCTCATCTCTAACACACTGATGTGCAGAGAAAGTTCCATCTGGGACCACCTGCCTTGGGTTTTGTGGTCCACCAGATGTGCGCCCCAACCAATCCCTGATGTATCCGTAGTGAGAGTCTGGGTGTAAGAAGGGGACTGGAAAAGGGCCCCCCTGGTGAGAGTGGAAAGATCCTGCCACCAAGAGAGATCCCTCTGCATGGAACCGGTCCCACTGTGCTCTGAGCGTCCGCTGTGAGATACACATGTGGAGCCTGGCTCGAGGCACGGTGGGTATGGCCACTGCCATGAGGCCTAGTAGTCAAAGAATCGACCTGGCCGAGACTCTCCTGCTGGAAGCCACCATACAGGCCTGCTTCTGCAAGATTTCCATCCTGTCAGGGGGCAGAAAAGCCATGCCCTGAGCCATGTCCAGCACCGCCACAATGAACTGCAAGTGCTGGGAAGGGACAAGCTGGGATTTCAAAAAATTTACAGTGATCCCCACTTGATGGAAGAGGGCCAAGGTTGCAGACAGGGAAAACTCCAACTGTTCCCTCGACAGAGCTGACAGAAGCCAGTCGTCGAGGTAAGGGAACACACAGCAGCCCCAATGCCTCAGGGCCCCCACCACTACCGCCAGGCACTTTGTGAAGACTCGAGGTGCTGAGGACAGGCCGAAAGGCAGGGCCTTGAACTGGTAATGTTCCCCCTGAAAGGAGAACCGGAGGTAGCAATGATGGACCCAGAAGATAGGGATATGCAGGTACGCATCCTGCACATCCAGGGCGCAGAGTCACTGACCATTGTGCAGGACAGGGAGCAGACCAGGGACGGTTAGCATCCAAAACCTCTTGTATTCTATATACAGGTTCAGAGTGCTGAGGTACAAAATGGGATGCAGATCCCCCATCTTTCTGGGGACCAGGCAGAAGTAGGAGTAATACCCCTTTCCTTCCTGTTGCATGGGAACATGCTCTATTGCGTTCTTTTGCAACAGAGCCTGGATTTCCTCCGTAAGAAGAGGAATGTGTGCCTTCGGGTAGTGTGATTGGGCTGAAGGCCTGTCTAGAGGTATCTGTACAAACTCCAGAGTATGGCCTTGCTCTGTGAGCTGAAGGACCCAAAAACTGGTTGTCATTGCCCGCCACCCTGGCAGATGACATGCAAATATTCCGCCCACTGGCTCCCCCGACTGATCTAGAGGAGGAGGTACAGACAGCGAGTCATGCGAGGGACGATGGGGTGGGGAGAGTTGCACCAGAAGCTCTCTGTGACTTAGCCGGAGGGACAGCTGTGGTTTGTTGTGCCTGACATTTGGTCTGATGTCGGGCCGTTTGCTGCTGCTTCTGCTGCCTTTTCCCTTGGAGGTGAAAAAGCTTTTTTACCTGAAACTTCAGGCGGTACATGGTCTGTACCGACTGAAGTGCCTTGCCTTTATCCTGTAGGGATGTTAAGGATATCCTCTTATCGCCCCCCAAACAGGATGGATCTTTTGAAGGGGCATCTGTATGGCTGACTGTCGTCCTGGGCTGAACAGGATGCCCGCAACCAGGAAGAACGTCAAAGACTGACTGCAGTGGCAGCCCCCAGGGCTGAGGAATTGACTGCTTCGTAGGTGGCCCAGAGAGAATGCCTGCAAGCCACCTCATTGGAGCAAACTGAATCTGCCAAGATGGATTTGGATTCAGAATCCAGAAGGGCTTCGATGGCTGGCTCTAGCTGGGCAAAGAGAGATTTTTTGTACACCAACATGTGGCCGAAATAATAAACTCCTTCAGTCCCATAGCTGCCATATGGCGTCGGAACCATCCATTGCTGAGCCTGACCCAAAATGGCCACTGGAAGAGAATGTGTTAAGGGCCCTCATAGCTAGTGTGAAGGAAGAATAAAACTTCCTCCCAAACTGGTCCAACTGATGGAACTCGCTGTCTGAAGGGGAGGTACTCATGTAACAGGGATTAGATGATTGGTCATGAGCCACCTCAATGATGACCGAATCTGCTTTAGGAGACACACTGAGGTGATCTTTCCCCTCTGGGGTGCGGTAGTGCGGTCAGCTTTCTTGGTTACCACAGGAATGGAGGATGGCATCATCCAAATCATTGATGCTAAATCCTCATGAGGCTCCAAGGTGGGGTAAGGACCAGTGCTGACACCTGCATGTCCAGGTGTTCTGCAAGGCATCTCCTCTTGGGGTCCTGCTCGTCCAACTTCCAGTCATAAACCTCTTGAGATTTTCTGCAAAAGGCCTGCAAAGGAAGAATCCTCTGGAAGAGACTTTGGGGATTCTTTGTGCTGTGCTTCCTCTATGGGTGGAGTTAGAAAATCCAACTCCACTGAGGAGGAAGCATCTGAATCCAAATCTCGGTCAGAATCAGACGACCTGGAATACGAACAAGGCGTATCCCTCAGACCTGGCATCAGCTTCTCGGGAGGCCGGGCAAACGTCGGATCCTTCAAAGGGACCAGCACCGGCTGAGGAGGAGAAGGAACCAGAACTGGCCTCTCAGGCTGCATGTCCAATCCCCTAGGGGGCTGACAACCACCTAGTTCGGAAACCAGATGCGACTTAGTCTCCAACCACCATGACTGCAGGATTTCCCTGAAATCTGAAGAGGTCAGGGGCTGAGGTTGCGGTGGCTGATAAACCAAGGGGTAACCCACAGTAAAGCCTAGTGACAGAAACCCCGGTGACTGATAGTGTATCAATGGATAACCCAGCGGAGGTTAGCAGACGCGTATCCTGGCGCATGGAACCCTGATGGCATATAAACCCGAGGGTTATATGCTGGTGTTTGACATGGCAGATAACCAGGCTGCGGGAACCCTGATGTGAGGCCTGATGAGGGGATACCCCAATGGCAGGCCCAGAGTGTAAACTGGCTGAGGGCCCAACAGGACCTGGCCGGATGGCGGGGCCGAAGGAGGGCCCAAAAGAGGACCTGACTGTGCTCTTGGCCCTGATGGAAGACCCTGTGGGACGTCAGACCCTGAAAGTCCCGGTAGGATCAGATCCTGTGGGGGTCATACTGGCAGAGGAGGAAGCTGGGAGTCATCCAGGGCAATGCCCACTCCTAGCCCCTAATCCGGAGTGGAGCCTGGGGAAAGGCCACCTGGTGGAAGCTCCTCCTCTTTGACGCCCCTAAAAATGGGCAACGAAGGCTGGCCCATACCCCATGAAGAGGGGGGAGGCCCGGTGGGGGGGGGACCCTCCGGGAGAGGCTGAGCAACGACCGGCACCTGAGAGACGTCAGGTCTATCGTCAGGGCCTGACGTCAGATCGGTCATGCAGATGTTGGCAGATCCAATGTCTGACTTATCGGCTGACACGATCATGCGAATGTTGGGCTTGCTGATGTTCAGCTTATCAGACGAAGCCGGGCGGGCTCAAGAGACTCCAGAGCCCGATGCAATAGCCTGAGCTGGACGTTCATTGGAAGAGCTGATGGATGACTGCGGCTCATTTCAACTCGACAGACCCTCCCCCGCAGAGGTGGGTCTGAACACAGCTAAGCCTCAGCCTCAGCTTCAGCCGAGGGTCCTGCAGTCACTAGAACTAGTGGCGGCAGGGTGCTGGAAGACTGCTCCTGAGGCAGGGCAGGCTGAGTCATGACAGCCAACTTCCCGGGAGGAAGACAGCCGTCTGTTGTCCGAGGGGCCCACAGGTGGCCTCGGATGAGAGGGGGACCGTTCCGGGTCCCGATGCTTCTCCTTCTTCTTCTCATGCCTGGACTCAGTGGGAGATGTGGAAGCGCTTCTCAACTTTTGGAGGTATTTCTCCATGGTGGCCATTCTCTTCTTCAGAAGATGGGCCTTGAGGGCCTGTTGGCGGCGTTTCTGTGTGGCTGGATTAAAGCTGGCACAGGACTCACAGTCCTCCACCTCGTGGTCCAGACCTAGGCAGAAGAGGTAGAGGGAGTGCGAATCCTTGTGCAGTAGTTGCGCACCTTGTGCTCGATGGGAGTCGATGATGACATGCACAAAAGACAATAAAACCAGTTTTGAAAAAGAAAATAAATGTTTACTCATCTGAAAAGCGGTCAAACTACAGCATGTGATCTCCACGATGTCTGACAGATCAGGTTGACAGCAGAAAAGAACTGGAAGGTGGGCGTGGGGACCGCCCATTATATAGGGTCACACTGACGTTGGCCATGTGATGTCGGTTGGGTGGTCCCCTGTCAGACACTGCTGGATAAAGTTTCTGTGTGGTCCAGATGCCAAAGGGTGCAGTCCTCAAGATGATTACCTACTGCAAGAGCCCTCTAGAAGTAAGATCCCCTGTTTTTCCACCACCAGTGCACTGGCTCGATGACCCTCTTTCACAGAAGGGACTGTACCTCCTCCCAAAGAACCACTGCATGGGCCGGAGGGTAGGTGGAGGGTATTGGAGGAGTCTCTGGGGGCTGTTCTATAAACTCCAGAGTGTGACCCCATTCTATAATCTAAAGAATCCAAATATCTGAAGTTATGATTCTCCATTAGTTGAGATGGAGGGAGAACCAGCCTCCGATCACCACCTCTTGGTTAGGGACCGGAAAAGGGGATCTGGCAAGGAGTCAGCCAGAGGCGGATCCGGCTACTGGGGCTGATCTGTTGCCTCTGGGCCATTTCACAGCAGGACCCATGAAGCAGAGGGAAGGCAAGGCAGAAGTGGCCTTCCATTTGCCCTGGGGATGGGAGATTGTACCTGATCTGTTGAAAACGGTCAGAAAGGACGGCGTTGCCTGCTCCTGGGCTGGGTATGTAGAGTGAATGGACAGACTTAATAGCCCTACCAAAGGCCTATAAGTCACTGATGATGTTCTGGACATCTGGCCTGAAAAGCTTTGAGCCACTGAAAGGGGTATTTAGCACCTTCTTTTTTATTTTTATTTATTTACTGAAATTTTGGATAACACCTTTGAGCACAAGCTTATTTCATAGGTTCCACATCAGACGAACAATACATATTGGGAAAGTATGAGATGGAGAACAAACAAAACAAAGAATTATACAAGACGTTACAAGAGTGTATAACTAGAGAAGTTCCAATACATGTGGAATTGTACAATGTATGCTATGGTGCATATTTGATTAAAACCTGGAATTCAAAGGGTCATGTTAGGGGGGTGGGTCTTATGAAAATACAGGTTACTCACCTGTAACAGGAGTTCTAGGAATGGTATATGTTGTTCATCCACACTTATTGGCAGGTATCCTTGCCGCTTTAAATCTTGCCGGAAGGTCTTCAAGCTGGCTCCTCCCACCCACCCGGGTGGTATAACTCTCGGCTCCGCCCCATGACGCCAGATCTGGCCCGCTGGAAGCTCAGGTTGTGCGTCGAAGCCGGGAGGTCGGGTGGTCGTGGTTGAGAACAAATATACCATTCCTAGAACTCCTGTTACAGGTGAGTAACCTGTATTCTAGGGACATGGATATGTTGTTCATCCACACTTATTGGCAGACTCCTAGCAGTTCTCCGGGAGGAGGGAGGCAAGACGACACCCCCAATACTTACTTGGGAAAGAGAGACTGGAGAACCGAGGCCCCAAACCAGCATCCCGGCGTGACTCAAGGTCGATGTGGTAATGGGTAATGAAGGTGTTTGCTGACTTCCAGGTAGCAGCCCTGCAGATTTCCTGGATAGGGACGCCCTGGAAGCAGCCACCGATGCAGCAGTATGGTGGTAGAATGAGCTCTTATCCCTCTGGGAGGCTCCATGCCGTCAACTTATAGCAGAGATCTATGCAGGAGGTGACCCACCTGCTATCGTCCGCTTGGCTGCAGGTCTGCCAGATGCGCTTCAGCGTAGGGTGACAAACAGCTGGTGAACCCTCTCCCAGAATTTCAGCCGTGCGCTTTGTAATAGGCGGCGCCTCTTCTAGGGTCCAAAGTATGGAGCCTATATTCGCCTCCGAGGTGTGATTGGGGTAGAACACCGGCAGAGTCAACACCTGGTTAAGGTGAAACTCCGACACCACCTCGGAAGGAATTTGGTGGGGGCGAGGACAACCTTTGTCCCTGTGGAAGACCAGGTAAGGAGACTCGATGGAAGCACCTGGAGCTCTCCCATCCTTCTGGCTGGACGGATAGCCACCAAGAAGGCGGTCTTCCACGACAGGTGAGAGAGAGCACACCTGTGCATAGGTTCGAATGGCTTGCCCATGAGCTTTGCCAGTACCAGCAGTAGATCCCACGGAGGTGGAGGTTCTCGACCGAGGGGAAATGATCAAGGCCTTTGAAAAGCGCTAGACCACCTCTCCTGTGCTAACGACTGCCCTCCCCTGCCCGCGCCTGTAAGCAGAGATGGCTGCTAGGTGCACCCTTAGGGTCGCCGACCTAAGCCCTTGATTAGAAAGGGACCATAAATTGTCCAAGATGCTTGCCAAGGAACAGGAGGAAGGGTCCAAGCCCTTGCCCTGACACCAAATGGAAAACCTTTTCCATTTGAAGGCATAGCATTTTCTGGTCGACTCCTTACGGGACGCCCCAACTACATTGAGGACCTCGTCGGAAAGACCCAAGGCCTGGAACTCTAGCCGCTTAGGAACCAGGCTGTCAGGTGCAGGATTGAAGGTCCGGATGGAACACCTTCCCTGATTGACTGAGAGCAGGTCCGGCGAGCTGGAAGCTGCCGTGGAGTCCTGGAGCTGAGACTGAGGAGATCTGGGTACCAGAACTGGCGAGGCCAGTCTGGGGCTATCAGAATCACCTGTGCCTTGTCCCTCCTCGCCTTGAGAAGCACCTGTGGATCAAGGGAAATGGGGAAAGGCGAGAAGAGGCCTGGGGTCCACTGCCCTCGAAGGCATCCCCTGCAGCGAGCCCCGCTGAGGGGGCGGGCATGGAACAGTCTCAGCTTCTGCTTCCCTGGAGGCAAACAGGTCCACCTGAGGTGTGCCCCAAAGGGAGAACAGATGCTGTACTACCTCCGGCAGGAGAGACCACTCGTGGGATGCAGCCCCTATCCGGCTCAGGGCATCGGCCAGAGGTGTTGGAGGCTCCTGCCACATGAATGGCTAGGAGATCCGCCTCCAGGCTGCAGGACGAGTGACCAAATGCGGAGAGCTTCCTGCATAGAAGCATGGAGCGCTGCCCCGCCTCTGGCGGTTTAGATAGTACATGGTCGTGTGTTGTCCTTCTGGACTCGGACCACTTGACCCCGGAGGAATGGAGCAAAGGCGTGAGAGAGCTAGGGCGGACCGCCTGGAGCTCCAGCAGGTTGATGTGGCATCGGGACTCCCGCAGGGACCAGAGGCCGTGGCGTGGTTCCCCAGATGGGCACCCCAACCCATCAGAGAGGCATCGGTCGATAGAGAGACCGTCGGCTCGGGGCGGACGAACGGGATGCCATCCTGCAAATGACCTGGAACGATCCACCACTGGAGAGCTGCTCCACATCCCCTGTGTCACCGACACAAGCTGGTCCAAAGGATCGCAGCATTGTGACCACTGGCTGGCCAGTCCCCATTGAAGGGGATGCATGTTCCAGCGGGCCCAACGGACCACGCTGGTGCAGGCCGCCATGAGACCCAGGAGGCGCAGGAAGTCCCGGGCAGGGCGAATTGCCCAACCAGAAATGACTGGGCAAAGGAGGAGAGAACCCTCGGCCCTGTCCTGGCGAGCCGCCGCCTGGCTCGAAGAGTCAAGCTGCGCCTGGTGAACAGAATCACCTGCTTCGGCTCGAAGTTCGCACTTGGCCTCGTTGGATAAGGAGGCCTAGTTGAGAGCAGACCTGGAGGGCCAGATCTCTGACCACCCACCTCCTGCCTGGAGGGAGCTGCTATCAGCCAGTCGCCCAGGTAAGGGTACACCCGGACCGGCGCCCGCAGGGAATGCTGTCACCACTGCCATGCATTTGGTGAAGACCCTGGGAGCTGGAGACAAGCCAAGGGCATGGCTTGAACTCGAAGGATCCCTCCGCCGAAGCGAAGGAATCTCTGGTGAGACGGACGGATAGGGGACGTGAAAACGCCGGCCCTGCAAATCCAGAGAGCAGAACCACATGCCGCGTTCCAAGGATGGTATTATCTGAGCCAGAGTGACCATCCTGAAGGTTCGAGACCTTAGGAACTTGTGTAGGTCGAGAATGGGGCGCCAGCCCCCCGTCCGTTTCGGAACCAGGAAGTACCTGGACACAAACCCTGGGTCTGAAGGGGGGTCCTCCACCTCTCTTATCACCTCCTTCTGGAGGAGGAGAGCGATGTCGGCTCGACGAGCCGCCAGCGAGGCTGGGGACCCCGAAGCCCCCCGAGGGGCGACGGCTCTGAAGGGCGGTGCCTGCTCGAATTCTAGAGGCAGGCCTCTTCCCATCACCTCCAAAACCCACCTGTCCGTGGTAACAGCGGACCAGGCGGAACGGAAGTGCCGGAGCCGTCCCCACACGGGGGGACCCAGGGGTAAGGTGACGGGGATGGGGGCGACACCCCTCAGCCCGTCACTGGGCAAGCTTGGAGGATGGACTGGCTGAGGGACCTCCTGGGCCTTTTCCTCCCTGCCTCCTGTTATAGGAAGCCGGCGGCTTGGGTTTGGGATGCCAAGGCCGAGCCTGCTGGCCCTGACGTTGCTGGGCTGGGCGCGCCGGGGCGCAGAAGGACGAAAGGGCTTAGGCTGTGGTTTGCGGCCTTTGTCCTTCTGAGCGGAAGAGACCGAGTCCAAGGTAGCATTGGACTTCTCGATCCTCTGCAGGTGACCTTCCACCCCAGGGCCGAAGAGGTCAGTCCCCAAAAAGGGAACATCCGCCAACTTGTGCTGGGTATCCGAAGTAAAGGTGGATATCCTCAGCCAAGCCCGCCGACGCATAGCCACTGCGGCCGCCACTGACCTGGCACATGAGTCCCCAATATCCAAAGCAGTCTGGAGCTGCTGTTTGGCCACTGCCCTGCCCTGGTCCCGCACTGCTTGACCGTAGTCTGTTGATCTCAGCGGGAGATGAGGAATGACCTCATCCAGGGAGCCCAACAGGGCATGAGAAAAATGTGCCATGAGGACGGCCGAACTGGCCTGACGAAGACCGAGAGAGGACGCAGCATAGACTTTTCGCCCGACATAATCCAATTTCTTGGATTCCTTGTCGGGAGGTTTGTCCACATCCCTGGCGTTGCCAGCGCCCCGGAAAATGCTGTCGGTAACCAACCCCTCAGCAGAGGGGTGCTCCGAAGAACCGGACAGGGAACCGGTAGGGACCGCATACTTCCTGGCCATCCTGGCCGAAGGCACAGGACAGGAAGCAGGGCGCTGCCAAAGCTCCAGGGCCGGACCCACTATGGCCTCGGCCACCGGAAAGGCCTCCGTCAGAGAATCCCCTCGGTCCAGAATCTCCGTGAGGGGATACCTGGCCCGTTTGGAAACGGGTTCGAGCTTCATCCCGGTGGATTCCGAGATGAGCCGAAGCAGTCCTAGGAAGGACGACGGGCTATTGTCCATAGACTGTCCTCCTGAGGACTCCAAGTCCATGCGCTTGGAGAAAAAGGAGGAATTATCCTCGGACTTGGAGGAGTCCTCGAAGAGCTGCCTCTGGCCTGAGCCACCCTCAACCTGCCGAGGTCGGTCGGGAGTGAGGGAAACCGACAGCCGATGGGGTAGGCCCTTAGCCGACCGAGAATCCCTGGTCGGAGCCCCAAACAGTGGCTGTGGAGGCGGAGGTTCCACCGGAATCGGTGGAGCAGCTGGTTTTGGCTGAACAACCGGCCTGGGTACAGGCTCCTCGGGTAAGTCGAGGGGTTGTGTCGGCCGCTCCGGTGACAGCCACTTAATGGCCAGGGAAGCCTCGTTGGCTTACTCCCGGTCAGAAGCTGTTGCTACATGAGGTCCGTCACGATTGGCCGACGAACTTACGCCGAAGCCTCCTCGCCCCGAGGAGGAGGACGAGGACGAGCGGCGACGCCAGCGTGTGCCGACCCGAGACTGCCTATGACGGGCAGGGATCGGCTGGACAGCGAGAGGTCCGAGACCGAGCCTCGCTCTTCCGAGGTTGGTGCGGGAAGTGTCCGGCAGGAACCGCACCCTTCGCTCGGAGGGTTCATCCGAGGGCTCTGGAACCGAGGCACAGGCAAGCCCACGGGATCCTCAACTCTCTCCGGGAACCGGGAGAGAGGAATCTCGGCTTTATGGCGACAGCCCGCCTAACGGGTCGAGAAAAATCTGGACTTCGTCGACAGGAGTCTCAGTCAACTGACCTGACGGGGGCACCGTGAGACCAGTGGCCGAAGTTTAGTGGTCGATCGAAGTCGACGGTCAACGACTCGGAGAGGGGACCTTTCCTGGCCCCAAGAGCGCCGACGGAGGGATTTCACTTTGTCCCTCTTTTGGACCGAGAAAAGGTCCAGTAGACGCTGGCCCTTCTCCCTATTGAGAGGGACAGACAAAGCTCCTTAAATGAAGCTGTGGGAAGAACCTAGAGAGCGGGATAAATGCAGCGGCTGAGGAAGACTCTGACCCGCGCGCCTCCTCTTCGAGGCGATCATCTGCTCGAGCTGATCCAGCCGAGCCCGCCACCGCGGACACGCCGACGGGCCTCCTTAGACTTCACTGGAGGGAACGCTTCTGGGGCGGCGTCCATAATCGGCAGCACGGTTCTCGAGGACGAGGTCGGCATGAAGAGCACAGGCCCAGTCCCGCGGGTCGCGGCTCAAGGTCTAACAGTAGACACACGTGGAGTGTGGATCCGTCCAGACATCTTCTGCCCATGAGGGGCATCTCTAAAACCGGAGTCGATTTGTCCTTCGCGGCGCGAGGGATCGAAGACCAAGTCTTTGTAAAAACTTTCAAATTCGCGAAGCGGAAGAAAAGGCAGTCGCATGAAGCGCAGACGTTAAGGAGGGAACCTGAGCTCCTGCCGTAAGGAAGATCTGGCGTCATGGGGCGGAGCCAAGAGTTATACCACCCGGGTGGGTGGGAGGAGCCAGCTTGAAGACCTTCCGGCAAGATTTAAAGCGGCAAGGATACCTGCCAATAAGTGTGGATGAACAACATATCCATGTCCCTAGAATGGCCCTTTACAGAAAAATGAGAACAGACTCAGCCTAATATCTAATAATCTACAAGGTATGGGATGGCATCAGCCCAGGGGCCTCATCAGAGATGAGAAGGTATGGGACAAAGTATTTTAAAGTGAGCAAGGGAGCTCAGGAGATAAAACAGGGGGAAGACGGGATGGGGGAAAGCCATAGAGGGGTGAGGGCAAAGAGTGGAAGGGATCAAAAGGAAATGTGAAGGAGAATGATTAGCAACTTAGAACAGTTATTTACATGCTGAGGACCTTCTGTTGGACATCTGCCACAAAACCTGAGACCCTCAGCCAGGCGTGCCTACAAAGGTAAATACCTGTGGCACCAGTATCAGAAATGACGTACAAGGCCCTGAGAAGGTGTTTACTAATATCCTTGGTGGTCTCTAAGGACTCGAGAACCTCCTATTTCTGAGAACACTCTGGGAGGGCTTGAGCAGCAGCCTTGCCCTTCTTCCAGATAGTATTCTGGTATTTGACTATATGGGACAAATAATTAGCAATCTGAAGATCCAAGGTGGAGGACGCATAAACCCTCTTACCCCAAAGGTCAATCAGTCTGGATTCCCTGTCAGGGAGGTGGGAGCTAAGATGCTTGGGCACCTTGGACCGGTCATGTGCCGCTTTGATGACCACAGAGTCAGTATCAGGTTGAGCAGCACAATAAGGAAAGCCCTAAAGGGGCATAATAGAGTTTGTCTGCCCAGCAAGACATGGCAGGAACTATGTCTGAGTGGTGCCAAGCCACAGTGGTGGCATTCCTCAAAGCTGGTAGAATAGGAGGATTGACCTTAGGAGAAGATTCTGGACTCTCCAAGAAGTCCACCAGATCTCTCCTGGTGGCATCCTCTTCCCCAGTGTGGAAGCCCATAGCTGTGGACAGCTGCTTCGTGACATTGAAAAAGGATCTTCAGAAGGGGACCTGGGAGTATGCTTAACAGAGTCCTCGCTCACTGAAGAAGCAGTAGACCTATCTGAAGAAAGAGGTTTCTCCTCCTCTTCCTCAGGGAGGATGAAGTCAGGGTGATACTCCTTCTTGACATCGAGCTGTTCTCACTCGAGGTCCGAAAAGTGAGGGGCCAACAGTGGCTTGCAGGGTGCAGCCAGAAAAGGCCTAAGTGGCGCCGATGTCGATGGAACTGTCAACAGTGTCGGGGACCCAGGTCTGTAGGAACCCAACTGATATACTAGGCCCATAGTTATCCTGGCCAAACTATCACTGAAGTCAATGACAGGGGAAGGGTGCATTAATGGCAGAGGAGTCGCCGGTATAGGGTGTGACAAACCATCCATCAGGTCTGGAGAGCCTGAGGGTCCTGACGTCGGAGGGCCTGGTGAAGTGTTATGCAGTGACAGAGGGGCTGATGTCAATGACCTAAGGGTTGACGGCTGACTTCTCAATGAAACAAGAGATGGTGCTATCAGTAGGGGCCTGGAAGAAGCAGAGGGCTGGACAGCAGTAGGCATTGGTGCAGCCGCAGCCGATGAAGTACCCCCGGACAAGGATGAAGAAGCCATGGGGGAGCAGGAGCGCCGCCAGAGGAAGCAGTCCAGATCACAGTCTTTTTTTATGACTCCCCTCCTCAGGACTTGTCCCAGGCCTTCAAGGCCCGGGAGCTCAATGAACCCACCAATGACTAGGAAGGAGGGACCCCGGAGGACCCCTCCCCAGAACTGGCTATCTGCTGTTCCAAGAGAAATTTCTTCAAAGCCTTTTTTGCATTGCCTGAGGGTTGTAAGACTGAATTTTTGGCAGAGCTCGCAGTCAGAAACGTCATGGTTAGGCCTAAGACAGCAGACACAGAGGCTGTGGTCGTCTGAAGAAGTAATCTTCTTTCCGAAGTGGCAGCAACAGAAGAGAGATGTGGAAGGAGCAACTCTCAACATAAACAATGTAAAGGAATCTCTTGTATTAAAAAAAAAAAAGATTCCAAAAACTGAAGTAAAAGAAAAAGCATAGGCTAAAATGGCATGAACCGTGATGGAACTTCCATGGAGAACCATGTTATAGGAGTCAATGGCAGGAAAGAACAGAGGAGGGAGTGGGGCCACTCATGCCTTTCTAGGGTTGTCATCGGCGTGGGTGGCCCCAGTTGAACTGCTGGAAAATCTTCTGTGTGGATCCTGCTTCACCAACAGTGAAGTTCCTACGATGTGACTTGATGACTGAAATATTCTTGAAGAAGATCTCTAGTGTATTAAATCTAATAAATGAAGAACTAAACACTATTGTCATACAGACAGTGAAGTTCTGGCCTTGATGAGGAGATCTGTGATGCTGCTGCTAACTCGATGGCAGGGGAAAAAAGGAACTGAGCCAGTGGGTGCATGCTCATGGGACCTATTTGTGTCACCATTCCCCAGAAAAGTTCTCGCTCCCACAGGGTCCCAGTGCCTCCAGCTCAGCTCCATTACTGGGAATCTACTGAGATGACTGATTCATGGAAGACTACATTTTTTCAACCAGAGAGTGGTAAACACATGGAACAAGGTCACAAAAGAAGCAGTATAAGAAGGTAATGTTCAATCTTTTGAACTGAAGCTGGATCACTTCTTTATGGAGAATTACATTACTGGCTACACAGTACATTCACTGGGCATGTGAGGGTTGCATGGGGCATGCAGTGCCTGGCATCCACCAGGATCAGATGCCAGACCCTTTAGAATTTTGTATGGCAGGTATCATGCAGGAAACTGCAGTACATGTGATACTGTGTCTGATCCTGGTGGATACCAGTGCATCATACCTCAAAGCAGAGTTATTTCATTCCTGGGAGAAAAAGGCAGGTCGCATGGCATCAGGGTCCCAAAAGTTTCTCCCACTGGTTGTTTTCCTCACCATATTGCAAAGTCCAAACAATTTACTGCTAGCACCTCCTATAAACAATGGCTACAGCTAGTTCATAGGGCACCGAATGCTGCAGCTGCCTGGATGGCTAGAGATGAACACAACACACCCTTGGTCCTTTTTCATCTAGCATTTCCCATGTTCCTGTGTCTCTGACAGGGGGAAGGTTAAGGTAAATGTTACAGCGACGTACGTGGAAAAATCTTCCAGATCACACAGTATCAGTTGGTAACATGCGAAACAACCTTCAAGCTCAGACACAAGTACTTTGAAGATAAAGTAGTAACCAGGTATTTATGATTGGAGTGAAGACCCTGATGGATTAGTGGTCTTCCTTGTTTCCTAAATCCTAACATGTAAAGTATCTATGAATGTACACAGTGTATGTATGTAAAGGTATCAGGTTCCTCTTAATGACAGGAAAAAGCAGCTATAAATCTTAGTTCTTCAATTCATTCCTCCTAATCAAAACCTCATGTTATAACTAGACAATCTAGATATTAATGGTGAGTTATGGCATGGGAGGGGTGGCCCATGTGGAGGGCTGAGGTGCTGAGAACTTTACCTCCTGCCACACCAGCAACCCAGGGGCTCGACAATGGACTTGGGTTGCTGGGGGTCAACTGGAACAGGTTCAAGCATCCAAGGGACTGCTCTCCTTTGCCGAAGAGGGGAGTATTGTTGGCCCAGCCTTTAACTGCCACCACAAGAAGCGTCCCTTCGGGGCACATTATAAATACACACATGACAGCAATTCTTCTTAACATTCCTTGCCTTGGAATATATCCCCAGACTGATAAGAAGAGGGGGACAGGTTACAGACAATTCTAAGGCGTGAATCCCACTGGATTTTCCATGTTAGAAGTTTGGTCTCTTCTGAACTTAATGAAGTATTAGACTTAAACCCGTTTCTATTATTTAATAATTTGTTTCCATTTTTTTTAGATCAAATTTGGAATCTGCCTGAAATGCGGTCCATCTTCAATGGCATCGGGGACTTGGTGTTACGTGTCTTAGCCCAAGAGTTATGTTAACTGGCTGTTTTACATTTACATCTTTTTTGTTTGTTTTTTTTCCTTACTTTATTTGCCAGGATGGCTCCCAATCGGCCCAGCTTCAGCATGCATCCACTGTTGGCAATGACACTGAGGGCTGCTCCACCCAGTGTTCCCCCTGGCTTACCCCAGGGTGGGTTCTCTGGGGTTCTCCCTTACCCCTTCAAGCTATGTCTGGTGCCGGGCAGGCAGCCCCAGGCCAGCTACGCAATGGCGGCTGTGCAAGGTAGGTGGCATTAAACTCGTCCTTCGGGTTTTGTCCCATAACTGTGGGAGATGTGGCATGCAATGACGCTGTGGCAGGAGCATGCCATGCATCTTGCATGCCTTCCATCTGCCAGCTCTAGCTGGTTCAGCGGTGGCAGGACATGTCACCAAGGATCCCTGCACCAGAGACACAATCCCCCCTTCCCCCCCTCGGGTAGAGAGCATGCAGATGCCGCTCAATCGACCTCCCCTCGGCTGGTACTCTAGCAACCCCGGTTCGTTCCCAAACCCAGCTCACCAGCGTCGTGAGCAGTAGCCCTACTGCTACGCTGACAGGCTGACCCTTAGATGTACATCTTATTAAATGAAATTAATCTAGGATATATCACCTAGTTTTATTTATAATAAACTCTTTTTTCTGTTATTTATTTTAACCCAATGAAGTTTATGAAAAACATAACATTGTATGATTATTTTTTATGTGCTAGAAAATATGTATTTGAAACCCGTTTTTCTCTTTTGAATCAGAACATAGTTTCAAGAATGAAGTGTATCATTCGATTTTTCAGCTTTGTCATGCTAACTACCATTTCAAGTTTTTAAATTAATGTTTGCACTAACGGTGAGGCACATAATATATTTAATATATTTGTCTCCATCCCCGGAAGACAGGGGAGAGACGGGGGGGAGGGGGGACATGATTGGGACCTTCAAGTACATGAAAGGGATAAATAAGGTTGATAAGGAGAGTCTCTTTAAGCTGAGTGGCAACCATAACACGAGGGTGCACAGTCTTAAGCTGGAGGGTGGGAGGTTTAGGAGGGAGGTCAGGAAGCATTTCTTCACAGAGAGGATGGTGGACACTTGGAATGCACTGCTGAAAGAGGTCATCTCGTTGTAGACAGTGGGCACCGTTAAGAGAGGCTAGGATAAGCATGGAGAAGGTAAGAATCATGGGTAGCGAGGGCAGGGATATTAGCTCAAGCTGTGGACCCTGCAATAAGACCAGACTTGACAGATGAAATGGTCTTCTTCTGCTGGCTTCTTCGTATGTTTATATGTTCATATGTAAGGTTCCTGTCTTTAAAAATTAAAATAAGCAGCTTTTTTGCTGTAAATAATTAAGGAGGAGGATGGTATGCACTGTTTCCTTAAGGGTTCTGCAGTGGGTCTTCCTTCTCTTCTAGAACATTCAGAGAGGTAAAATAAATACGTAATTTATGAAAATGACTGCTAATATTTAATGACTGGAACTGAAGTGGAGCTCCATCCCTGAGGAAGGCTCAGTGAAGCTCTGAATGCACATGTGGTGCTAGTACCTCAGCTTTTGGGTATGCACACGGTATGCACTTTATGGTTTAAATAAATGTAATTTTTATGGCAGTTCCTGAGGGCGTCTTCCTTTTCTGTTCTACTCGTTGTGCTTTGAGACCAAGCCCCACTGAGCATGCTGTTCAAATTGGAGATTCTTGTTTGTCCTGCCACCATGCCTGCTGCCACTGTAGCTTCTGGCAGCTCAAAGGGAGGGTCTGCAGGTATATCATGCAAGTGTGTGCCTCCACACACATGCATTGACATCCTGAAGCAGGGCGAGGAAGAAAAGTGGAAAAATGGTGTCCAGCGGGGGGGCCTTTATGAAACCCTGCATGTTCATCCTCACATCCATGCCATCACCCAGCACACTAGTCCGCTCTGGATCCTTGCACTGTTGGGGGGAGGTGGCCCTCACTCCTCTGATACCACCATGGGGGAAATCTATAGGGGGGACCCCAAAATCAGATGAGTCCCAGTAGCGGCAGCTGCCAGCTCGGGTGGGGGGCGAGCTGATCAGCCTGCCCACAACTAGGAGGATAAAATACTTGTGGAAGGGAAAAAAAGTCAGTAATGGGAGAAACCATCAGCTAACAATTCCACAGGAATGCAAAATGGAAAATACTTTCTATTTGCTTTACTACCTAAATATTCTTTCCAAATAAGAAAGCGACAGCCATTGTCATATCGCAATGCTTTCTGAAAAACATTATAAAAATGGTGAGAGGGTTTCTGAAGTGATTGCTTAGGTCACTGCCTACTTAATAATGAATTTTATATATTATGCTAAAAGCAATATAAAACTGCTACATAATCTTCCGTAGAGCAAATTTCTATGGGCAGATAATTTTTTTTGGTCAGTCTAGATTTCATTTAAAGAGAAACCAACACATTTAATAGAACTTTACCAAAACATAACAGTAAGACAAGTCCAGCTTGTATTGCACTGTAGTTCTGTATTTTCCTCCCCATTATTTATTACAGAGGTGATTTCCATGAAAACAGTATCTGTGCTCCTGAACAGTTTATCTATTCCTGTTGCTTTTTCCCTACTTAATGTCATAATGCACTGCTTGTGACATCACTGTTACTCCCATAGTAACAGTCTATGATGTCATAACACAGGCTTATGACTTGAAGCAGGGAATAATCTTTAGAGGCAGATGAGCTCTGAGGAATAAAGATCATGTATTTATTCAAATTTTCTTAGTAACTATGGGGAGGAGAAATCTATAGAATATATATGTATGCAAGCTGAATTGTACCTAAATATTATGTTTCTCAAAAGTTTTCTTCAAGGTGTCAACAGCTCTTTAACTATCACAGAGAGCTGCAATGGTTGTTTTGTACCTATGCAAACAACATAGAGAATACTGGTTGGGCAACCATGCAAAACCATCCTGTTCTGCCACAGATGGGTTCTGATTACATCAGACTTTGAGAGCGAAGTACAAGAGGTTTGTCCGATGTACTCAGAAGCCAGAGTTGGCAGCACAAGCTGGTTGGGCATGTTGTTGCCCAACCAGTATTTTTAATAGTTGTTTTTGTTTTTTTTTTTATAAACAAAAGCGTTTTCACAGTGCTCCGTAGCAGCAGCAAACATGCCAGCGGTTTTAGCTCAGAACTTGAACTAATTGCTGTGTGCATATCAGCGCTCTGAAAAACACCAGCTGCTTCAAGAAGTTCTGGTCAGCTGGAACCTTGCTGTACCACAGAAGGGTACAACTGTGTTCCATGACCGCTGAACTGTGGTACAACAAGGTTTCAGCTGGCATGCACTATGCACTATACGGGGCTCCCAGATCTACAGGGATTCCTGTATTTTACAGGGAAACTGAGCTATCTTCAGGGACATCATTCCAATATAAATGCACTGGTTAGGTGGAAAAACAGAACAATTTGGCTTCAATAGGAAATAATGCACTCTACAGAAAAACATAGAGAAAATTCCCTGGAGTTACAGGTAAAATAGCAAATCCACCTGGAAACACTGATATATAATATTTTTCACACCATATTTCAAGACAAACATGTTAGGTGGGGCACAGAGCTAATCCTGCAGTTGGGTACAACGTGAGTTTTACAATTACTCTAGAAACAAGCAAACTTCATCTACAGAGGATACCATCTGGATTTACTTGTTTTAATAAGGGATTGAAAAATAATCCCATTAGCAGTGTATACTATTAACAAAGCCAAAACAACACTCCTTACAGAGAATTTGTAATTGGAACTACAACTGTTTACATCACTTTCCTGATGATCTATCACCTGCGTTAAACCTGGACTCGTGTTTCTTTACAAAGACTAAATCATCTTGTCCTTCTAATGGAGCAGATTTAATTAGCTGCAACCTCCCCCCACCCCCACCCATCACTGCCACCACCACCAGTGGCTTCTACAATGAGGACAGGTCTTGATTACTGGCAGAAGGCTAGGGACAATGAAAATGTGACAAAATGTAATGACTTGCAAGATTTTGCTTACCATGCTGAGTAAAGAGGTCACTTTGAACTATATCGATCAAGCACGTCAGCTTCTGTAACACAAGCCGGCCCATTGGAACATTTTGGATGAAATCTGTAAACAGTTTGCTGCAAAAAGAAAGGCAGAAATTAATTACTAAGTACATACCAGAACCATAAATAGTACTTACTGCTGCAATCAAATTTGAAATAAAATGTTTTCTAATAAAATTCATGATGCATGGAATGAATTTCTAACCTGCAAGTACATTAAAAGTCTACCTCCCACAGCATGTTTAATTGAATTCACTTGAAAGGCTCAGCTGTCAACAATATAATTTGCAATACTGTCTTTGTTCCCTTACGATATATGGGCTTTCGTAAGTTACACACCCTGTAGGGATCTGTGCCACCACACACCAGCTCTTAATTTATGACCAGGGTATTTTGTTAACCAATTGTTTATCAAAATGTGATACTAGGCACTGCAGTGAACACAATTAAGTAACACAATGCAACAGCACCTACTTTTTTTTGCTGGTGCTTTTTGCACAGATGACTTACTGATTGCTGAATGTATGAATGCTGAGTTCCAACAGAGGCGTTAAGGTTTTCAAATGCTCTAAACAACAAAACATCAATAAAGGCTCAGGACCCTCCAACCCCCATGGTAAGAGACGCATTCTGTTCTTTCCATCATCTTATCGTCTATGTACTATATGAAAGTCCTGACAGAACAAATGCCTTAGGGTATTTTTTTTTTGTACCTGTTGCATATGTTTTCGCAAGAAAGGTTACATAAGAATTTACCATAACAGTGGATCTTTGAGGGGACCTCAGTTATCAGGTCACACCACTGAAACGTCACCATCAGTGAAGCAAGATCCACACAGAAGATTTTCCAGCAGTACCACTGGGGCCACCCATGCCGAAATCACCACCACCACCATCATCATCATCAGCCCTATAAAGATGTGAGCAGCCCCACTCCCTCCTCAGTTCTTTCCCCCAGAGACTAAGGAAGCAAACCCATGCATAGAGGATCATGGAGAGAGGGAGAGAGAGGTGCCCAGGCCAGAATAAAAGGCTGGATATGCCAGATAGCCAGTCTGAGACAGGAACCACAAAATAGGGGGCTGGTGAGAGGGAAGTCTGATCTGATGACTGAGATCTCCTCAAAGATCTACTGTTATGGTAAGTTCTTACATAACTGTTCTATCTTCTTTGGGGTTATCTCAGTCATCAGGTCACACCATAGGAACAAATCCCCACTGGAGACAAGCAACAGCAGAACAGTCTGGGTGGAAGACAAGCAGAGGCCTAAGACACGAGGCCCTGAAGAACAGCACAGCCGAAGCCTGCTCTAGCTCGGGAAGCAATGTCCAGACAGTAGTGCTTGGTAAAAGTATGGGCAGTACTCTAGATGGCAGTGGCACAAATGTCAGCTGCTGAGACCCCTTTGAAGCAAGCCACACAGGGGCTGATCCATCACACCCCTAGGATGCTTTGCTGCAGCACCAGAGGAGGAGGGGGCTAGGCAAGGTGGAGGAGGCCTTTCTCTCACCCTGGGGACAGGAGGCTGCTCCGGATTATAGTATTTGTCTAAACAGGATAATACTATCTGGCAACATGCAGCTCTTAAGATGCACCAGGATGAAGGGAACTGGGATAATCAATGCAACTGAAGGGAGGAAGATTCTAGGAAACATTAGAAAGAACCACTCTTCAGAACAAGTGGTGAACACTTCAGATAGACTGTCAGAGAAGGTGGTATCAGCAGATACAGTAATTGACTTCCAGTTCAGACTCAACAAGAACTTTAAATGAAATGGGATGATAGAGTATCCCCACTGACCTAGTGGGAGAGAGTAACTCAGTGGACCACTGGTCCCCCCCCCCCAACCAAAAAAAACAGATATGCCTGAATGGCAAAGCCATAGGTTAGGTAACATTTTGGTTTGAGCAGTTGTTCAAATGATTAGGGACACCACACCTCACAACCCCAACGATTCAGTGGACTTATTACAGCATTTCCCTATTTGTGTGGCTTTGTACTTCAAGCCTAACTAATGCCTAAATGTACATTTTTTTCAATGAAAAATAATGCTATGCTAACTTCATGTTGATTACTCTTCCATTTAGAGCTTGTAGAATTTATTTTTTTATTATGTGCTTTTTAAGGGGTTCAATTTCACTTAGCAGATTTTAAGGGTTTCTTTTTTAACCAATCCTGCCCAACCCTAATCTCAAACACAGTAAGTCTAAGAAATCTCCTGTAGGATTTGAGAGTTGCATAATTAAACATATTTGCTTTCTCTTATGCAGTCACTCCAAATAATCTACAAAATCTGACCGGATGCCTCCCATATAAGTGCACAACTCTGACTTAATTTCACAGCATCACTAACAGAACTCCTCAGCTTTCAGCATCACTGTACTGCTTCATCTAACAGCTTTCAAAGTGTTTACAAAGTTACTCTAAAACTATCCCTCACAGGTGTAAACCCCCTGCAAATGGAGGTTCCCAAAAGACTTCCAGGAGCTTGCTTGAATGCTCCAAGCCTGAATGGTGTTTGGCGTTTAAGCCATTTATCAGTGAGTGTTTTTAGAGCCTCTGGTACTGTCTCTTTAAGAGTTGTCTGCTTGCAGACATAATTAGTTTGTATGGGGGGACTGTGTGCTTCTCTGCTTGAGTACCACTAGAACTGCTGCCAACCTCACCTTATTTTGCAGTCACTAGGAGTGCAAAGGGAACCTATCTGAAAGATGTAACTGTTTGCCAGAAATCATTTAGAGTAATAATGAAAATACAGTTTGTCTAACCTGCTTTCTTTGCAGTCAGAACTGTGTTTGCCTAGTTCCCATTCTAGTTTTGAACTGCTGAACTGGATCAATCAGTGTGGGATAAGGTAGCTCTAAAATGGTGCCTTGGACGAATCAGAACTTGGACTCGTAATCTGAGCCAGCCACAAGAGGATTGTATGGGCAGTGACTCTGGGAGATGTAGTTTGGACTTGGCGCCTTTTTGGACCAACAGAGTCAGTCTCTTGTGGTGACAGCCAATCAGCCAAGAACTGGGAGGAACTCAAAGGAAGTGCCGGTTTGTCTGCTGGAGTTTCAGTTGAGCTCTGGCAGTGAAGGGGAAGGAGCCCTGTGCTTTTGATTGTGCAGTTTAGTCAGGAAAGCGTGTGCAAGGCCCAGAGTTCAGTGCAGCTTGTGTAACTGCTTGTTAGGACTTGAATCCGTCCTGTGAAGAGAATCAAAGGATATCTGAAGGTAGAAACCAGGCTCACCCTGTAGAAGACTGGAGAAATTGCTGATTTGCACTCGGTCTGTCAGGAACTGAATCTGCTGTGTGTTCTCCCGGTATTGTGCAGTAATTGCGATCGGGATAGAAGCAGCCTGCCTGTATAGTACTTTCTTTTTACCATATAAATGTGTGAGAAGGCTTGTGCAGCTCAAGTGAATCCTGCTGCCATTAAAGGACTTTTGCCTGTTACTGTTTACCATATAAATGTGTGAGAAGGCTTGTGCAGCTCAAGTGAATCCTGCTGCCATTAAAGGACTTTTGCCTGTTACTGTTTACCATATAAATGTGTGAGGAGGCTTGTGTAGCTCAAGTGAATCCTGCTGCCATTAAAGGACTTTTGCCTGTTACTGTTTACCATATAAATGTGTGAGAAGGCTTGTGCAGCTCAAGTGAATCCTGCTGCCATTAAGGACTTTTGCCTGTTGCAGTTTGCCATATAAATGTGTGGAGTCTGTGGAGCTCAAGAGTAGCCCTGCTGATGTTGAAGGACCCTATCTTGTTTGGAGGTCGTGAGTACTAATTCAGGGTCGCCCTGTTGAATTGCCACATTGAATCCAAATGGAATCACTGTACTGCTGACTGTTTAAACTAATTTTCTTTTCTCTGTGGGAAAGGGGCCCCTACCAGCTGCCACTGCAGTTTGGACTAGCCACTAGGGCTTGGGTACCCAGGGACAGTAACTGGTAGGGATAGGCCTATACACAGAGCCATGAGTTAGATGAATAAAGTGATAAGCTAATTAACCTGATTTCCCTGTCCTTGTTATATTCACCCTAAATAAATCAGAGCTGCTTGTTTCAGCAAAGTTATACTGCCTGAGGTATTTGTCTATGTTAAAGTATTGTACTGTGATTGTTGCACTGTATCTTATTTTACAGGAGGTCCCAGTGCCTGAACTAGTCCTGGGGGTAAGTGTATACTGTGAAGGTAATTCTGATATATTGTGTGGGCCACTAGTGGGAAGAAAGGGGGGTTGCAGTGTCCCAGAGGGCTGTGACCAAGTTAGTTTAACTATTGCAAACCCTGACCTCTGGGTGGAGGCACCTGCCATCGGATCCAGGCCCCTCAACCTGTTAGTGGCAAATCAGGCAGGGGTAGTAGCCCCTGGGATAGCACCATCTAGGGGTTACACAGGAATTCTAGATATTTTGCGAAACATTTCATTATAGGTTTGAGTCATGAAGCTGGGGGGAGGCGGGGGGTTTGACTCAGAGGAAATGTGAAGTACTTCACAGAAAAGTGGTGGATGCCTAGAAGAGCCTTCCAGCAGAGGTGATGGGAGCAAAAACTGCAGCGGGATTCAAGAATGCATGGGACAGACAAAAGGGAACCTTAGTCAATCGGGAAGGGTGGGTTAAGCCATAGATCAAGTAGGGTCTACGGTGTTACAATAGGTAGAGAAAATGGGCAGACTAGGTGGGCCAATCTGCCATCATGTTTCTATGTTTGGGGGTGGGGTAGTTGGAGAACAGGTGTTCTCCTTTAAAGGACAAATACTGTTGAGTTACAAGAAGAGCAAAAACTACCCCGTGTTTCTTAGATCATGTTGGCAGTTATAAGTACTAAAGTGAGATTCCACCTCTTACGAGTGACAAGACTGTAATCCACTGGTTATACGACTTTACATTTTACCTAATACAGATTTTCCCACTCTTTACAGTATAGCAAGTTGAAAAGAAATGTAAAGTAGGCAAACAGATGCTATGCCCTACAGGGACAATGGAAACTTAAGAGCTGGAGGGAATAAAACAGACGCTAGCACTACCCTCTGATGACACACTAGCACCTCTCGTGCTCATACCTAGCAGAAGCAGTGTTAGAATTCTTGTATTCCATTCTGCACTGTTCTCACTGTACATTGTTGTTAATTTCTTAATCATACACTTGATCTAATTTTTTATTGTACTCCCCTCCCACGCAAACTGAAAGTCCCCAACCCCTGTGTTGCCCTGGAAGTGAGCCTTGGCTCAGTGTGCCTTTCCCATTTAAAAAAACAAACTTGTAAATAAACAAATGGTACAGTGAGACTTATCAGAATCTCTGTTACATGTGAAAAAAAAAAAAAAAAAAAGACTAGTATGCTCTCAGACAGGTAGTCCCCTTGCCCCCAGTCTCCACCACTACAAAATCCCCAAAATTACTCGATTGTTTCGATTTCTTATGTCTGAAGGCTTGGTGTTTTCTACCAAGCTTATCAATGAGGGGGGTATACATATCTACTTTACCTATGTCTCTGTGGTGGCCGCAGTACACTAGAAGAGCAGAAAAGCAGCTGCCTTCACAGCCAAAGCTATTCTAAAGGCACCAGCAGGAAGTAAATCAATGCAGAGGAACTTCCCATCTCCTTCTCTTAGAACTAAGCTACCTTTCTCACTTTTTACATTTCCAACAGTTTTGCCCTTTTTTTTTTTGTAACTCAGACTGTTATGCTGCACAACTACAATCTAATTTCATAAATATTCTGCACTTTTCAAAATGCTAAAGTATTGCAATTACAATATAATCTGATAAACACATACAATATTCCTAAAAGACAATTACTCGTCACATTAAAAAATGTAATGCAATGCAAAAGGCAAATGCTGCGCCATGTGTTTCACCAACAAATGAGATGCAGCACACGTTGAAGGAATTTTAATGAACATATACTGAATTGACATTTAAATCTCTAACTTGCTAACATTGGTACATTTCTGATATTTTGCAGCCTGACAGTAACAGAACATAGTAATTTCAGGTCAAAAGGGACTACAGGTCCAGTAAATCCACTCTCCCTCCACTTTATAAACAAGGAAAAATAAGCATGCTTAGCAAACATGTACTAATTTATGGGGTTACCCCAACCATCTTCTACCAACGATACTCTATAATTCCCTCAGTAATCAGAAATTTGTCCAGGCTTACCAAGAAGGCCAACACTGGTTCCCTATCCACTGTCTCCGATGGCAGGCTGTTCAACAGGTTCACAAACCCATCTAGAAAAAGGACTGCTAACACTACCCCCATATTTCTGTATTTGCCATCTCTGAGCCTCATGACAAGCTTCTATGTCCTGCTGGAGCAAACCAGATTAAGCATCCCCACCTGTTCAATATTTCCAATATTCTTGAATTTTCGGAAGACTAAGATCATGTCCCCTTGCAGCCTTATTTTGAACATGCTATGGACATCCAGCCTACCATCATACCCCATATCATTTTTCTAGCCCTGAGTTGAATTCTCTTTACTGTTTCAAAGTCCCTTTCATACTAAGAAGCCCTGTCACAGATGGGCTCTGACCAGAGACTAT
Organism: Neoceratodus forsteri; assembly: GCA_016271365.2. Classification (NCBI taxonomy): domain Eukaryota; kingdom Metazoa; phylum Chordata; order Ceratodontiformes; family Ceratodontidae; genus Neoceratodus; species Neoceratodus forsteri. Next base: position 323,571,738 of record CM028135.1, read on the forward strand.
TAAAGTGGTAGGATTACCTCCCTTGTTCTGCAGGCAACCCTACCCTACCATAGAAACATAGAATTTGATGGCAGATAAGGACCACTTGGCCCACCCAGTCTGCCATTTCCCTACCTAATGGATAAGCTGCAGATCCTAGTTAACCAGCAGCCTACTTATTTCTACCCCACCCCCTAGAATTGCCTTATGACTGTCCCATGCATGCTTGAATTCAACCACTGTTTTTGACTCCACAACCTCCTCTGGAAGGCTGTTCCATGCATCCACAACCCTCTGGGAAAAAATACTTCCTTACATTACCTCTGAGTGGGCGCCCCCTCTATCTTCAAATTGTGCCCCCTTGTTCTTGCATACCTCTTTTTTTGAAAGATGCTACCCTCTTGAACTTTGTTGAGTCCCTTGAGGTACTTGAAAGTTTCTATCATGTCCCCCCTCTCCCTCCTTTCCTCGAGGCTATACATATTAAGCTCCTTTAGTCTCTCTTCATATGTCTTCCGGTGCAGACCCTGAACCATTTTAGTTGCCCTCCTCTGGACAGCTTCCATCCTGTCTATGTCCTTGCGGAGACTGGGTCTCCAGTACTCCAGATGGGGTCTCACCAGCTGTCTGTACAGAGGGATAACAACTTCCTGTTTTCTACTGGTGATGTCTCTCCCTATGCATCCCAGTATCCCCCCAGTCCTCCTTACTGCCCTCTCACATTGCTTGCCCACCTTTAAGTCATCTGATATGATTACCCCCAGGTCCCTTTCCATTTTTGTTGTTGTTAGTATCTCACTCCCATTGTGTACTCTTCCCCTGGGTTTTTGTTTCCCAGGTGCATTACCTTGCACTTCTAAGCATTGAATCTAAGCTGCCATACATTTGACCATTCCTCTAACCTTGCCAGTCCTTCTCATCCTTCCACCCCACCTTGTGCATCAACTCTGTTGCAGATCTCTGTGTCATCTGCAAAGAGACATACTTTCCTTCCAGTCCCTCGCACTTCGCTTATATAAAGACACTGAAGAGGAACGTCCTAATACTGAACTCTGCAGTACCCCACTAGTAACCCCTTTCTTCAGAGTGGATTCATTTACTATTACCCTCTGTGTCCTATTCTCCAGCCAATTCTTTACCCAGGCTATCATCTTGGGACCCACTCCCAGGCTGGCTAACTTGTATATTAATCTTTGTGTGGGACTGTGTCAAATGCCTTGCTAAAGTCTAGGTAAGCCATGTCCACAGCCCCTCCCTTGATCTACTACTTTGGTCACCCAGTCAAAGAAATCTATCAGATTTGTCTGGCATGACCTTCCCACTGTGAATCCATGCTGCCTTGGGTCCTGTGCCCCTCTGGCCTCTAGGTACGCAACAATTATTTCCTTCAGAGTGATTCCATCATTTTCCCTATCACTGAGGTTAAACTAACAGGTCTGTAGTTTCCTGCTTCTGCCCTGCTCCCACTTTTGTGAAGGGGAATCACATCTGCCCTCCTCCAGTCCTCAGGTACCACCCCATCCTCCCATGATTTGTTAAACAGGGTAGTCAGTGGTGTCACTGGTTCTACCCTTAGTTCTTTTAGAATTCTGGGATGAATCCCATCACCCAATGAAGCCAAACCCCTGTGCTCCACACCATTTTTTCAACCATTCGTTAAACTGCATGGTGCAAAGTACCCTCGCCTCACCCATGCCACTGACAGGCAGCACCTCTGAGAAGGATACTGTGTGTGCTACTTGTCTTAGGCCCCGCCCTCTGTACTTGGCTACAATGAATACTGGACTCCAGAAATCTCAACAATCACTCAGCTATTCAAGTCCTCCTGAAGTCTATCCCCATACTCAAAGGAGTCCACCACCAATGTAACCCCTAGATGGCGCTATCCAAGGGGCTACTACCCCTGCCTGATTTGCCACTAACAGGTTGAGGGGCCTGGATCCAATGCCGGGTGCCTCCACCCAGAGGTCAGGGTTTGCAATAGTTAAACTAACTTGGTCACAGCCCTCTGGGACACTGCAACCCCCCTTTCTTCCCACTAGTGGCCCACACAATATATCAGAATTACCTTCACAGTATACACTTACCCCAGGTCTGGTTCCGCACTGGGACCTCCTGTGAAATGAGATACAGTGCAACAATCACAGTACAGTACTTTAACATAGACAAATACCTCAGGCAGTATAACTTTGCTGAAACAAGCAGCTCTGATTTATTTAGGGGATATAACAAGGACAGGGGAAATCAGGTTAATTAGCTTATCACTCTAATAATCTACTTATGGCTCTGTGCACAGGCCTATCCCTATCAGTTACTGTCCCTGGGTACCCAAGCCCTAGTGGCTAGTCCAAACCGTGGCAGCTGGTAGGGCCCTTCACACAGAGAAAAGGAGAATTAAACAGTCAGCAGTACAGTAATTCCATTTGGATTTAATGTGGCAATTCAACAGGAGCGACCCTGAATTAGTACTCACGACCTCCAAATAAGATAGGGTCCTTCAATGTCAGCAGGGCTCACTTGAGGTACACAAACCTCTTCACACATCCATATAAAAGAAAGCACTATACCAGGCAGGCTGCATCTGTATCCCGATCGCATTACTGCACAATACCCGGAGAACACACAGCAGATTCAGTTCCTGACAGACCGAGTGCAATTTTCAGCAATTCCTCCAGTCTTCTACAGGGTGAGCCTGGTTTCTACTCTTCAGAGATCCTTTGATTCTTTTCACAGGACGGATTCAGTCCTAACAAGCTGCAGACGGAACTCTGGGCCTATACACGCTTTTTGACTAAAACTGCACACTGAAAAAGCACAGGGCTCCTTCCTCTTCACTGCCAAAGCTCAACTGAACTCCAACCGACAAAACCGGCACTTCCTTTGAGTTCCTCCCAGTTCTTGACTGGATTGGCTGTCACTCACAATAGACTGCTGCTGTTGGTCCAAAAAGGCACTGAAGTCTAAACTACATCTCCCAAGTCACTGCCCATACAATCCTCTTGTGGCTGGCTCAGATTATGAGTCAAGTTCTGATTCGTCAGGCACCATTTTAGAGCTAGCTACCCCACACACTGATTGGTCCAGTTCAGCAGTTCAAAACTAGAATGGGGAACTAGCAGACACAGTTCTGACTGCAAAGAAAGCAGGTTAGACAAACTGTAATTTCATTATTACTCTAAATAATTTCTGGTAACAGTTACATCTTTCAGATAGGTTCCTTTGCACCCTAGTGACTGCAAAAATTAAGTGAATTGGCAGCAGCTTCCTATGTGGTACTCAGAGAAGCACACAGTCCCCATACAAACAATTATGTCTGCAAGCAGACAGCTCTTAAAGAGACAGTACCAGAGGCTCTAAAAACACTCACTGATAAATGGCTTAAATGCCAAACACCATTCAGGCTTGGAGCATTCAAGCAAGCTCTGAAGTCTTTGGGAACCCCATTTGCAGAAGTTACACCCTTCTAGCCTGGGAAAGCTTGACGTCAGCGTCAAGCAAGTACCCCATAAGTTTTAACTGCAACAGTATACTACATTTGCATTAGGCTCGCACATGTAATCATCAGTCAATATATCATTTTACCAAGAACACATTTCTGAAACATTGCAGTACGTCCTCTTTACACAGTATTACATACACATTGTACCATAACTCAAGTTATTACCTCTTGTACATGAAACCTGAAGAGAGGGGGCCCTTCCTATCAGTTACCTTGGGGCTGGATGGGGCAAGGCACCATACTGAAGAGCAACACATAAGTAACTTGGAGTTAGCACTGATGCTCAGTTTGGGCAATGAGCTGGGGACTTACATACACTCCTTTATGGGCAACATTGAGGAAGCAAGTCCACAGAGCCTCCCAAGTGAATCATAACTGAGGGTGCACCACAGGCTTTACAACCTAGACCCAGTCTTTCTAGAGGGAACTGTTATAGTCTCTGCACTCTGAGCCTCATTTTCAGCATTGTCCTCACTTGTCAGGAGTCTCCATGGGGGTAGAGGCTAGAACTTGGGGCACTTTCAGCTCCAGGAGTTACAGTTTCTGAGTCCACAACATTTGGCTTGCATGAGAGCTTTCGGACACTGGCAGTGGACTGTCAGGCACTCAAAATACTCTTCTTGTTCGATTGTATCACCAGTCTGCCCCAATCTATCATTTTCCTCCCTGAAAGCTCAAACAGTTCAACCATGCACAATGATTCCATTTCATCTGATCTGATGCTTTGCACTTCACTTTCTGGGAGCATTGGCTCCAGGGATGAAGCTGGGAAGCTTAGACAGTCCAGAAGGCCCAGCTTTGTCTCCAGTATTGACTAGGGGATTGCCCGAAACAATTGACTCAGTTCGTAAGAAGGATAGTATTCAAAGTCACTCTCACTTTCTTCCGATATGGACCTACAGTCATGCTCAACTGGGACTTGTGGAGGGAACACTTTAACTTTGCTTCTGTAAGTGCAGACTTTCTTGATCTTTTCTTTAGCAGCTCTAGTCACTGGTCCAGAGGGGCATCTTCTAGGGCTCAGACTCAATTAAGATTTGTCCAATGGGCAGTAAATGATTTCTATGTATTGTTTTACATCTTTGAATTATTCTCAGGCCTTACTTTGTACACTGCGCAGATCATCTAGTTTGCCCACTACAATGTGAGGAGATGGTGCCATCGGTCCAGCAATCTTGTGCTTGCCATGCAGTCCCAGATTTCTTAGCAATACCCGATCTCCCTCCTGGAGTTCCTGTGCTTTCACCTTTTATCATGCCTTTCTTTGTTGGCCAGATTTTTTTGGCAGCCATGGTTTGAGCCAGTTAGTGCGCATGAGTTAGCTGGGCCTTTAACTTTTGCACATACTGTAAATAGTTGTCAACTTGAACCCATCAGAGAGACCCCAAAACATACATCTACTGGTAGTCGAGCTTCTCTTCCAAACATCAAGCGGTAGGGAGAATCCAGTGGCATCACTTTTGGTGCAGTTATAAGCATGTACCAGGGTGCTAATTTGTTGGCTCCATCTAGGCTTGTCCTTTGGGTGCAGAGTAGCCTAGCATATCTAGCAAAGCGCTGGTTGAAACGTTCAGGCTGTGGGTCCCCTGGGGTGGTAAGGAGTGGTTCTGGACTTCGCCTCCCCACAAGAAAGCATCTCTTTGATCAGACGACTCAAAGTCTCTCCCTTGATCAGAATGGATTCTTTGTGGAGCCCCATAGTGAACAAAAAGTTTTCTACAAGTACTGGCCACAGTGGATGCTTTCTGGTCTTTCGTGAGGAAAGCTTGGGCATATCTCGTGAAATGGTCAGTGACCACCAGCACATTACTAGATATTTCTTTGATCTGACTCCAAACTCAGAAAATCAATACAGACCAGCTCCATGGGTGCACTGGTGGTGATGTTAACAAGGGGCAGCCCTCTGAGGCAAAGCTTTCCTCTGTAAGCAGCGACTACAAGTTCGAATGTGTTGCTCCACATCAGCCCCCATCTTAGGCCAATAGAATCTGGATCTCACCAAGTCAAGTGTTCTGTCTATACCAAGGTGCCCCATGTGGTTGTGCAAGGACCTCAGTACTGAGTCTCGAAAGGCAGGGGCAGCACTAGTTGTTGTTTGTCTACTTGTCCCCTCTGTCTACTGTTTCTCTGTATAACAGTTTATTGATCAGTTTCAACTTAGGACTTCTTTGTATAACAGTGCAGTTCTCAAATCAGTGGAGCGTAATTTGGACACATCTTTTCCTGCATAGAGGGCTTCTAAAGCTGCTTTGATCATGGGATCAGGGATTGAGCCCGCGAATACTGTCATTGTCCAGCTGAGGCAGTGCACCAATGTCTATTGCAGAAAAAGTGGCAATAAGCAGCAGGTATGCAATTCTCAGAGGGTCCCAGCAATCCACCATACAGTCCACTGCGTCCTGTGGACATTTGTTCCTCCCTTCAAACTTCCGGCAGAGTGCCCGAATGTCAAGTTCTGCCAATCGGACCCAATCATTCTGGGGAACAGGCCTCCGAGAGAGAGCATCAGCATCTATGTGTTCAGACCTGCTCGGTATTCGAGAGCATAGTCATATGTAGATAATGCAGAAAGCCACCTATGGCCAGTGGCATCCAACTTAGCTGAGGTCTGCACATAGGTCAAAGGATTATTGTCAGTTTTACTAGTATTTTAGCCCCATACAAGTACTCATGGAATTGGTCAACAATAGCCCACTTCAAAGCTAGGAACTCTAACTTATGTACAGGATAGTTCTTTTCGGATGGGGTCAGGCTTCTACTGGCAAAGGCCACTGGTCTCAGGCCATTCTCGCTCTTGGTACAACACAGCCCCCAACCCTGCAAGCTAGCATCAGTGTGCAGGACGGTGGTTTTCTTGGATCGGCATAGGCCAGCACTGGAGCATGGGTAAGTTGATATTGATCTCATGAAAAGCAGTCTCACAATCAGGAGTCCAGCGGGCCCCAAATACTTCACTCGGATGAAAATACACTCTTTCAGTCTTGAGGGACGCTGACTTTTGGTATTTTTGTGGGTTGGGGATACCCTTGAGTAAGGTTAAGTAAAGGGCGGATCACTCTTGAATAGTCCTTGATGAAGCGACGATAATAACCACAGAATCCCAGGAATCTTTGCAGTTCTTTTAGATTTTTGGGTGTGGCCAGGTGGTCAAGGCCTCAACTTTACTTGGGGTCTCTATTCCCTCGGTGGATACTATGTGTCCCACATACTTTACTGATGTTTGAAAGAATTGACACTTATCAATGGACAGTTTAAGGCCAAAGTCCTCAGTCGGTCCAATACCTTAAATAATCTGCTCTCATGTTCCTCCAGTGAGCTGCCAAACACAATAACATCATCTAGGTATACAGGCACTCTAGTAAGTTCATGTCCCACTGCACGCCCATCAATCGTTGAAAGTGGCTGGGGCACCTGAAATCCCTTGAGGCATCCTCATGAATTCATAGAAGCCAAGCGGACAGATAAAGGCCGCCTTCTCACGGTCCTCTGGGGCCATCGGGATCTGGTAGTACCCACTGCGGAGATCCAGCACAGAGAACCACTTGCTCCCGTTTAGGCAGTCCAAAGCATCCTGAATGCGGGGCATTGTGTACTGATCAGGGATAGTCCGCCGGTTTAAGGTGCGATAATCCACACACATCCTTACTGTTCCATTCTTTTTCCTCACTACCACAATGGGGGAAGCATAAGGGCTTCTGGATTCTTGTATTACACCAGCAGCTAACATCTCTTGCAGATGCCGCCTCACATCATCTATGTCAGCAGGTGCCAGGCGTCGAGACCTCTCACGAAATGGTCTTTCGTCATGCAGCCGGATATTGTGCTCAGCTCCTTGCACGCATCCTACATCCCATTCCTTTAAAGAAAACACCTGGTCTCTCTGGGCAAGCTTCTCACTGATCCTCACTTTCCATTCAGCTGGCAGCGGGGAGTCGCCGAAATCAAACAAGTCAGGCGTTACTCTGTCATTCTTCCTTGAACTCTTGCTGCTGGGTAGCACTGCAGTGTCTGCACAATGCACATTAGCCAGGATGCAACCTCTGTTTACTCGAATGTCTCTTTCAGACACATTATGAACTTGGACCATTACCCTTCTGGCATAAGCATGGGCTCTAGCGGGCAAAATACTAGGCTTGACCAGCAGTCCCTCTGGCAATTTTCCATCGCCTGGTGCATCCAACATTAATATTTTATTCTAACATCCTTTCTGATACGGACCTCTCCCTGTAAGGTACACTGGGCATTTGGCCCAGGATCAGAGACTCAGGATCCTTCTTCCATAATTCCGACCGGTTCCTCTGGTTCTGTTTTTCAGCATCTCTCTGTGCCTCATAGGCCTTCTTAATTAAAGCGGAACTCTTAAAGCTCTACTAGTCTTTGACCCCTGTTTTCATAACACAACTGTGCCAGCCTTCCGAACATATGAGCATTTGTTCCAATCAACAAAGGGACACCATCATACAGTCCAGTGGGGGGACACACTAAGGCTAGGGTCTCTACTTGTTCGACCACTCCAGCCACGGAGGTGGGGAAGACAGCCAAATTCGGATATACCCGGAATAGGGTAGGCTTCTCACTTAACCCCATACATGCAGTCCTTCTAATGGTTGTAAGGGTACTTCTGACAAATGCTTCTGATACCAATCCTGGAACATAATTGTCACTTGGGAGCCACTGTCTAATACAGCTCTTGTAGACACTCCATTCACCTTTACAGTGGTCTCCATGGAGGACCCACTATTCTGGACCAGTCTGGAGAGGCGGTAGTGGGGCCTGGGCAACTGACCTTGCCAAAAAGGGCGTGAATTAGCATTTTTGGTGCCCTCACTGGGATCACATGGTCGCACCTCTTAACCACTGATTTCTTCTCCCAAGCTCTCCTTGTAGCCTATATGCAACTTTGTCAGTGTCTTTTGGGGACTGGCATTCCCTTTTCATGTGCCCATCTTTCCCACAATTATAGCAAAACATACTTTCTGGAGTTTGAGCTGGCCGAGGCGCCACACTGGGAGCCAGGGCGGGGGTATTACTAACTGGAAACCTGGGTGCCATCTCTGTCTGCGGCGTGATAAGCATTTGGAGACATCTCGTCAGTTTCTCCACTTCCATGGTCAAGGAATTGAGTTTGGAGCTGTTATCAGCAGGAGATACATGGGTGGGTACCCCACCCCTATAGCAGATGCAGTCGGATATAGGTCAGGCCCGTACTTGCAGGCGTGGCCTTCATAAAGGGACTTTTTTTGAATTCCGGATCTCTCTCAACAGTTCGCCCCATTGTGGCATATCTTTTCCTTGTCAGAGCACTCATTGACTGTCAACCTCTGCCCTGAACTTCACTTGATGGGTCACCCTCAGTCACTCGGGTCGTAGCCACAGCTGTTGGTGCAGGTACCTCCAGAGGTCGCCTTTTCTCAACTCCTCGAATTTCTCTCATTAACTCATCATAGGAGGGTGGGGATTCCAGTCGATTTGCCAGGCGTAACTGAAGCAACAGCAGTTCTGAGAAGGGGGCAGACTTAAGGATTCTGTCCAGTCTGGTTCGGTCCAGTTCAATCGCTGGCAAACTACCCTTTCTGAGGCATTCTTGCAACAATTTTTCCAGCGAGAGACATACACAGACAACAACTCCTTGGTACTGTTGTGCATTTCTTACTCTCCACCATAGGTCTTCATCAGAATCTGGGCTCCCATACACATTCTCCAAGGCCTCAAGATAGGCCTGTGCAGTCGCTTCAGGGTTACTGGCCCGTTTAGCACGGATGGTAGCCAGGGCAGGACCTCGGAGGCTCTCACTAACCCTCTTTTGCTTTTCCCCTTCCGAGCATTGCCATTCTAGCACTTGGGGGGCAACATAGTCTATCCAGGTCTCCCAGTCATCCTCCCCTTGGGGGGTGGGGAGGGTGCCAGAGAAGATCCTCAACCTTCGGTAAGAGTCGTGACTAATGGCAGGTGCAGAAATAGGAGTCTGCATTGGTTCAGCCACCATTACGGGTACTGGAGCAGGAGGAGGTGTTGGGAGGAACACCCCAGGTGGCAAGAATAGTTTCTTCAAGTCCTCCACAGTTTTCCCTCTCCCAGCAACCATTCAGCAAATTTCTCCTCAAAGGTTTCAGATAGTGGTGGGGGCTGATTCCCCGGTCTTTACTGTCCTTAGTTATCACTCTCCAAGCAGTGAGGGCTCCCTCTGGGAGGTAATGGTCTGTGGCACTTTGGAGCTATCTATGGGATCCTTAAACTCTACTAGGGCCAGGAAAGTGTGGGTGAGCAGATTAGCATGCGACCCACCACCACAGGGTTTTGTAAACCTTCCACCTTAGAAAGTACTCCCTGCACAGTGTCCATATTGATACAGGGGATGTCCAGGATAAGCATAGCATTTTGGGGTGATCTCCTCCCCAGTACACCACTCCACCAGCCGGTACAGCCACTTCTGTCGGGTACCCATTTTTTCTTAACAGTGGTTCGTAAATATGGCCACTAGAGGACACACAATCCCAGCGGTGAGCCTCCAAGATGTAACCCCTAGATGGCGCCTATCCCAGGGGCTACTACCCCTGCCTGATTTGCCACTAACAGGTTGAGGGGCCTGGATCCAATGGCGGGTGCCTCCACCCAGAGGTCAGGGTTTGCAATAGTTAAACCAACTTGGTCACAGCCCTCTGGGACACTGCAACCCCTTTCTTCCCACTAGTGGCCCACAATATGTCAGAATAACCTTCACAGTATACACTTACCCCCAGGTCTGGTTCCGGCACTGGGACCTCCTGTGAAAGCGAGATACAGTGCAACAATCACAGTACAGTACTTTAACATAGACAAATACCTCAGGCAGTATAACTTTGCTGAAACAAGCAGCTCTGATTTATTTGGGGATATAACAAGGACAGGGAAATCAGGTTAATTAGCTTATCACTCTAATAATCTACCTATGGCTCTGTGCACAGGCCTATCCCTATCAGTTACTGTCCCTGGGTACCCAAGCCCTAGTGGCTAGTCCAAACCGTGGCAGCTGGTAGGGCCCTTTCACACAGAAAGGAGAATTAAACAGTCAGCAGTACAGTAATTCCATTTGGATTTAATGTGGCAATTCAACAGGGAGCGACCAGAATTAGTACTCACGACCTCCAAATAAGATAGGGTCCTTCAATGTCAGCAGGGCTCACTGAGGTACACAAACCTCTTCACACATCCATATAAAAGAAAGCACTATACCAGGCAGGCTGCATCTGTATCCGATCGCAATTACTGCACAATACCCAGGAGAACACACAGCAGATTCAGTTCCTGACAGACCGAGTGTAATTTTCAGCAATTCCTCCAGTCTTCTACAGGGTGAGCCTGGTTTCTACTCTTCAGAGATCCTTTGATTCTTTTCACAGGACGATTCAGTCCTAACAAGCTGCAGACCGAACTCTGGGCCTTATACACGTTTTTGACTAAAACTGCACACTGAAAAGTACAGGGCTCCTTCCTTCTTCACTGCCAAAGCTCAACTGAACTCCAACCGACAAAAACCGGGCACTTCCTTTGAGTTCCTCCCAGTTCTTGACTGGATTGGCTGTCACTCACAATAGACTGCTGCTGTTGGTCCAAAAGGCACTGAAGTCTAAACTACATCTCCCAGAGTCACTGCCCATACAATCCTCTTGTGGCTGGCTCAGATTATGAGTCCAAGTTCTGATTCGTCAAGGCACCATTTTAGAGCTAGCTTACCCCACACTGATTGGTCCAGTTCAGCAGTTCAAAACTAGAATGGGAACTAGCAGACACAGTTCTGACTGCAAAGAAAGCAGGTTAGACAAACTGTAATTTCATTATTACTCTAAATAATTTCTGGTAAACAGTTACATCTTTCAGATAGGTTCCTTTGCACTCCTAGTGACTGCAAAAATTAAGTGAATTGGCAGCAGCTGAGTGGTACTCAGAGAAGCACACAGTCCCCCCATACAAACTAATTATGTCTGCAAGCAGACAGCTCTTAAAGAGACAGTACCAGAGGCTCTAAAAACACTCACTGATAAATGGCTTAAATGCCAAACACCATTCAGGCTTGGAGCATTCAAGCAAGCTCCTGGAAGTCTTTTGGGAACCCCCATTTGCAGGGGGGTTACACCAAGATCAGCTAAGTGTCATTTATAAACCCAAGCATCGAGCTGGAGACTCCAGCTTTCAGTTCACTGATGAAACTGTTTAACAACAATGGCCTCAGCACCAAACTCTGAGGGACACTATTAAGTACAACTCTCTACTGCCTGTCCACTACAACCCTATGCTTTCTGCCACTAAGCCAGCTAGCAATCCACCCTGTGCACACTTAGTGTATTCTGCGCTGGTATACTTTGCCCAGAAGCTTGTCATATACCAGTGTCAAAGGCCTAGGTAGACAACGTCTATGGCCCCATCCAAATCCACCTCCCTGAAGTTAGGTTGATTTGGCATGACCTGCCCATTATAATTTCATGCCAAGAGGGGTCAGGAACCTCTGCCTCAATCCAATGCTCCAGCATTCTCCACTTGATAATGTCTTCCTGGACCTTGCCAAGCATTAAGGTTAGGCTGTCTTTGTTGCTGCTGTTCAGGTGCAACCTTGCCCCTTTCTTAAACACAGGGACCACACTCGCCACTTTCTAGTCTTCCAGCACCTCACGTGTCCAAATAGACAAATGAAAGCAAGTGGTACAACCAATTTTTCATTTAGCTTTATTATGATCCTGGGGTGTATCCATCTGCCGCTTCAAATTTTCCTGGCATCATCTTTGCCAGGCAAGTACTACCAGGGTAGTGTGGTATCTGCAGGCTGCATCATGGCTACTGCTCATAGTTAAAGACCCCTGGACTTCTCAGGGAACAGGACTTGCATTCTGCTGCAACACATGTGTACTGCTGCATACTGTAACCCTCAATTGTTGTTAGTTTTATAAAAAAAAAAAAAAAACACTTTTCCCTCAGTTCAAGGCCCTTTGTTTCATCCTTTGCCCTGAAGCCCATTTCCCATGCTCCATATCAATAAATTGCGTAGTGTCTAAATGATGGGGTCTGGCACCTAGCACATAAATCACAGCTGGCCTCAGCAGAACTAACCCCTTTAAAAATTCAAGTACTTCCATCTTTACCAACTGTGCATACAGTATCTGAAAAAGGGGGCTTTGTCCTTTACAGCTGATCTAAAGTTGAGGCTTAGTCAGGAGTTCAAGTCACAATGTTCTGCCTGTGATATCATAATCACATCCATAGCAACAGACTATGGTCTCATAAGTAGAATATCATGGCTTTGACTCCAGAATAAGTTTCAACTGTAAGAGAAATGTAAGGGACAAAGATCCAGATTTCCATAGGGACACGTCAATTGGTCCTGGTCAATTTGGTCCATGTCAACTTACTCCGTTGCATTAGCTCCAGCATCAATCAGCTCCTATGACAATTCACTATGGACAATTCACTCCCAATGCACGTTCTAGTGTACTCCAAATAAAATTACAGTACGACCTCCCCTTCCACTATCCTGGAGCACATTGTCTCATGTGGTAGGTGTATTGTGTCCAGCTGGAGTATATTTCATATTATTAATGTGGAGTGTGTATTGCCACTGGCGGCGCTACACCGGGGCATGCCAGGGCACGTGCCCTGGCCAAAAAATGCTGTGCCCCAGTTCGGGCCCTGGTTCTCTAACTGAACCAATATATTTTTTTTTTTGCCGGCATCTGTGGCAAGCTAGGACCGAGTCATAATGAAAATAATAGCCGACAATGGGCCTTTTCCGGGTTGCTTGGGGTTGGGGGAAGGAGTAGTGTGACTGTCTGCATCAAGCCAGTCTTGGATTGGTTCAAGCAGATGGAGGAGGATCCTCAGGTCTTTTTAAAAATCAGCTGCTGTAGTGACTGGCTTTCTTTGTTCATTTCATCCTGTTTGTTCAGCCGGTTCACACAGCGGACTAAGGGCAGCAAGTCACATCGGTGGACGGTGGCAGGCTCAGTGCGGACTGGCAGACTCCAACAGCAGCATTTCGGTCGAATCACGCCTCCTAGTCTGAGACGAATGAGAAAGAAGACGGAGGATCCAGGAACAGGCTGTTCTGAACAGCCCCGTTATTGTTACCCTGGAATGCGGTCGGCCAGGAAGATTTAGGACTAGGTGTATCAGAGTAGACGGTGCTGTGCTGAGCTCTTGGTGTGGTGGGCACTGGGGGCAGTGAAAAGAGAAGAGACCCTCCAGCAGTGGCCACAGCACAGACCCCAGCAGAAACTGAAGAGTGTCTCCGAGCTACTCGGTCCTTTTGCACACACAAGTTTGTGACGGTCCAGGCCAGAATATAGCAGCAATTCTTAAAAAGGTATAATACTTTGAACTGTCTACTGTATCAATGCCAGCTTTCCCTGCCTTTGCCATTAATAACTGTTTGTCTTCTAAAGTGCACGCATTCATGTTTTGTTTGCAGTATCAATGCAGCATGCCCTCACAGTATCCCGGCTGAGAAACAGCTGTTGCTATAGCTAGATTAGTTGAACAAGTTATCCAACTTTTATGATGTTGTTCTTTACAGTATTTATTATTTTGAGAACTAAGATGTCGTTGGATGACCCCCGCTTAGAGTGGATTAGAGACAGTGTCCTCTGCTTTTAGCCTGTTGGTCTTTAGCTTTTTTGACGAACTCCTGGCAAGAGACGATGGGGAGCAGGAACATAAAATCCTCAAGTGGTACCTCAGCACTCTTTTCCTTCAAAGTTATCATGTAGATTTTACTGGAGACTAGGGATGTGTGTGTGTGTGTTTTCCCCTTGTGTATCTTAAGTTTACTGAAACATCCCAGGAGTGTGTGTAAACAACATAATTTTCAGAAGTCTGAATTTTCCAAGAATTGGAATGAACTGGAATGATTCCAGATTTCCTATAGGCACCCCACTGGAATACCCCCAAAAGGCCAAAACAGCAGCCCTGAACAACTGCAATGCCCACCAAACCACAGAATGGTCACTGACCCATAGAATGCCTCCCAATGAGTCAGAAAGGCCAGTGGCCACTCAGAACCCTCTGAATGCCCATTTTGCCTTGAACCACTGGAATGCCAATCAGTACCTACCTAACCTTTTAATTTTTTAAAGTCATACTTTCAGTTTGTTTGGTTATTATTCTGTACCCCACTATAGCGTCACTTTTCTTTGTAAGGTATTCGGTAATCTACCACTTTGAATGTATATGATGAAGCCTGTCCATCAGATGGAACATTGAATTTAGAAACATAGAAACATAGAATTTGATGGCAGATGAGGACTGCTTGGCCCACATTGTCTGACCATTTCCCTACCTAACGGATAAGCTGCAGATCCTAGTTAACCAACAGCCTACTTTCTCCTACCCCCACTAGAATTGCCTTATGTCTGTCCCATGCATTCTTGAATTCCCCCACTGTTTTTGACTTTATGACCTCCTCAGGAAGGCTGTTCCATGTATCCCTTCTCCTCTTCAGTGCTTTCCCCCCTTGGCTAGTTTAAATGCTTGCCATTGAAGCATTTAAACCTATCACCTAGGATCCTGGTTCCCTTCCAGGACAGATGCAGACCATCGCGCCTGTATAGGTCTGCATCCGTCCAGGTGGAGCCCCAGTCCCCAATGAAGCCAAATCCCTGAGCTCTGCACCAGCTTTTCAACCAGTCATTGAATCCCATGGTGCGGAGTACCCTAGCCATTAAGGCCATTTAAGAAATTTAAAAGACTTGATGGTAAGCAACATAAATAAGCATCTGCTCATTACTTAAGGTGTGCACTCCAACCCCCATTTCTCATGTAGAGAGAGAGACTGAAGCCATTGTAAAGGGCCTAGCTGCTTAAGGGAACCCTGTTAGCATGAGCCAACTGGTGTTTTACCCTGTTCCCTGCAGGCCAGTATGTGTTATAGGTGCCCTGGCTCCCAACTGAGGTGCCCACCCAGTGCCCTGGTAACCAACAGAAGCTAGAGACGTCACTGTGTATTGCCCAGGGACGAATTGTCCTAGGAGCCAATGTGACACCAGAGCTAATGTGATGGAGTGCGCTGTCGCACAACAAACTGCCCAGGACAAATTGCTGTGTAGCCGTTTTCCATGTAGCTGTCCATAACAATGACTACAATGGCATGGTTTAGATACTGCAGTTCTGCAAAAAGCAATGAGACACAATGGGGCATTGGTTGTACTGGGTTTTCCTCATGCCCAGGGCCTCAGTAAGGCATGAGGCTGCAGGTCCAGTGCTTCCTCTCTCAGACAGTAAGGTAAGTTTTTATTTTTAAAGTGCCACATCCCGGAGGCTCTGGGCCCTTTACATAATAATATAGCAATATAAATAGAAAATAAAAAAAATCCACTGTGTGCACGATACAATATTC
Organism: Neoceratodus forsteri; assembly: GCA_016271365.2. Classification (NCBI taxonomy): domain Eukaryota; kingdom Metazoa; phylum Chordata; order Ceratodontiformes; family Ceratodontidae; genus Neoceratodus; species Neoceratodus forsteri. The sequence goes on from CM028135.1 coordinate 323,587,574, forward strand.
CTTAAAAATCAATCAAGGCAGGATTCAACCATATTAATTAAAAGTACAGTAAACCAAGTACTACAAATGCCCTGAAGTGTCTTATTGCTTACATGAACTGCATGCAACTATGGTAATGCATCAGTTAGGGTTATGGGGCCACAAAAGTAAGGAAATGTGGTATTAGGGAACACCCACCCCTCCTCCATAGCCTACCCTCATGACCCAAGGCCCCTAAAATGGCCTCCGAGTGCTGCTCTTCCCACTGCCACAGTTGTGCACCAACAGGGCTTGCAAACTTGTTAATAACTACGGCTCAAGCTTCACAAATGACAGTGGCTCCTCAAATTGAAACTGCATCTTTCTTCAGCTGCCACAGACTGTGGTTCTGTTTTAGTGGGCCAAAATTTCTTGAGCTGAAAATGACTGCAGTGCACATGCACACATTGCTGTTGCCGAAACTCCCCCCAATGGTGACTACAATACACACACACTACATCAACTCAGTTAAGTCGCCACTGCCCTCACTTTGGTGAATGTTGCCCGTACTTGTTTCTTATATACAGTACTGGTGTCAGCTACTGCTAAGCATCAGCACTACAACCAGTGGGGCACAGGACCCAAGGCAGCATGGGTTCACAGCGGAAAGGTCATGTCAGATGAAACTAATCTATTTCTTTGACTCGGTGACCAAAGTAGTAGACCAGGGAGGGGCTGTGGACATGGCCTACCTAGACTTTATCAAGGCATTTGACACAGTCCCGCACGAAAGATTAAGGAACAAATTAACTAGCCTAGGAGTGGTTCCCAGGGAGGTAGCCTGGGTAAAACATTGGGTGGACAGCAGGACACAGAAGGTAACTGTAAACGGAGTCCACTGTGAAGAAAGGGGGTTACTAGCGGGGTACCGCAGGGTTCAGTACTGGGTCCAGTCCTTTTTAATGTCTTTATAGGTGACATTGCAGAGGGACTGAAAGGAAAAGTATGCCTCTTTGCAAATGACACAAAGATCTGCAACAAGGTTGATACACAAGGAGGCATGGAAAGGATAAGAAGGGACTTGGCAAGGCTGGATGAATGGTCAGAAGTATGGCATCTTGGATTCAATGCAAACAAGTGCAAAATAATGCACCTGGGAAACAAAACCCGGGAAGAGTACACAGTGGGGGTAGTAACAACAACAGAAATGGAAACAGACCTGGAGGTAATCATATCAGATTACCTTAAGGTTAGCAAGCAAATGTGAGAAGGCAGTAGGGAGGGCTGGGGGGGATACTGGGATGTATAGGGAGAGGCATCACCAGTAGAAAACAGGAAGTTGTTATCCCTCTGTAGAGACAGTTGGCTGAGACCCCATCTGGAGTACTGCATCCAGTTCTGGAGACCCCATCTCCGCAAGGACATACACAGGATGGAGGCAGTCCAGAGGAGGGCAACTAAAATAGTGCAGGGTCTGCAAGAGAAGCCATACGAGGAGAGAGTAAAGGAGCTTAATATGTATACCCTTGAGGAAAGGAGGCAGAGGGGGACATGACAGAAACTTTTGAGTACCTCAGTGGAATCAACAAAGTCCAAGAGGGTAGCATCTTTCAGAAAAAGAGATGTGCAAGAACAAGGGGACACAATTTGAAGATAGAGGAGGGACAGCGCAGGGGCAATGTGGGGATGTATTTTTTCACAGAGAGGGTGGTGGACACATGGAACAGCCTTCCTGAGGAGGTTGTGGGGTCTAAAACTGTGGGAGAATTCAAGAATGCATGGGACAGACATAAAGCAATTCTTGTGGGGGGCAGGAAGAAATAGGCTGTTGGTTAACTAGGATCTGCAGCTTATCCTCTAGGTAGGGAAATGGGCAGACTAGGTGGGCCAAGCAGTCCTTATCTGCCGTCAAAGTTTATGTTTCTATGTAACCTTGGTAAACCAGTATTTTTGGATTTTCAAAGTCTTACATTTTATCAGTTTTTTTCTAATTTAAGTGCTGAAAAAAAAAATTTTCTGGAAAAAAAAAAGTTATTTCATAGCTGCAATGGATCCATTTTACAATCATGAGAAGGCACTGCAGGGGTGCACTGCGTAGGGTAACAGTACTTCTAGGATGGCAGAAGCACGAGGCCTCAATGTACATGAGGCCTGCGATTATTCCACTACAATGCACCCCCTGTTTTTGGCTTACAGCTTAACACACCCTTATCCAAAATACTGCATCTTACTGATGGGAAATATTCTGTTGCCCCATCATGTATGATTATATTTTCATCAAAGATTCCAATTTCTTCATCTGCATCTCGCCTAAGGACACATGAAGACTAGTTCACTGGGAAACATTAAGTGGAGGTGAAGGCTCTTGCAAACACAAGTCATGCTTTGCGAACAGCCATATAAATAGAAGTTAACCTACCGTAACCATACCTCTCAACCGTTTGTCACTGAAATGAGGGACATGGACATTTCTGGACACTCAAAATGAGGGACACAGACCCCCAGAATAAGGGACATGTCCTCAAACATGGAGATACAAGCTTAGAACACTGTGAAAACCATAGAGTTTACCTGTACAAAGTTCATTTTGGATTTAGTGTTTTAGAATATTAAGAATTTCTGCTTTAAAGTTTAGATACAGAAGCAAATGATTTGATTCTGTATCTATTCTTGCAAGGACCAATACGGCAACTACTAAATCTGCTTTAAAGTTTGAATTTACAACCTATTCTCTGTGTGGGCAGCACCCTTTCTATGAGGGACGGATGAGGGACAGAGCAAATTTCTGGGGCAAAATGAAGGATGTCCCTTGTAATGAGGGACATTTGACAGGTATGACCGTAACCTTTAACTGAACTAGCTCTTTTGAGTTTTTAAGAGGTGATAGCTCTGTCTGGTTTCATTACTCTAGATATGCTTCCAGAAAGAGCTGATTTACTCTAGTTAAATTTTTTGGGGCATTCATATAAAACTGAAATCTATAGCTGGAAGGCACAGAAGAGGTCTCAGCCCAACTGGATGGCCAGCTGTTCCAGGCAGAATACATTCTTTATACATCTAGTAATTAAAAGCTATTTGGTCAACAATAAAGTGACAATCAATATGCATATTGTGCATGGAGCCTGTGACAGTCATTCAAGATTCTGCTTCTCAGATATTTAACTCAGGTGATGCTTACCTAAGCTCCTTGGCATCAAACACCTGTTTGAGATCATTGATAATCATTGGTAGGTACCTCAGTGCTGCTCCCTAGAAAAAAGTACCACAGAGTTATTGAATTATGCAAACATTAGGCAACGTCACTTTCAAGATAGTCTTTTGTAAAAGCACACCCTTCATACTTCAGGATTTATTATACAGAAATCAAAAAGTTTGGTAAGCAAAAGTTGAACATTCTGTTTTGTTGATTCCTTTCCACATTTTACAAAGAATGTACTATTTTTTCATAGCAATAGTCAGACTTGGATTTTATTGTCACTGAGGGGTGTGTTGCAGTGCACTGATTTTGTTTGAATTCAGTATTTGCACAATATATTTTAAAGCTCCTAAAAAGCATAATTTGTAAGAATTATTATAACGCAATAAACCCACAGCTGAACCAGTGAAAGTACTAGCCGAAACTTACACTAAGGGACACACTGTATTTAGTACAGTGACTGCACAGCATGGACAGTCAGCAAGGCATCACCGAAACATAGGGTTAGGCCTAACAAAGGAAGTGAAGATTGTAACACAGTTATACCCATGATGAGTGTAAATCGGGTACCCTTCATGTAGGGCAAGAAAAGTCCGAGTCTTCCCTAAGTGAGGTCATGATAATTGAAGACCTAATGCTACCTCCACTGTAGTTCCTCTGTGGTTCCTCTGGTTTGGGCTTATCTCACAACTGACCCACATAAGGAATGATGTCCCTAATTTTATTACTCAGAAACGTCCCACACTGTACACTTACATTTTAAAGTACAAGTTCATATTAATCTATGGTGTCAATCATCAGCAGACTTTGAGCACATGAAAACACTAGCTCCCCAGTATTTTGAGCTTTGGTTCTATGACATATTGATGTATGCCACATATCGCCTCTTCTACCTCATGTTGAAAGAATCTGTCCCTCATCTGGGTTCTTTTTTTACCATTCTATTTTCTTCCCTTCCTGCCAGTTTTAGTCCCTACCCAACAGCAACCTCTCAGCCCCCCCCAAAAACATCTCCAGTGACTCTCAAACAATACAGACAGATGGGGTGAAGGGCCAGAGTGTCCCAGGGGATTTCTTGCTGCATGCCAGGGAGATGCGTTTCACTTGTTTGCTTCCCAGCTCCACAGGATGCCAGCAACGACGGCTCCATGGCATCCAGATGCAAGTGTGCACTGCTGACAGCCAGAGGTCACAGTGGCCACCCTCACATGCTACTACACCTGTACTGCCATATGTGGTCCTCCAGGTGGCGCTATAGCAGCAGAGCCTTTAACTTTCCCTCCATGAAAGAAGGGGAGTGTATTTTGGGATGATTAACTCCTCCCCCCCCCCCCGGTGCTCCGATACCTTTGGCCTGTCCCCGAGCCCAAATCAGTGGTGCTAGGAGTGGTAATGCTGCCATTGTTTGGACACAGACAATCACAAATGAGATTAAAAAACACACATGAAAAAATGAAGAGTCTGAGTTCACATTCTTAGAGTCCTAATTTCACCCAAAATTGATCCCAGATAGATTCCTTTCTGGGTTCACCCAGTACCTCCAGAATAACGTATAGGTGGCTGTGTGATATTGAGTTTTCTTTACACACTCAAGGTGTTTTTGCCACGGATGTCACCAGACCAAAGGTAAAGTAGTTTATGCATGAAAAACACACCAAGGGTGTGTAAAAAAAAAAAAAAAAAGATTTCATATAATCGCAAATATGTTAATTTTTTTGTAACAGGGTCTGATATCAGCCAGAACCCCACCACCATCACCACACACACAAAAAAGCTAGAGAAGCTACAAAACGCAGTCATGAGGCTTGTGCTAAGATTGGCATAGGAGTAGACTTATTTTTCCCGGGCGCCGAGAAAATGGCCGGGGGTCAAGCCTCTGGGGTTTTTGGTGCTCTGTGGTGCATTTTGAGTGTTTTAATGAAGACATACCACAGAATAACAAACACCATTTCAATGTCAGCACATTACCCAAATTTGCCAGTGCTTTGTTACTAGCCACCTTGACCTACTGCCCAGCAGCCTGAGTTGTCACTCATCTACCTTGCCCCCTTCCCAGCAAGTGTTGCATCTGTTTAATTATTTTTATATTACTTTATTGTTGTCCTTGGATTAAAAGAAAACTATGCAAATCAAACATCCCTTCCCTGCAGGCAGCTAAGCCTTCAATTACCATTATTAACCCATAACGTAATTTTTGTGAAGTCCTTTAAGAAATGCTTTTTAATCTTTTACTAAATCTTCATAACAGTCATTTGCAACAGCTAAAAAACATGTTCACACATCTCGCAGGCAGCACTTCCTTTGCTCACTCCATGCTAACGAGCCCTGCTGACTCAACCATTAGTCCGCAGGGCACATTAGCATAGAACAAGTGAGAGAAGCATGCAGCTACTTGCGAGAAGATGGCAGGCAGCCTGGTTTACTCAAACATTATGGAGTAGCCAGCCTATTAGCGCAGTGGCTGGATTTCCGCTTTCGGCACCAGCGACGTGGGTTCATTAATGGACCCAGGAGCTGGAGGGCCGGCCAGGGAGAGAAGGCTTGAGCATCTGTAGACTGCTCACCTTCTCTCAGGGGGAGGATGGAGTATGGACCCGGCACTTGCTGACTCCTGGCAGAGGCCAGGAGTACAACAGCGCGCTGGGTCCTGAAGACCTAGAAGGGGCATGGCGAATGTCAGCATATGCCCTGACGTTCATGGCACACCACACCCATGGGGAGCAAACAAGAAAAAATTATCCATGCCCGGATGGATGCCAGTCGCCAGCCTCCGCTGCCACTGAGTTCCCAATGCAGCCCAAGGTCCACCTCAGCAGCACTCAGGGTGAAATGCAGAGTGTGCTGTCCATCCCCACTGGTGCCTAACCTCCCTCTGAGTAGGGGGACCCTTCCAGTGAAGGGACATACCAGATTACCCCAGTGGGCTGCAATGTGGGGTGGAGGTGGCTGGCATTGGGCAGAGGTGACAGCCAGAGACCTAGGCAGCCTGAAGGTGTGGCCAACCCGGAGCAGGGGACGGAGCAAAAAAAAATTATGTAGTAGTATTAAATAATAAACAAAAAACCCAAACAGTATTTCATGGTACTTCATTAAAAATTAATGTTGTGCTAATAAAAGGCTTGGGCACCATTTGGGGCTCTATGATTCCCAGTAATTTAGTAAATAAATCACTTTTTTAATGTTTTGCATATTTTATTGATTTTTCAAGGATGCAGACAAAAACAGTACCTTACAGAACAAGAACATCTATAGTGCGTAACACAAAAACAAACTGTTTATCAGGCTGCTTCCTTGGTCATGAAAAGTATGGGAGACACTTTCTCAATAGTTCACAATCTGAATCAAACTGTGAACTACTGACTGCCTCACAATCTGATTTAGGAAAGTGGAAACAGAAGTTAAGTCAGCTTTAAGAGAGAAACTACAGTCAAGGTCTCCTTAATGGGAGTATTCTAAGAGGAATAGCTGCCTAAGCTAGGACACTATCTTAACAAGTGTGCTTGCTGTTTCTGTGTCAACCGTCACCAGGAAGTTCCCTGCTAGGGCTTATAAAAGTACCCAGAGGCCAGAAAGACTATGTGAACTTATGTATTTTATCTGACTGAGACAAACTTCACTGTTGTTGCTGCTCCAATGGCTTTCTGACCACGTCCCAGGCCTCCGAAGCCAGCTGCTCTCCTTGGAGTCTTCTCTGCCGCTACCCTACTTCCCCTGCATCCCCGTTCCACAGTAATGTGCTGCCTTGCGTGCTCCTCATCCGCCTACCAAGCCTGGGGAATGTCCTGTGTTTAGGGGTCCATGCCATCCCGAGAGTGATGGAGAGAGAGTAAGTAAGGCCAGACTCGGCACCCCACAATAAAAAGAAACCGTGCCACTTATCCACTAGGACTGTGTGAGTCAGCAAAGTGACCGGCGGCACCAATCCCACCGAAATGGCATCATGTGACCACGCTACCCCAAGGTATTCCATCTGCAAACTCCGTGATTGATCGGGTGAGGTCCTCGCTCGTGTTCCTCAAAATGGTGCACACAGATTGACTGGGCTAGCAAGTGAGTTTAAGGGATTTAAAGTGATAGTGCTGGTAGCTGGCTTTTGATGTGGAATGGCAATATGGATCCTGTCACCATTCTGCGTTAATTTAACTCCTGTCTCCCACTGGCGCTGCAACTGTATAAATTCTGTCGGAGGGGGTCTGAAGCCCCCTCCGTAGTCGGCGCCTATGAAGACTGAAGCCGTTACTTACAGTTAGGGAGAGACATGACTAAGTCAAAACTTTTGAGGGTTTCTGGTAAGAACTGTTGTTTTGAGTAGTTAACTTCACTTACCAATAGCACTGTGAGTCTTATAAAGTGTGGCACCGAGACATCTTGTCACGGCTGTTCTGTTTTTCTGTGACAGTGTAACCACTTTCTATGAGGCTGACTGCTCATCTGGCATTTTCTCCATATCATCCCACCTATGACATCATGCCAGGCCAATATGGAAAAATGTAGGGTTCAATTTCTGGTTGATACCAGAGCCTACTAGTTATTACAAGCTAATACTGAAAATGTGTTGTAGTTTGACCAGAGATTGACTGATAGACCCATGTCAGTAACTGCTAAAAAGCCTACATAATACTAGAGATGGTCCTCCTAGAACAATATAAACATGCTATGAACAACAAGTCTGCTTCCACTATTTCAAGTATAACTTTGACATACATTTGATGAAAATGGTTTATTGCTGTCAAGGAGTCAGATATAACCTGCATGGAGATGTAAATACCTTGAGGGGGAAGTGAGATGGCAAATTACATATTATGGGGACAAGTTCAATGTTCTGCACTTTGTCCCCAGGAATATCGGCTGTGGGTATGCACTCAGTGGTGAAACGTTTACTGCTATAGATCGGGAGAAGGATTTGGTGGTAATCACTGCTGGTAGGCTGAAGCTCATACAACAATGTGCAGTGAATACTGGCAAATCAGTAGTGTATTGGACTGCATACAAAGGGAATAATCAGTAGGACTAGAGAAGCTGTTTTACCTTTATATAAGACTCAAGTGTGGCCCTATTTGGCATAGTGTGTACAGTTTGTGAAGCTACACTAAAAAGGATATCGCAGTGACCCCAAAGGTACAGTAGGGGGCAAACAGACTGACCAAAGTCATGAAAGGCCTTTACTATGAGAAGAAACTTGGTCAGCTTGAATATTTACACTGGAAAAGAGAAAGTTAACACTACTGCAGTTTCTTAAATGTTTAAGGAGCTTCATAACACACAGCAGGGCAGGTTATTTCAGTTAATGCAGGGCAGTGCAAGAGGTCACAGGCTATAAACTGAGTAAGGAAGGATAAAAAGAAACAAAAAAAGTAAATGTTTGGATGTAATTTTTTAAAGAGCAGTGAAGTATCTGATAGAGAATAATAGTACAAGTTACAGATGAGGATTACTGGACAAAATTACAAGACCATTATAAGACCAGCAGAATTCTCAAGAGGAATGGGCAGATATCTCATACCCTGAATGTCCAGAGGTTTCCGCCACTGGTATTTTTTCCTCTCCTCTGGGCTGAAGTCCACAAAAACTAAATATACACTACACAGTTATTTAAAGAAATCAAACTATTACATTTTCCTAAATAAGATTTCAAGATGGCAGCAACAGCCTTTATGGACCCCTGATGTTCTTTTCATCTTGCAAATCACATTCATCATCCTAATATAATCCATTCTTATAAAATGGGTGCCGGAAATCCTGTATTCTTATTTGTCAAAATCCTGAAGTGACAGCAATGCAAAGTGACCTTTTCAGATCACTCCACCAGAGAAACATTTAAAAAAACTACAACTACGGCATCCTCATTAGGACAAATCCGCCTAGTGGAGAACTACAACTATGGCATCCTCAGAAGGACAAACCCATTAGGTGGAAGAACTATTTTATTACAAATGCATGAAAACAATGGTAAATATTTATTTCGGTAAACCTCTAAAATAAAGTTGCCCATTTTGTAAGTGGATTAACTCACTCCAGAGCATGGGTTTACTGAGCATTAATCCATGCCCGGGTGGTTGAAGTCACTCAGCTTGCGGCCTCATGCCTCACAACCCCCTTCCAGGCGTGGATTAATGCTCAGCACACCCATGCTCTGTCGTGCGTTAATCCATTCATATACAGCATGCACATTTGCTATTTGCATCACGAATAATCGCAATACCTACTGCTCTAAAAAACACACGTAAAATGTAACCCTTTCAGTGCTGAGTATGTCTGAATGTATACAGATTCTGGACGTATACATACGTCTGTAGTTTCCTAAACTTAAGACACTTTTTATGTCTATTTCTTTACTAATTTACCACACAGATAGCACATTTATTTACCAGGTACCAATTGTCCTTCTGTAAGTCAAAATCATCTCCTGTAACCAAAAACTCAGTATTAAAAGAAAATGCCATGATAATTTACCTCATCTAGCTTCTTCTCATGTACCAGTTCATTATCTTCTGTTTTAGAACTGTCAATTTTGCAATCGAGATCCATTAATATTCATTATTCCTGAATGAAGTTTCAGGTATTTTTGTTCTGAATAATCATTCTAACTGCTGTGCATTAGCATACCTCTATGTAAATTTAGTTAGCGCTATCAATGACACGGGGTTGATATTTTCATGGGCTTTTATCTGGATTAAGCATTTCATTTCATTTCATTTACATACTGTTCCTGTCATTAAACCATGTATTTGAAATTGATTTTTGCCAGGTTTTAAGTAATCTATCAGAGCAACACTGACTAAATGAAAAAAATGAACAGTCTAATACTGAAAATATTTTTTTTAAATTACTGGAAGTGCTACCCCAGCATTGTGCTGCTTAAGATCTATACTAAAGGTGGTCTATCATCACATTTTCTTACAGTCATTTAAATGGTAGCACAACGATCACTCTTCGACAGCTGCAACACTGAAGCAATAACTGTGTCATTTAGAGAACACAGCTGGCAGATCAATATGTTTAGAGCATCCTTCACGCTCTCTTATTTTACAGAGCTCAGCTAACTTTCTGCATCTATAAAAAAAAAAGCTGTCTGCAAATAACAGCAGAGTGTGAGTATAAAGATGGAAACAAAAAAAATGCCAAGCTTAATATTCAAATAACTGTTTTCTTTAAAAGTGTTTTATTAAGATTTTATAGTATATGGTTCAGTGTTGAGTACGGATATCCACACACTTACAGATGCTACTACACCACAGAAGGAACGGCAGAATGCCATTGTGCCACAGTAACTATATCACTATTAAGGTACAGCAACAAAGAATTCCATGTCTATTAAAATTCCTTATGCTTGCCTTCACAGCAGAGTCCTTTTAACAGCAAGACTTGAAACCACCCCAACTGAACCATTTGTTAAAAGACTAACTACATTAAATTTTGCCAGCTCATGTAGTTATTATTTAAATCATGATAAATGTTTTAAACTTATCCTGTTGTTTGCAGTTTCCTGTGTATTTAACCACAGTTTAAGACACAGTCAGAGAGGTGGTCAATAAATTAAAACAAATATATATTATACTTAATAATGTATGGGCAAACCATACACAGCAAGGCTGATGTTTCCACCTCGGGTTTAGAGGACATCACAGACCTCTCGCACTTCACTCCCGAGGTCTATGATATCCTCTCGTCCCTTGATGGAAACACAACCTTACTGTGTATAGCTGAGCATACATTACCCTTTATATTTTTATTTCACGGCAGCTACATGGATCAGAGGAGGATTATGAAGCATTTATGTACCTTTTACAGGTACATAAGTGAAAAAAGAAAGGAGGAGGGATAATGAGACGGAAGGGGGAGGATGGGGGCCGCGTGGAGGATGACAACAGTAAAGCTGACATACTGAACAGGTATTTCTGCTCAGTCTTTACCGAGGAAGAGGAGGGTAATGGGTCTGAAAGGAGTACAAGGGGTGAGAATGGTGCAGAAATGGACACAAGTCCCTTTACACGAGAAAGGGTCCTGATTGAACTGGAAGTAATAAGAGTCAATAAAGCAATGGGGCCAGATGAGGTGCACCCCAGGGTCCTTAAAGAACTCAGAGAGGTGGTGGCTGAACCTCTGGCTATCCTGTTTAGCCGATCACTGGAAATGGGGGAGGTACCCAAAAACTGGAGGACAGCAGATGTAGTCCCCTTATACAAAAGTGGGAACAAAGAGGAAGTGGGGAACTACAGACTAATCAGCCTCACCTCAGTAGTGGGAAAGATCATGGAAGCACTACTGAAGGAGAGATTGGTGGAACATCTGGTTGTCAATGGACTGCAGGATCCAAGGCAGCATGGTTTCACCAGGGGGAGGTCATGTCAGACCAACCTCATTGAATTTTTTGACTGGGTGACTAGGGAGGTGGATCAGGGGAGGGCAGTGGACATGGCCTATCTGGACTTCAGCAAGGCCTTTGACACTGTGCCACATAGAAGACTATTACACAAACCAGGGAATATGGGTGTGGGCAGGACAGTAGTGTGGTGGGTAGGTAACTGGTTGGGCAGCAGGACACAGAGGGTGGTGGTAAATGGCTGTCACTCCACAGAGGGAAGAGTGACCAGTGGGGTACCACAGGGATCAGTGCTGGAACCAGTCCTATTCAACATCTTCATCAGTGACATTGCTCAGGACCTAGAAGGCAGAATTTCACTGTTTGCTGATGACACAAAGCTCTGTAACAGAGTAGACACACCAGAGGGTGTAGATAGAATGAGAAGGGACCTGCAGAAACTTGAAGAATGGTCAGGGGTTTGGCAGTTGAAATTCAATGCAAAGAAGTGCAAGATAATGCATATGGGGCACAAAAACCCTGGCACAATATATCAGTTGGGGTGCGAGGATATAGCATGCACCAAGCAGGAAAAGCATCTTGGGGTTATCATCTCTGATGACCTCAAGGTAGGGAAACAGTGCGACAAGGCAGCAGGTAAAGCAAATAGGATGCTTGGATACATAAGCAGGGGCATCAACAGCAGGAAAAGGGAGGTCATGATTCCACTATACAAGACACTAGTGAGGCCCAACCTGGAGTACAGTTCTGGAGACCTTACCTACGTAAGGACACAGACAGGGTAGTGAAGGTTCAGAGGAGGGCAACAAAGATGGTACATGGATTGCATCACAAGTCCTATGAGGACAAGCTGAAGGAATTGAATATGTACTCTCTGGAGGAGACATGATAGAGACATACAAGTATCTTACAGGGAGGAGCAGGGTGCAAGAATATACTACTTTTAAGCGAAAAAGATGTTCCAGGACTAGAGGGCATGGGATAAAATTGGAGGGAGGATGATTCAGAGGAAATGTGAGGAACAATTTCTTCATAGAATGGGTGGTGGACAAGTGGAACACGCTGCCTGAGGAAGTGGTGGGGGCTGAAACAATTACGGGATTTAAGAATGCATGGGACAGACATAAAGGTATTCTGGAGGTCAGGGGTAAGGGGCAACAGAATTCTAGGAAGACATAAACTGAAGTTACAAACTCAAATGGGCAGACTAGGTGGGCCATAGGCCCTTCTCTGCTGACGGTGTCTATGTATCTATGTATTTTATCTCCACTGTAGTTTGTGGATTCTATTTAAACCTGCGCTGGTAAAGGTTGTATGCCATTTTCATCTGATGGCTCTTACTACACATGGCCTAGGTAGATGGAGCTGAAGTGATCTCAGTCCAATTTCTAGTGGTCTAAGGTTCAGATCACAACAGCCACCAGCACAGCTGACCAAGGCTGAAGAAATCTAAATCTGTAAATCTTGACCAGATAATACGAGTATCATGGATTACACTGAAATCAATTACATTTTATTAGCTGCCCCCTTTTCCAGGGCACGGAGCAACAGGGTCTGTCCAATCCTGCCACTGGCACTAACATGACATGGTCGGGGGGGGGGGATAGATGGGCAGTACGGAGCAGTGTTCATGTGGATCAACAAAAAAATTCAGTCCAAAATGCTGTCATATTCTGGCTCGTTTATGGGCACAAAAACGTATTAAAACTGTTGTAATTAATTTTAGAAATTATTTTAAATATGTTACAATATAGTTTCAAGATTTTTTTAACAACTGTTAAAATGACAAAATATTATAAAAATCCCTAAAATAAACAGGATGTTCATTAGAATGCTCCCAGCAATCAAGTGTTTATCACTTAATTAAGTGGTCAACAGTGGATAGTTGATTATTGACTTCTGGCAAACCTTGTTTTTCTTCTGCAGTAGTATTGATGTCCTTGTGCTGTAATCTATACACATCTGCTCACACTCTGCAGTCTACAATGAATTTCACATCTTTAAAATAATGCATATAATGCAGAAATTGCTACAGTACATATGAACTTAAATTTAAAAATGCCTAAATATCAGTTCAACACAATGTCACACATGCTAAAGCCACCCATGCAATACAGTAAAATTTTACCAGCATAACTGGGCAACATAATATTATATTATAACAATCATAGCCAAATAGAGGGAAATCTTCAAACCAGGACTTCACTGTCACCAGAAGGTTGAAATGATGTCATGTGGTAGTTAGGAATGTAGTGACTGTTATTTATCACAGAATAAAGAATGGTGTCACAGCAAGGTTACAATAATCCAATCAGCCACCCTGTGACCAATTTTGAGTTTACTGACATGCTTGTACTGAAAAAATGCCCAATTACTTACAATACATATTTTGTTTCAAAGGGGGACTCACTACAGCTATCTCATACCCAAATTTATACAAACATAAGAACACAGGATGCAAGTCATTTGTTTCATTGTATTTTTTCCCCTACCAATTCATTGGCAATCATGCCTAGTGTAGGGACCTGCCTGTATTGAACAACTTTGTACAACTGTTCTTAGGGGGGACTAAAAATGGGCTTGACTCGGTCTGCCCTCCTGGTAAAGGAAATAAATAACAACAAAGTAAGCATCAATTCCTCTTCCCTCTCACGAGTTATCTAGTCTGGCCAACCTATCAGCACAGCAGTACTACTAATGTTCGTGATGCCGGCAAGCCAGGTTCAGGAATTGGCCCAAGTCATCAGAGGCCAGCCAGGAGAGGAGGACTGACAATTTACGAGGATGCTCTCTTCCTCATCGAGGAAGGGTTCGCAGACTCTGCTGTGCTAATGCCACATGGGTGACGGTGCAAACAGGAGCTGAAGCACATAGAGGGAGAATGCCAATAGAGCTATGACAGGCACATACAAATACCTGGATGTGTGCATGTCAAGCCCTGCTAGTTTAGCCCCCAAACCAGAAGGGGCCTGGAGTAGTCATGAACTCTACAGAGGGGCAACTGCAGACAAGACTAAAATACATTCAAAGTTCTGTGTTTTTAAAGACACAGGATCTGGTGACACTAAGGTAGGGGTGTGTGTGTGTCAGGTTTTCAATGTTAAAGTTTGTGTTCAGATCTATGGAGAATACAGAAGTGTACCGTATAGAAATAATAAAACACAATATGTGTTCAAACAAACCAGGGAACTTTTCAGAATGTTTGCCTTTATTAGCTTATTATTGTGTGGGTACATCAACCCAAATCCTAGCCCCATCCCTAATGCACAGGATTTTAATTTTAATTGTAAAGGCGCCTTCGCATTTATACATGCCAATGTTCACAGAGTATCTGGTAAACTGGATGAGATCCATGAGTTGGCAGCTAACAAAGAACCAGACGAAATGATATTGATGGAGAGCTGGTTAAATAACAGCTCTGAGGACCAGTACGTGGGAATTCAGAGTTATAATTCTGAAAGAGCAGACAGAAATAAAAAAGACTTGGGGAGGCTGCTAGTATATTACTTAGACAGACTGTCAATCAAACTGGTTTTCCAGTTCAATAAGACTTGTGAATTTATTGCTATGGCATATTGGTAAGCCTGTTATGTTATTTGGCATTTACAGACCCACAAAAATGTCACCCTCTAACATTCTGTAATTTTCTCAGGACCTGGCTCCATATACAGATTCCCACAAATGATTATTGCTGGGAGACTTCAATATGGAGTGGCTCATCCCTGAGAAACCTATATATGGTACCTCCAGGATCTATCAACTGACTTTGGCCTTAATCAGCTAATTGTAGAACCTGCACAAATTAATATTAAAAAAAACATAGAAACAGACAATGGCAGTAGAAAAAGATCAGAGGTCCATCCAGTCTGCCCAAGTTTCTTATAATCCCTGGAACCTACAGTTCCTCCGGGGTACTAACCCTCCCTGTCCTCTCTCTATTCTCCTCCTTGGTCCTGTCACCCCCAGTAACCACTATTCCCTTCATTATGTCCCAGCCCTGCTGTAATGCCCCGACGGTTTTCACACCCACCACTTCAGCTGACAGACTGTTCCAAGGTTCCACCACCCTTTCTGTAAAAAAGAACTTCCTCACATCTCTCCTGAACCTACCTTCCTGTTAATTTCCATTTGTGTCCATGTGACCATGAACTGGTATTCAGGCTAAATAGTTCAATAATACAACTGACTCATCCACGTTAGACCTGATTTTAAGCCTGTACAACCTGAAGCACCTTTTTGTGTGTGTGTTCCATTTTGCTTTTTTCTCCCTGGGAGAGGTGGGTAGGCTCTTAGTCCTGCCCCCCCCCGCCAATGACTGATGCCCAGCTCCATGACATACAGTGGTAACTGAGCAAAAGTTTGCCAGTAGCATGGTACACCGAGCAATGTGCAAATGCAGTACCCACTGAATAACATGTATACCACTACCGCGCAATGACACGCATTATGTGGTACCAGTATACTTTTGTGTGACTACCACTGTACTACAGACAAGTCCCCACTAACCTCCCCAGTACACAATCCAGAATGGCTCCTACAGTCAACTGGCCGTGCGAGATACAGGGGCCCAATTTTCCTTGTTCTCCCTTCCCCTGCAGTAGCAACACATCAGGATGTGTGCGTGGAGCTGCACATGCCCTGCAGAACTGTGGCCTCACCCTTCAAGTTGCTCAGGACCTGCACTACCACCAGACCTTCAGCCGGTGGCAGTCACAGGCCGAGTCAGCTGGCCACCCAGCTCTGGGAGAGAAAAGCAATCCCTGGGACACTCGATGCTCTCCCGTTCCGGCCAACCCCCAGCAACCTGAGCCCATTCACAAACCCATGTCACTGGCGTGGTGGCAGATAAGGCACTCTGCACCACACCCTCTACGCCACTGTGCCAGCTCCTGGAATGTTTTCTGACATCCGAGCTTTCCACTGCTTAACCTTGATACAAAATGGCTGCCCAGGCAAAACTGAGTTAACTAACTATCCATAAAACTATACAGAAGCAGGAATCTTACCTGATCTGTCTAGTGATCACAATATATTGTACTGCCTTGGAGGCAGGGGAAAATCTAGAGGGCCACCAAAATTCATCAGATAAAGATCCTACAAAAAACATGATTTTTTTTGTCTTTGTTAGGGATTTGAAAGAAGTACAGGGGGAAATACTTCTTAACATTAATGCCCAACTTAGATACTGCATACAGCTACTTTGTAGGCAGATTGAAATCTGTCTATAATAAGCAACTGTCCCTGAGAAAATGAAAAGCTAAAAAGGACAGTGAAAGATGGGACTCTTCCTTTTTGACCATGCTAAAACAAAATGACGATAAACTATGGAGGAAAGCCCAAGACTTCAGGCTGAGCTGGTACTGGGAGCAATATACACATGCCAGGATCAAGTACAGCAGTATGTCTTTGAAGTTAGGCAGGCAAAGAGAAACTACTTTGGGAAAAACATGATGGAAGAGGCCCAGACCCGAAGACATTTTGTAAAGTAATTAAGCGCTTGAGTGGCAAACAAAATAATAGTGCTAACAATAATCTTAAAAATAAAGAGATGAAACCTAGGAAGGAACTGGCTGATGAGGTAAGCAATTTTTTTTTTTTTTAGATATTCTGGAAACATCTTTGCAGGTAGCACCACAACTAGTGAAGTACTGTAAGTGCCAGCAAACAGGCTTGCAATACACTGATCTTTAAGTTTTCTGAAATTGCAGTATACAAAGCATCTGAGTTACTACTAAAACTGAAAGATTGCAAGTGTGGAGGACTAGATGACCTCTCATCCAGACTCCTAAAAATTTCAGCTTGTCAGACTGCAGAACCTCAAATGTATTTAATTGATCCTTGAAATAGGGTTACTTCCCAGAAGGCTGGAAATTGGCTAAAGTTGTCCCTATTTTTAAGGGAAGCAGCCCAGACCAAATGACTAGGTACCAGCGAATATCTTTATTGCCACTAATTTAAAACTGCAAAAGTTTAGTTGCAAACCAGTTTTAGGACTATATTGAGAAATGTGGCCTTCAAGAACCATGCCAATCGAGTTTCAGGAAAAAAAAATAATTGTACCATCTCTTCTATGTCAAAAGTCTTGGATGATCTCACCAAAGCTATGGACTCCAGACAGTATATCAGGGTCATCTCTGTAGACCTCTCCAAGACCTTTGAAAGGGTGGATCATGGAATATTAATTAACAAATTGAAAGATATTGGACCCTGAAGTATTGCTACTGACTGCTTCATTTCATATCTCCACAAAGGAAAACAGTATACAGTTATAAAGGTCTTACTTCACGAAATCTGAACATCTTGCGAGGGAATGCCCAAGCCTCTCAGACGTCCAGATGACCCTTTAAGATGGGTTTTCTGCACTACAAGTTGTCTTTAGAGATTCCAAGCTAAAGCTAAAATCAAATAAAATAAAGCTAATGTTGTTTGCTGCCCCAACCAGACTGAGAAATGCTCCTAACACTCAGTTTTTAATTCATGCTTTAGATGGTAAATAAATACAAGTACCTAGGCTTCTGGATGGAGCCAGGTGGCTCCCAAAACACTTATGTTGACTGAGTAAAAAACATAGGGACCAGATCAGAGTTGCTTAGTAGATATAAAACAAAATGTCTATCTACCGAACTGACGTCCCCACCAAATAAAATCACACAAAAACAGCTGACAGCCCTATCTGACTATGCGGATGTAGTCTATGATCATTCTTCCCTCAAAAGACTGCACACACTGGATGTTAAATACAACCATTTAAGCGAGGTTCATCTTGAACTGTCCCAAAACAATTCACCATTCTAAGCTATGTAAAATACTGGGACTGGTGTCACTCTAAAATCTCAGACCACTACATAAAACTATCTTTGCTGTTAAATGTGTCTATGGCGTAGTCCCAGACTACTTAAGAGAATGCTTACATGTTAGACCCAAAAAAAGCAACCCTGAGGAATGTGGGACTTCTAGAGATGGAGACTCCGAGAGCCAGAACAATGATCTACCTTTTCATATAGTTACTTCATTACCCAGCTATAGAACTACTTGCCAGCAAAGTTCCGGGTTATTCGGGATACGGGTCCTCATCAGGGCTTGAAGCCATGGTTTGAGCAGACAACTCCAAAAATTGCACCAGTTGCCCTGGAGTAAGAGGGATTACATATAAGATCTGAATGTGACAGAGATTAAGTTATAACCTGTTAATGCATGTACACTAAATGTATCATGTAAAGTTTTTACTAAGTGACTATATATATATTCTTAGCAAAAAACTGCATTAACGCAACATCTAGGGTTAAAGCTAAAGCAACAGAAGTAGGGAAATGTGGCTTTAACGGTTTCCAACCCTAAAACCACAACCCAACCTCTAAAACAAATTGAGGCGGAGTGTTCCTATGGGTTGTCAATCCTACAGAATTGGGTGGGGCTGGAGTTTTAGGATTGGAAACCCTAAAGCCACAATTCCCTACTTTTGTCACTTTAGCCTGAACCATAAATGTTGCATTAATGCAGTTATTTATTTATTTTTTGCAAAGAATGTCCTTAAGTTTTGAGATTGCATAAACGTATCCTTATTTTCCTGAGGGGGTTTAGGGACCTCTGGGCCCTGCTCTCCCATCCATCCATACTTTTTCAGATAGTATAATTGAACCCTTATTTGCCTGTGGAAGTGCAGGCCCTGCACTCTCATCCCTCCATAGATGCGTATATGCATGTTGCTGTGGATGTGCAGGTCCCAGAGGGCCCTCACTTCCATTTGTTCAACACCAGCAACCAAACTGGCAGCATAGCCTTCTTATTACCCTACCTCATGAAGCTGGTACTAAACATGTTCAAATCTCCACCAAGACAACATTCCATGCCACCACAATGTCATTCCGCACCAGGGGTGCGAAAAGACATTTTGGCCACGATTGGAAAAATGACAGCTGTCAAGTTCATGAGGTAGTGTAAAGAAATGGCTGGCTATGTTGAAAATTTGCAGTGACAATATTTAAAATTATGAAAGTTACGAGCCAAAGTAGCAAAATGTCAACAGACGCGCATAATTTTGCTATTTTAAGATACTGGGACCCCAGATTTTCAACATACTCTTTTTTTTTTTTTCCAATTATGTTTATAGCCCTCAGCCTGGAACTCTCTCAGGCCCCCTGCACTCACCAGCTTGCTCTACCTCCCGCTGTGTTCCACGACCAACTTCAAGTTCATTGCAGTTCCCCAGGTCGGGATGGTCAATGCGGGGGGCAGTGGCGGGGAACCAGCATTGGGAGTGTGGCAGTGGCACTGGCAGGAGCCATCGCCTATCCAGGGCTTGAGGGGTATTTCGTAGTGTTTACCCCCCCAATGTGGGACATGCAATGCCACCCAGCCCGTGACGTGGGTGCTCCCACCCACGTCCGGAAGGCAGCCACCCGACATCCACCCCTAGCGTGCCCCTCTGTGTAGCAGTGCCACTGGTCTCCACTGGGCTTCCCCTGGATCCCATCCTGAGAGAGGAGAAAAGTCCTTTGGACGCTCGATCCTCTCTCTCCTCTGTCGACCCCTGGTGGCCCGGGCTCATTCCCGAACCCGGGTTGCCGGCATAGCAAGAGGTGTGGCATCCAGCACCTCAACCCTCAGCACCACCAGACCGGTCAACATTCTCTTCTTATGACCCCACCTCATGAACAAGGGTGGTGACAATTTTCAACTCCCAACCAAAAGGTGATTTTGACAAATGACGGCAAAATCACATTTTGGGCCAGATTTGTATAATTCCACCAAAATTGTTCATGAGGTGGGGTCTCAAAAAGGCTATGTTGAAAATTTGGTGTCAAAATATGCAAAAATGGCAAACTTGTATAGCAAAATTGAAAACCCAATTGAAATATATTCAACTACACTTATCTTACTCTCATAAAGCAGTCAGCATTTCCAGCAGCAAGACGTGTCTACCATCAGAGAGTAGATCTTCATCTTGGGACCTGTTCAGGTGTGTGGGGGTGGGTTCTGAGTGGGAGGTCGGAGTGGGGGGGTTCAGATCACCGAGCGACTGTTTTCTTTTTTATGGGTTAAAAAACAACCAAAAAGACACTGACCAACCGTTTTCTTTATTTCAGTGACAGTAGGGATTGGAGGGTGGGTAGGGGAGTACCAGTAGACACCAGGGAAACAAGTATCAGAACGAGGACAGCAATTGGAGGGTGGGGGGTGCCACTAGATACCAGAGAAATATGATTCTTTATTTGGCCGGTGATCAGAGGGTGGGGGGTGCCACTAGACACCAGGAAAATGCATTTAATTAAATGAGGACATGGATCAGTGGGTGGGGGGTGCCAGTAGACACCAGGTAAATAATAAATTATGGGGATGGCATTCGGAGGGTGGTGGGTGCCACTAGACACCAGGAAATAAATCATTAAGTATGTAACGGTAATTGGAGGATGGGGGTATGCCACTAGATACCAGTGACAAATTAATTAACTATCATGATGGGGACTGGAGGGTAGGAAGTGCCACTAGCCACCAGGGAAATAATACTTCATTATGGGGATGGCAATCGGAGGGTGGGGGGTGGGAGTACCACTACACACCAGGGAAAGGATTTTCCTCCTCAAGAAAAATAATCTTTTTTCATATCAAGAGTCACAAAAAAAGATTTATAATCAAAAAAAAAAAAAAAATTCAAGGGCATTCCTCCAATAGTGAAGTGCAGAATCAGCTAAGGTGGTCCCAATAAGCAAGCTACATGTGTTGATCTTCTTGTGCTGTGGCATTTTTGTGGGTTTTCAATTTTTGTTGTTGTTGAAAAAAATGGAAAAC
Source organism: Neoceratodus forsteri (assembly GCA_016271365.2). NCBI lineage: Eukaryota > Metazoa > Chordata > Ceratodontiformes > Ceratodontidae > Neoceratodus > Neoceratodus forsteri. The sequence continues at coordinate 323,608,840 of CM028135.1, forward strand.
AAGATGGCGACATATGAAAACAATTCACGAAAAGGATTCCCCATACGAAAATGTCACACAGCTATTTTTAGGTGGACTAACCATGCTCAGAACCTGAAACTTTAAAATGTAATAACTTTGGAATGGATTCATATTTTCTCACCAAACCACCAAAGGAAATCCTTCTGAGGCAAACGCTATCTGCCCCCCAAAAATTCAGATCAAAATTCCAAACTGTCTGGACACTATGCGATGGTAAAAAAACCAGCAAAAATTGCATTTTTTTTTTTCACTATCCACAGCTCGGAATCCGCACATCTGACCAGAACAACAATTGGCAAGTCAAGAGATCTACTCTATGAGACTGCACATGCAAAAGTTTGTGCAAATCTGAATGGTTGTGAAGTTATTAAAGTACAAAATCTGGAGTTTAACAAAGAAACAAAGTACTGTTCAATCCTAAATACAGTGGCGCTACTGCACCACTATAATATATACAGTACTTCTACCTTTGTAACAAACTTTTATATGCAACTTCTGCACTTAAAGGGACACTACTGCACGCAAACTTGCCTGTATGGTTACATTTGATAATAATACTAAACTGAAAACCATAATCCGACTTCCTATGGAATAGCGAAAAGCAAGCAGTCCCCGTCTGTGGCAGTACTAAATTATACCAGCCCTGCTCAGCAGGTTGTGCACTGCCAACCAAGGTGTTACCTCTACATCGAGCATGATATCAAGGAGGGGATCATGCCCACCCCGATGATCTCACCTTGGAGAGCAAGCCAGGGAGGAACAGTATGTGGGTTTAAATCCAGGAGAATGCTGGTGACGGGGCAGGGGAAAGGAACTTATCTAGCCTTAATTTGTAGACAGGCAGTTTCAGATGGCACTGCTTCATCTGAAAGTCAGTTCCTCAAATCCAACAAATACTCTACATTATCTTCCCTTCTTTGACCTCCATGGACCCATAATCCCTCTTTTTTAATTCATGTTTTTATGCCCTGTTAGTACTAGAAACATAGACTTTGAAGTAGATAAGGACCGCTTGGCCCACCTAGTCTGCCCATTTCCCTACCTATTGGATAAGCTGCAGATCCTAGTTAACCAACAGCCTACTTCTTCCTAACCCCCACCAGAATTGCCTTATGTCTGTCCCATGCATTCTTCAATTCCCCCACTGTTATTGACCCCACAACCTCAAGAAGGCTGTTCCATGTGTCCACCACCCTCTCTGTGAAAAAATGCTTCCTCACATTGCCCATGAGCCATCCCCTCCCCAAATCTTCAAATTGTGTCTCCTTGTTCTTGCACATCTCTTTTTCGGAAAGATGCTACCCTCTTGGACTTTGTTGATTCCCTTGAGGTACTTGAACGTTTTTATCATGTCCCATCTCTCCCTCCTTTCCTCAAGGGTATACATATTAAGCTCCTTTAGTCTCTCTTTGTATGACTTCTGTTACAGACCCTGCACCATTTTAGTTGCCCTCCTCTGGACTGCCTCCATCCTGTCTATGCCCTTGAGGAGATGGGGTCTCCAGAACTGCTCACAGTACTCCAGATGGGGTCTCACCAACTGTCTGTAGAGAGGGGTAACGACCTCCTGTTTTCTACTGGTGATGCCTCTCCCTATACATCCCAGTATCCCCCCCAGCCATCCTTACTGCCTTCTCACATTGCTTGCTTACCTTTAGATAATCTGATATGACTACCCCCAGGTTCCTTTCCATTTGTGTTGTTGTTAATCCCCCCCTCCATTGTGTACTCTTCCCCTGGGTTTTTGTTTCCCAGGTGCATTACTTTGCACTTCTTTGCACTGAATCTAAGCTGCCATACTTTTGACCATTCATCCAACCTTGCCATGTCCCTTCTCATGCTTTCCACCCCCCTCTTGTGTATCAACCCTGTTGCAGATCTTTGTGTCGTCTGCAAAGAAGCATACTCCTCCTTCCAGTCCCTCTGCAATGTCACTTATAAAGACATTAAAAAGGACCAGACCTAGTATTGAACCCTGCAGTGCCTCCCTTTCTTTGGAGTGGACTCTGTTTACTATTACCCTCTGTGTCCTGTTGTCCACCAAATTATTTACCCAAGCCACCACCCTGGAACCCACTCCCAGGCTGGCTAATCTGTTAATTAATCTTTTGTGTGGGACTGCGTCAAATGTCTTGCTAAAGTCTAGGCAGGCCATGTCCACAGCCCCTCCCTGGTCTACTATTTTGGTCACCCAGTCAAAGAAATCTATTAGATTCATCTGCCTGCCTCTAATCCTCTGTCCAACTACTGCCAGAATGCCCAACTGCCTGCTTCAACATTATGCTCAACTACCAACCCACTTCTCATCCCTGAAAATCCCCTCTTCAGCAAGGCCTTCTGATCCTCTAATATTCAATGTAGAGAGAGAAGGATGTGACAGGGCAACTGTTGTACTAATGGAGTGTAGGAAGCATGGGACCGTTATGCTGCACGCTCCACCTAGCACTGTTTCCCAATAGGTAGCCCCTCCCACCTCCCTACTGCAGTATATCCCCACTATGCCTGACCTTTATGGGAAGTAATGACATCCTGGGGTAATCCACTGTATCAACACTGCTGCAGCTCATCCACCCATGCAGCAAGGCAAGCAGGTCCACCCTTATGGAGTCTCAGCATGCGGCCTCCACAGCATACCCTAGACACCACTGGCCTAGTGTAGGAGTGGGCTCAAGGTGCAAACCAGAACTTATGTATGGTAGCATGGTGTGCTAAACCAGCAGCACCATTTGTTTGGGATTCTCACCTGCTACCTCCTCTCCCATTATCTCTGGCAACCCCAATCATTGGTCTAGGTCCTAATAAACCAGCACCTCCTCTTCTTTCTCATGCCTGTGCTCAAAGGCTGCTTATGATTCAGCATCCCCAGTCACTAGAATAGAATCCTAGGTCCTGGGAAAACGGACACTTGTGCAATGCCCTTATGGCTCCCCTTAAAAAACTTAGCGACTTAAGGAACTTAAACGTTGCTGTCAGGGATGGGCAAAACCTTAATGTTGGAAAACAAGCCACCCTGAACTTCGGTGGCTCGTTTTTAGATAAACCTAAGTCAAATTGTTTATGCCTGACTATGATTAGGCCTTTGGTTTATTTTTCAATGAGAAGTCATGTAGGAGTTCTTTACAACAATCAAGCTTTTTCTACACAGTACCTATCAGCCTGGGTTTCAAGCCGGGCATGCTGTTACACCACACACAAACCCAGTGATCTTCCAGCCCTGCCAAAACGTTATCCCCACCATCTTTCTAGCAAGACTCAAGGAGGAGCAGGGCCTGAGAATGCCAACCACCATCATTAGATGGGTCTGTACCCTGTTTTATCTCTGATAGTCTGCTTCCCTCACAATTTGCCTACCCCTCCCATGGTGAGATGCAGCATGCATAAGCAGCATCCCAGCGGCAGGGAAGCTAGCTCCATGGCCCTCCACAAGTGGCTATAGTGGCACCATAACAACCCCCACCTTCTCTTCCAGCTAACATGTGCTGCAGTTAACAGTGCCTGCTTGGCAACATGGAAAGTGCCACACTCACCAGGAGCTACAGCGACACACCTGGACGGACACGCAGTAGTGACAAACAGGCTAAGATGTTGTACTGCTGTTCAATAGAGACTTGTTTCATTCCAGATGCCCACTGCCAAAAGAACCTTAGTGACAATAGTGCAGACCACAAGGGTCACTGTAGCTCCTGCTAAGTGCGGCACGTTTCTTGTTGCCTAGTGTTTTTCAGGGCTTGGTAAAGCCCTGCGCCAGCACCTCTGTTCAACACTGCAGAGCATGCATCTATTCCTATGCATGTCTTAACAGTGCTTGCTCAACCTGGCCACCCAATCTGGATCCTAAATCCACTCTCAGATCCAGGTCACTAGTAGGGCAGAGCGAAGTGCTGCCTCTGGGTTATCGGGCAACTCTTGTGTTTTTTTTTTGTTTTTTTTTTTAAAGAAAAAATATGGCAGTTCATCTAGTAACACAGTTGGTCACCTGGAAATCAAGACAGAGAAAGAGAAAAGATGTATCCAGACATAGATGAGATTTTGAAGGAAAGAGGTAGAAAACAGGGAAAAGACAAAGTTACTCACTTGTAACTGTTCCTTTACTTCTGGTATTACTTCATTTGTCACATTGGTGCAGTGATCTGAGCATGTGCAAAATCTTCAGAAAGTCCATTGGCTAGAGCTGCAGCTCCTCCCCTTCATCTCACACCCTCACCCCTCCATGACCAAGAATTTTTCAGGAACAGCAGGAAACATGTGGACATGCAGTGAGAGTAAGTAGTGACTGGAGGTCAGATGAGTTAGTGCAACTGAAGAAAGATACAAGCAGTAAAAAGAAGTTACACTGTAAATCACATATCTTTACAGCATTCCAGGTCTTTACATAATGGACTCTTCTGCGCCCCCACCTAACTCAAAATTACTGTCATTGTACCAAAGGTAACACATTATGTAAGGACTGAGAATGCTGTAAAGATATGCAAATTACAATGTTAGTTTACTCATCTGTTAATATCAGGGGAGTCCCACTTTTGGGTTTAAATCAGAGGCATTAGGCCCACATGGGAACAAATCTTTTGGCCAGGTAGACAGCAACACCTAGTGGTTTACTACACCTATGCGACTTTGTGTGATGATGCGTGCCTCCCAGTGAACAGCCCACCTCAGTTCTGTTAGCCAGGAGAGTAAAAAATGTGCCTACAAGCTAAGTTTCTAGGATAAGAGTATTGATGAATGGGAAAAGGATATATGAAGAGCAAAAGGAATAACTGAATACAATCTGACTACCAACCCAGAGAGAAAGAAAGAGATAGTAAAGACTGGCGATACAACACATGGTGCCAGTTAGTGGAAGTTCAGAAAAAACACAGAAGACTAATCTTCTGACTAGCAGGGAGAGTGGAGGGTAACATGGTTAGCAGCCTCAAGAGTGCCATCTAAGCTCTGTGCCAGGTCTAAAAGTAAAGATTCAGCAAGAGTCTAGTAGTTGTTTGTAATGTCCTGTCACATAAAAATACTCCTAAGTGGTATACAGAAAATAACATGAAATATAATGGAACACAACAGGTGGGTGAGCCAATTAGGGAGACCTGGACACTGGACGTGGTCCTGGCAGACAGTGATCAGATTAGGGGCCTAGAGGGGAGGGACCCGTTGTCTGGGAGTGATCACGCCACAATCTGGTTCTTCCTGGACCTGGGAGGGAGGGGGAGGAAAGCTGAACAAGGATGGTAGTAACCGAATTTAGGGGTGCAGACTTCAGGGAGATGGGAAGGATCCTTAAAGATCATCTAGACAGGATAAGGCCGGATATGGATGCTGACAGCAGGTGGTGGATCATTAGGAGGGGAATACAGGAGGTTACTAGATCCTGCAAAAGGGAAAAGCGTAAGTTTGGTAAGGTCAGAAAACCCTGCTGGTGGACCCAGGAGGTACAGGAGGTGGTGAGGGAAAAGAAGGTGGCCAAGAAGTGAATGGGTTCAGGAGGAATATGAGCTGACAGCCAAGAGAGTCACCAGGGTGGTGAGAGCAGCTAAGGCAAAAAAGGAGCAGTCCTTGGCCAGTAGGATTTGGAGGGGGGACAAGGGGTTCTTTAGATACAAAGGGGAAAAAAGGAAAGTAAGGGGGCAGATCAGCAAGATAAGGGTAGAGGATGATTGGGCACAGGAGGCGGGGGAACAGGCAGAAGTCCTAAATGAGTACTTTGCCTCAGTTTATACTGAGGGGATGGAGAGGGTATGTCTTGCAAGGGGAGCGGGGGCAAACTGGAGCAAGGGGTGCGACCGGAAGAGACCAAGGGCCCTGATGGGTCTGGGGAAAGGCAATGGCCACCATAGACAGGTGGGGGCCCAGTAGTGCATGGTGAAAAGGGGAAGCACGAGGATGAAATCCCAGTAGAGAGAATAAGGGAAGCTCTCCGGTCCCTTCAGACAGAGAAAGCACGTGGGCCAGATGAGATACATCCCAAGGTGCTGAGCGAACTGGCAGATGTCCTGGCAATCCCTTTAGTGGAGCTTTTCAACATCTCTCTGAGGACTGGGTGGGTGCCCCATTACTGGAGGGTGGCCCATGTCGTGCCAATCCACAAGAGGGGATCAAGAGAGGAGGCGGGAAATTACAGGCCCATTAGCCTGACATTGGTGGTCAGCAACGTGATGCAGGGTATTGTCAAGGAAAGGCTAGGGGGTTACTGGAGCAAACTGGGGGCTTGGACGATAGGCAGCATGGCTTTGTCATGGGAAGATTGTACCAGACAAATCTTGTTGAGTTCTATGACTGGGTGATGAGGGTCCTGGACCAGGGTAGGCCAGTGGACGTCCTCTTTCTGGATTTTCGCAAAGGCATTTGATTTGGTGCCCCACAGTGGCCTGCTGGCTAAGCTGAAAGAAATGGGGGTAGGGAGAGAGTTGCTAAGATGGATAGGAAACTGGCTCTCTGAGAGTACTCAGAAAGTGGTGGTTGGAGGGTTGGCCTCATCCCCAAGGTGGGTTACTAGTGGGGTTCCCTAGGGGTCAGTGCTGTGGCCACTCCTGTTCAATGCCTGTATCTCAGACATCAGGACGGGGATCAGGAGTGAGACGAGTCTCTTAGCAGATGACTCAAAGCTAGGTGCAGTGGTGGATGGGCAGGAGGGGAGAGTGGCCTTGCAGGAGGACCTGGAGGCTCTGGAAAGGTGGTCGGAAAAATGGAAACTAGAATTCAATGCAGGGAAGTGCAAGGTTCTGCACCCAAGAGTCAGAAATCCAGGCCAGGGGTATACACTGGGAGGAGACATGATTCAAGTCACGGAGGGTGAGGGGGACCTGGGGATAGTGGCAGATGTCAAAATGAGCAACTCGGAGACCTGTAGGAGGGCAGCGGCAAGGGCAAATAGGATGCTGGGATGCATCACCAGGGGGATTACCTCCAGAAAGGCGGGAGTGATCCTTCCACTGTACAACTGCTTGGTTAGGCCACACCTCGAGTATTGTGTACAATTCTGGAGACCACATTTAAAGAGGACATTACACTCCTAGAGAGGGTCCAAAGGAGGGCGACCAAAATGATCTGGGGCCTGGGGGAGAGGACCTACAAGGAGAGGCTCAAGGAGCTCGACATGTACACCCTGGAGGAGAGGAGGGACATGACAGAGGTCTTTATGTACATGAAAAGGATTATAAAGGAGGCCCTGTCAGGGTGCTCCAAGGGAAGGAGGGTGGGGCAACAAGAGGTCATGAGTGTAAGCTGGAAGGGGGCAGGCTCAGAGGGGAGAGGAGGAGATGTTATTTCACTGAAAGGGTGGTGGAGCCATGGAATGCACTGCCCATGGAGCTGGTAGAGATGGAGACTGTGGACGGGTTTAAGACAGGATGGGACAGGTATAGGGGGAGGGTAAATCTGACCAGGCACAATACAGGTGGAACATCTGGGACTGGGGACAATGTAACCCAAGGGGAAGGGGGGGGACACCAAAATCGGCCCTCAGTGTGGGTGCTGAAAATCGAGCAGACTTGAGAGATCATTAGGCCTATTCTACTGGCATTTTAGTATGTTAGAAATGTATCCATTAACATTGTTTCCATATTAGAACGAGGTACAGAGAAAACACCACTATCACTATCCCCCACCAGGTGCTGTATCTTTCCTATCTCTTTCTTTCTCTCTGGGTTGCTAGATAGATTATATTCCATTATTCTTCTCTTCTTACAGAGAAAACACTTTGAAAGATAGATGCCACAGCTCATGACACCCCTATACCAATAAAGGTTAGAGGGCTGAGACAAGCTGTGACAGGCAAGAGCCGGCCTGAATCCCTTGGAGTCTTGACTGGGGCCCAGTCCAGGTCTGAAGTATGTGAAGCCCCAATCTGGGGTGATATACAGTACAGCTCCAGTTGAATGAGTGGATCCACAATACCTTATTACAAGGTCCATGGGGTAGGAGGAGTGGTGTATAGATGCCTTCACAGCAGGGGTTGACCTTAAGTTTTTTTTGCACTAACCAGCAGGACAAGTCAGTCTAAAATTGCACTAGCCCGCAGTGATTTGCACTAGTCCGCACTCAAAGTCACTATGTGCTTTTGACCCACAACACAATGAATAAATAATGAAAGCAGCACAGTTAAAAAATGTATTTACATTTATATAGTGATGAAGTAATGCAAAATGACCAATTGTTCAAAAGATAATCATTCAGTAACTCATGAATATAAAAAAATCTGTCCCCCCACACAATAATCCACTGTGATATATGTACTGTCTGCAAAATATATTTTATACCAGACAACAGTATCGGCAAACCCAGAACAGAAGACACTTTCAGGGAGTTCCCCAGTGCCCCCCAAAAAACCTCAGAATGGTAACCAAATCTACTGTGATTTAAATCCATGACTGACATGAGCTTGGCATAATCAATGTTTGAAGCTGCAGAAAAGGAAAAGAAATGGTGGCAGGCACACTGCTAGTTGAAGTATATTTATCCTCTGCCCTCACACAACCTCACAGCAAAACACCACCACACTCCACACATCCCCACCCCACAAAACAAATGCCACCTTTTAACCAAGACCCCTGGAATTCTGTGGTTGGGGAATTTGCCGCAGAATTTGCGTCATGCCTCAGAATATATATAGTGCTGCAAAATTCATTGTTTTTGGTGAATTTTCATATAAATATACTGTTTTTCCATAGTGTCAGGCTTTCTTTCCTATCTCGTTTATCCTGAAGCCCCTCCTCTATGCTCAGCATATGATGTCATTGATGACATCACATCATATTTAGCCAATGACAGGACTGCATTCTGCCGGAGAAGTGAATAAATCATGCCGCAGAAATCAGAAAATGCTGCCACAGAAGTCAAGGAGCCCTGCCACAGAAATCAGAAAATTCTGCCGCAGAACACCAGGGGCCCTGCCTGTAACTACAGACATGATTCAACTAAGCAGTACATTTTGGGTAGGAAATCAATTGTTCTTCTGGCCCTTACAAACCAACAGCCACACAGCAAGCCACAGACACGCCCACGCCCACCCACACAATAAGCCACAGATCTACCCCCCCCCCTTTGCAGTCACTGGGGCTTTCACTCAACAGCAAACGAAACAGCAGAAAATGGGGAAAATGAGAACAAACCCCACCACATTATACTTGTTGCAGCACGCACTGACTACAAGATATAATGCTTGTTTGTTCTTCTTCCCCTCCCCAACACCACCAGCCCCACAGGAAGCCAAACATGCCCATCCCCACAGCAACCAATCCAAATGGCCAGCCCAACAACAAGCCACAGCCCCCCCTCCCCTTCTTTTTTGCAGGCAGTGAACAGAACAGAAAAAAACAAGAGAATTTTACACACCCACCCCTGCCCCACCCCTCTGCCCCCACCCTTGCACTTACTGGCTGGGTCTTTAACTGCAAGTCAAAATTAAACAGCAAATTGGAAAACATAAGCAGTTAAAAGTCAAATAATCACACAGTAAAGCAGTATTTTTTCAACATTTAAAATACAGCCCAACAGCTGGCAAACTCTGAAGGCACATTCTTCTCTGCCCACCACATTGTCACAACTTCAGAAATGTACCCTGTGGAAAAAAAAAAATACTTTACATGACTAAGCCTAGCGTTCTGTGGCGAGTAGAGTGACCAGCTCCCTGTCTGCTCATCTTTGATTTTCAAGTCTTCAAGAAGTCCAAACTCCTCCAAAGAAAAACAGCAGTCTCCTGAGTCCCAAAACCAATCTGATCACAAACCGTCGAGAACCGCAAATGTTCCACGAAGTTGAAGTTCTGTAGCAAGTCCTCAGAAGCCAAACAGCCTGTGTAGCCCTTCACAATCACCATGCCTTCTTCGTCGTCCAGTTTTTCAAATCTTCCTCGGTTTTGGCCTTACAAACGCCACCTTATATTCTCCATTCCAGCACAGTAAAGCCCTGCCCCACCCCCACTTGTTGCCAATGACCTCGCACACTCAGGAAATTGCCCAATCCTGTAATCAGCCTTATGCTATGAGCCCGCCCATCCACATTTACTGCGCTTTTCTAATCTCCTGCTGCTGCAGTTAAAAATATAATTGGTGGCCTCCGCTGTGACTTGAGCTCCCGGTGCTGTTCCCAATGCCAATGCTTCCCCCTCCCTGCCAGCTTGTGAAACACAGAGCTAGCCAATAGGAATATACGATATATCGGTAACAAGCTTTGCTAGCCAATGGACTGCCTTATCACAAGCTGGTCAGGAATTTGCAAGGAATTGTAGAAGTACTGGGGTTTCCCACTGCTATTTAGACTGACTAGTGGCCGATTAGAGTTCCATGACCTCTGTGTAATTCTGCTGCCTTGCACCGCGGGTGAGTACTCGCGTTCGGAACGGAAGTAGGCTGACTCTGAAACTGACATCTGATGCAAAACGCACTAGCCCACACGGACAGGTAGGGAGACATTTGCACTAGTCCAAGGGAATCTGTACTATGCCCTGGACTAGTAAAACTATGTTAAGGTCGAACCCTGCTCCATAGTGCCCTCATTCCTTACTCCATGCCTCTGTGCCAAGGATGAATGACACTAGTGTCTGTCTTGGGAATCCTAAGGCATCCCAATAGCAGAACAACAAGACCACATCTGGTGGAGGCTGGGATTTCCAATGCCTGCAACATCTTCACTATGACTCTCTAGTACATGATGTACCCAACTAATGATGAAAGGTGCAGAGAAGTATCACTGTCCTCTGAGGAGGACGTTGAGGCAGGGGAAACCATGCAGGTGAACCACTAGGGAGGACACCCCGAACTGGGCTTCATCGGACTCCCTGTACAGGCTTCCATGGTTTCATCCACAGATGATGGTACTACAGTACAACATAAAGGTGCCTGTCAGCCTGAAGAACACAGGCATCCTGTCAAACCACTTTTAAGATCTTTGAGGCAGAGGCCTAAGGGGAGACAGGACAACCTGCTTAACTGCAGAACTCATGTCTTCAGTAGAGTCCTGAGGCTCTGACAATACTCTCAGCCTAGGGAAGGACTGAGCAGAGACTCCCAGATCCAGGAGAGAATGTGTCACTGTCACTAAGTTGGCACTGCTTTGATAAACGCAAAAAGCGCAAACGGCCTTGGCACCAAGTTCATCCCCAGCACCGACACCAGTGTCAAACCCAACAGTGACCTATTAGTGTCACTAGCAGCACTGAGTCTGAGGTCGACACTGCAGCCAGCATCAACCTCGCGAAAGGTGTCAGCACTACAGTTGGCACCGAGGTTGGTACCACCCTCACTGTCATCACTGTGAACAGTGATAACGGCCACGGTGAAACAGACCATGGATGTCACAAAGTAGTGGACAAGGCCTTGACCACAGTTCTGGGATGGCCTTTTGCCTATGGGAAACAGGCTGTGAAGGGTCCACCTCCAGCCACTTGGAAGAAGCTGATGGCCTACCCAACACCACTACCAAAGACTCCAACACAACCCCAGCATGGTGGGGAAAGAAGAGCTCCATATCTCAGCCAACTCTAAAGAGCAGTGAAGGGACCTGAAGTAATGGTACAAAATTTTGTCCAAAGACCTCTTCGATCAATGCCTACCTTCAAAGGAGGGGGATCTCCTGGCCCAGCTTCAGGCAACTATTTTATTGTATGCAGCAGTCAAAAAAAAAAAAAACAGGTATCACAAATGGCTAGGCCCTCTTCAGGAGAAACAGATGGAATTCTGCCTGTTCTTTCTAACAATTTTACAGTAATGAAAGAGACAAAATGGGCCATGCCAGGTTTCATCCCCTTTTTCGACTTAGGCATTCTCGGTGATATATATATATGTATATATATAAAAAAAAAAACAGAAAGAAATAGCAAAAAGATGAACTGAGGTGATGTGATTTGTTCCCACAGTGTGCACTCACTGGAGGGAAAAACTGAGGCAGGTGAGGAAGCCAGCAATGGTTACTGGCAAGCACATGTCAAAATACAGTGTCTGACAGGCACCACAGACTAGCACTCTTGTCCACTTGCCAAAAGATTTGCTCCTTTAGGGTTCTAGCGCCTGCAGCTTAGACCCAAAAGTGAGACTCTATGAAGAAGATTGATTCAAGGAAGATCAATGGTTACAGATGAGTACTTTTCTACCTGGATTTTTTATAGTCACACCTTTGCAGAGTACATGCAGTACCCCAGGCTAGAGAGGACTAAGCCTTCAGCTCACACGAAGAAAGACTTCAGGATGGAGGAGCCAAAAGCAGCATCCATTCTGGCCTTAGAGTGTACACTACAATGGATGATGAAAGTGTGTGTGTATGCCCAGGCATCAGTCCTTCACATCCCATTGATTAGGAGGCCCCTGGCAGCAGCACCAACAGAAGAAATCGCCATATGCCCAGTACAATGGACACAGATACCCTTGGGTGGCATACATGAGGTCAATTGATAGCATTCTATGGAAGAAATGATCTATGGAGGGATGATCTGTTTGACTGCAGACCTGCCTTAGGACTATGCAGCATGGGTCATGAACATCTAACAAGTGGTGCACCAGAAAAACAGGTTACTCACCTGTAACAGTAGCTCTAGGAGTGATATATGTTGTTCATCCACACTGTTTGATATGTCCCTTTCCCCTTTAAATCTTGCCGGAAGGCTTCAAACTATCTCCTCCCACCCACCCGGGTGGTATATACCTCGGCTCCATCCCATGATGCCAGATCTTAGCCCGCTGGAAGCCAGGTTGTGTGCACTCGCAGCTGGGGAGGTCAGGTGGGTCCATGTGGATGAACAACATATACCACTTCTAGAACTACTGTTACAGGTGAGTAGCCTGTTTTTTTAGGATCGTGGATATGTTGTTCATCCACACTATTAGGCAGACTCCTAGCAGTTCTCTGGGAGGGGGGAGGCAAGGCGCATACCCCCTACTTAGGGAACAGAAATTGGAGAACCAAGGCCCCAAAACCAGCATCCCGTCGTGACTCAAGGTCGACGTGGTAATGGATGATGAAGGTGTTTGCTGACTTCCAGGTATCAGCCCGACAGATTTCCTGGATAGGGATGTCCCTGGAAGCAGCCACCAATGCAGCAGTATGGCGGGTAGCATGATCTCTTATCCCTCTGGCAGGCTCCTTGCCCACCAACTCATAGCACAGACCTATGCATGATGTGATTCATATTGCAATAGTCCATTTGGCTGCAGGTCTGCCAGAAGCGGCTTCAGCATAGACGACAAAAAGCTGGTGAGCCTCTACACAAATTTCCACCATCCTCTCCTTATAATAGGAGACAGCAGGTCTCAGGTCCACAGTATGGAGCCTATACTCGGCCTCTGAGGTGTAATTAAGGTAGTATACTGGCAGAGTCAACACCTGGTTAAGGTGAAACTCTGACACCACCTTCGGAAGGAATTTCAGGTGGGGGCACAGGACAACTTTGTCCCTGTGAAAGACCAGATAAGGGGAGTCCACCAAAAGTGCCTGTAGCTCCCCTGTCCTTCTGGCAGACATGATAGCCACCAGAAAAGCAGTCTTCCATGACAAGTGTGACAGCTCACATTTGTGCACTGGTTCAAATGGCTTGTCCATGAGCTTCGCCAATACCAGCAGAATATCCCACGGAGGTGGAGGTTCACACGCTGGAGGGGATACGTGATCCAGACCTTTGAAAAAGCACCCGACCACTGTCTCCTGTGCCAATGTCAGCAGACCGGCCCATGCCTGGTAAGCAGAAATGGCTGCCAGATGCACCCCAAGGGTCGATGACCGTAGACCCCCTTTGGAGAGAGACCAAAGGTAGTCGAGTATGTCAGCCCCAGAACAGGATAAGGGGTCCAGACCCTTACCCCGGCACCAAATGGAAAACCTTTTCCATTTGAAGGCATAACATTTCCCAGTTGATTCCTTTCTAGATGCCTCCACCACGGTGTAGATATCTTCGGAAAGACCCAAAGCCTGGAACTCTAGCCACTCAAGTACCAGGCTGTGAGGTGCAGGGATTGAAGGTCCGCAAGGAAGACCTTTTTCTGGTTCAGAGATATCAGGTCTGGGTGTGTACAAAGCTGCTCCGGGGGCCTGCAGATGAGGCTAAGGAAATCTGGATACCAGAACTGGCGTGGTCAGTGTGGGGCTGCCAGAATCACCTTCACCTTGTCCCTCCTCATCTAGAGTAACACCTTGTGGATCAAGGGAAATAGAAGGAAGGCATAGAGGAGGCCTGGGGTCCATGGCCCCAAGAAGGCATCCCCCTGCAGCGAGCCCTGCTGAGGGGGGCGGGCATGAAACATCCTCAGCTTAGTGTTTTCCCCAGAGGCAAGCAGGTCCACCATCGGTTTGCCACAGTGGAAAAACAGGCTGTAAGCTACCTCTGGATGGAGAGACCCCTCATGTGATGTCTGGCCGATGTGGCTGAGAGACTCCTGCCACATGGATGGCTAGGAGATCCACCTCCAACCAGCCGATGAGGGTCCAGATGCAGAGCGCCTCCTTGCACAGCAGACGGGAGTACGTGCCACCCTGTTTGTTGAGGTAGTATATGGTCGTGGTATTGTCCGTCTGGATTTGAACCACTTGACCCCGGAGCTGAGGCGCGAAAGCTCTTACAGGTTGATGCGGCATCGGGACTCCTCGGGGGTCCAAAGCCCGTGGGCTCTTTTGTCCCCATGTGGGCTCCCCAGCCCATGAAAGAGGCATCAGTCGTGAGAACGATCATCGGCTCGGGCGGACAAACAGGATCCCTTCCTGCAACCAGTCTGGGGTGGTCCACCACTGGAGTGCATCCCATATCTTCTCGTTACAGTGATCAGCTGGTCGAAATGGCCGTGGCGCTGAGTCCACTGGGCAGACAGCTCCCACTGGCAGGACCAACGGACCACCGGGGTGCATGCTGCCATGTAACCCAGAAGGCACAGAAAGTTCTGGTCAGGGCCTAGGTACCCAACCAGAAATAACTGGGCAAAGGAGGAGAGAACCTCCACCCTATCTGCCGGGAGCCAAGCTCTGGATTGACAAGAGTTGAGCTCTTCCCCAGTGAAGCCCATCACCTGAGAGGGCATGAGTTCTGAATTGGCCTCATTGATCAGAAGGCCAAGCTTGGAGCAGGTCTGGAGGGCCAGATCCCTGGACCTCTCCACCTCCTATTGGGTGGATCCTGCCAGGAGCCAATCGTCAAGGTAGGGGTAAATTCTGACCCCACCCCCCCGGCACTGGAGATAGGCCACCACCACTGCAATGCATTTGGTGAAGACCCATGGGGCCGATGACAGGCCGAACAGCATGGCTTGGAACTCATACAGGGTCCGTTTGACCCTGAAGTGGAGGAACCGCTGATGGGATGGACAGATTGGGATGTGAAAGAATGCGTCCTGCAGATCAAGTGAACAGAACCACATGTTTCACTCCAAGGATCGTATGATCTGGGACAGAGTGACCATCCAAAAGGTCATGGAGATCTAGAATGGGACGCCAGCCCGCCCATCTACTTGGGCACCAGGAAGTACCTGAAGACAAAGCCTGGGTCTGCAGACTGCTCTGCCATGAGAGCTACTGCCTCCTTAAGGAGGAGCTGAGCGATGTCATCACGAAGAGCTGACTGGGTGCATCAGAAATCCATTCTTCCCGAGGGGCGTGGGCTCAGCTGTGAGGGTACTGCTTGAATTCTAGAGGCAGTCCCTGACCGACCACTTCGAGAACCCACCTGCCCATAGTGATAGCAGACCAGGCGGAAAGGAAATGGTGGAGCCTGCCCCCATGGGAAGACCCAGAGCTGATGTAACAGGAATAGGGGTGGCAACCGCCACCCTGTCACTGGGCAGGCTTGGAAGAGGAGGAGGCTCCAGGACCTGAGCCTTGGCCTCCTTTGTGGGCCTGTTGGAGTCCAGGCTTGGGCCAAGGGTGCCAAGCTTGAGCCTGCTGCTGATGCTGCTGTCCTCCTTGGTAGGAGGACTGCTGAACCACAGGGGAAGGGTGCCGAAAAGGCTTCTTTTTCTTCTGCTGGTTCTTGCCTGAAGAACTCTTGGCAGAAGTGGCATCCAAGGTGGCACTGGACTGCTCTATGCACTGTAGGTGACCAGCCACTCCTGGGCCGAACAAGTTAGTCCCAAGGAAAGGCACATCAGCTAATTTGTGCAGAGTATCTGCCAGAAAGGAGGAGAGCCTCAGCCAAGCCCTGCAGTGAGAGTTAACTCCGGCGGCCATCAAGCAGGCACAAGAATCCCCAATGTCCAAGGCCATCTGGAGTTGCTGTTTGGCAACAGCATGGCCCTGATCTCTGACCTGCTTAACTGTGGTCTGCATGTCCGCTGGGAGATGTGAGAGGACTTTATCTAATGACCCAAGAAGGGCATGAGAGAAGTATGCCATGATGACTGCCGAACTTGCCTGATGAAGGCCCAAGGAGGAAGCCGCATCGACTCTCCATGTCGAATAGTCCAAAAGCTTGGACTCTTTATCAGGGGGTCGGTCAGTGTTGGCAGAACTGCCAGTATGCATGAACACAGAGTTGGTCACAAGGCTCTCGGCCGAAGGGTGATCTGTGAACCCCGCAAGGGATCCAGTGGGTACCGCATATTTGTGGGCCATGCAGGCAGAAAGTGCTGGACATGAGGCAGGATGCTGCCACAGTTCAAGTGCCGGACCAACAATGGCCTTGGTTACAGGAAAGGCCTCTGTCAGGGTATCCCATCTCTTAAGGATGTCCATGAGAGGATACTCCGCCTTTTTCTGGATGGGTTCCAGGGGCATCCCTGTGGAATAAAAAATGAGACAAAGAATCCCTTGGAAGGAGGAAGGACCTTCCTCCATCCCTGTGCCACCGGATGACTCGTCATCCCCAGGATGAGAGTGGAGCCCGGTGACATCAGAGTCCGAAGAGTCAGGGCATAGTGGCCTACCGCCCAAAATCACCTTCAACCCACTGAGGGCGGTCCGGGGTGACCATGACTGACAGACATCAGGGAAGCCTGGTATCTGGTCGGTCCTCTTTGGAAGGAGGCTCTCCCACATGCCGCTTAGGCAGCGGTTCCACTATTATCAGTGGACAGATCGGTACAGGCCGAACTGGAAGACAGGCTGGCCCTGCGGGTGGGGGAACTGAAGGTTTCGGTTCCGAGGGGATCGGCTTTGGCCTAGGAGGCGAAAGCCAAGTAATGGCTGGGGTAGGTGGCGAAGCCGCTTTAGGCCTGGACTGAATCAGCTGTTGCCACATAAGGACCTCGTAGCGCCGGAGTTTCTGTCAGAGCTTCTCCTCGTTCGAGGAGGATAAAGACGACCTGTGGCATCGCCTCGTTTTAGAGCACCTGTGGCTCTTTCTTGACCAGTCAGTCGAGGGGGTTCTAGACCTCGACCGAGATTGGGCAGGCCGACTCGGTCACTCGGGACACACCGGAGGGATCGATGAAATCCTAGGGTCCGGTACCAGGACCTCGATGGGGACAACAATGGGCTGGGTCTCGTCATCGGGGAACACAAGGACCGGAGTCCTTCCAAGGAATCATAATACTGCCAGCGACAGAACATTGGATCGAATGATCTCGACCTCATCGCCACCTTCTCAGTCGCCTGACCACATGGAAGATGCGGAAGCCTGCAGCTGAGGAAGAGATCTCGACCGAGGTTGAGACCGCATGCACCTAGGACTGAAATCTCTCTTGGTCACAAAAGTCTCGCCAAAGACGAAGACATGATCGGCTCCATATCTCGCTAGTAGATCAGGAGGAGGCAGCTCAGAGGGCGCCCTCCCGGGTGGGGAGACTGGCACAACTCCTTAAAGGAACCTGTAAAGGTGAAGCCCAGGTTGAGTGGAACAAAAAAGCTTTGACTGTCCGGAGTGCAGGCGGCTTCTTCAAACGCCTTCATGCATTCCAGCTGCTCGGCAGAACCTGCGACTGTGGAAACTGCCCACCTAGTCTCCTTTGACTTCACCGAAGGATTCCTTTTCTCCAGTCTCCCCAACTTTAAACATGCCAGGTGGTCGTCCAGAACAATGGGATGGAAGGCCAAGCAATAGCTGCAGGACGAGGTATCATGGCCGACACCTAGGCAGTAGATGCATGTGAGATGGGGATCGGTGCATGACATACTCTGGCCGCAAGGACACTGGCGAAATGCTGGAGAAGATTTCTCTTCCATGATCGAGAACGCAAAAGCGCAATTGCTAACTCAGACGAGTTTTAATTTCAGCAAAACCGAAGTTTTGAAAGCCAGGGCCTACAAAATGCGAGAGCATGAGGGTGGTAACCTGTATCTTCCAGCAGAAAGGAAGATCTGGTGCCATGTGGCAGAGCCGAGGTATATACCACTCAGGTGGGTGGGAGAAGCCAGCTTGAAGACTTCTGGCAAGATTTAAAGGGGAAAGGGATATGCCAAACAGTGTGGATGAACAACATATACACAATCCTCAAATTCTTTCTATTCTTTGATGGTAGAACAGGAAAGCAAAAAAAAGGCATTTAGTGGATATAGCTTTGCCTTAGGCAACTGGCATGTGACCTGGAAAAATACACCAGCAACTCCAAGGATGATTTATATGAAAATCAGAAACCACCTTGGGAAGGAATTTTCTGTTGGTGCACAGAACAAACTTGTTCTTGTGGAAACCCATACACATTGGATTGATAAGAACTGAGCTGTTCTGTCCAGGCTCCCTAGGGACACCACACTAGAGGGGTATGCCTGGGGCTAGAGGAGGTGGCTAAGCAGTGGAGAAGGGGAGGATGGAGCTCGGAGGTCACATAGCTGAAGGGACCAGCTGTACTAAGGAGCAGAAATAGAAAATAAAACAATTAATAAATAATGTAATGTGTATTTGCACAGTCCGATTTCAGTTCAGCTGAATGTACTATAGATACAGGACTGAAATCAAGCTGTGTGCATGGAGAAGTTACTTTGAACGGGGCATCTTATTTTCTTGATTCCTCTTTCACACAGATAGGAAATGACAACCACTATCAATAAAAGAAAGGTTAGCTACTTAATCTGAAAAGAGTCTACATAATGTTAAGGAACTCACAACCCTAAGACTGTCAGGGGTACACATCCATAATATAACATTCCTAGGTGAATACATTTGATGCAAATTTTGTCTCGCGTGACATTTCAAACTTGGTAGCAGTAGAAGCTTATACAGATAAAACAGAAATAGCATGCAGTTAACTATGTATGCCTTTGCCTCACTGTATGAGAAGCATAAATGCCAGCAGTTAACATGGGGCTCATTACAATGCACAATTATTTCTGTCATGCTGTAGACATCACTACAGTGGGCTCACATATAGTCACAATCTATGTGCCTTTTGGTGGACATAAAGGTATGACTCTACATCATGCCTGTGTTTATTACCCACCAGGACATGGCGTACAAGGCCTTGGAATATTACTGGCAAACAAATACTATGACCATTAAATGTGAACATATTATCTTGAGTTATGTTAACATTAACTGGGCTGATGGCAAAACAAAGTGGCAAGCTATGAGAGAGAGCAGATCATCGCCTCGCTATACAAAGTTAACCCTTGCTGTGTCAAGGACTGATATCAGTCCAGAATTCCTATACCTTCTAATTCTATTGGCAGCCTAAGGATTAAAGGAGACCTACAGCACATTATTTATTTCCTTGTCACCAGTCACCTGCATTGCTATAGCTGTTTCTGCTCTCACTTCTATGGGATGCAGGTACAGGTTGCTGAACTGGCAAGGGTACAGAAGACCATCTGTCCCACACAGGGGCCAGCGAGTCTGCCACCACTCTGCCAGAGGATGCCTAGAGAGAGGCAGAACAGATGTACTCTGGTGGGCTCTGAGAGGGCAGGGGTGGAGGGAAAGGTGCACCCTCCTCCATCAATGACGCTGCAGAACACCTTCGATGTAATGGTGGAAAAGGGTAGCCAAGAGGAGGTTTCTAACATAGTAGTTTCCAGCATAGTGGGACAGGAGGAGGAGGGGTCCTTAAAAATGGAGGTTCCAAGGAGGGAAGAGAGGAAGAGACCTCCATTAAAAGATGAAGCAGCTGCTAGTAAGGGACTTAGAGATGGAAGCTGGGAAGGGGAATAAGAGGGAAATGAGGTGCATGCCATGACTTGGAAGGATGGAGAGTGGATCCAGTGGATTTCCTGGAAAGCAGGAGCTGGGAGGGAGCTTGACAGTGCTGTCTATCTTGGGACAAATGATCAAACAAGGGAGAGGATAGGGCTAGTACAGAGAAACTTCAGGAAGCTACAGAGGGGCCTGAAGCAGACAGCACACGTGGCTTTTTCTGAGGTGTTACCTGTAAAAGGCAGGGGACTGATGAGAGTACTCCACACCAGGACATTTAACAAATGGTTGAAGGCATGGTGCATGAAGGAGGGCGTTGGCCACATCAGGGACTAGAGACCAAACTGGAAAGATATGTGCCTCTTCAGGGAGAGGGCCTGCAGACCTTGGTGGGAGGTTTAGATTCTACCTGGATGAGTATTTAAACTAACCAAGGTGGGAGATGGAAAAAATGAGGGAGGTAACATTCCCCCCATGGTAAAATGATAAGGAGAGAGGGCCCGAGGAGTGAAAACACTCCAAGGACAGGGCAGGGACTTGGACAAGATTGAAGAAAAAAGAAATAAAAATTGGGTAAGAAAGGAAGAGGACTGAAGGTGACCAGGAAGGGAAAAAGCAACATGGGAAGAGGGGAGTCAGACAGGGCTTCAGATAACAACACAGGCAAGAAGGGGAGGAAGACGAAGGGTATCTGGCAGGGGTGAGAAGGTGTGAAGCACCACAGCTGCCAATGCCAGGAGCCTTGGAAACAAAATACCAGACGTACAGTCTATCATGGCGGAAGTTAACCTGGATCTACTGGCCATAAAATAATTAAGCTGCACTGAGCCCCACAACTGGGCCATACCAGGTTACTCTCTATTCAGGAGAGACGGAGGGAGGAACGGTGGTATTATATGTAAAGCAGGCAACAAAAGCCAAGGAGGAGCAGGTGCACCAAGATGAGGAGGGGCTGGACGTGCTGCAGATCATCCTGGAGACAGGCTCTGGGACCATTATTTATACCGGAGTAGTGTGCAGACCCCAGCACAAAGGGAGGAGAAGGACACGGCACTAGGGGAGTCCATTATCCATACTGGAACAGCGGACAGATCCCCAGCACAAAGGGAGGAGAAGGACACAGCACTGGGGCAGTCCATTATCCATACTGGAGTAGTGTGCAGACCCCCAACACAAAGGGAGGAGAAAGACATGGCACTAGGGGTGTCCATCATCAACATGGCAAGTAAGAGGGAGGTGCTGCTGGTTGGAGATTTCAATCTGCTAGATGTGGAGTAGACCCTTCCAGCTGCAGATTCTTCAAGGAGAAGGGCCATCCTTGACTCCCTACAAGTGGCTTTTCTCAGGCAACTAGTTAAAGAAACTGCTAGAAATGGGATTGTTATTTATTGTTTTGATCTCATTTGTAGCCTTTGAAAACTCCCAGGACATGCCTGAAAATAGGAAATTCCTTGCCTGGTGCACTTGCCTAACAAAAAAAATAATAATTAGCTGATTGGTTTGTCATAGTTTTTTTATTCTATCTTCTCCTCTGATACTGCTGCTGATATTGCTTTCAGGCTAACAAACTGTTTAGGCACCACTCCCAGACCTTGGCAGATCCTCTGCTACCAACTACCCCTTATTCCTACACCACAAACTCCTTTGGAGCAGGGGGTGGAGAGGTACAAATACCGATACAAACACATACATATGCAAGCATCCAGCTGGCATGGGGGATCCTCTGAAGACAGCAGGTAGGCATCATCCTGTATACAGTCCAGACATTCTTCCCAATTTTTATGGCTGCATGGGTGGAGCTCCGCAGACATTATGCCATCATCGTAGGAGAACAGGAGGTTGGCTCTGGAAAGCGACCCTGTGTTCCCCTACGGTGCTTCGGCAACGTCATGACAGTGCTTACTGTACAGCAGCTGTCCTCCGCAACAGAGCTCCCCTCCACAGAATGAGTTCCCCTTCCCAACGGTGCACTACTTTGTAGGCACACTTCCGCACTCCCCACGCATGCGCAGTGTCGCTGTCACTGCCGCCATCTTTGGAAGGGCAACCGCTTGCCGCCGCTCCATGACCGGCTCCTATATCGCCACTGGTGCTCCAATGCACTATGGGCCGTGTTGCCGCCGCTCTCATACCAGGACAGGTAAGAGCTCAGTGCATCCGTATCGTCTCTGACTAGAGTTTGTTTTATACATTATAAATCGCTAAAGTGAATTCAGCCAATCAGCATTCAGAGCTACTGTACCTCTTATCCTGTGTACAGTGTGGTCTTGTGTGGGAGCATTTGGGGGAAGTACTCAACTTCAGTGGAGGGGATGGCATAGTAAAATAAACCACTTTGGCAAAACTAGAATGATTTATAGTAAGTTATTAGGGCATCAAAGGGGTGTCTCTCATGGTATAAGAGACTCCTCTTATGAGGTTTGGGCAGACAGAATCACTCAGTTTGGCTTTGCGGCCCTCCCACCCAAACTACATGCTCAGAGTCTTTTACCGTAAGAGACCCTTTGGAGGGCCTATTAACTTATAGCAAATCTACTCAGCTTGCACAGCCAGATGCATTAGAAGAATCACCGTGAATGGAACTCATTGAATAAAAATAAAGAAATTACACAAACAGACCATCACTCAGCCTGATGCCTCGCTATGAAATGAATCTCCCCTGTCTTACTACAAAATGGGTCTCCACTCCCACTGCAAGGGCCAGGTCCACAATGAGCTTTCGGGACCACGTAAGTTCAAGACATTACTGTGGGCTTGTCCAGATAAAGCCTGCAGCCCAGCACTGCATAAAACTAACCAATTAGCTTTAGTAGCACAGGGATTAATCATACCAGGTTCAACAGGTGGAGAAGCACATCATCTGCGTACATTGTGATTTTGTATGATTGTGCTCCCACCAGGATACCTTGTATTTGGGAAGCAGGCTCTAAAAAGAACAGATACGTAAGAACTTATCATGACAGTAGATCTTTGAGGGGATCTCAGTCATCAGGTCACACCACAGGAACTTCACTGTTGGTAAAGCAGCATCCACACGGAGAATTTTCCAGCAGTACAACTGGGGCCGCCCACACCGACGTCACCTGCCAATGTCGTCAACCCTATAAAGGCATGAACAGCTCTGCTACATCCTCAGTTCTTTCCACTGGAAACTAAGGGGGAAAACCCATGACAAGGGGGACTGAGGGGAGAGGGTGTGTGTGGGGGGGAGAGAGAGAGAGAGGGGTACCCAGGCCTAAATAAAAGGCTGGATACACCAAATGACCAGTCTGAGACAAGAACTCCAAACGGGGATGGTGGGAGGGCAGGCTGACCTGATAACTGAGATCCCTTTGAAGATCTGTTATGGTAAGTTCTTACGTAACTGTTCCATCTTCTTTGGGGGTATCTCAGTCATCAGGTCACACTGCAGGAACGAGGCCCAAGCAGTTACAAGTGCAGCAGAACAGTCTGGGTGGTAGGCAAAACTGAGGCCTATAACAGAAGGACCCGAAGAACAGCCTGACCAAAGCCTGCTCAAGCTCTAGAATCAATGTCCAGACTGGAGTGCTTGGTAAAAGTAGGGCAGTACTCCAGGTGGCAGCAGTGCAAGTGTCAGCAGCTGAGACCCCTTTGAAGCAGGCCACAGAGGTAGACATGCCCCTTGTGGAGTGGGCTTTCACCGCCCCAGCAACTCCTTGCCATGCTTATTGTAGCAGAACACAATACAACTGGCCAACCATTTGGACAAACATTGTTTGGAAAGCTGAACGCCCTCTTCCTGGGGTGAAAGAAACAAAAAGCTGGTTTGTCTTTCTGCAGTCCTTAGTTTGGAGCACATATTTCTGATTTCTGCGCACCTCTAAAGTATGGAGCAGTGCTTCCCCTGGATTGGCATGCGCTGGAAAATACACAGGGTGGTGGACAGATTGGGTCAGGGTAAACTAAGACACCACCTTAGGACGAAACTTGGGATTCATGCACAAAGACACCCCGTCTTTTTTAAAAATCAAATACGTTTCCTCACACCAGAGAGCCTGAAGCTCAGAAATCCTCTGAGCAGAAGTAATATCAACCAAAACCAATGATTTCCAAGAAAGAAAGTGTAGCCCGCAAGATGCAGCTGGCTCAAATGGAGACAGGGTCAATTTCTCCAAAAACAAAATTTAAATCCCAAGCTGGGTACCGAGTTGAGGTTTCAAGTGCAGGATGCCCCTAAAGAAAGATATGGGACACATCTAGCTGAGCCATGGTATGACCATCTACAGGCTCGTGAAAGGGAGGGATAGCCAAAAGGTGCTCAAACAGTAAAAGTGTGCTGTGATCAACAGATCTAGGCAGCGTACAGGTGTGGTGCTTCTGCCCAAAACAGTTAGACAAACCAGAATTGCACCTAACTCCAGAGCCAGGAGTAAAGAGATTACTCCAGTGAAGGATTTTCCAGAAGAGAGAGTTTCCAAAATATGAAGATTTAACAGTGGGTAAAATCCCACTGAAAATTAACAAGTTGGGACTGAGTCCATTAAACCAAACTACCTCAGCATTTCACCACACAAGAGCTTCATCTGGAGCCGAAAGGTGCACCTTAAAGGAGGAGTACTGGAGGCCTGAGTCTGACAGGTGAGCAGGTAATCCAGAATCTGGCTTACCAGACAGGTAAAAGGGTCCAGATGGTGTTTGGCAGCCCAGATGGCAAACCTCTTCTACTTCATGGCATATGTGGCCCTAGTGGAGGGCTTTCATGCTGCCACAAGAATGCCTGCTACCTTCTGAGACCCCAAAGTGGGCAATGGCTATGTCCTCAGAAACCAGGCATGCAGACAAAGGAACCTGAGGTTTGTATGGACCAGGGTACCCTGAGTCTGCATCAGTAGATCCCTACAGAAGGTCAGAGGCACCAGAGGGTCCACTGCTAACTGCTGGAGTAACAGAAACGATATTTGCAGTGGCCAGTATGGTGCGACCAGATCATAATGGCCCTCTCCATCTGAAGCTTAATTAACATCCTCTGAATCGGGGAAATGGAGGGAAGGAGTAAAGGAAGCTCCCACTCCAAGAGAGGGACAACGTGTCTCACCAGAAAACTCCAGGCTCTGGATTTAGTGACCAAAAACTGAGCAGTTTTGCACTGAGTGCGGATGCAAAAAGGTGGAACTCTGGATGACCCCATCTGTTGAACAGATCTTCTACAATAGATGTCAGAAGTCCCTATTCATGCATCCTGGACAGAGTCTGGCTGAAGCTGTCTGCCAGGGTGTTCAGTACGCCTGGGACATGGACTGCCAAGAGGTCCAGGCCATGGTCCAGTGCACAGTATCAGACTCTCATGGACTCCTTGCAAAGGGGGTAATAGACGACGTTGAGCCTGTCTGACTGGATCAACAACTGACCAGAAAGAAGTGGTTATGAAAGGCCTGCATGGCATACAGAACTGCCCACATCTTGAGGACATTCATATGGAGGGATGCCTCTATCTGGGATCACGTCCCCTGAGTCTAGAAGGGACCCATGTGCACTTCACAGCCCAAGCCAGAGGCATCCATAGTGAGAATCTGCTGGGGGGATGAGATCAGAAATGGGATCCCTCTAAATAGGTTTTGGAGGTCCATACATCACTGGGGTACCTTGCAGACCAGAGAGGAGACCAGCACTAGCTGTTCCAGGTCATCCATGCATTGGTCCCACTGCACCCAGAGGGTCCACTGGAGCATCCGCAAGTGTAGTCTGTCCAAGGGGAACATGACAATGGCAACAGCCATGAGACTTAGTAGCCTCAAGTACACCTTCGCAGAAACATAACAGCACTGAGCCATCTCCTCAGCCTGTGAAATAAGGCACTCTGCCCTGTCTTGAGGCAGGAAAGGCCTGACTTGTTTTGAATCCAGGACTGCCTCTATATAATGCAGCCTCTGGGACAGGATCAAAATGGACTTGGGCAGGCTGACAGTGATGCCCAGGAAGTGGAATAACTGGAGGACCCTCTCCAGGGTCCAGAAGAGCTGACCTCAGGACAGAGCTTTGAGACACCAGTCATCCAAGTAGGTGAAGACGTACAGGCCTTTTCGCCGAAGGGCAGCAGATACTGCTATTAAGCATTTTGCAATGATCCATGGTGCAGAGAATAAGTCAAAGGGCAAGACTCTGAATTGGTAATGTTCACCCTGAAAAAGAAACTAGAGAAACCACCAGGTGGAGGACACACCAAGATATGCAGGTTAGCATCCTGTATATCTAGGGAGCACAGCTAGTCGCCGTGCTTGAGCAGGGGCAGCAGACCTGGAAGACTGACCATGGGGAATGTTTTATGTATTGGATATAAAGGTTGAGGTCTTTGAGATTTAGCATAGGCCTCAGATCTCCCATTCTTTTGGGGACCAGGAAGAACCTGGACTAGAATCCCCCGTTGTTCTGCTGCCTGGGCGCTGGCTCAATGGCCCTCTTCCACAAAAGGGAATGTACCTAGTCTCAAAGCACCACTGCATGGGCCAGGGAATAGATGAAGAGTATTGGAGGAGTCTCTAGGGGCTGTTCCACAAGCTCCAGAGTGGGACCCCTTTCTATAATCTGAAGAATCCAAGCATCTGAAGTTATCGTTTTCCACTGATTGAGATGAAAGGAGAACCGACCTTCGACCACCACACCTCTTGGTCAGAGACCGAATGACAGGGGTCTGGCAAGGAGTCAGACAGAGGCAAATCCAGCTGCTAACGCTGATCCATTGCCTCTGGGATTTCATGGCAGGACCCATGGAGGATTGAGGGTAGGCAAGACAGAACTGGCCTTCCATTTACCCTGGGGATGAAAGCCCACATCAGACTTGTGGGACACCTTACAAAAGGACAGGCGCTGCCTGTTCCTGGGCTGGGTATGGTAGAGCAAATGGACAGACTTAACAGCCCTACCAGAGGCCAGCAAGTCATTAATGATATCCTGGACATCTGGCCCAAATTGCTTCGAGCTACTTAAGGGGGCATTCAGCACGTTCTGTTGGACATCTGCCGCAAAGCCCAATACGATCCGTCAGGCATGCCTACGAAGGCAACTACCTGTGGCAGCAGCCCTGGCACCAATATCAGATATGTTGTACAAGGCTCTGAGGAGGTGTTTACTAATATTTTCGATGGCCTATAAGAACTTAAGAACCTCCTCTTTCTCAGAACACTCTGGGAAGGCTTGAAGAGCTGCCTTGCCCTTCTTCCAGCTCGTGTTCTGGTACCTGACCATATGAGATAAATAATTAGCAATCCAAAGTCCCAAGGTAGAAGAGGCATAAACTCCCTTACCCCAAAGGTCAATCCATCTGGATTCCCTGTAAGGGGGGAGGGAGCTAAGGTATTTAGGCACCTTGGACCTGTCGTGTACCACTTTGATGACCACAGAGTCAGTCTCAGGTTGGGCAGCATAATAAAGCTGGCTCTGGGGGGCATGACAGAGCTTATCTGCCCCACGAGGCATGGCAGGAACCATGTCTTGGTGGTCCCACACTGCAGTGGTGGCATTCCTCAGAGCTGGCAGAATAGCAGGAATGACCTTAGGAGGAGATTCTCCAAGAAATCCACCATTTCTCTCCTGGTGGCATCCTTTTCCTCAGTATGGAAGCTGGGTCAGCCTTCACTCTAGCTCTATTATGGACCGTTTTTAGTCGTATTTTATTTAATTTTATTCATGATAGCAATTGTGATTCCGTAAAACTGTGGATGCCGATTTTGAGGTGCTGTGTTAACCTTGTGTGAATTGAGTTCAGCGCTCGTTGCAGCAGCCTCCCAGGAGAAACTCTGGGTATTCAGATTTTGAATTCAGAACTGTTTTTTATCATTTCGGTGTCTGCCTTCGCTACAAGAACTGTGGCACTAACTACCATATCTTTGTGAAACACAGCTTGTGATGTGTATTGCGCTCCTTGTTGGGGCACGTGCAATTTGGGGGTTTCCTATTAGATGTAGTGAAGCCGTAGTGAATACCTAAGTGCTTTTTGGAACTACTGCCGGTTCTGCTTCTGGGTGACTGATTGCCCGGCAAAGTGGCGTGTAAAGCTGTTGGAGTTTTTGAAGAAGTCTTGGGCGGAAATCTGTTCCAACAGCCGCCTTTGTTAAGCGGATTTAACAATTTTCCTTACAGCTGCATAATGAGACTGGGAGGATTCTGACCTGATGAGAAGTGGTGGACTTGCCCTGTATGGTGAGACTGTTCTGATTGGGGAAAGAAGGCTGTGAACTGGTTCCCCTGAGCCCTCTCTGAGTTATTTGGGAGGAAGCTTTAATTGCAGAGGCCTAGCAAGGGTTAGCCAAACTGACTAACCCTGAGGCGGGCATCTGGGGCAGCCATTCTCTCTGGGGAGGTTGGGGTGTTAACCATGGGATGTATACTCTCTGAGTTCCTGGAGTGGTGGTGGGATAATGGACAGGGGTCTGATGGCCCCCATTTCTTAAACAGAGAGAACTGGTGGTGCTCTTGGGCCCTCCTTGGGGTATTTTTTGGGGGGGTTGGCAATATAACCCATTGGAGGTCTGTGACAAGAAACCTTTATTCATTATCAGAAGTCCTTTTAAAAAGTGCTGCCATTGATTTTTATAGCTGGTCATCAAGGAATTTATTTTGATTTTGGATGGGCTGTGAGACTGCCTGTTTTTCTTTCTTGAGTAATTATTTATTATACAATCCATTTTAAATATTTATTTATTTGAATTTTGTTAACCGGGTAAGACCACTGAGACAAAAAGTCCCTTTTTCAGGGTTGACCTGGGGGTCACATGTTACATAGCATCACAAAAAGTATCACAAAGTAGAACATTACATTTCATATCAAAATAACAAGTATTACAGAGCAGTACAGTGTAGACAGTAAATGCAATACATCTGTGGAGCATCATAAATTCCATATTCAGTTGTCTATACATATATATTACATTGTATATATTGCATTTCATAGTAGCACAACAGGTATCACAGAGCAGTACAGTGTACAGACAGTAAATGCAATACATCTGTGAAGCATCATCAATTCCATGTACAACTGGTATATAAATATGGTGTATAGCCATATCGAGCTATACCCAGACACAGATGCTATATACCCTGGGTGCTGTAACAAGTGTGTAGGTGCATAGTGCAATGAATGTATAAAGGGAGAGGGTTAGCGGGAAGGGAAGGGAAGAGGAGTGGGATAAGGTGGCAGGGACTGTGGAGGTGCATCAGCAGGAACTGGAGCAAGAGGAGGGGGAGACAAGGGAGGCATATAGGTTGGACTTAAATAGAGGAAGAGTTGTACTGTTCAGGACACGTGGAGGAAGGGAGTTCCAGCTAGAGATAGCAGCAAATGAGAAGGACCTCCTAGTGTAGGTTAGGCTCAGTTTGGGTATTTCCAGGAGGGGTAGGGATGCTGAGCACAGGGTGCAGAGAGTTTGTTTTAAGCTTATTATATCCCTTAGGTATGGGGGTGTGAAGTAGTGGAAAAATTTATAAATAAAGCACATGGAGAAGTACTTCAGTTTAGATTCGTAGGTTAACCATCCCAGAGAGGTGAGGACTTCTCAGTGGTGCAAGCAGGAGTTGGCCCCCAGTGCGAACCTCCCAATCCTATGGTAGGCCTGGGAAGGGAAAGAGAGAGAGAGGAGGAGTTAGTAGTAAGCAGCAGAGGGGCTCCACAGATCAGGAGGGGAGAGAGTGATGTGAGTGATGTGGAGGCAGTTCTTAGGCTGGAGGCAAGGGTGAGAAACGGTCGGATTCAATAGAGCAGCCCAAGCTTCTGGCTCATAGATCTGACAATGTTGGAGACATGAAGATTGAAGGAGAGTGCAGTGTCCAGGGTGAAGCCCAGATATTTGAAAGACGTGACTGTCTCCAGGGTGTCACCCCTGTTTGATATGATATTTGGGGGGGGTCTTTTG
Source organism: Neoceratodus forsteri (assembly GCA_016271365.2). NCBI lineage: Eukaryota > Metazoa > Chordata > Ceratodontiformes > Ceratodontidae > Neoceratodus > Neoceratodus forsteri. The sequence continues at coordinate 323,638,687 of CM028135.1, forward strand.
TAGAAGGGTGTCGGGAGAACAGAATGCATTTAGTTTTCTTAATGTTGAGGACCAGCTGACGACAGCTGAACCAGTCCTCAAGTGAAGCAAAGTCGTTGGCAAGATCCCTATTAATTGTGTCAGAGTTAGATGAGGAGCGATAGATAATGGCATCATCTGCATAAAGGTGCACTGAGGCACCACCACAAGAGTGGGGGAGGTCGTTAACGAAGAGGGAAAATAGAAGTGGACCTAAGATGGATCCCTTCGGTACTCCATGCGTTATATGCTGGGGTTCAGAGAAGGAGCCATTCCATTTGACTCTCTGAGAATGGCAGGACAGGTAGCCTTTTACCCAGTTCCAGGCATTGTTATCCAGACCTAGAGTCTGCAGTTGGTGGAGCAGGAGATCATGGTTTACCAGATCAAATGCTTTAGTAAGATCAACAAAAATGGCACCTGTAGCATGGCCCTCATCCATGGCATGGAATATGTCTGTTGTTACTTTTATCAGAGCAGTTTGGGTGCTGTGATTCCTTCTGAATCCATGTTGATAGGGGGATAGAAGGTTGTGCGATTCAAGGTAGCCTTGGAGGTGGTTGTAGACTATGCGCTCCTGTATCTTTGCTAGGTGGCAGAGGAGGGATATAGGTCTATAGCTGACGATGACAGTATTGGTACCTCCCTTATGTATAGGTACTACCACTGCAATCTTCCACTTATCAGGTACTATGTTGGACAAGAAGGACCGGTTGAAGAGATCTCGGATCGGGTGAGCAAGTGCTGTTGCTCTCAATTTGAGAAATTTTATTTCTAGAGAATCATGTCCAGCCGAACTGTCAGGATTAAGGTTGAGGAGTAGCTTCTGGAACTCTTTGAGCATGACAAGTTTCAGGTGGAACTCTGGGCGCCCATCAATGGCCACATTATAATGTGGGGCCTGGTTAGGGATGGAGGAATTATGGAAAAGTGAGGTGTATTTGTCAAGATCTGTGAAGAAGTTATTAAATTCTGTTGCTATGGATGCAGAGTCGGAGAGGGTAGAGCCGTTGGTGAGGACTGAGTTAGGGGTGGAGGCAGCTGCCCCTTTCAATAGCGAGTTAATCTGTCACCAGAACTTCTTTGGGTGACAGAGATTCTCCGTTTGGAGAGATTTAAAGTGTGAGCGCTTGGCTTTGTGAAGGGACTATTTGCATTTGTTCCTCAGGTGACGGCAGGCTTGCCAGTCAGAGGGTCGGTCACTCTTTTTGTAGGTTTGCCAGGCTTTGTCCCTATGTGATATAAGCATTCTAATTTCCCTAGTGAGCCATGGTGCCTTTATACCTTTGATCTACATTTTTTCAGGGGTGCATTTTGGTTGATTATGTGTGTAAAAGTTGTGATGAAGAAGTCTAGGGCATGATTTATGTCCGGAAGGGCATTAATGGGTGACCAGTCCGTGTTAGTGATGGAGCTGACAAAGTGGCCTGCGTCGAATTTGGACATGTCACGAACTAACGATATCTTGGGGGTTAGTGTAGTTGTTTCTTCACACACAAAAGGTGGGTGAGTGATCACTTAGGCAGTCAGAGAGCACACAGACTGCTTTTATCCTCATTGGGCAGTTTGTAACTATCCAGTCTAGTAATGTCTGTTTCCCTGATTTGGTGTTGATGCATGTGGGGGCTTGTATGAACTGGGTTAGATATGAGTCAGCCAGAGCTGCACGCAGTTTCAAGGCATCTGGGTGCAGCCAGTCCTGGTGAAAGTCTCCACAGAGTAAGAGGTCATGGCCAGGGAGCATATCTATGTACTCTAGCAGGGAGGGCAGACTGGAAGAGGCTGTATTCGGGGGCATGCAGACACATCCAACGGTCAGTTTCTTGACATTTCCAAGTGTTAGAGAGGCAAAGAGTGAGTCAATTATAGGCGTATCCCCACCAGGATTAGGGAATTCAGTGACATCCGGATTAGACCTGAAGTATAGTAGGACACCACAGCCCTGTTTTCCTATCCTGTCTTTCCTTAGACAGCTGTAGCTATGTATGTCCACCTCATGCTGCTTTATGGCTGGCTTGAGCCAGGATTCAGATATGCAAAGAACATCTGGTACCATCGGCATGACCCAGGCATCCAGTTCCGCCATTTCTGGGCAAATACTGCGGATGTTAATATCAGCAACCTTTAGTTCCTTGATCTGAGGTATGGACAGTGTAATGTGTGGGAAAGGTGTGAGATAGGTGGGTCCAGGGTTGGTTTCAATGTCACCTGCGCAAGCAAGCAGGAGGAGGACTGAGAAACGGAGCCCTAGAGAGACACGTGCGGAGAGCATTCCTATTACTGATAAGCCTTGTGGTATGCGGAGGTGCTTATTAAGCCAGAGCCCTAGTAAGGCAGTGTCCCATTTTGGGAGACGGGATGTAAAGAAGCACCAGAGAGGATTCCGGCCATATGAAGCGGGGGGGGGGGGAGTGGAGGGACTGTTCCAGGAGTTGTGATGTGTGTTACCTTAATGCTATTTATGCAGTAGCTGAGGAGGATGATACAAGTTAAGAATGAGATAGAATATAGATTTTTCATGATGCTTTCCTATCCAGTCATGGTAACCCAGAGGTAGGGAGCCAGACCAATGCCTGGGAGCATCTGTATTATGCTGCAGTTGCTAGGTAATACCAATTAGGGCTAGTTCTAGAGGTTAGCGTGTTAAGTTTATAGAGGAAAGTGGATTCGAAGCAGGAGCTACGGTCAAAATACTCAGCTTTGAGGAGCTGGAATGGAAGGTAAGATAGCTGAGGGAAGACTACCAATGAGCAGTGGAGGGGCGGGGTTTCATGCGTATTTAATAGAGGCCAGGCTTGGGGCAGGCGTGGTGGGAAGAAAATACAGACACACTTCATAAGTTTGAGCTACGCTTCAGAGAGTCACAGAGCCACTGAAAAATTATATGGCCAATCAGGTCTAAAGCCGTATAAGTCTGCAGCCAATACGAAGCGTGCTGGAGACTCGTGAGCCAATCGGTATTCAGGGAAAGCCCCAGAAGTGTACTGCTGTTTTACCTTGGCGCTGTGTTCCTTTGGGCAGGTGGCACGGGGTTCGCAGCCCGCTGGCTCCACCAGCCGCTGCAGGCGGGAGAAAGAGATTCTGCCCTAGTCACGGGCAACCCCTGGCGCTGTGTTCCTTTGGGCAGGTGGCGCGGGGTTCGCAGCCTGCTGGCTCCACCAGTGAGAGGGTCATGTTTTCTGGTTTAAAGTCAGTTCATTGTTAGGGGGTGGTGAGCTCCCCTGTTAGTCTTGCTATATTCAAGACCCTGTATGCCAAAACATTTGTGGAGCTCTGTAACTGATTCCACTGTTCCTAGTTGTCCAGCTGACATTTCTGCTCAATCTAAGTCCTTCCCATTCAAACTAAGTGTTTCCTTACCAAGATTACTCCCCCTCCCTCAGTCCATTTTAGTCCCACCGGTACTACCGGTTCACCTCAGTCCATTCCAGTCCCACCGGTACTACGTACTCACTGCAACACACTCCCCATCGCCCACTCTTATGCCCTGGTACCACCTGCTTAGTATCCCAGACTCTTTCTGCCAGCGTCTCTGCCTCCTACGTGTGCGCTTTTCCATATCCCAGGGACTCCTTTACAGGCTATGAACATGTTATTGATGGATAGGATTATAAAGCCATCTCTGTATATATTATTTACCTGTATTTCTACACTGTATATATTTTGTTGTATACGTCTTGCTACTGTTGTTTTATGAATATTTTGTACTCTATTCTGCACCCTCGTCCTTGCAAACTGCAGGTCCACCTTGTAAATGAGCTTGCTCAATGGTTATCGCCTGGATAAATAAAGATTTTGATTGATTGATTGAGCTCCCCTTCAAGACTCATTTTCTTTCGTTTATTTATCAATTTAAAACTCACAGTTGGAGAGTCTCTGCAAGATAAATATTCACTGCTTCTGTCTTTTAAGTCAGTTATTTTAAATTCTGTGCTGGGTGGGTGGGAGGTATACATGTCACTGGGTTTACTGGATAAGAACGACTGTTCTGGTGGCGCTATCTTGTAGTGTTGGAAAGTTTTAACCTGTTTTGTTGTGCATTTTTTTTTCTTTTTTATTTTACTTATTATTGAGTTTGGTGGAAGGGAATTTTTTCTTAGTTATTATTTGTTTAGATGCTTGTGATCTGCGTTTTTGATTGTTAGCCTGTGGAATGTGTAGGATCTCCCCCTCGGTCATGTGCTATTCACCCTCTGCTCTCCGTGACCTTCGCCCATTTCCCCTCCCTCCCTCCCACCTCTGTCGCTTTTCATCTACCAGCACTGTTGAACGCTGGGTATTGTGCGAGGGGGTGGTGGGGGTGCAGACATCAGAGGGCGAATGAACGGGTATCTCACATTGGGGTTGTTAGGCCTAGAAGCTGCCCTGGGGCGAAATGGAGTCTGGAATGCGGTGTTTCATGTCCAGTCCCTATATCAAAGGGCACCACTTCATCTGGTGGGCAAGCAGCCAGGGTGGCTCTCGAATCCTATCTAACTCGAGTGGTGTTAAGTAATGCCAGATCTATTAAGAAAAAGACTACAATTATTGCAGATCTTGTTGGAATAACTGATCTGGCATGCATCACAGAGACCTGGCTGGATGAAAATGCTGGCCCTTCGTTAGAAGCGGCAATTCCAGCTGGGTACTCGGTGATACACTGCCCGAGACTGGACCGGGGGGGTAGCAGTCTGTTTCAAGACCGAGTTGGTCCTCACTAGTGTACCACTACAGGAGGCCGAGTTTTTTGAGTCTACTGTGGTAGCAGGTGTGGCTTGTAGGATAGCTCTCATCTACCATCCACCCAGTGACAAAAAGCAATTCCTGCAGGAAGTAGCGGACTTCGCCGCTAACATGGCATTGGAGTCACCCAGACTGATGGTTCTGGGTGACTTCACTGACTGGGTCGACGAATTCTCGTCTTTTGGACAGCACTTCCTCCAGTTGATGACATCTCAGGGCTTCACACAGATTGTTACCTTTGCTACCCATAGTTTTGGTCACTCTCTGGACTTGGTTTTCCTCCTGGGGATTGAGGCCTCTGATTTGGGGGTGTAACCTGTCAGTTGGTCCGATCATTACAATGTGAAGTTTAACTTTTGCACCCCCCTTCGTAGGCCTGCCCTTGTGGAGATGGTCAGTTACCACCCTTTACGAGATGTGAGCCCTGAAGGCCTAGCTGCGGTGATTGACCTCTCGGAGTTTCCTGTGGCCAGCTCGAGTCCAGAGACCTTGGTCTTGGCCTTTAATAAGGCCATCTCCTCAGCTATAGACTTGATTGCTCCTGTCCATGTTCATCCTCTCCCACTTCGCCCTTGGGCCCCTTAGTTGCTTGGAAAGATGAGTCATCAGAAGGAGAGGCAGACACCTGATGGGAAGCATCCTCATGTAAAGAGGAGAGAGTAGAGACAGAGGATGGGAGTCCAGATCCCAGGTTTCAAAATCCTCAAGATTTCCTGGAAAACCTTCAGGAAATTTTGACTCTGAAAAATATTCTTCCTCATAGGATTGGGGGGACCAAGCAGGAGAAGGATCCCTATCACCTTGAAAGTGTTTGGGTGGAAGAATGGGAGAACATGAAGGGTGGCCCGTCTCTCTCTCAGGGTGAAAGGTTAAGATCCCCTCATTACTTCCAAGACTGTTTGCACCATGGTGGCCATGTCCACTGAAGCAGTAGTGGAGGGTGGAGCAAGCGGCATCTGGGAAACCAGACAAATAGTGGAGGTAATTGGGTGTGATGTATAAACAGATCTGGTCCCTGGGTGATAAATACCAGGGTCTTGGTCCCTATCTGGTTGGCCCCTGTGAGAGAGTGGCTGTGAAGGAGGAGGGGCAGTGGCCATGGAAAATCCCATAGTCCTCCTCATGAATATCTGACCTGCTGTTGATGGGGCAGTGAAGGGGGAGGTAGTGGAATGCTTAAAGGCAGTTGTCATCGACAGTAAGCAAACAACGATTAACGGGGAGTCACCAGAACTGACAGAAGGTTCTGTAGAAATTGCTGAAAGGGCACCAGAAAGCACCATCAATGAGAGAGCATAAACTCCCATCGCCGAGGTAGCAGTTCTGGAGGGCATCGTCAATGGTGGAGCACCAGTAATTGTGGCCGTCGATGAATGTCTGCCTGAAGAGGATGAGGATGATTTTTCCTTATCCCCCTTTGTGCTTCTTGTGTGAAGCGGTAGTCGAGCTGTCCTTGGGATGAGCCCCTTTCTCTAAGAGAGACAATTTCTGCTCCATTAGGTGAGATTCGATTTCCTGCAGTCGTCGTCAACGTGTTGCCTGGCTGAATTCCTGGCAATGCCTGCAGGAGATGGTGTCATGTGTTGGACCCAGACACCTAACACAAAATAGTATGGTTGTCGTAGTGGTAGAGTTTTTTTTTACCGCAGCAACAAAACCGAAAAAAGTAATGAACTGCTTGTAGATTCTTTGGACATTCATCGATATAGATCGGGAATGGAGAAAAAAAACATTCTCAGCTCAAGTTCTCATCGATGACTGCTTCACAAGCACTAAGCTGCTGCGTAAGAGCTGAAGACGATGGGAAAATGAACTGAGGATGCCTGGGACAGCCCACACTTACATGAGTGCAGGATGATGATGTCATGTGTGGGCAGCCCCTAGGCAAAGACTGTTAAAAGAAAGCTGTCATGCAGAAGAGTGCTCTCTAGCGAGGACCCAAGTGTATTACCCGTTGCAAGAGATTACCCTCATGGAAGATCTACAGTTACAGATGAATAACCTGTATTTCTAAGGGCATGGATATGGTTCACTATCCACACTGTGGCAGACTCCCAGCAGTTCTCTGGGAGGAAAGGGCAAGGTATGCACTCCTGTATGGCGAACAGATATTGGAGAACTGAGGCCAGAGAAGCAGCATTCTGATGTGACATGATGTCGATGCTGTATAATGAATGTGTGTGCTTTCCTACAAGTAGCGGCCCTAGAGATCTCCTGTATGAGGATGTCCCTGGAGGCAGCCACCAAGGCAGCGGTATGTCTGGTGAAATGAGCCCTAAGCCCTCTGGAAGGCTCCCTACCAGCCAACCAATAGCAGAGATCAATGCAGGATGTTATCCATCTGCCAGTCATCCACTCTACTTCCAGTCTACAAGATGTGGCTTCAGTGTATGTTACAAACAGCTGAAGAGCCTCACACTGAACTCCAGCCATGTTCTCCTTATGAAGTAAGTGCTCTCTGCAGGTCCAGGGTATGGAGCCTGGAGTCGAAGAGAAGGTTAATCACCTGGATAAAGTGAAACTGCAATACAACCTTCAAGGGGAACTTTAGGTGGGCAAAGGACAACTCTGTCCTTGTGGAAGACAGGGTAAGGAGACTCCACTGAGAGCACCTGGAGCTCAATAATCCTTCTGGCTGATGTGATAACCACCAAGGCTATCTTCCATGACAGGTGAGACATTCCACACCTGTGTATAGGCTCAAATGGCTCCTCATAAGCATAGCCAGCACCAGCAAAAGGTGCTAAGATGGTAGTGGTGTGCAAACTGAAGGGGACAAGTGGTCAAGGCCCTTAAAAAATGCCCAACCACTTTCTTCTGGGCCACCACTGGCTTGACAGCCCATGCCCGGTAAGCAAAGATGGCTGCCAGGTGCACTTTTATGGTTGTTGCTCACAGGCCTAACTGAGAGAGGAACTAGAGGTACTCTAAGATGCTTACCACAGGGCAGGCAAAGAGATCAAGCTCCTTGTCCTGGCACCAGATCGAGAACTTCTTCCATTTAAATGCACATCATTCGTGAGTTGACTCCTTTCAGGAGGCCTCCCCCACGTGGAGCACATCTTCCAGGATACCCAAGGCCAGGAACTCTAGCCACTCAGGAACAGACAGAGAGGTGCAGGGTCTGAAGGTCCAGGTACAAGATCTTCCCCTGCTGTTTGATCAGCGGGTCCAGCTGAAAAGGCAACAGCCACAGAGGCCTGCAGATGAGGAGATCTGGGTACTAGAACTGTCTGGGCCAGTCTGGAGCTATCAGGATCATCCGTGCCTTGACAACCAGCTTGTGGATCAAGGGAAAGGAGGGAAGATGTACACAGGGCCTGGGGTCCAGGGCCTCACAAAGGCATCCCCAAACAGTGTCCCTGACTGTGGGGTCAGGCACAAAAACAGCCTCAGCTTTTTGTTCTCTCAGGAGGCGAACAGGTCCATTAGAGGTGCCAAACTGAAAGAACAGGTGACTCACTACTTCCTGATGCAGGACCTGCTTGTGCAACATCTCCCCCTCCCAGCTCAGCGCATCTGCCAGCTGACTGTGAACTTCCACGATATGAACTGCCAGAAGATCTGCACCCAGTCTACGCAGAAGTGTCCAGGTGTGGGCGGCCTCCCAACACAAGGGAATGGAGTGAGTTCCACCCTGACTGTTTAGGTAAAACATGTTCATGGTACTGTCTATCTGTATCTGCATGACCTGACCCCTCCAGAGGAGTACATTCCATTAGAGTCAGCTGCACTGCATGGAGCTCCAGCAAGATGATGTGGTGATGGGACTCCTGAGGTGACCAGAACCTGTGGGCTCTCAGGTGTGCTCCACACCCCACCAGACACATCCATTGTGGGCATGACAGTTGGTTCTGGGAGGACAAATGGTATTGTTTCCTCCAGATGTTGAGGGACCAGCCACCACTGGATGGCATACCACACAGGTTGGGTCACAAGTACTAGCTGGTCCAGATGACCGAGGCACTGAGACCACTGGTGGCCTAGCTCACACTGCAGATGGTGCATCTGCCAGCATACCCAGTAGACCACGCTGGTGGTAGGACACTGTGTGTTCCAAAAGCCTCTAGAAATCCCGGGCAGGGTGCAACTGCCCAGCCTGAAATGGGGCAAGTAGGTAAGGTCCTGAGCCTGGTCCACAAGGCGATGAGCCTTGGCAAACAGGCAGTCTACTTCTGCCCTGATGAACTTGATAACCTGCAAGGGGATCAGTCTGGACTTATCTGGGTTGGCCAACATGTCCACGTCTCTACAGGTCTGTACAGCCAGATCTCTGTAACGCTCTACTACCTCCCTGCAAGGGCCCAGCTATCAGTCAGTCATCCAGGTAGAGATACATCCTTGTGACACAGGAAGGCTGCCACCTATGCCATGCATGTGGGGAAAACCCAGGGCATAGATGAGAAGCTGAAAGGCATGACCTGGAAATGACAGCGAACCCCCTCTGCACGGAACTGTAAGTACTGCCAATGGGACAGATTGACTGGGATGTGAAAAAACATGTCCAGAAGATCCAGGGAGCTGAAGATTCAGGGAGCAGAACCACATGCCCATCTCCAGAGATGTTATAATCTGACTCAGAGTGACCATCCGGAAAGAACAGTTACATACCTACTGAAACAGTAGATCTTCAAGAGAATCTCCATCATCGGGCCACATTTATGGAACTTACAGCTGCCAAGAACTAGGACCATACAGAAACTTTCTGCAAGCAGTCCACTAGGGGCCACCCATGACAACATCCTACATCGGCTCCTCCCATATAAATGTGGGCGGCCCCTTCCCTCCTCAGTTCCCCACTGGAGATCATGCTCAGAGGACCTCCCTTCAGGGAACCAGAAGAGAAGCTATGACTCTGCCTACCAGGTGAGGCAGGAAGCAGCACATAGACCTTCCTGGAGAAACAGGAAAAAGTTGAAAGAGGCGAGAGTTACAGAGCTCTAAATCTTCAGGGGTATGTGGGGAGGGACAGCATGGCCTGATGAAACAGATTCTGTCAAAGATCTACTGTTACGGTAAATATGTAACTGTTCCATCTTCTTAGAGGATATCTTTTTCATCAGCCAACACTTATGAAACGAGTACCAAGCAGTACTGATAATGATCAGTCTTGGTGGCTAGAGCCAAGAGGCCTAAGAAAGGAGGCCTTGAAGCACAGCTAGGCAAAAGCCAGCCATTTTTCGGGAGGCAATGTTCAGACTGTAGTGTTTATTGAAGGCGTGGACAGTACTCCAGGTGGCAGCTGCACAGATCTCTGTAACCAACACATTTTTGAAACAGGTAACAGAAGTGGTCATGCCTCTAGCTGAATGACCACAAACAACCCCATGAAGTTCCTTATCATACTTCCAGAAAGTAATACAGTGAGCCAGCCATTTAGACAGGCACTGTTTAGAAACAGGAGTGCCCTCTTTCCCAGGGGTGAACAAAACAAAAAGCTGCGAGGAATTCCTGTAGTCCTTCATACAATGTATATAGTATCTGAGTATTCTCTGTTCATCTAAAGTGTGGGGCAATGCTTCCCCTGGATTAGAATGCTCAGGAAAATAAACTGGTAGGTGGATGGTTTGATTCAAAGTAAACTCAGACACCACCTTAGATAGAAATTTAGGATTGGTATGCACAGACACCCTGTCTTTGTGAAAAATCAAATATGGAGGCTCACACATTAAAGCCTGAAGCTCTGAAATCCTTCCGAGCAGAAGTAATAGCAACTAAAAACAACACTTTCCAAGAAAGAAAACGTATGCCACAGGTCATGGCTAGTTCTAAAGGAGCCGAAGTAAGTTTTTCCAACACAAAATTCAGGTCCCAAGCCAGAACTCACTGGATTGCAGATAGGAGGTTTCAAGTGTAGAATGCCTCTTAAAATGTACAGGCCACCTCTAGTTGAGCAACTATATGACCATCAATAGGCACATGGAAAGTTGAAATGGCGGCCAAGTGCACTCTGACAGAAGAGTATTACAGGCCTGCATCTGACAAGGACAGCAAATACTCTAGAACCTGGTATACCGGACAGGTAAATGGGTCCAATTGGTGAGAAGTGCCCACAAAGCAAACCGAGAATAAGTGGCCCTGGTGGAAGGTTTTCTGGCAGTCACCAAGACATCAGCCACCTTTTACAACACTCCAAACCAGGCAATGGTTAGAGCTTCAGGGGCCATGCACGAAGGTGGAGTGACTTGAGGTCCTGATGGCCCAGGGTTCCCTGTTCCTGTGACAGTAGGCCCTGGCATAATGGCAAAGGTACTGACGGTTTGTGATAGGGTAGAACCCTACCAGACCTGAAGAACTCTGCACTGTCATTTGTTTCCAATGTCTGATGCAACAGCACTGAAAATTCTCCACTATTATCCTTTTACTATCCTGTGTTTTCACCTTAGCTCAGTCAGGTTGGCCACCTGTAGAGCACCCACCCCTTGTTATCTTTGTCCACTATGTTTTCTATTTTCCCTTTCTACTTCCTTCCAGGAGTACAAGAAAGAAAAAATATAAAGGGTGAGTGCCAAAACGAATTAATTGTTGTGTAAAATGCCATTTCTCCAGCTAACATGAGACAGGCTGAAACATCAGCCAATAGAAAGCAGCCATGTGGACAAATCTGCTGCAGAATCTTTTGCTGTTAAAAATTGTTAAACAGGTCAAAAACTGATAAATTTACAGAATGTTAGCCTTAGTATTAGATTAACACAAGCTTTATTAGGAGCTGTTTAGTTGTATGACTGTGAAGCTCTACAGCTATATACTGTGACAAAAGCTTCCATTGTAGACCTGTTTGTGATTTGTTATGAATGGGAATTCCATTTAAATAATTAATAAAAGTGAAATATTACTTTATCCAGAGCGCTCTCAAAAAATGCTCCTTTTGCCTGTCAATATTATTGGAGCGGTTTTGTTTAGCAGCATCCATCTCAGAGCATATTTCAAACATAGGCTACTGCTGCCCAGTAAAGGAAATCTTTTAGTTTAATTGAAAAACGTTTTATTTCTGTCCAAAACTTTTCCAGTAGTGTCAATGCCAAATCCGGAGCTGCAGACCATGTTGTCATGCTTGTAGGAACTGAAAAAGTGGCAAGGTGAGAACTGAGACGCCACACTACAGTCAAGCACTTGCTCTCTCTCTTTCTCTCTCTCTCTCCCCTTCGCGGTGACCCAATGCCCGCACTCCCGCTCCCTCACTACCGTCAACAGCATTCAACAGCGTTCTCTGACACACTTTTTCTAAAACCTTACCACGAAGCATAAAATGAAAGAAATAAATAGCATAATGCCTGGAACTCTTTATCATTACATAAGTCTGCATAAATGCATTGTACAAAAATGCTAGGCGTCCTGAGATATTTTAAAACAACATATCCTTTTACTTGTATTTATTATAAAACCTGATGAAACGCAACAAATTCATTTAAATGATTAGTTCTAAAATGAACACTATCAAAAGCCATAATAGATAACTTCCTGCATTTTGTTTTACTTTATACTGAGCTGGTATTTGCTAAAACATAAACAAAATGTACCTGTATTCTCTGGGCATCTTTAGAAGCCAGCAGGCCCAACTACAGTATTATTATGGGATATGTAAGTTATGACATCATCACATGGAAGGGCTTGCACTACAATTCATTATTTTATTTTCAAACAGAGGTAAATTTATACAAATCTGAGGATATAGAAAACCAGATTACTCACCTGTTACAGTAGTTCTAGGAGTGGTATATGTTGTTCATCCACACTTCCTGGCAGGTACCTTGCCCCTTTAAGATGTGCCGGAAAGTCTTCAAGCTGGCTCCTCCCACCCACCCAGGTGGTATAACCCTTGGTTCTGCCCCATGATGCCAGATCTTGGCCCGCTGGAAGCCAGGTTTGTGTGTCGAAGCTGGGGAGGTCGAGTGGGTCAGTATGGATGAACAACATATACCACTCCTAGAACTACTGTTACAGGTAAGTAACCTGTTTTTCTAGGATCGTGGATATGTTGTTTTATCCATACTTCTTGGAAGACTCCTAGCAGTTCTCCGGGAGGAGGGAGGCAAGACGCACACCCCCTACTTAGGAAAGAGGGACTGGAGAACTGAGGCTCCAAAACCAGCATTCCGGTGTAACTCGAGGTTGATGTGGTAATGGGAAATGAAGGTGTGTGCTGACTTCCAGGTAGCAGCCTTGCAGATTTCCTGGATAGGGATGTCCCTAGAAGCTGCCACCGACACAGTGGTATGGCGGGTGGAATAAGCCTTAAACCCTACGGGAGGCTCCCTACCTGCCAACCTATAGCAGAGGTCAATGCAAGATGTAAACCATCGAGCTATTGTCTGCTTGGCTGCAGGTCTCCCAGGTGCAGCTTCCGCATAGGTGACAATTAGCCGGCGAACCTCTCCCCGAACTTCCGTCATTCGCTCTTTGTAGGAGGTGAGCGTTTGTCTCAGGTACAGAACCTGTACTCTGCCTCCGAGGTGTGACTGAGGTAGAACACTGGCAGAGTAATCGCCTGGTTAAGGTGAAAACACCACCTTCAGAAGGAATTTTGGGTGGGGGCGCAAGACAACCATGTCCCTGTGGAAGACCAGGTAAGGAGACTCGATAGAGAGTGTCTGTAACTCCCCAGTCCTTCTGGCTGGTGTGATAGCCACCAAGAAGGCGGTCTTCCATGACAAATGTGAGGTGTCACATTTGTGCATGGGTTTGAATGGCTTGCCCATGAGCTTTGCAAAAACCAACAGTAGATCCCATGGAGATGGAAGTTCACACATTGAAGGGGATATGTGATGTAGGCCTTTGAAGAAGTGCCAAACCACCTTCTCCTGCACCACTGACTGCTGACTGGCCCGCGCCCGGTAAGCAGAGATGGCTGCCAGTTGCACCTTTAGGGTCATCGACCAAAGTCTCTGCTGGGAGAGGAATCAAAGATAGTCCAAAGTGCTGGCCACTGGACAGGATAATGGGTCCAACCCTTTGTCCTGACACCAGATGGAGAATCTCTTCCATTTAAAGGCATAGCATTTTCTGATCGATTCCTTATGGGAAGCCTCAACGACGTTGAGGACCTTGTTGGAAAGACCGAAGGCCTGGGACTCTAGCGGCTCAGGAACCAGGCCATCAACGTGCAGGGATTGAAGGTCCAGGTGGAGTACCTTCCTCCGATTGACGGAGAGCAGGTTCGGGCATGCTGGAAGCCGCCTCGGGAGCCTGGAGCGGAGGCTGAAGAGATCTGGATACCAGAACTGGTGTGGCCAGTCTGGAGCTACCAGGATCACCTGCACCCTGTCCCTCTTGACCTTGAGCATTTTGTGAATCAAGGGGAGGGAAGGTGTAGAAGAGGCCTGGGGTTCACGGCCTTGAGAAGACATCCCCCTGCAGTGAACCCTGCTGAGGGGGGGTGGGCATGATACGGCCTCAGCTTCGTATTCTCCCTGGAGGCGAACAGGTCCACCTGAGGGGTGCCCCAGTGGGAGAACAGATCTTATACTACCTCCTGGTGGAGAGACCACTCGTGAAATGCTCCACCCATCCAGCTGAGGGCATCAGCCAGCTGATTTGAGGCTTCTACCACGTGAATGGCTAGGAGATCTGCCTCCAGGCTTGAGCATGAGGGATCAAATGTGGAGAGCTTCCTTGCAGAGGGGCAAGGAGCGCGTCCCTGTTGAGACAGCATACAGTCAAGGTGTTGTCCGTCTAGACCTGGACCACGTGACCCCAAACAAACGGAGCGAATGCAGACAGGGCTAGACGAACCACTTAAAGTTCCAGCAGGTTGATGTGGTAGCTAAACATTCTGAAATTGTTGTATTAGCACTGCTGGGGCATTGTGTAGCTGTGCTGCCTAACTGAGATATTTTAAATGACACAAATCGTATGTGTTTAACTTTTGTGCACTGTCGTATTGGAGCCCTGCTACCTGTACTGAAAGAAGGAAGAGGAATCTGTAGTCCAGCTGGTTCTCCATTGAACTACAGGTTCATGTAGGGAACACATTTTCAGTTGGAGCATACTCCTCACGGGGACTTTGCCTGTATCCACGCCCTAACTACACTAAAACACTTATTTTGGGGCTTTTTAGTTATTTCTGTACACTGTTTCGAGCCGTGACACAGAGAGCCCTTCCGGGCCATGTGTCCTGTATTTTAGAGCGCCCTGCAGTGGAGCAGGGCAAGCACACATCATCACACCCAAAGACACATGAATCTGCGCATGTTTGGCAGGTTGTGGCAGGAAAGCAGGGGAGTCCACTGTACACCAATAAAATAAAACAGCTGAGGTAAGCTAGCCCAGACCTTTAAACATATCCTACACAGTTTTGGCATTCTGGGTAAGGTTTGTAACCATTACAATGATTAACAACAGTACTGTATACGAGGGAAGGGTAGGCCATTAATGCAAAAAATGCCTAATGTTTTGTTTTAATTCTGTGGTAATTCCCAATACAGAATTTCACTGCTTGAAGTGTAAACAAAATGATGATTTAACTCAAGAAAATGCAGTGTTTAGTACCAGATTATGTGCATTAGATGTAAGCCAACAAGAAACATCCAAACGGTTTTCTATAGTTGGAACTTTGAATCCCTGCACCCAAGAACAAAGGCAGATAAGCTTATCCAGTTAAAACAACATTTTAACAGAAACCTTAGAAACATCTAGGATACATCATAAAAAGAGATCAAGGGAGGAAGCAGACCTGGCAAATGATGATAATGACTGGTACCAAGTTCAAAGTAACAAAGCAGCCAAAAAGGATACCAAATTTTACATCAGTCTGTTTAATCATTTCGACCCACTAAGACAAGAACCTGAGTCTACTGATGACCCCATCTTGGTACCCAATACAAACCCTGTCTCACCCCTCTCCAGTAACCACCAGTTAACTATGAACATACCTACTCAGAATCCCCTAATACTGTCGGAACCACAAAATATCACAGAAAATCTTATACAGATGGAGGAAAGCAACATGACAGAATCTAGGCAGATTTATGTCTTGGGGGGATTCTATTATCAAACAATTAGGGCAATATGTGATTCAGATAAAGCAATCATACATTACAGTATCTTGTTTTAGGGGTGCTAAAATCAGGGATATTACTGGGATGGCTAACCAAATGCTGACTAATGCAGGTGAAAAACCATTGGTTATTACACATGCTGGGGTCAACAATATAGCCAGACAAAGTATACAGAGCATAAAACAGGAGTATGTCGGCCTAACAAACATTTTATCAGAGCTAAGATGTCAAATAGCTTTTTCGGAGATTCTACCTGTACCAAGACCTGATTCTTACCAGTATGACAAAATTAAACAAATTAATAATTGATTACGCATTTGATGTGTTAGACAGCATACAGACTGTATAACACACTGGGAGAATTTCGAACATAGACAGGACCTGGTCTGTAGCGATGGGCTTCACCTGAGCAAATCTGGCTCTTTACTACTTGGTGAACATATTAATCATTATATTGGTAAAGCTTTAAACTAATTCCTAGGGGGGAGGGGCATCAGTCAAATGTATCTGTTTTCCCCAGCACTATGCCTGAAACTACAGTCATAAATACTTTACTACTACAGCAGATAATACCATTTGCCATTCAGCACCGACACATGACAATAATATTTCTGGAAAACATATATCTGAGCTTAAATTTCTACTTCTTAATGCTAGGAGTCTGAGAAGTAAGACTGGAGAACTCCACAGTCTTCTTATTGAGGAACAAGTTGATGTCTGTGGTGTGACAGAGCCATGGTTCCAGGATTCGGATTGGGGTCAGGACATTCAGGGATACACATCCTTCCGTAAAAATCGTTCACATGGTAAGGGCGGCGGCATTGCCTTGTATATTAAAGATAAATTCAGCTGTCTTGAAATAAATAATTCAGCAAGATCAGGGAATGAAGCAGAGATTCTATGGGCTCGTATAAATACATCGGCTAACCATTGGATTGTGTTATCGACCACCTAACTTGGACAATGTAGGAAATTACGTATTAATGAATACTCTTGAAAATCTTAAAACTAAAGATGACTTAATTATAATGGGTGATTTTAATCTGCCCATCATCTGTTGGAAATCTTTACAAGGGAAAGGTAATAGATATTAGATTTATAAATGTCACTCTACAGTTGAACCTGGAACAACTGGTTATGGAGCCTACACGGTCAAATGTAATCCTGGATCTCATTTTTACATCTCTAAAAGACTCCTGTATTCCACCTAGAGTGTTAATGCCTTTGGGGGACAGTGACCATAACACAATTTTCTGGTCCTTGATACATTATCATACTATAACTAAAGGATCTACCGTTAAGAACAATTTTAATAAGGCTGATTATGACCAAATTAAGAATTACTTAAACTACTGGGACTGGGAAATTGACCTTACAGATCCTGATACTGAAAATGTGGGAGAAAATTATGGAAAAAAATTAATTATTGTGTCCATCATTGGGTACCAGTTTGCAAAAAGTACAATCACAGTAAATGAAGAAATCCATTATGGTTAAACTCAAAATTAAAAAAAGTTGATAAAATCAAAGAAGAGAGCTTATAACAGGTATAAAAAACATCAGACATCTGATAAATGGTTTAAATTCAAAACAAAAGCCAAATTAACTAAATCTACAATAAGAAATGCTAAAAGAAACTTAGAACAGAATTTAGCTGCTACTACCAAAGATAATTTAAAAAAGCTTTTACAACTATATAGGTTCCATTAAAGAAAACTCACCAAAAATAGTCCCTCTCCAAATTAATCAGGAAATTATTACCAATGAACGGCAACTAGCCGATGCACTAAATACGTATTTTAGCAGGGTCTACAAAGTTAAAGAAGACCTGCATCTGGACAATCTTAATGGCACCAATGTATTTGTACCATTGACTTCTCTGGACATTATTACAGCAATAAATACTATTAAAAACAACTCCTCTGCTGGACCTGACAATATACTGCCTATTTTTCTTAAACAATTTACAACAGAAGTGTCTGGAATCTTAACAAGACTGTTTAACACTTCATTTAGGGAAGGCATTGTACCAAGGGACTGGAAATCTGCAACTGTGATCCCAATTCATAAAAAGGGAAGTAAACATAGTCCCAGAAACTACAGACCCATCAGTCTCACCTCCTGTGTGGGAAAACTAATGGAAAGGTTATTATTACAAAAAATCAAGACTCACCTCTTAAATACTGGAAACACTGATACACAGTAGCACAATATGGTTTTACACAAGGTAGATCTTGTCAGAATAATTTAATAAACTTTTTTGAGCCTGTCAGCTATGCATTAGATAATGGCCTACCTGTGGACGTAATCTATCTTGACTACAAAAAAGCTTTTGATACTGTGTCACATGCAGTATTACTACAACAACTTATTCGGATTAACTTAGACCCACATATCATCAGATGGGTAGATTCATGGTTGAAAGGTAGGAATCAGTGGGTGACAATTAAGGGTTCATCCTCAGAAACTGCAGAGGTTACAAGTTGTGTACCACAAGGATCGGTACTAGGGCCTGTATTATTTAATATCAACCATGCAAACTTCCAACAGGGTCTGGATAAATAAGTACGCAGATGAAAGCAAGATAGGCTACATTACCAACAATGTACAATCAATGAAGGAACTACAAAATAATTTAGATCAGTTAGCTGTATGGGCTGAACAGCATAAAATGACATTTAATATCAGCAAATGCAAGGTTATGCACTCTGGTACAAATAACAAACTTGCCCATTATACTTTAAAAAATACTTTATTAAAAATAGTGGAAACTGAAATTGACTTAGGCATTACTATCACTAATGATTTCAAATTTAACTCTCATATAAATAAAATAATAAAAAAAGTTCACCAAAGTCACAGCTAGTATTTACAAGCATATAAAAAGCCATAAAGCTGAAGTAATTGTTCCCTTATTCTCTAGCTTAGTATGTTCACAGATTGACTATTGTTCCACCTTTTTGTGGACCAACATCTGCAGGCACTAAAACTGTAATGGAACAAGTACAAAGAAGATTTGGGTGTGGGCAGGACAGTAGTGTGGTGGGTAGGTAACTGGCTGGGTGGCAGGACACAGAGGGTGGTGGTAAATGGCTGTCACTCCACAGAGGGAAGAGTGACCAGTGGGGTACCACAGGGATCAGTGCTGGGACCGGTCCTATTCAACATCTTCATCAGTGACATTGCACAGGATCTAGAAGGCAGAATTTCACTGTTCGCTGATGACACAAAGCTCTGTAACAGAGTAGACACACCAGAGGGTGTAGACAGAATGAGAAGGGACCTGCAGAAACTTGAAGAATGGTCAAGGGTTTGGCAGTTGAAATTCAATGCAAAGAAGTGCAAGATAATGCATATGGGGCACAAAACCCTGGCACAATATATCAGTTGAGGGTGAGGATATAGCATGCATCAAGCAGGAAAGGGATCTTGGGGTTGTCATCTCTGATGACCTCAAGGTAGGAAACAGTGTGACAAGGCATCAGGTAAAGCAAATAGGATGCTGGGATGTATAAGCAGGGGCATCACCAGCAGGAAAAGGGAGGTCATAATTCCGCTATACAAGACACTAGTGAGGCCCCACCTGGAGTACAGTGTACAGTTCTGGAGACCATACCTCGTAAGGACATAGACAGGGTAGAGAAGGTTCAGAGGAGGGCAACAAAGATTGTGCATGGGTTGCATCACAAGTCCTATGAAGACAGGTGGAAGGAACTGAACATGTACTCCTGGAGGAGAGGAGGAGAGGGGATATGATAGAGACATACAAGTATCTTACAGGAGGAACAGGGTGCAGGAAAACACTATTTTTAAGCGAAAAGAAGTTTCAGGACTAGAGGGCATGGGATGAAGTTGGAGGGAGGACGATTCAGAGGAAACATGAGAAAGAATTTCTTCACAGAGCGGGTGGTGGACAAGTGGAACACCCTGCCAGAGGAAGTGGTGGGAGCTGAAACAATCACGGGATTTAAGAATGCATGGGATAGACATAAAGGAATTCTAGAGGTCAGGGGTAAGGGGAAATAGACTTCTAGGAAAACAAACTGAACTTACAAGCTCAAATGGGCAGACTAGGTGGGCCATAGGCCCTTATCTGCCGACACTGTCTATGTATCTATGTATGATTTACCAAAAATATTCATAATATGTGTAATTATTCATACAAGGAAAGACTAAAAACTCTGGGCCTTTACTCCCTTGAGTATAGGGCCTTAAGGGGTGACCTTTGCCTAATTTATAAGGTATCTAGGGACCCAGCCTTGCTTGAAACTTTATGTTTACAGTTTACTAATAATGGCAAGAACACTAGGTCACATAATTTAAAATTTCGAACTAATATTAATCGTACAACTAAAAGAAATAACTTTATAACTCAGAGAGTCCCATGTCTTTGGAACTATTTGACAGTTACCACTGTTACCAGCTTAGATATAGACCAATTTAAATATAATTTGGACCAATGTATGAGAAATAAAAAATGTTCAATCTCTGCTGTTGGGGTAATGGCAGCGAGTTCATAAATGGGTCTCTACCCTTGAACTCATATAATCCTATGAACCTATGGTATCCGGACTCCTGGGGGGACTAGAGCCTGTGGGGTCTGTGCTCCCCCAGATGGGCACCCCAACCCATCAGAGAGGCATCGGTCGTCAGGATGACCATCGGCTCGGGGCAGACAAACAGATCCCTTCATGCAGGTGGGATGGGACGAGTCAGCACTGGAGGCCATCCCACATCCTCTGGGTCACAGAGATCAGCTGTTTGAGATGACCTGTGCACTGAGACCACTGGTTAACCAGTTCCCACTGGAGGGAACGCATATGCCAGTCTGCTCATCATACCATGCTGGTTTAGGCCGCCATGTAGCCCAGAAGATGCAGGAAGTCCCGGGCAAGGTGCAATTGCACAACCAGAAATGACTGGGCAAAGGAGGAGAGAATCTCAGCCCTGGCCACCGGGAGAAGAGCTCTGGCTCGGCAGGAGTCAAGCTCTGCCCTGATGAAATGAATCACCTGCGAAGGCACGAGTTCCAACTTGACTTCACTGATCAGGAGGCAAAGGTCAAGGCAAGTCTGGAGGGCCAGATCCCTGGACCGCTCCACCTCCCGCCTAGAGGAACATGCTATCAAGCCAGTTGTCCAGGTTAGAGTACACCCAGACCCCTCAGCGCCTCAGGTAAGCCACCACCACTGCCATGCATTTGGTGAAGACCCTGGAGGCTGAAGACAGGCTGAAGGGCATGGCTAGGAACTCATAAACGGTTCCCTCGGCTCGGAACCGGAGGAACTGTCGATGGGACAGATGGATCGGGACGTGAAAGAACGCATCCTGAAGGTCTAGGGAGCAAAACCACATGCCTTGCTCTAGGGATGGTATAATCTGAGCCAGAGTTACCATCCGGAAGGTACGGGACCCGAGTTACTTGTTCAGGTTGTGCAGATCTAGAATGGGACACCAGCCCCCCATCTGTTTTGGTACCAGGAAGTACCTGGAAATGAACCCTGGGTCTGAAGGTGGGTCCGCTACTCTGCACACCATCTCCTTGAGGAGGAGCTGAGCTAAGTCATCTCAGAGAGCCGACTGAGAGGCTGCAGACACCAGATCCCCCCCTTGGGGGCGCAGGCTCGATATGGAGGGGCCTGCTCAAATTCCAGAAGTAGGCCTTGACCGACCACTTCCAGAACCCAATGGTCCGTGGTGATAGTGGACCAGGCAGAAAGGAAGTGGCTGAGCTGTCCCCCCATGGGAGGTGTGATGGAACTGAGGGAGGTGCCCTCCAACCCATCACTGGGCAGGCTTGGAGGAGGGTCTGGCAGAGGAGCCACCAGGACCCCCCCCGGGCTTCCTGAATGAGGAGGCCATGGACTTGGCCCGAGGATGCCAAGATTGGGCCCGCTGGCCCTGCTGCTGGACCGGTCTGGCCACAGGAGTGGACAAATGAAAGGGCTTGCGGTTCTTCTGTCCAGAAGGACACAGGCCCTAAGCAGATGTGGTGGAGTCCAAGGTGGCACTGGACTTCTCTATACATTGGAGATGGCCCTCCAGGCTAGGCCCGAACAGGTCAGTGAACAAGAAGGAGGACATCTTCCAGCTTGTGTTGCATATCAGCCACAAAGGTTGAGATGCGCAGCCAAGCCCTGCGGCATAAGGCCACTGCAGCTGCTACCAAACAGGCACAGGAGTCATCAATGTCCAGAGCTGTCTGGAGTTGTTGCTTCACCACTGCCCTACCCTGGTCCTGGACCTGCTTGACAGTGGTCAGGAGGTCTGCCGGAAGATGAGGGATCACCTCGTCCAAGGAGCCCAAGAGGGCATGGGAAAAATGTGCCATGATAACAGCCGAACTGGCCTGACGAAGGCCAAGGGAGGAGGCTGCATAGACCGTCTTCCCGGAATGATCCAGTTGTTTGGATTCCTTGTCTGGTGGTCTGTCCACATCTCCTTTGTTGCCTGAGCACCGAAAGATGGAGTCGGCCACCAACCCCATAGCAGAGGGGTGCTCCGAAAACCCTGAAAGGGACCCAATAGGGACCACATACTTGCGGGCCACGTGGGCAGAAGGCGCAGGGCAAGATGCAGGATGCTGCCACAGCTCCAAGGCTTGACCTACAATGGCCTTAACCACCATAAAGGCCTCCATCGGAGTATCCCCTTTGTCCAGAATCTCTGTGAGGGAATACTTGGCCCATTTCTGCACAGGGCTGAGCTCCATTCCTGTGGACTCAGAAATGAGCCGACAAATACCCATCAGCGAAGTAGGGCCCTCGTCGACAGAGAGACCCCCAAGAGACTCGACGTCGAAAGGACGGGAAATCATGGAGGAATCTTCAGACTCCAAGGAGTCCTCGTAAAGTGGGCGACCACCTGTGTCACTCTCAACCCGCCTTGGGCGGTCAGGAGTAAGAGTGACTGACAACCGATAGAGCAGACCTTGGGTCAACCAAGAATCCTTGGTTGGAGTCCTGGACTTCGGTTGCTTAGGCGGCTGTTCCACCCATATCGGTGGAGTAGCCAGCCAGCTTCAGCTGAGCTGGCGGGGCCTTAACTGGTACCGCGGTGACGGTGGCCGTGGCTGACGTTGGTCGCCTAGGCGAAAACCACTTGATGGCTGGGGTAGAAACCGGAATCTGTTTCGACCCGAACAGGACCAACTGCTGCCACATTAGGTCTTCGTAGCGCCGAAGCAACTTGTGCTGGAGCCTCTCTTCACCCGAGCAGTGGCGCCACCACTTTCCATAGCATCGGGAGCGAGATCGCTGATGGGAGCGAGTCATGTCTGATGCTGAAGTCACAGAATGATACTGAGACCTCGACCATCAACGGGGCCAACAGGGAACCTCAGAAGAGTTGGGGAAACCCGTGGCTCCTCCTGGTCAGGTTCCTTAGGCAACGGGTTCTGGCCAGCAGGCTGAGACATCCTGTCCGAGGGCAATGGAAGCATTGGCATCCAAAATAAAGAGTCGTTGGCCGGATCGGGCGACAACCCGCTGATCAGCTCAAGAAACATCTCGGCCGCAATGACGGGTGTCTCAGCCAACTGGTCTAACGGGGTTACTGTGAAACCAGTGGCCTTGTCCGTGACTTCGACCGAAGTCGAAACAGTCCCGGTCCCAAGAGCGTCAACGTTGCGACTTGTCCCTTTTCAACTCCTTCTTCCGCGAGCGCGGAACATGCAACCCCGAAGGGCCCTCTCCCTTGGTAGAGAGAGAGATTGGCACAACTCCTTGAAGGAAGCCGAATAGGCGGATCCCAGTTGTAGCGGAATGAAGGCCAAAGCTGAAGAGGAGCCTGCTGCGGCCTGAGCCACCTCCTCCTCAAAGGACTTAAGCTGTTCCAGCTGCTCAGCGGACCACACAGCTGCAGAGACCACCCAATGGGCATCCTTGGATTTAACCGGCGGGTAACGCTTTTCTGGTCGCCCCAGTTGAAGTCAAGCAGCACGGTCTTCCAGAACCAAAAAGTGAAAAGGACCAACAGTGATCGCAAGCCTGTGGATCGTGGCCATGTCCCAGGCAGTAGATGCACGCGGTGTGAGGACATCTTTTGCCAGCAGGGGCACTAGCGAAACCAGGAACCGATTTGTCTTCCATTGTGGTAGCGAGAGAAGAAGGCGAAGATGAAACTCGAGAGAGTTTTAAAATAAGTTTTGGAAGCAAATCCAAAGATTTTAGAGCCAGGGCCTACTACATGCGGGAACGCTAAGGAGGTAACCTGAACTTTCCAGAGGAAAGGAAGACCTGGCATCATGGGGTGGAGCCAAGGGTTATACCACCTGGGTGGGTGGGAGAAGCCAGCCTGAAGACTTTCCAGCACATCTTAAAGCGGCAAGGTACCGGCCAAGAAGTGTGAATAGAACAATATATCCACAATCCTAGAATTCATTTTTTTTTCTATTTATACTTTATTGTTGTATGAAATACATATTGCTGTAATAAAGAGGTTTTTTGGAGACATATCACATGATTTGCTAGGGAAGGATTTATAAGCCATGCAAGTACTGAACTGTTAAGTCCGGTGTGACCACACCAAGGAACGGCCGTGCTTAGGTCAAAAAATGGAGGTATAGAAAGAAGCAAAGACCAGCACCACTGCCTAACGCATGGACTATGCCATTTGTTAAAAAGCCACTGAAGTGTACAAACTCACCAGGCATAAGGATGAAGCAAATCAATGCGGTTCAGTGTTGTATAAATCCTTTATTCGAAGTATAAAATGCCTGTGAGAATAATCCATAAAAAATCCAAACGCTACCCTGCTCCACCAAACAACTTCCTTGTCACGTGACAACGCATGTATTACGTCACCTGATGTGTTAGTGCGAAATGCGTCAGGTGACTTAATATGTGCATTGTCACATGATAAGAAAGTTGTTTGGTGGAGCAGGGTAGCGTTTGGATTTTTTATGGATCATTCACACAGGCATTTTATTCTTCGAATAAAGGATTTATACAACACTGAACCGTATTAATTTCCTTCATCCTTATGCCTGGTGAGTTTGTACACTTCAGTGGCTTTTTGTTAACAAATGGCATAGTTCATGCATTAGGCAGTGGAGCTGGTCTTTGCTTCTTTTTATAAGCCATGCACTTGTGATGTCAGGGAGATCAGAGGTTCAGTTGTGATTGACCTGGAAAGGAAGAGGACGTGCTACCTTCATGTCCTGAATTATTTTTTTTTCCTTTCTTTGGCTGTTTCCTGTAATGTCTATCTGTCACCCACTACCTTCTACATGGTTCCTCTGCCAATTGCTGCAGTAGGGGAAACCAAATCTGATGAAGCCATAGGGAGGCAATGAGTATCAAGAGTTGCACCTACATTTGGGGCTTGAGTTGCACACTCTGAATCAGAGGGAGGGAAAGTGTAGAGAAACCTCCCCTTTCCAAGAGAAGGACAACATATCTCACAAGAAAATACTAGGCCCTGGAAAGCGCGAGTAGGAAAGTGGCAGTTCTGCGTTTTGTGGGGACACAAAAAGGTCCAACTCTGGACAGCCCCACCTGTCGAACAGGTCTTCTGCGACAGAGATCAGCAGCTCCCACTCCTGTATCCTGGACTGGGACCTGCTTAGCCTGTCTGCCAAGATGTTTTGGGCCACTGGAACATGCACTGCTGGCAGTTCCAGACCTTGTTCTAGAGCCCAATACCAAACTCTCACTGCCTCCCTGTACAGTGAGTAGGAATGAGTTTCCCTTTTTTGTGGGTGTAATGTATCACACTGATGTTGTCCGTCTGTATTAACAGAGGTCCCAGGGATAGATGGGTCTGGAAGTCCTGTAGGCTGTACCAAACAGCTCTCATTTCTAGGACATTTATGTGGAGGGTGCTCTCCACTTTGGTCCATGTACACTGTGTTTGATGGGGCTGAGATGAGCCTCCCAGCCTATCCCTGAGGCATCTGTAGTTGGAATCTGATGAGGGGGTACAGAGAAATATGTGAAAGTGGTAGACTATAATGGTAGCATTTCCATGCAGAATCCAATGAGTATGGTTGACATCCAGAAAAGAACTGAGGAGGGAAGGGGCCATCCATATTCATATGGGAAGAGCTGATGTAGGACATCATCATGGGCAGCCCCTAGTGGACTACTTGCAAAACATTTCCATGTGGTCCTAGTGCCTTGGGTCTCTAAGTTTCACATGTGTGGCCAGATGAAAGAGATCTCTTCGAAGAAGATCCTGCACTTCCGCATGAACTGGTACAGGTAGTATAGATCCAGTATGGGGCACCAGCCCTCCCCACCTTCCCTTTCAGGACCAGGAAGAACCCGGACACATACCCCAGACTTGTCAGGGCATCTGGGACATAGGCTATGGCTCCTTTTGCAAGGGTGGACAGTGTGTCCTGCAGCACAGTGGACTCATGAGTAGCATGGAGTCAGTAAGGCAGAAGAGCCTCAAAGTCTAGAGGCAACCATCTGCATACCACCTCTACTACCCACTTGTCCGTAGCAATGATGGTCCAATGTGGCCAGAAATGGCATAGCCAACCCCCCATTGAGAGCTGGGTCAGGGACTGGACAGGCAGGAGGATGATACCCTCGACCCATCAGTGAGCAGCTTTGGAGGGGGCAACATCTGCTGGGGCTGAAGGGGGTACCACTTCCCCTTCCCTGGCTCTTTTTGGCCCCTGGCTACCGAACATGGGCTTCGGGCACCAGGCTTGGTAATGCCACTGCTGGGGCTGCTGCTAAGGCTGGAGTGGCTGACAGAACCAATACTGGAAGGTCTTCTTAAAGGCTTCTGGGCTTCAGGTTCCTTCTGGAAAAATGTCACAGAATCTAGGGTGGCACTGGACTTCTCTGTTCTAGTGAGATTTTCCTCCACTCCAGTGCTGAAGAGGACAGTACCCAGGAATGAGACATCAGCCAGTTTGTGCTGGGTATCTGCTGTGAAGGTGGAATGCTCCAGCAGGCCCTGTGATGCATCGTGATGGTGGATGCCATCTCACTGGCACAATAGTTGCCCATGTCCAAAGCTGTCTGAAGCTGGTGTTTAGCAAGCGCCTGACCTTGGTTTCTGACCAACTTCACCTCAAGCTGCCAGTCAGCAGGAAGGTGAACGAGGACATCACCAAGCACTCCCAATAGGAAGTGACCAAAACTGGCCATCATTATGGTAAAGCTCACCTGGCAGAGACTGAGAGAAAAGGCTGCATAGACCTGTTTTCACCACACAGTCAAGCTTCTTAGATTCCTTGTCTGGGAGCTTGTCCACATTTCCTTGGCCAGTGCCCTGAGAACCCAGAGAGGGACCCTGTAGGGACCACATACTCGCGGACCACATAAGTGGAGGGTGCTGGGCTGGATGCTGAACCCTGCCAAAACTCCAGGGACAGTCTGAAGATGTCCTCAGCCAGTGAAAAGGCAGTCCCTGGGGATTCATCCCTGTCCAGGATGTCACTGAAGGAGTATTTAGTCCTTTTCTGTACTGTCTACAAGGGCACACTCATTGGACACCCGCACAAAATGGAGTGAAACCCCAAACAACATTGGCCTATGGCCAGTGAACACATCATCAACCAAATCCATTCAAAAGTGCGAATGCACGACAAAGGACATGGAAGACCCCTCAGAGTTGTCCGAGGATGCCTTGGAAACACCCATCGACCATCTGCCATCGTGAATCACCCAGGTGTCCTTGGATGGGTGATTTCCACCAACAGCTGGCCTGGCAATCCAGCAGCAGCACAGGAGCTCCTAACAAGGGCTGCAGTGGTGCTGGTTCTACCCTCAGTTGTGAAGAGCCAAATACTGGGGACATCTGTCATGCATGAACCAGCATAGGCATAACTGGCATCTGTGAGTTAATCGAAGGTCCAGAGGGTAGAGCCCTAACCCCTCCCTGTGATGGTCCACTGCTGCCAGAGGAGATCCTTGTAGCACCACTGCATCTTATGGAGGTGTTTCTCCTTGCTAGAGGATGAGGAAGTTGAGGAACATCAACGGTGGTGCCTCCTCATTGAGCGAGATTGAGTGTGTGAGCAGCGTCCCGATCTGGACCTCTACCTCGAATGTTAACCCAGCGGCGATGTCAAGGACAGGCCTCCTGAGGGTCAGAGTAGACCACATGCTGGGCGACATTAAGGAGCACTGGCTAAAGAAGCACAACTGTAGGCTGAGGCTGGTTATGAAGTGACCCTGTTGGGGACACCGAACAAGCTATTTACTCCTGAGTGAGGACCACGAGCACCAGGGTCTGGGAGATCGACTCCTCACCAATCTCCTCCAAGTTAGTTGACAGGTTTGAGAAAGATCTCGACCACTTGCTCGACTGGCATCAAGGTCAAAAAGCCGATGGGGGCACTGAGGAGCTCTACCATGCCCTTGACTGAAGGCAACTGGACTGCAGTCGAGCACTCAACTAACTTGAGGGAACAGGAGGCTCATGACCTCTCCCGGTCCCATGACCTGCATCTGCAGCACTTATGCTTCCTGCCCTAGTGAGGAGGGCTCTCCCAGAAGGTCTGGAGGGCACAACAAATTTTACGAAAATCCTCCATGAAAGACCCTCTGATGCTTGCCCCAGTCAGGAGCAGGGCGGAGACTATGAGGAACTCATCACAGCTGCAGCTACCTCCTCCTAAAGAGCTGCAAGCTGGGAAGCCAACCTGGCGGCCACTGATACCTTCTTGCGGCTCTTGGGTTGATCTTCTGGAGCCTGTTCCGAGAGTCAACCAAGTATGAGTCTGGCCGGCCAATCTTACAGCAACATTGCAAGCATCGCCTGGCAAAGGCCACAACCCTCCAAGTTGTGCTGCACTCCCATAAAGTAAAGGTAGGATACGTAGGGTCGGTGATCGACATTTTTTACAGAACACAGAACTTGATGCCATGCTGTTGCTTCCTCTCTTCCATTGCTGAGATTGAGGTCAAAGGCAGAGCCAGAATGAGAGGAAGAATGTTGAAATTGAAACAAAGTTGTAATTTCCAAAGTGCTGAACTCACAAGGAAATCCTCAAACACATCAGAGATGCGAAGGAGGAGACCTGTCCCTTCCAGCAGAAAGAAAGATCTGATGTCCCGGGACAGAGTCAGAGGATATACTGCTCAGGTGGTGGGGAAGCTTAGCTTGAAGATGCCTGACGAATCAGCCTTCTCCAGTGGAAATGCCATAGTGTGTATAGTGAATTGTATCAACGCCCTTAGAAAAGCATATCACCAGTAAAGAAAACATGCTAAGTACTTGCTACAGAGGACAGAATACTGTTGAAATATGGCACAAAAAGCTGGTTTACAGAAAAGAACAAATACTGGAAATGTGCTTTGATTGAGGGAAAGGGAATGCTTGATTAAAATGCAGCTTAGCACACTTAATGCTGCTCTAAATAGCTGAAAGGTATCCAAGAATAGTTGGCAGGGTACTCCAGATTTTTGTTGCCAAGCTATATGTGCCTAAACACACACACCGAGTAGCATATCCACACAGACTGATTTGCATATACTATATACAGATACAAAAATATGAAGACAAGTGTATACTTTACATAGTCCTATTAGGGAAGGTAGAGGTGATGTCACTGGGTAACTGGAATTGCTTTGTTCAGGGCCAGTCCATTTTGGTGTGGTGTAAAGTACGCTGGGAATTAAAAGTTAAACTACAGGGTTCTGAGAGACATCCAGTTAAGTAAGGTAAAATTAAGTAATACCAAAGGGGAACAAAAAGTGCTGCAACATTGCCACTTCTTATTTACTTACTTACACCCTGTTCTCTTTCTGTATGTATCACTCGTTTTGTTTTCTGTCTCCTCCCTCCTTAAAACCAGTTCAGTATGTAGTGCCCCTTACCGCACCATTCTAAATGCTCAAAAACCCACGACATCAGTTAGCATCAGTCAGTGGTGCCTATGCTGATCCTGCTAGTTGCCTGAACTGCTATGCCTCTACAAACTGAGCACAATGAGGATCTGCTCCATTGTCAAAAATGTAACTGCACACTACTGGTAGCAGTATCAGCGTCAAAGTCACTTACATTCTTATGGATAATGCCATCAGAAGGTGTACTTATAGTGGGGTACTGCAGGGTTCAGTACTGGGTCCAGTCCTTTTTAATATCTTCATCAGTGACACTGCAGAGGTACTGGAAGGAAAAGTATGCCTATTTGCAGATGACACAAAGATCTGCAACAGGGTTGGTACACAAGGAGGCATGGAAAAGATGAGAAGGGACTTGGCAAGGTTGGAGGAATGGTCAGAAGTATGGCAGCTTGGATTCAATGCAAAGAAGTGCAAAATAATGCACCTGGGAAACAAAAACCCAGGGGAAGATTACACAGTGGGGGGAGAGGTAGTAACAACAACAGAAATGGTAAGGGACCTGGGGGTAATCATATCAGATGACATTAAGGTTAGCAAGCAATGTGAGAAGGCAGTAGGGATGGCTGGGGGGATATTGGGATGTGTAGGGAGAGGCATCACCAGCAGAAAACAGAAGTTGTCATCCCTCTGTACAGACAGTCGTTGAGACCCCATCTGGAGTACTGCATCCAGTTCTGGAGACCCCGTCTCCGCAAGGACATAGACAGGACGGAGGCAGTCCAGAGGAGGGCAACTAAAATGGTGCAGGGTCTGCAAGAGAAGCCATATGAAGAGAGACTAAAGAAGCTTAATATGTATACGCTTGAGGAAAGGAGGGAGAGGGGGGACATGATAGAAACTTTTAAGTACCTCAGTGGAATCAACAAAGTCCAAGAGGGTAGCATCTTTCAGAAAAAGAGATGTGCAAGAACAAGGGGACACAATTTGAAGATGGGGAGGGGGGATGGCTCAGAGGCAATGTGAGGAAGTATTTTTTTCACAGAGAAGGTGGTGAATGCATGGAACAGCCTTCCTGAGGAGGTTGTGGGGTCTAAAACTGTGGGAGAATTCAAGAATGCATGGGACAGACATAAAGCAATTGTTGTGGTGGGGGTAGGAAAAAATAGGCCATTGGTTAACTAGGATCTGCAGCTTATCCTGTAGGTAGGGAAATGGGCAGACTAGATGGGCCAAGCAGTCCTTATTTGCCATCAAAGTCTATGTTGCTATGGCACAATAGTGGGTTACATATAAAGCTGGTTTAAAAGATGAGAGGAAGCAAAAACAGTGATGCACTGGACATATTGATGTGTTTCTGCTCCCTTTTAAGATCACAAAGTAAGACAGGTAGTGGTAACTTCTCGACTCAATGTCAATAGGAAAGTATGAAGATGTATTCAACAGGGACATAATACTTTAAAGTCTATGTGTATTGATTACTCGCATACATTACATTGGCAATAAGCAGGCATGTATTAATTCACCATGCACCCACGCCCTGGAGTGGCTTATTGTCCTTAAAAAGTGGAAAATATCAGCCAGCCCAGTGGCGTTGAGGGTTGAGGTGCTGGACGCCACACCAGCAACCCAGGTTCAGGAATGGACTCAGGTCATCACGAGTCAGCAAGGGAGGAAGGGGATTGAGCATCCAGAGGACTGCTCTCCCCTCCAGGGGTGAGTTCTGGGGTAAGCCTCGCTCCATAGTGACCGCTAGTAGAGACTGGGAACCCTACAAGTAGTGAGGCTCGATGCAATGTCAGGGGCACAGCAGCGGCAGACTGCTGCACGTCCACACTCCAGGGTAAAGCTGAAGGGAAAAGCCCTGGTGGTCTAGTGGAGGCGAAGGGGGCCCCAGTTACTTGCCTACATCCCAACGCCGGACCTGCCTCCCTGGATCTCCAGCCTCTGGATTCCTTGGCTGTCCCTCTAATTTCAGAAACGCCACCAAGGATGGGCAGGCCGACCCCTGCGGGTGATCCGGGGGCTTGACAAAGCCAAGGAGCCAGGTGGAGACCAGGAGAGGAGGCTAGAGGCAGCAGTCGAGTGGGCAACCCAGAGAGATGCACTGGATCCCAGTGAAGAAAGTAGTTAAAAAAAAATAATAAATAAATAAATGGAAAATATGTTGCTAAAATAATGAAATAAAGACAAAAATGTTTTCAAACTGCTGAAAACCTGACAAAACTGACTCAAATACATGCATTTGTTAAAGTAGTTACTATAGTGTTAGTAGTTTTTACAATTTTAATCTATTGAGCATGTTAAACTTATAAAAAGTAAAGACATTTATTTTAATGGAAATGAAAGATGGCCTACGTTAACTCTCCTAGTACTCTTAGGTTTGCACAGGCTTTCTCTCCCTCTTGTGTCACAAGAAACCTCTCTCTCACTCGCACATAGAAACCCAATCTTTTGATTCCAATATTGTGGGTGTCTTGTCCATCCTTGGAGGCCCTTGGCCAAAAGGCCCACCTTTGAAAAACTAGCCATCTTGAAATAGAACACACTTTCACATTCTGCCTTTTCAGTCCCAGCTGAACTTCTCTATACCACAACAACCAATGTGTGTACAGAGTTGGACTACCTTGTACTTCCCACCACCTTAGAAATTGCCCCAAAGGTTAGGCCACCTTCCCTGGTAAATCCAGGACCCCTTCCTTCTCAAGGGAGCCCCACTGGAGAAACATACAGCAAATGACTTAACTCCCTTTTTCCATGCCCTTTCTGCCCAAGAGTGACCACAGCCTTTTAAAGACTGTTTTGTGCTCCAGCAACATGCTGAGCTCCCAATAACCCATTTTTTTCCTTGAATGTAAACACTGCTGGACCCCATAAACCAAGAATGGTCTTTTCTATCACCTCTCCTCATCCGTTAAAATCACAAAGCACCCATAGTAGTGGCAAGGGAGGATGTGGGGGTCCTCCATAGGAGGTCCCAAGGTGAGAGAGAGAGGGGACCCCAGCAGAGAAGGAAGCAACTTCTGATGGAGGACTCAATTTTTAGGGGGATAGATTTGGGAACAGTAAGTGGGGGGGGGGGTGAGGGAGGTACAGTGCCTATCTGGTGCCACGGCTTGGAGAGATGGGCAGCGGATCCTGAGGATCGCTAGGGCAGTGGGGGAACTGGAAGTCACTGTCCGCCTGGGGACTAACGTCGCAGTAGTAGTAACATTTTTATTCAACTGAATTCATAACAGTGAAAATGTACAACTCGACTGAGACAAGCTCATTTCTGGCGAGGCCCTAGATTATATCCAGTGTTAAAATAAACACAACATAGTTACAACATATTATAATAACGACCTAGCTAGGGATGGGGCTGGGATTCTGCATGGAGAGTTCAAGGAACTGAGGAGGGCCTCAGGCAGGTAGCATGCATAATGACTTTCGCCGAGATGTTCCCTGCCTGTCTACAAGCAGGGGAGGATAAGGTACTGTGTGCCAGGAGCTTCAACTCATGGCTGAAAGACTGGAGTAAAGACAAGGGCTATGACTACATTGGGGACTAACCTGGAAGGATCTGGGCCTATACAGAAGTGATGGTCTGCTTCCATCTGGGAGGGGAACTGCAGTCCTCACTGGACAATTTAAATGTTACTTTGATGAAGATTTAAAGTAGCTGAAAGGGGTGGTAGAAGGAAAAAGGGAGGCATAAACTGCCCCCGGCCCCCAACAGACTGAAACAGTAAGAAGGGAAGACCCGAGAGGAGAAGAATCCCTCAAGGAGCAGGATAAAGAAAACAGCAGTGTATTGTCATCATTAATAGAAAGGTTTTCCCTTCCATTTTATAAAAAGAGCTTCTGCCGGCCCGGTGGCGCAAAGGGCTGAGGCGCTGGCGCCTTATCTCAAACCACACTGGCGACCTGGGTTCAGGTTGGCAGGAAGAGGAGAGGATTGAGCGTCCAGAGGACTGCTCTCCTCTCCTGGGGTGGGTTAGGGTGATGTCTCGCTCTGTAGTGGCCCCCAGTGGAGACCAGTAGCACTACAAGATGTGGCGCGATGTCATGGGTGCCAGAAAAAATGCATAAAATGGCATCCGAGTGACTGGATGACGGTCAGGACCACGGAGCCAGGACCGATCTCAGCAGCACCCAAGGGGCAAGAAAAGGAATGCCAGAAGGTAATTTCCCCCTGGAAGGAGAGAACCCACCCGATGACGGGTTACATCGGGTTTCCTTGGGCCAGCTGCAATATGAGATCAGGAAGCTGGGCACCGGGGTGGATTCAGGAGTGGAGGATGGGGAGGAGGCAGTTGGACGTAGGGTAAAAATAAATAATGCAAAAAAAAAAAAAAAGGAGCTTCTAATGGGTAAATATGTAGGTTATGTGAGGTGGAGCATGCTTAGTTATTATGCCTACTGTTAAACCACAAAATAATGATGAAAAGCGATTTTATTCTCTACTGTAATTCTCTATGTTTTAAAAAACTTAATAGGGAGTAATAATGCTATAAAAGTGAATGAAGTATATATTTCTTTAGGTCTAGCTTGATTTCCTACATTATCAATGTTGCCTTCTCAGTTTGGCCTTCTATATAGATTAAACTATGCTAGTTATATACTAGCATACTGATAATAATGTACAGTACTGTATTTCATTTCCACCGTGAAAATTATTTTGGTGTAGGAGCTGTAGATCCAGAGAGGGAAGTGTTCATGGTTATAACTATCTATCTAGCAGGGAATAACCCTATGTTTGTGTTTTTCCTTCATCTATAGGAAATATTTTTTCTATTGTTGAAATATATTTAATATTTCATTTACTTTTGTTAATTCGTGATTCTCTCTCGACTTTAGGACTTGGCTCTGCAGTATTTACCTTGTTTAATACAGAATGATGCCTGTTCACATCATACTTAGAGTGTTAACAGATCTCTTTAAACAGCAAAAAAATTTCAGTACTCCCTTCATACACGTTTAATGCATAAACAATTTCAAAATAAAAAAGAAAACAGTGTAGCAGAGAACACGGAGGACAAGAACAAAGGAGAAATGAAAAGGATGTGCGGCAAAAGGGAAGGAAGGGGGGTTGCAGGCAGACAGGGAACAAGGTGTGGATGGCCACGTATGCAAACGCAAGGAGTCTTGGAACTAAAGGCAAGGCAATTTTATTATATGGCACCCATTCCCAGAGGCTTTGGGCACCTCACAATACATAGAAAAATTAAAAATACTAAGAAATTTCAGGAACAAGAATCCAGGCCAAAACATAGATTAAAAAACAGATCTAGAAGCCATCATAGTGGAGGAAGACCTGGATAACTAACTGTGGCCATTACTGAGTCATGGTGCCCAGGCAACCACTACTGGGACATGGCCATTCCAGGCTTCACTCAGATCAGAAAGGACAGGGTGGTAATGGAGGGAGGAGGGGTGGTGGTGCTGTATGAAAAGGACAGTATCAAAGCGATGGAAATGCAAGGAACCAGGAGGAATAGAGGGGTTAGAGGTACTTTGGGTCACCCTGGAGATTATTCATACTGGGGTGATCTACACACCTCCAACATGGGAGGGAACTGGATAAGAAACTAGGGGAAGCCATCAGCACAACTGCAGAAACAGTAGGGGTACTACTGGTGGGGGACTTCAATCTGCCAGTTTTAGACTGCAGCCTCCCAGTCATGGTCTTGATTAGAAACAGGCTACAATCTAGACTTCTTGCAGGGGGTGTTTCTCAAGCAGCTATTCAGGGACCCACTCATGATAGGGCAATACTGAAGCTGCTGCTCACAAACAGGGACAGTGTTGCAGACGTCAAGGTGGAAGGTCACCTAAGGAACCAGTAACCACCATACAGTGTGGTTCAACATAGGGATGGCAGTGGCAGCAAACCACACAAGGACAAGAGTCTTAGTCTTCAGAAGGACAGATTCTTTTAAAAAATTGGGTGATGAATGCCTCAGAGACAACCGGGGGGGGGGGGGACAATAAGGGATGGCACAGTGAAGGCAACAAACTTCTGCACCAACAAAAACAGGAGGAAAAAGAGGCTGCTATGCTTCTTAAGGGAAGTGGCTGAAACAAAAAAGGCTAAAAGCGTAGCATTCAGGAGGTACAAACAGATGCAGAGGGAAGAGGATAGGAAGGTGTACCAGGAGAGACAGGGGAAAGCTAGGAAAGCAATGAAGCATGCAAAAGTGCAAACTGAGGCAAGAATAGCGCTGTGGTTTAGGGCACTGAGCTACAAACCTGGAGACCTGGGTTTGAAGTTCACAGCCTCCACTTGCATACTCTGCGACCCTGAGCAAGTCACTTAACTTCCTTGTGCTCCCGGTTGCACCTAGAAACAAGTTTGGCTTAGTGTGCCTTTCCTGGTTAAACAATTTAATGGTTAAACAATAGCCAAATGGATAACTAACTACTGGGGACAAGACTGTTTAGGTACATAAATGAGAAGAGGAAGACAAGGGATGGGACTGTGAGGTTAAGAAGGGCTGGGGGGGAGAGAGACTGTGCAGAGGAGGATCAGGAAAAAACAGAATCCAGAACGGATACTTCTGTGAAGTCTTCACAGTAGAAGGGGAAGGGGATGGACCACATGACAGCAGCAGGAACATGGTGGGGGGAGAGCCACAGTTCCATTTACAGAGGAGGACTTGCAAATCTGAAAAATGGACAAAGCTGTGGGTCTGGATGAAGTACACCCAATGGTGTTGAAGGAGCTCAGGGTGGTACTGGCAGTACTTCTGACTGCCCTTTTCAACAACTCACCGGAAACAGGAGTGGTTTCAGAAGACTGGAGGAGAGCAGATGTATTCTCGCTTCATAGAAGCGGTAGTAGGGAGAAGGTTGGCAACTATAGGCAGGTCAGTCTGACATCAATGGAGAGGAAGTTAATGGGAGTTTCTTTTAAAGGAAAGGACTGTAGAGTATCTTGAGTAAAACACAAAACAGAAGTGCACTCTGGTACTATATTGAAATACAAAAGTAAATACAACAAAATGAACAAGCATCAAGCAGGTGTCAGCAAAATCACATCAAAATTTGTATTCACTCCATCACTTACTCCAGAAAAGGGGGACACAGTGGCATAAAACCCTGGCGCTTTGAGTCCAACGGCATGACTCTTCATCAGGGAGCAGGGATACAGAGTCAGCTGCTTGCTTAAATATGTACAGCATTTAAAGAGATCTACTAACAAAAACCACTAGTGTAGAGGTGCTCTGTACCTAACATCAGCTAGTTAAACCACAAAACCAGTGCATATTAACTGAAAAGTACCCCTCCACAATAAAAAGTGAATTCAAAATTAAACGTATGGCTTAATGTCACTACACAAAAAATAGTAAAGAGAATAAAATGGAGAAAGGGAAGGAATAAAGGTTAGCATGTAAACAAACTAAAAAGTGGGGGAGGAGAAATGCAAAATACAGCTTGTATAATACTAGTGCGTTCAAGGGAAGACAGACTGCTGCATAAAGTAATTAGCACAAGTCTATAAATGGAAGAGAAAGATACAGAATAAATGCCAACAGACAGCTGCTTAAGATATGAAGCACAAGTCTGAGAGAACACAAATCTATTCAGAGGGGAGAGTGTAGAAGACAAAGTCGCAAACTAATTCTGACAGATGTCTGTAAGGGGAACAGAGTCTTCCCCTGAACACTTGTGTTATACAAGCTGTAGTCTGCATTTCTCCCCCACTTCTTAGTTTGTCTACATAACGAACCTTTACTCCTTCCCTGATTGAGCAGTTCGACTGGGTGACCAGGGAACTAAGACCAGGGTGGTGTGATGGACAAGGCTCATAAGGAAGCTTGGCGGTTTGGCTGTGGGTCCTACTCCTAAAGTGATAACCTGGATGTGAAACTGGTTGAAGGATAGGTGAAAGAGGGATGTGGTACATGGAACTCACTTTGGGGAAGGAGAGTGACCAGCGGGATACCTCAGGGCTCAGTACTGGGACCGGTCCTCTTTAATATCTTTATAAGTGACATTGCAGAAGAACTGGAAGGGAAAGTATGCCTCTTTGCACATGATGCCAAAATCTGCAACAGGGCACACACTCCAGAGGGGGTGCAGAGAATGTGCACAGGCTTGAGAAAACCTGAGACATGGTCAATGGTATGGCAGCTGGGTTCTGATGCGAAAAAGTGCAAAATCATGCACCTAGGGCACAGAAACCCAGAGACTGAGTATAAAATGGGGAAGAGGTACTGACAGTCACCAAATGGGAAAGGGATCTTGAAGTAATTATAGCTGACGACCTCAAGGTGGTGAGGCAGTGCGACAAGGCAGTAGGCAGGGCCAGTGGGATTCTGGGGTGCATTGAGAGGGGCATCACCAGCAGAAAGAGGGAGGTAGTGTTGCCACTGCATAGACTGCTGGTGAGGCACCACCTGGAGTACTGTGTCCAGTTCTGGAGACCACATCTCAAGAACATAGACAGGGTGGAGGCTGTCCACAGAAGGGCAACTAAAATGGTGCAGGGGCTGCATCAGAAGCCCTATGGGAAGAGACTGAGAGATCTCAATATGTACAACCCTGGAAGAGAAAGGGGAAAGGAGGACATGACAGATACCATTAAATAGCACACAAGGGTGAACAAGGTACAGGAGGGGAGTATTTTTCAGATGAGAAGGTGTATGGGAACAAGGGGACATGCAATGAAGCTGGAAGGGGGAACTTTTAGGAGACATGCAAGGAAGTTGTTCTTCACTAAAAGAGTGAAGGATGCCAGGAACAGTTTTCCACTGAAAGTTGCGGGGTGAAAACTGTGGTGGGCTTCAAGCATGCATGGTGTACGCACGAGGGAATCTTAGTTGGGAAGCAGGGAAGGGGTAGCTGGAGATCAGGCAGGGTCTGCAGTGACAGTACAGGCAGGGAAAAATGGGCAGACCGGGTGGTCCAAGCAGTCATTATCTGCCGACAAATTTATGTTTCTGTCTGACATATGCAACACAAGGTGTTATTGATCTCTAGCATTGCTGATTGGCTAGTGTAGGTCATGTAGTTTGCCAATATTTTGGAGAATCTCAGTGTGTATTCCCTGTAAAAAGTATTGCATGATGGTGTTAACGTGCTGAACTGCTGTTGGGAAACCGTTCCTTTGGACCTGCTTCGCTGGTGTCCAAAATGCCTTATTTTAGCACATTTACCAAATATAAACTCCACATCAGATTATCCTTACGAGTGGGATTTGGCAGAGGGGACATCTGTGGGGAAATATCAAGAATGTCAACATTAGTAATCTCAGTCAAACGGGGCTTGGATGGTGGATTTACACATTTTCATCACAGAGACACAGTGATGCCCACATACTGGCCCAAAGATTGATACTTAAAGGACAAAGGCAGACATATTAAATAAATTACTCAGTTTTTCAATTTTTCTACAGACATTCTGATAACATTTGACTGTTCTACTAGTATCTATATGTCTACTGTGGTCCTTTTCATTGCTAATGTTATTTGATGTCTCTGTTTCTCTAATTACAATTGGCAGTTTACCTTTTTTTTTTTCCTGAGTCAGCTCCATTTGACTTAGCTTCTGATGTCATGTAAGGAGTGACGTTTTCTATGAATGTCCCTGTCAATCTCGAGAATGTACACTGAACACTTAAGGAGCATGCTGTCTTGTTTTTTAATTCATGCCTGCTGCAGTGACATTTCACATTTGAATGTCTCTGTGTTTTGTTTGCTTAAAAAAGAAAAGGAAAGGAAAGCAGCATCTTGATAGCTGCTGTAGGTACCAATGTACCTGTAAACAGGTGATCAGCTCCTTTTCTCATCAGCTGACAGTGCTCTCCAATTCAAATGGAGGTTCCAGGGTTCAATTTTATTTTCCTGTGTTGTGCCTTGCCCCCATTTGCTGGTAGTCATTTTTAAATTTCTGTCGGTCTAAAGATGTATGCAGAAAGTACTTAAAAGCTGTCCTATTGGTTTGGGATTCTGATGGGGTCTGGAGTGGGAAATCTGCAGCAGCAGTGCTGGCAAGAAGTTAAAACTTACAGAATTTATAGAAGTTCATTAACATTGTAGTTCTTTAGCTTGCAAGCTCTAAATTCGTCTGCCAAGCTGTCCTGGTTGGTGTACTGTATATATAGTATATAAAAAATACCTGGTAGTCTAGTGGATGAAATCATGATGTTAGTAACGCTCATGGTTTCACAAGCATCTGCTGCCTGCCTCCAGAACTGGAGCACACCACCAACTCCCCCTCCCCCTCCCTGCATCCTGGTCCTGGATTTTTGAGATTAGTTTCAAGTGCCAAATTCCACTGTCATGCATGTGTTGTTTTTTAATATCTAATACGAAAATACCCAGTCGTCTAGTGGTGGAAAGGATACTTAGAGAGTCTTAAAGGTAACCGTCCCGGCTCAGGGGTCCCATGATGATGATCTGCTGCTGCTGTTATTGCTGCTGACACTGCCACAATTGGGCTCTCAGACCATACCTTCTATAGAGGAGTACACTGGCTGTCTGACAAGCATTGGGCAATTGATTTATGAAGAGGCCAAATAGGAGTGGGCCCAAGATGGAGCCCTCAGGGACACCAATAGATGCTTCCCTAATAGAAACACAAACATAAAAACACAGAATCTGCATCAGATAAGGACCACTTGGCCCACCTAGACTGCCCATTTTCCCCTGCCTATAGTATCACTGTAGATCCTACTTTATTCTCTGGCCCATTCACCCCTTCCCCTAAAATTCCCTTATGCTTATCCCATCCATTCTTGAACCCCACCACTGTTTCCACCCCCACCACCTGTGCTGGAAGACTGTTCCAGGAATCCACCACTCTTTCTGTGGAGAAGTACTTCCTCACATCTCTCCTGAATCTACCCCCTCCAGCTTCTTATCATGTCCCCTTGTCCTTGACACCTTTTGTTCTGAAAAATACTTCTGTCTTGTACCCTGTTTACCTCCATGAGGTATTTAAAGGTCTCTATCATACCCCCCCCTTCAAGGGTGTACATGTTTAGGTCCTTCAATCTCTTCTCGTAGGGCTTGTGATGCAGACCCTGCAACATTTTAGTTGCCCTCCTTGATCTTCACCCGCTGGGAACAACTGGTGAGATAAAGTACAGTTACATAAGAACCTACCTTAACAGTAGATCTTCAAGAGAGGCTCTTGCAGTAGGTATTCACATATAGGACTGACCTGCCAGGCATCAGGACCCCACGGAAACATTTCTAGCTAGCAGTCTCTGGCGGGGAACCGCCCCCATGTCAGGTGACTGGCATCATACGATGTCAGTATAATGCAGCGGTCCCCACGCCCCTTCCAGTTCTTTTCCTGCCAAAGGCCAAAAGAGGCAAGACGAGAGAAGAGGATATTTCATGGAAATGGAGCCAAAAAGCTTAGGGGATGGCGATGGAGCATAATTACTGCAAGAGCCTCTCTCGAAGATCTACTGTTACGGTAAGTTCTTACGTAACTGTACTATCTTACTTCAAGAGGGCTCTTGCAGTAGGCATTCACATATAGGACTAAGTCCCAAGCAGTCTGGAACAAGGAAAAGTACTCGGGAGGATTGTCATCCATAGCATGGAACCTCAGGCTGAACGGGTCTCATGAAAGGAGGCCTTGTAAAACAGCCAACCTGAAGCCTGCTCTATGGTGACAGGCAATGTCCAAATTGTAGTGTTTCGTAAAGGTATGGACAGAAGTCCAGGTTGTGGCTGCACAGATGTCTGCTGCTGACACATTCTTGAAACAAGCCACAGTGGCAGTTACTCCTCTGGTGGAATGACCTCTGACCTGACCTCACAGGGTCTTGTTGTACTTGTCATAACAGAAAGTGATACAATGAGCCAAACATTTCAATAGGCACTGCTTAGAGACAGCATTGCCTTCCCGTTTGTAAGCAAGAGAGACAAAAAGCTGATCAGTTTCCTGAGATCCTTAGTCCGAGTGGTGTAGTATCTCAGTATTCTGTGAGCATCCAAAGTATGCAAGAGGTATTCCCTTTGATTGGAGTGTTGCATAAAGAAAGTGGGTAACTCAATGGATTGATTCAGTGTAGATTCAGCCACCACCTTAGGCAGAAACTTAAGAGTTGGTGTGTAGAGCCACACGTTCCTTGTGAAAAATCAAATACGGGATTTTGCACATCAAGGCCTGAAGCTCAGAAATGCACCGAGCAGAAGTAATGGTCACTAGGAAGAGTGTCTTCCAAGAAAGGAACTTTAAATCGGCTGCAGCTGCCAGCTCGAAGGGAGGCAGGGTAAACTTCTCCAGAATGAAATTCAAGTCCCAAGGAGGGGCAGGAATGCGGATGGGGGTCTCAAATGGAGAACCCCTCTGAGGAAGGTCTTGGAGACTTCCAACTGAGTAAAAGTCCTGTCTCCAAAGGGAATATGGTAGGCTGAAAGAGCGGCCATGTGGACCTTTAACGAGGAATGGCTGAGACCCAGATCGAAGAGGTGACGCATGTAGTCTAGGACATTATTTGCTGAGCATGAGAAAGGTTCGAAGCCTTTCGAATAAGCCCAAATAGAAAATCGTTTCCACTTCATGGTGTAGGTAGACTGGGTGGAACGCTTTCTGGCCTCTACCAAAATGTCCGCTACGAGAGGAGAGACTCCAAAGCGGGCTTTTGCTACGTCTGCAGGAGTCATGCATGTAAACGAAGAGATTTGAGACCTGAATGAACAAGGGTCCCCTGATCCTGGGTCAACAACTGTTGCTTCAGAGGAAGAGGAGGTTCCTCTGAAAACTGCTGCAGAATAGAGAACCAAACTTGCCTGGGCCAGAAGGGAGTGATGAGAATCATTCGAGCTCCCTCCGATCTGAGTTTGTTCAGGACCCTCGGAATTAAGGGAATGGGAGGGGAAGGCATAAACGAATCTGTCCCTCCAAGTGACAGAGCGTCCTGCCAAAAAATGTCTCGCCATGGAACGAGTGAGCAGAAGGCGGGAAGTTTTGTGTTTTTGGGGAGAAGTGAAGAGGTCTATCTGAGGTGTTCCCCATCGCTGAAAGATGTCGTTCACGACTTCTTGATGCAACTCCCATTCGTGGGACCTGGCTGAGGACTGACTGAGTTGGTCTGCCAGTGTGTTTTCCACTCCCAGAACGTGAACCACAGTCAAGTGAAGGTGATGCTGGGTTGCCCAATACCAGACTCTCATCACTTCCCTGCACAGAGGGTAGGAACATGTTCCTCCCTGCTTGTTGAGATACCAGACTATGCCCATGTTGTCTGACTGTATGAGGAGATGACCAGGGAGGATGAGGGAGTGTAGAGCCTGAAGGGCATAAAGGCCTGCTCTCAGTTCGAGCACATTTATGTGCAGATTTTATTCGTACTTGGACCAGCTGCCCTGAGTCCTGTGAGACCCTAGATGGGCACCCCAGCCTTCCCCTGATGCATCTGTCGTCAACGTCTGGGAGGGGGGTTCAATGTTGAAGTGAACTCCCAGGCATAGGTTCTCCTGAGACATCCACCAATGCAAGTCCCTGATCATGGGATCGGAAACTAGTACCTCTTGGTCTAGATTGTCTATGGTCTGGTCTCATTGTGACCGAAGCGTCCAATGAGAGATCCTCATATGGACCCGAATGAGTGGGACTGCTGCAATGGCAGCCGCCATTAGCCCGAGGAGGCGGAGGACTGACCTGGCTCCGTCCATCCTGCACTGGACAGAAGACGGGCCTGAGTCTGAAGGGTGTCTACCCTGTCCGGAGGCAAAAAAGACTTTGCCAATGGTCGTGTCCAGAATTGCCCCTATATATTGGAGGCGCTGGCAAGGGACCAAATGGGACTTGGCCTGGTTGATGGTGATACCTAGGTTGGTGAAGACCTGCAGGGTAAGGGAAAGGGAGTGCATGGGTTCCTTCCTAGATGAGGCTGCCAGAAGCCAATCGTCCAGATATGGGAATACCTGAACTACCTGGGTACGCAGGTGGGCCGCTACCACAGACAGGCATTTGGTAAGTACTCGGGGGGGCTGAGGAAACACCAAATGGGAGGGCCTTGAATTGGTACTGGTTCCCCTGAAAGCAAAAATGAGGGAATTTGCAGTGGGAAGGGCATATGGGGATATGCAGGTAGGCATCCTGCATGTCCACAGCACATAGCCACTGTCCCTGACGAAGAAGTGGTAGAAGGCTCTGCAAAGAGAGCATTCTGAAGCGTCTGTACTCTACAAACATGTTCAGGGAGCTGAGGTCTAGGATAGGCCTCAGATCTCCTGTCTTCTTTGGAACTAGGAAGAAATGGGAATAGTAACCTGTCCCCCCCAAAGATGGTTTGGAACTAGTTTTATCACCGCCTTTGAGAGAAGGGAGATGATTTCCTCTAGGACCAGAGGAAGATGTTGCGGGGAATAAGATGACTGGGGGGCGGTCTTCGGGGTGGTTTCTGCAGAAATTCTATTGAGTGTCCTGCTGATATCAACTGGAGCACCCAAGCATCTGACGTTATCCTCTCCCAACCCAGAAGATGGGAGTAGAATCTCCCCCCTACCAGTTCCTCTGGAACCTCCAGAGGCAGTGGGAGAATCAGGAGGTGTGGGGGAGCGCAGCAGCCAAGACTCCCGTGGCTTTTTTGCTGGGGGGAGTCTTGGTTGCTGGAAGGGCCAGATGTTTGTTGGCCCGTTTGGCCTGTGGTTTTTGTCTTTGTCAGTTTGGTCTACGAAAAGGACGCCGCTGCCCTTGAGGGGGCCTGTACATAGAGTTGACAGACTTGAGTGCAGTGCCCTTCTCCTGCAGTTCGGTAATGGTGTCCTTTACATCTCCCCCGAACAGCACTGAACCCCTGAAGGGAGCATCCTGGATAGTGGATTGCACTTCAGGGACCAAACCTGACATGCAGAGCCAGGCATGATGCCACAGGTCTACGGCAAAGGCCGAGCTCCTTCCAGCTGTGTCCACTGCATCGTAAGTGGCACGAAGCATGTGCTGACTGGCTGAACGAGCAGAACTGACAAGATCCACCACTTCTTGCTTAGTCTGTGAC
Organism: Neoceratodus forsteri; assembly: GCA_016271365.2. Classification (NCBI taxonomy): domain Eukaryota; kingdom Metazoa; phylum Chordata; order Ceratodontiformes; family Ceratodontidae; genus Neoceratodus; species Neoceratodus forsteri. The sequence goes on from CM028135.1 coordinate 323,683,122, forward strand.
TCAGGAAGGGAGTCCAGTTTAGATTCCACCTGACTAAGGATGGTCTTCTGAAAATCCCCCATATGTGCCACATAGTTCAGGGTCCTAATACCAAGAGTAGAACTGGTCCAGAAGCCAGGATTCCTTATCAGGTGGAGCTGAGCTGAGGTGCTTGGGATTTGCGCAGCAGCCGTGAGCGGCGCTGATGATGACCAAGTCCGCCTTGGGGTGGAGGCTAAGGAAGTCTACACCCTCAGGAGCCTGATATAGCCTATCCGCCTTCCTCAGAAGGGAGTCTAGTGCAGAAGGTTTTTTCCAAATGATGGAAACAAGATCCACGTGAGGCTCTATCCAGGGTGGAATCAGCACAGGAGCGGTCTCTGGCAGATCCAGATGAGGAGCGAGTTTCTTACACTGTGGGTCTGGCTCCACTGATTGCCACTTATGGGCCTCCTGGATTTTCCTCAATGACTCCAGAAAGGTGGGTTCCTCTGGAGGAGACTTCAGAGGAGGAGTCCTCAGCCTAAGGCGTTCCGGAGTGCGTGGCTCGTCTTCAGGGTCAGAACATCCTGTCTCTGAGACTGTCAGATTGATGAAGAGGAGGAAGACTACTCCCTATGAGGGGGAGGGACGGCCCCTTTGGGGAGTTCCCTGGGGTGCATATCCTCCCCTCCTCGGGCGCCAGAGGGCTCTCCTCTGGTATCGGGAAGGGGGGAGGGAGTCTCCCGTCTCCGACATAGGGGATCCTGTATAGGGTCCAGGGTCGGCAGATGACTCTCGACCTCTCGAGTGAGCTGAGCCTTGGCCTCAGCCTACCAGGAGGCCAAGGTCTCCTTCAGTGCTGCCGGCAGCTTGGGAGTGGGTGGTGGAGGTGGAGGAGGTGGGGGATATGGATATCGAGGATATCTGTAAAAGGAGTATCCGTAACCTGACGGTGGGTAGCCCAGCGTCAGGTACTGGGGCGTCGGGTACTGCAGCGCCAGATACTGCGGAGTCGGGTATTGTGGCACCGGATATTGCGGTACTGGGTACCTGGGGTGCCAGGGGCTCTGATGGAGCAGAGGGACCTGGCAGAGGCCCTGCTGGTGGGCCAGGCAGTGGTAATACTGGCCCCATGGGTGTCGGGCCAGAGTGGGTATACCTTTGATACGGTCCGAAGGACCTGACAGAAAGATAGGCCTATCGCCAGGTAAAGGGACGCCAGATGGCGTCGGGTAGGCCAGTGTCGGGACCGGTGTCTGCGGGTCCGGCATCAGGGGATCAGGTCTGGAAGGAGGGATCCCTGATGGCAGTGTCTCAGTATCCTCCGTGACGACTGGGGAAAGAGGATTATCATCCCCTTGGGTCAGCTGAGGAGACGCAGGGACCTCAGAAGGCAACTTGGAATGTTGCAGAGAGCCTGGGGCATCAGACTGTTCCATAGGGTCTGGCGCAGGCTTCTTAGTTGGGCGGGCATCGGTGGAACTGGCATCTGACTTATCGGCCGAATCTGGGCTGGCGTCGGAGGAGCTGACACCCGACATATTGGACTCCATGCCTGAGGAAGGCTGGGCAGGAGATGAGGCCCTGTCAGGCGAAAGTTTGGCTGGGCACTCCCTGAAGGGCCAAGTGACTTAGCAGCCTTGTCCGGGTGAGCATTGGTGGTACTGACATCTGACTTACCAGACCTGTTCTGACTCCTATGCCACCTGGAAGAAGCGGCCTTCACGGGAGCGGAGGCCTTCCTTACCCTGGAGGCTCTCGAAGGGCCCAAGCCAGACCGGTTGGGGGGGGGAGCGACGCCTTCTTGGTAACCACCAAGATGGCTGTCGTGGAGCGGTCTCCAGAGGGGACGTTACCTTTAGTGCCGCAACTCCGGCTGCTGTGGAAGCCTGTTCCCACTCCCGGTGCTTCTCCTTGTCACGTTTTATCGTGTGACCTTCAGGGGAAGTGGATGCCTGCCTAAGTTTCTTTAGCTCTTTATCCATGGAGGCCATTTTCTACTTTAGGGTATGGGCTTACAGGGACTGCTGCCTTCTCTTGCAGGTAGCAGAGTTAAACTTCTGGCAGTGCTGGCACTTCTCCATGGGGTGGTCTGGGCCTAGACAGAAGAGGCACAAGGAGTGGCCGTCCTTGTGTGGAAGTTTGGAACCACACAAATCACACTTGTTCTTATGCGATTGGGAGGGCATCAGGGATGACATACACAGCGAATCATACAATAAAGCCTAAAGACAGAGAAAAAAGGTCGAAAACTTCGAAAACTTAGCGACTGACGAAGCGTTGCTCTACCATGAGGAACTTTCATAAGCCGATGGTGGGGAAGAACTGTAAGGTGGGCGTGGGGGGCCGCCCCTTTATACTAACGTCGCATGATGCCAGTCACCTGACATGGGGGCAATACTCCACCAGAGACTGCTAGCTAGAAATTTTTCTGTAGGGTCCTGACGCCTGGCGGGTCAGTCCTACATGTGAATAACTACTACAAGAGCCCTCTCGAAGTAAGATCTGCAGAACCAGTCAACTGTGTTCTGTGACAAACCCAGGTCAAGGAGTTTGCTAAGTAGGAGCTTATGGTTGACCAGGACGAAGGCTTTAGTAAGGTATATATAGATATAGACAGATATATATACATATACACTGTATATATATACATATATATATATATAGCTCCAAATAGGACACCTTTGTCAAGGGCCTCAATGTACAAAGCTGGTGTATTTCAACAGTGCCATATTGATGCTGTGGAGCTATACACACTGAGCACTGTATTGTTTGAGGTACGTGACATGTTGGTCAGAGTCTATTCTCTCAAGGGCCTTGGATGGGAGAAAGAATAGAAATGAGTCTGTAATTGGCAAGGCTAGTATGGTCCCACTTTTGAAACTGGCATAACCAGTGCAGATTTCCACTTCTCTGGGAACTGCGAGTAACATAGTTGGTGTGGCGTATATACTGTATATAAAAAATACCTGGTGGTCTAGTGGATGAAATCATAATGCTACTAATGATCATGGGTTCCCAAGAATCTGCTGCCTGCCACCAGAACCGGAGATCACCACCATTTCCTCCTTCCTGCATCCTGGTCCCAGATTTATGAGATTAGTTTGTTTTTTTTTTCCCCGTAAGTACTTTAGCCACCGGAGACCTGGCAGGTGGCTACAGCCCTCCGGACAGAGGGACTCACTCTCTGGTCCCACTGCTCCCATGCTAGACGGTCCCGGGTAGTTCCCCTGTGGATTGCACCCTGCAGCGGGGCCAGGAGGAGGTTGCCGGCTTCTCCCCTCCCAGAGACCCAATCCAGACTCCGGGGACCGCTCCTGGGAGCGGCGGCCCATCATCAAGCTTACCAGGCTCGTTTTTCCTTTTTTGCCCAGCCCCCCCTCCTTTCTGACATAAGGATGTCGAATCAAGCCTCCTGACACATACTGCCCTCCAGTTACCACCAGAGGGCAGTCAGCAAGCGGGACGACTAGTCCCCTTCCCCCTGAGAAAGAAGAACAGTCCTCCAGATGCTCAATCCTCTCTCCCCCCTGCCAATCCTCAGCGGCCAGGGGTTGTTCCTGAACCTGGGTCACCGGTGTGGCCCCCAGCACCTCAAACCTCAGTGCCACCAGGCCCCGCTTGAGATTAGTTTTAAGTGCCAAATTCCTCAATACCTGGTGGTCTAGTGGTGAAAAGGATACTTAGGGAGTCTAAAAGATAACAGTCTGGCTCAGGAGTCCACGATGATCTGATAGTGCTGCTACTGCCGCCAACCCCACCACAACTGGAGCTCTCAAATCACAGGCGTGACGCTTCGTACTTGATGCAGATAACCACACTCACAGTTGTATACTTAACGCACTCACTAACTGGCTACTTTTACCCAGCAAAATAAAGCTCCAGACCTGTTTGCAAGCTAAAAACGTGACCTTGGATCGAATGTCCCTTGCCTTAACAAATCGCTTCCACACTATCTCCGACCAATACAACACCAGGAACATGGCCAGGAATGCCCTTAAGCCTCTATTCAGGTGTACTCAGCTGGCCAAGCGGTCATTTGCTGTCAGGGCCACTAACTCGTTGAACGAACTGCCTGATACACTGCTGAATCTCCCCAAGTTTTATCAATTTAAGAGACCTTTGCAGGCCAATGCAAATGAAACCATTAACAGTTTTAGTTGGTTTCTCTCTGAACATTTCCAATGGCTTTTTAAACAACAATCAGTATGGATTTTTTTTTTTTCAAAACTGTATGTAGCTGTTTCTACCTTAAGTGCTTTGAGCCAGACTTGACTACATTTCCTCTGGAATTGCTTATAGTAATTGTAATGTGTTTTGTGACTATGTATTTGGCATGGAACCTTTGTAAATGAGCACTTGAGCAATTCCTGAAGTTTTCAATAAATAAATAAATAAATGGCCTTCCTAATCTTACTGCTCACACCTGTTTCAGGACACCCAAAGCCATCTGAGGATGACACAGTGCCAGTTGCAGCCACAGGACAACCACAGCCATCTGTGGATGGCACAGTGTCAGCCACAGCAGGTTGTGGTACAGATGTTGCCACCTACACTGTCTCCCCCCAACCAGCACCTTAACACCTACTTACAGCCCCAAACTGTGCAGTTTTCTCAAGGGACCTTCTAGCCCTACTGGTTCTCCAGTAGTCCCCCTCATGCTTTCCGACCCATTGGTAGTTCCTGGTGTCCATCTGCTCCCCCCTCCCTAGCCTAGTTCTACTCCACATGTTCTGTTACATCCCTTTCTGGCACCTTCACTCTGCAGTGCTCTTTAGCAGCGCACCTTAGAACTGCCTGTAATAGTTTTAAGTTAGAGAGCATTGCTAAAGATGCGACTCCCCTCCCCCCCACCTTTGCAAGGATCACCCTGGTTTGTAGATGGCTCTGTGAGCCATCAGCATAGTGACCCCACCCCCCTTTTCCATGCATTACAGTCTGGTTCGTGACACCAAGGGGAAGGGTTGCAATTCCCTTTAAACTCATTCTATCCTGTGTGCCCATTTTGGGTTGGGTTAAGCAATGGACAGTTCGGACATCATATAGCGCTACTGGTCAGAATGGGTTAAGGATGGCTGGAGGAGTGGCAGGCAAGGTACTGGAACAAAACTGTTGTGGCAATGATTTTCTGACAGTCCCTTGTGGCTGTGTACTGGGCCCACTGTCTCTTAAGCCGTTTCTGACACACTTGTATAAAAGATGATCTCTCTCAACAGAAAACTGTAGCCTTACTTCAGGCCCTATATTTCTTCTTTACTGAAACACCGGTGTGGAGAATATTTAAATTTTGCTCTCATCAGTCAATAGCAAAAGCAGAAATCTTGCAGATTTGTAGGGAAAATTAATATACCATGAAACTAGGCTTTCCTGTGTGGGCTTCAGCTCTGCTTCATTCTCTGGATTTGGAGGACAGTGCAAGGCCGAATGGTTATGTAAATCAAAATGATAACGTCTGTAGAATCACTTACATCTCTGTATTTAAGATGTATTATGTCTTGCAAAGATCCAAATGCATATTAGATTTCTTAAAGTTATAAGTGCTTCCTATTTTGCTGAAAGCATCTAATGCACCTCAATGGAATAAGCAATATGTCTATTTTGAATTTCTTCTTTATAAAAAATGTTCTTAAAATTATAGTGTGCTCAAGACTCTTAATGTCACCATCTCTGGGCTCCAACCACTAGGTAGGTAGGTAGGTAATTTACTCACTGCAGACCAGAGTTTAATCCTTTTCCAAACTGTATAATACATAGACAATAAAGAATGGCTTCTGATGCAGTACAAAGCTGTAATTATATTTAGGGATTCTGCCAAGATCCGTAAACCACAAGGGAGAAACACGAGCAGTTTTAACAATTTGGGAGAACTCCAAGCTGCAGTTACACATTTCAGGCCGGCCTTGCAAGGTGCCATTTATGTGGCTGTGAGGACAGGTGGCGACTTGGTCACCATTAAAATTTGTGCAAAAAAGGCCAAAGTATGACTTAAACAGCAAAACAACCACAAAAAAACCCCAAAACCACTAAGTTCACATGCATGTGCAAAATGCGCATTTCCAAACTTAGTTTTTTTTCTAGTTTTTCTCCTTATTTTCAGGTAGAAGAGCGCTTCAAGTGACATTACGAATGATGATGGAGGACATAGGGACCAAACTGTGGGTAACAGTTTGTTGAATTTTGGAGACCCGGTAAGCCCACTGGGCCTAGAAGTCCCTTTTTCAGGGGCGACCGGGGGGATACAGATGGTAAGCAACTGAAATTGAACCAGATTAAGCTGTTGGTGGTATTTTTTAGTGAATGAGGGAAATTTGGCAATGACACTGGGGAAATTCCCCTACTCTGGAAACGGGTGGCGCTGTCAGTCCATTCGTGGAGATGGAGGACCTCAGTTGGTCGGAGGAGATGGTAGAGGAAGGTAGTGGGTTCGGAGCTCCGGACCACTCTTCGGTCGAGAGACAGCCTGAAGAGGATATTCGGTCTGTAAATGAACATGCTGAAGCAGTTTTGGATTCGGAGTGCCTGGAACATGAATCGGAAATGGATGACACGGCCGAAGCAATTTTGCAAGATGAGCCTGCAAAAAAAAAAAACTGCACCTTATGGATTTAATTAATATAGCAGAAAAAGATCTCTCTTCGTGTCAGAGGAAGTTGGATGCCAAAAGGAGTAAGAGAAAGCGTTCCCCTGTAAGTTCTATTCTTGATGGAGGAAAGCGTTTTGGTCAACAGGTTGGAAATGTTACAGTAAAAATATCATCGGAAACTGTTTCGGGAGGAGAAGATGTTTCAAGTATGTTGTCTGGACACTTGTGCTCTTTAGAACCTTGGACCCCTGGAGAGGCGCTACAAAAGGCAGGTTGGGTATGGGCTGGGGAAAGGTGGGTCCCCGACCCCTTAATTCCTGTCCCTGGGGTTTTTGCACCGCACCTTAAAGTACTGGAAGACTTGCATATTTTACCGGTTGATGGAGAAAATTCTAAGTCCTTGGCTACAGGCAATGCGAATGCGCAACCTTAGGGTGAGGCTAATGATTTTTTGTGTGTGCAAGACGCCACAGGGGACCTAGCTATTCAGCAGTCTCAAATGAATTCGTTACCCCTACTTGACAGCTCTGTGCTAGTATTGGAATCAGAGACAGTATCATGCTCATCACAATTGGATTGTGGTAAGACTTTACCCAAGACAGTAAGCTCTTCGAGACCTGCGGGGCTCAGCACGAAATCCTTTGCTGGCTTGTTTAGAAAGCCAGTGGAGTCTGCTAAACGTAGGTACTTAGTTCGATTAAGATACCGAGGGCAGTCACAAGCAGCTCCCGATAGACTTCGGGTGGAGAAAGTTTTGCTCATTGATTCCATGGCTTTCGCGCCTGCTGAAGTCTATGCATTGATACACCCCTCTGGAGACTTCTATTACTATATTAGTTTTTGTACGGGGATATCCCTGGACAAATTTTGGAGATTGTACTATGACCTTAAAGATGGTGAACACTGGAAAGAATTTCAAGCTATCCCAATTACAAAGCCTACGGTCAAGACAGTTACAATCCTTTTTAGGAATGAGGGTGTGAATATTTCAGACATTATGTTTTGGTTGGAAAAGAAATGTTATGTACAAGACAAGCCAAGACCTATTTTGGATGGGAATGGTTTTTGGACTGTTGGTTGGACTATTCGAGTTTGTTTAATTCACGATGCTGAAGGGATTCAACATTTGCCTAGCTCTTTCTTTTTAGGCAGAGATAGGGGTATTATTTTTTATGCTGGACAACCAAAAAGTTGTTTTAAATGTGGTTCCTTATCTCACTTAAATACTTCATGTGATCAGGTCAAGTGCTTTCATTGTGGAATGTTGGGTCATTCCATAATGGATGGCACTGCTCCTCCGGTCTGTAACTTATGTAATGAAATGAATCATATTTTTTCAGATTGCCCTTGGAAATACTCTGATATTGCTGAGACCTCTGATCAGGAACATTTCTTGGCACAGGCTCGCGATACCAGAGGTGGTTCTGATAGGTTGGAACCAGGCCCCGTACTTAGAGGTAAACGTAGAGGTAGAGGGTGGGGAGGATCAATTTCGAATGACAGAAGTTCTAGCTTACAATCTGGCCATAATACATCGGTTAAGACACCTTTAAGTACAGGACTATCGTTAAACGAGCAATCCCTGGACGACCCCCCCATTCCCTAACGCAGGTCCATGTGGGGAAGACATGGTTATGCCCTTTGTGACTCCTCGAGGGTCCCCTATCCGGTCAGCTTCGAGGCAGGGGACAGAGCCTAGTTTTTCACAAACTCCGGTAGCGTTAGATAAAGAAGGGGGTGAGGAAGACATGCAGGAATCTCATTTTAACCAGTTATCTTCTGATGGTAGTGAGAATAGTATTGCAACTACTTCCCCCTTGCCTTTGGTGAATAGGTTCTCGATCCTATCTACCTGGGGTGATCAGGTAGACAGTGCACTCCCTGTTACCGCTCAGGATCCCAATATGACCAGTATGGCTTCTTTGTTAGTTATGCCTGGGAGTTCTTCTAAGCATAAACAACTTGAAGTTAAGAAACGGGTAACTAGATCAAGCAATAAATTGCCCAAACCTCCCCCTTAAACACCTTTTATGTTAACTGTAGCTTCCTTGAATGTTAGTAGTATCAAATCTCATGTAAAACGTCAGACGACATTCGGGATTCTTTCCTTTTTGAATTACGATGTTTTTCTTTTACAAGATACTCATTTCCATTCGATTCTGGAGACTGATATGGCTAGCAAACAATGGCGCTGGGGGGTGATGTATTGGTCTTTTGGAGAAGAAACCTGTAGTGGGGTTGGTATTTGCTTCACTACGTTGGATGTCACACTCATTAGGTTGGTTGAGATTGAACCTGGCAGGGCGTTGCTGGTTGACGTTAGAGTACATGGTATTACATGTCGATTGATTTCTGTGTATGGTCTGCAGTTAAAATCTTTGAGGATTGAATTATTGCACAAAATTCAACCATTTTTATACACGAGAAGTTATTTGTTTTTTGGTGGGGATTTTAATATTAATTTTTTGCAGAGGGGGGGCAATAGGTAAACAATATTGTGATAAGTCTTGTTTGACTTCAATTCTCTCCCTAGCTGGTTTAAAAGATTCGCACCAAGTTGGGAGAGCTTCAGAAAAGCCTACTTTTTTTAAAGGTAATTTGGCCTCCCGTATAGATTTTATTTTTGTTCCGAAGTCTTTAAGTGTCGAGAGAATTAAAATTTGCTTTATGTTCCGGTAGAAACTTCGGACCATGTTTTGATTGATGTAACGTTGGACTTCCCTCAGAGTTGGAAGAAAGGTCCGGGATTTTGGAAGCTGAATGCTTCTATTTTAAGTGTTACATCGGTTATCAAGGATCTGGAAGTGATAATCTATGATCAGATTACGACTATCGGGTTATATGAAGATAGAGGGAGTTGGTGGGGGGCTTTTAAAATTTGCTTGGTTGGTTATTTTCAATCCCACAGTTGTTTGGCGGCTAAATCGAAACATGAGCATTATTTGTTGCTTCGCCGTTCTTTACAATTACTGATTTCTAGACAATATGAATGTGGTTTAGATTTATCAAGAGATGTTACTCAGATGAAGTTGTCGATGTTGCCGTATCAATACGATCGCATGGCATCTTTACTTAAGGAGCAGTCGTTTGGGACACAGGGGAGATCGGCTCAGGTGAATCCTTTTTTGGCATGTAAGTCTAGAGCGAATAGCCGTCTATTCTCTTGCCTAAGCAGGGAAGATGGTGTTTTACTGTCGGACAACAAAGGTATAATGGATTTTTTGGATTTTCAAGTTGACAGGATTTTTGGGACTCCTCATCCGGTTTCTTGTTTTACCACTCAGTTGTTGGTGGCAGCAGATCTTCCGCAGATTGATCAAGATTTACAGTCTCGTATGATAGCTGCTTTTTCTGGGACGGAGTTGGGGTTGGTGATTGCTTCTCTTAAAAGTGGGGTTTCGCCTGGCTCTGATGGTTTACCAGGAGAATTGTACAAGCTGTTATGGTGAATTATGCCAACTGAGTTACTGGCTTTATATAACTCGTTTCTCTCAGATATGCTCTTGCCCACCCAGATGTATGAAGGTTTGTTAATCTTTCTCTTTAAGAAGGAGAAGCATTCGGACATATGTAATTGAAGACCTTTAACTCTTTTGAATGTGGATTTTAAAATATTCTCTAAGCTTTTGGGGAATAGATTGTCTATTGTGATGCCTGATCTGATTAATAGACAACAATTTTGTGTAGTTCCTGGGAGGAAACTGACGGATGCCTTGATTTTTCTTAGAGAGGTAATGTCTTTAAGCATGGATACGGTGGGAGGACCAGAGGGTTTTTTAGTGAGCTTAGATCAATCCAAGGCTTTTGATGAAGTATCACATGACTATGTCTGGGAATGCATGAAGGCGTTTGGCATACCAATGCAGTTCGTGAATTGGGTATAGCTATGCTATGCATTGGCTAATGTTGTCCCTTTGGAAAGCGGGTGGAGAGGGGGGACTCATAGTGTTTTAAAGGGAGTTAGGCAGGGATGTCCGCTTAGCCCCTTACTATGCGTTTGGCTTTAGATCCATTGTTGAGGTACTTAGCAAATCCCTTTGATTAGAGCTATAACGATGGACTCTTATTGCCTGCGAGTTTATTGCCTATGGACGATATTTGCCTTGTATTACCTGATAGTATGGCGATAGAGTTGGCTTATGATCTGCTTATTTCTTTGGGGTGGATCATGGGTGCTCGCATTAATGGTGAAAAAACAAAATGCATTAAAATTTCGGGGTTTCCAGATGGTCCGACTACAGTAGGACGCTTTTGGGTTGAAAGTCAACCCTGTAGGATTTTAGGACTTTATTTTGGTGGTAGGGAGGGAGCTTTGGATAATTGGAAGATGGCTTTATGGGACGGAAATACTAAAGTGTCTCAATGGAATAGACATAAACTGTCAAAGAAGAAAAGGATTTATTTAATTAAAACTTATCTGATCCCTGTTTTTTTTATTTTTAAGTAATGTTTCTTTTTACCTAAGTCATTGGAAACACCCCTGATGCGTTGTTTTTTTTGTGGAGTATGGGGTAGTCGTTTAAACCCCATCAAAAGGAATACGTTATATTTGGATATTAAAGAGGGAGGTTTGGGGATGATTCACCCGGTTGTGTTTTTTTTTATTAATTTTTTGTATGTGAATTTGGTCCCAGTGGTAAGAGGTATTTCGAAATTGTGGGAAGTGCCATTAACATCTCATTTGAAAGGTGTTTTAGGTGAATGGCAGAAAGGACAGTTTCTACATCAAAATAAACGCCGCCCTCCTTTGTTGAGCTCCTGGAGGTCAGTGTTTGATAAGATAAAATGTTGGGACATACAGTGGGAATTAGTAAAGAAATCTACTAAGAAAGTCTTGTATAAGTCGATTTTGGGGCAATTTTTTTTTGATGCACCATTTTCAGCCCTTCCTGTGGCAGCTAGTTTGAATTTGGCTAGTTATATATCTAATTCTCGTATTCCGCAACAGATGTGGGATATTTCTTGGTTGGGTATACATGGTAGGGTAATTGTTCATAGCAATCAAAAGCATAAATCTGTGCAAGAGCGTTTTTGCCCAAGGGATAAGTGTATTGCCCATTTAGAAACCATGGATCATTTGTATTTTGATTGTTTTTATGCCATAGAATTTTGGGATATCCTTAAAGAACGTTGGAAACAAACTTTAGTCTTTCCGCCCTTAAAAGTTAGTTTGTACTATGGTTTCTTTTCTACTGAAAAGCTTGGGAGTCGGTATAGTACATTACAAGTTCTTCATGTTTTTTTTCTATATTGGGTATGGATAAGTAGATGTAGACTTTTGTTACAGCAACAGTTTATTTCTCCACTTACTTTAGTAATTATGATAGAGTCTGAAGTGGGGAAATTGATGTTTGCAGAACACAATCAGCTTTCATTGCCTGGATGGGGTTCCTTTTGGAATGGTTTTGATATCCTATGACCATTCCAGGGAGGGATAGGTTCTGCTTATTGTTCTTTAATATTTATTAACATGGCTGTGTGTTAGGAATTCTTTTTGTTTAATTTTTGCTATATCATGTTAAATTTGTTCGCCCTTTTATTAAGGGGGTTTATGCTGTATTTTTTATGTCTGGGACATTTGTATGAATTAATATTTATATACTTGCTAGATTTCTTTACTTATTAGGATACTGCATATTATAATGCTTATGAAATTGTGTTCAGCTTTATACAACTTAAAAAAAAAATAGAGACAGCAGCTTCTTTAATTTGTGTGGGGAAAAGGAGGGGTGGGTTGTATTGCTTCTTTTTCACCATGGTTGCATGAATTTATATGATTTTATGTGTTTTGCTTTTTTTCCCATTTCTTATCCTATTTGCTGTAAGATTGTTTTGTATTTAATTTGTTGAGTTATTGTTCAGATATTAATAAAAATTCCCCTACTCTTTTCGATAAGTGCCATGGGATCTTTAACATCCACCTGAAGTACCACCAATCCAGGCAGATGGGACCTCGGTTTAACATCTCATCTGAAAGACAGCACCTTGGAAGTGCAGCACCCCTCTCATGCTGTACTACAGTGTCAGTATTGGGATATCAACCCAAGTGCCAGAAGTAGTGGGGGAGCAGGACGGTGTGAGTGCTACAGGGCAAGCAAAGGTGTTTTTTTCATTTTTTTTCCACTGCAGGGTAGGTGGTGGGGGAGGAGATACTAACTGCAGGGTGGGTGGGGAGGGGAAGATACTGACAGCAGGGTTCGGCACCCATCACTAGTCTCTCAGAATATCAAGTGGAGGGGATACTAGCAGCAGGTCACCCTCTGCAAGACACTTGGAAGATCGTGCAAGTTAAAAGGAGAATACCAGGGGCAGGGTTAAGTATCCCCCACCAGAGACTTGGAAGATCGCCCAGGTGGGAGCAGGAATACCAGTGTCAGGGATGGGCACCTGCTGCCTGTCACTTGGAAGATTGGGCAGAAAGGAGAGGATACCAGTGAGGTGAACAGGAGGGGGATACCAGTAGCGGGGTTGAACACCCACTGCTGGTTTCTCTAAATGGGAGGGCAATATTTGTGACTCAAAATGAGTCACAGAATTATCCCCTTCTGAAAACTAATGCTCACGAAAACCAGAAACCTATCACAAAAACAGAATTCAGCTCACGAATGCGAAATTCAGTTATGAACAAAATGCTGAAAAATATTCTACACATACAAGAAAACAGAACTTCATTTTCTAAACACTTTAAAAATGACATCTTTCAGTGAAACAACCTATCAAGGAATCATTCTTGAGCTAAAGTGAAATGAACCTGTAAGCTTCAGGTTTCAACTCCCAACCAGTTTTGTGCTAATTTTGAGCAAAATAAAGGTCATATTTTTAGGAGTTTTCAACTTTCAAGAACATTTAAACTAGTGAACTCACCACTGCCAAATTGACAGGGCTGAGAATTCTTGTCACTGAATCTATGCATGACAAATTTCAGGCTACTCTGTTCTTAGATGGCCACATTTTTAAGGCGTGAGAACTAGATTTAGGATTAACTGCCTACTCATGCTGGGCACAAGGAGCTCCTTGCAGATGTTGCCCATACTCCTCACTGTAACCCGACGCATTTCACTCACAGCTTTTTCAAAAAAGCTCTGCGAGAGTGAAACATCAGGTGACGTGAATTTATTACAGTGAGGATGGACGGACAACGTTTGCAAGGAGCTCACTGTGCACAGCTTGTTAAATCAACACCAGTCTGTCTGTGTTGCACCACCTTTTTCACAGAAATAAAGTCAAGCACTTTTCTGGGATTAAGCCAAGGTAAGTTTCATTTTCATGTCTCCGAGTCAGCAGTGTGTGTATGTACAGAGATGCCGGAACTGTACATAAAAATATATACCACATGAACTGTTCTTGAAAGCCACGGCATGTTATTAAAATAACTTGCAATGTACTTGCCAGCCACTCAATCTCAATCCATATAGAAGCTTAAAGAGCTTATATGACTTAGAACTAGTACAGCTTTTAAAATGTATATATGCTTTAAATAAAATCTAGTTTATTTCTGATGTACATTTTATTTTATTCAAATACTAAAGCAGTTTCCACATTGTAACACAAGGTGTGTTGTGTGTATAGCCCACATTACTCAGAGAATGACACATCTACTGTATTGTATTGTAATATATGGATAAGTCAAAAATAATACATTAGAAAAGCATACAAAAAAATATTGGTAATATCACTCTTGAAAAGTGAAAATACGAACATACGAAATTTGCCAGCAGATAAAGGCCTAGAGGTCTATCAAGTCTGCTCGAATGTGCAGCTGGCACCCTTTATTCTGTAGCCTCCCCTCCCTTCCACCCTTCCCCTTCATTAACCCTCCCCCTTGTCCTGTCCCATCCTCGTTTGAAGCAATCCACTGTTCTACTGCATACCACTTCAGCAGGTAACGCATTCCACCCAGCCACCACCCTCTCTGTAAAAAAGTGTCTCCTCATCTCCCTACTGAACCTTCCTCGCTCCAGTCTCATATCATGGCCCCTGGTGGTCCTCCCTTCCCTTACTTTGAACAGCCCCTCTGTACCCGTGTTGTTTATTCCTTTCATGTATTTAAAGGTTTCAATCATGTCACCCCTGTCTCTCCTCTCCTCCAGTGAGTACATGTTCAACTCCTTCAACCTCCTATCGTATGATAAGTCCCCAGCCCCTTGATCATCACTGTCGCTCTGCACTGCACCCCCTCCAGTAACTTAATGTCCCTCTTCAGATATGGATGCCAGTACTGCACGCAGTACTCCAGGTGTGGTCTAACTAATAACCTATACAGTGGCAGAATCACCTCCTCCCTCCTCAAGGATATACCCTTTGCAATACAACCCAGCATTTTGTTGGCCTTTGCAGCTGCCTTCCTACATTGTGCCGAGTTGTTCATTGACCCTGTAATGAGCACACCCAGATCCTTCTCCTCCTCTGTCTGGGCTAGCTGCACTCCCACTAGCTGGTAACTCCTCCTTGGGTTCTTCATCCCAAAATGCAGCACCTTGCACTTTTTGGCATTAAAGCCCAAGTTGCCAGGTGTCTGACCAGGTTTCAAGCTTTGCCAGATCATCCTGCAACCCCTGCCATCCCCCTAGGTAATCCACCACCACGCCTACCATTGATCCTGAGCTGTAATACTATCATTTAGAGCCCATAATACTATCCTTCAGTGCTCTGAATGACAGTATTATCACACAAACCGAAGAGCGCAAGCACATGACTGTCTCCTGCAGAGTGGGAGCCAGCTTTTACTATAACCACTGTGTACAGTAAAAGCCAACTCTCCGCAAACCAACAAAATCTCACCTACAGCCAGCGATCCCTCTCCTGCTCACTCTGGTTCTAAAAAGAATCTTTTTTTTTATTTTTTACTGAAGTTCGAAAAAAAGAGTAACCCACATAAACATAAATAAAAAACACAACCAACTGCTTGACCGCTCTGGGGACCACTCATATACAAATGCTGCCATGTTCCTGAGATAATTATTCAAAAAGAACAAGAAGCACCAATAGAAACACATGCTGGGTGCTTCACAGCTGTCTTAATGTTATCACATCTATAGCAACACATGGCAAGCAGCTCCACTTAAAGAGACCTGCATACATTTCACCACCCTCAAAGCTCTGCACAACATTTACGAACAACAGAAACTCCTTGGATCCATATACTACAAAAAAATAACAGACAGGGGACAGTGATTACTTGGCTTTAATATCATCTTGAGGTTCTGGGGACATAAACTTTTGAGCTTCGCGCTCGATGTTCCCATGTTCCCAGAACCTCTTGATGGCATTATAGCCTTGTAATGCACAGTCCACCATCTATTATTCTGTTTGTATTGTATTTTATTATGTTATATTATTTATAACATATGTTCTTCTTCACTTCACAACGGTATTGCGTCATACCTCCCTGCTTATGACACTGCAACTACCCAACTAGAAGGCAAGATGAGGTGTGTAAAATTACGAGACTCAAGGCCTCACTTTGTCAGCTGTGATGTTAAGTTCTGTGAGGTCACAATGCTAATGACAGGAAAGAAAAAATTACTCACCTTATTAATTATGTTTCTTCTAATGGAGTCTTGCTGTATTCTGACTATTGCAGTTAGCCCCAGCACTCAAACTGCGCCGGAGAGTACAGGGTTAATTTTCTATGCAGAGCATAAAACATTGAGCTCGAGCTCGGTTCAAACCTCTGTCTGCTGCACTTGGAAGCTCAACTGTCAGATTCTTATGAGCTAATACAAATCAACCACTATGTGGAAATTGTAAAATTTTTACTAGCCAAATGGCAACCAAATATTTTGGATCCCCAAAAGACTCAAGTCAAGAAATCCAAAATCAAAAATCAGGTAGTGAACAACTTAAGACTGTTAAATTAATAATATAACCCACTCCCCCTCTCTAAAAGGAGGGAGTACCCAAATGCACCCCTGGGGTGCAACACTGCATCTGCCAGCCCACTTCCCAAAAACAGGCTCTGAGAGGGGAGGGAGGGAGGTCAGAAAACAGCAAGACTCCATTAGAAGAAACATAATTACTAAGGTGGGTAATATTTTTCTTCAAACAACATGAAGTCTTGCTGTATTCTGACTATTGCAGACTACCAAGCAGTACCTCCATGGAGGAGGGAATCGAACCTACCTTGGGAATAGGCTCTGCAGTACTGCCGTACCAAACAAAGCATCACTCCTAGCCTGAATGTCCAGGGAGTAATGCTTGGTAAATGTATGGACTGTATTCCAGGTGGCTGCTTTACATATATCTAGCAAAGGAATATCCCTGGCTGCAGCCAGGGAAGCAGCTGTACCTCTAGTCAAATGAGCCCTCAGGCCTGAGGGAGGCATTTTGCCTAGCTTCTCATAGCAGAATTGAATACAAGAGACAATCCACCTGGCAGTAGTTCTCTTAGTGGCAGGTTTGCCCTTGCCCACTTCCCCGTACGTGAGAAACAATTGAAGGGAGTCAAACCTGTGAGCCTTAGTATGCTCAATGTAGTAACTAAGGGCTCTTTTTACATCCAAACTGTGTAAACTTCTTTCTCCTGAAGAAGAATGATCAGTGAAGAACACAGGGAGAGACATAGATTGTTTCAGATGAAAATCTGAAACCACTTTAGGTAAAAACCTCCTATTAGTTCTAAGGACCACCTTATCTCTATGGAATGAGATAAAATCAGGCTCCACTGACAGAGCTTGCAATTCACTGATATGCCTGGCAGAGGTAATAGCTTCCAGGAACACAGTTTTCCAAGTCAAGTACTTAAGCTCTGCTGAAGACAAAGGCTCAAAAGGGGGTTGCATAAGCTGAGCATTGCAAACATTAAGATCCCAAGCAGGGGGCAGGATCCCTAAAGGGGGGAGGATTGCTATGAAGCAATCCCTTGAAAAATTTACAGAATACAGGGTGAGATGACAGTGAGGAAGGCTTTGCCACTGACAGAAAAGCAGAAACACCTGACAAATGTCCTTTGAGAGTAGTTGGTCTGAGGCCTAGGCCATTAAGATGAACCATATAATCCAGAACTGTAGACAATTCAGCAGTGTCTGGGGATATATGCTTCTTGGAACACCAAATGCTGAATCTTTTCCATTTGGAGTTGTAAGTTTTTCTGGTGGTAGGCTTGTGAGAGACTTTGAGAATATCCAGAACCCCTTGGGACAGATGCAAATCTGCATAATCTAACTCTTCAAGAGCCATGCCTTGAGACTGAGTGACCGAAGACTGGGGTACCAAATCCTCCCAAGAGGAGGTTAACACATTGTAATTCCTGGGAAGAGACAGGGAAAGATGGACTGCTAGGGACAGCAACAGGGGGGTACCAATGCTGCCTGGCCCAGTCTGGAGCAATCAGAATCACTCTGCAAGATTGTGACCTTACCTTGACCAGAACCTTGAACAGTAGAGGAAAGGGAGGGAAGGCATATAGAAATTTCCCTTCCCAGTTCAAAATCAGAACATCCAGAGGGACTGAGCCCAATACGGGGGGTCTGCAACAAAACAGAGGAAGTTGGTGATTGTCTGGGGCTGCAAAGAGATCTATATCTGGAGTGCCCCACCTTGAAAAAAATCACTTTCAACACCAGATGGTCCAGGGACCATTCGTGATGGTCCTGGGAGATCCTGCTCAACGCATCTGCTAGCACATTGCCCTTCCTTGGAAGGTGGACTGCTATCAGAGAGGACTGCAGAGAATAAGCTAGGGACCACAATTTCATGGCTTCCGTGCACAAGGCCGTGGACCGAGAGCATCCCTGCTTGTTGATGTACCACATGGTGGTGGTGGTGTCTGTCCTGACCTGAACCACCTTGTTCTGCACTGACTGAGAGAAAGCTTGCAGGGCCAGAAAGACCACCCTGAGTTCCAAGAGATTGATATGAAGAAGGGATTCCTGAGGGGACCACAGTCCCTGGGCTGTGAGAGCCCCCAGATGGGCTCCCCACCCCAATAAAGAAGCATCCGTGGTTGGGACCACAGAGTGAGACTGAGTGATGAATGGGACTCCTTGCCTGAGGTTGCCCTGATCCTGCCACCATTGGAGAGCCTGGATCAGAGTCTGGGTCACTGGAACTAGTTTGGTTAGAGAATCTTTTTTCTTCTGAGACCAAAAGGCCCTCAAGTGAAACTGAATGTCCCTCATCTGAAATCTGGACCCTTGGACCACTGCTGTAGAAGCTGCCATGTGGCCCAGAAGTTGAAGGAAGTGCCTTGCTGGCCGACAGACCAGAAGGTGGAATGAAGAAGCCACCTCTATGATAGCCCTTGCCCTTTCCAGGGGAAGAAAAGCTCTTGCTTTGACTGTATCCATCTCTGCCCCTATGAAGGTGAGGAGCTGTACAGGCTCAAGAAGGGACTTGGGAAGATTGAGAAGGAATTCTAGGGAAGTGAGCACTTGCTGAGCCACTTGAAGGTCCGACTTGACTTGGTCTGGGGACTGACCCACAATGAGCCAGTCGTCCAGGTATGGAAATATTTTTCCTTCTTAAAAAGGCCACTACTACTACTAGGCATTTTGTGAATACCCTTGGAGCTGATGTCAGGCCGAAGGGCATAGCTTTGAACTGATAATGGCCTGAAGGCAATTCGAACCTGAGGTACTTTCTGTGGGAGGACCTGATGGGAATGTGAAAGTAGGCATCATTTAAGTCCAGGGAGGCTAGCCAGTCCCCTGGCCTTAGAGAGGGAAGGATTATTCCCAGAGTCACCATTTTGAATTTTGTTTTTAAAAGATGATTGTTCAGGTATCTTAAGTCTAGGATGGGTCACCACTTCCCTGTCTTTTTTGGGGTAAGGAAGTACCTGGAGTACAGACCTTTGCCCCTGTGTAATGCAGGAACTCTCTCTACAGCCTTTAGAGCCAGTAGAGATGAAATCTCTGCCTCTAGGGCAATGGTTTCCGAGATGCTTGCAGGTAGAAAAGATCTGGCCCTCAGCTTTGGAAATTTCTTGAAGCTGAGAACCAGACCCTGGCTTACCACCTCCAAGACCCACTTGTCTGAGGTAACAGACATCCAGTCCTGGACAAAGTAAGCCAGCCTGCCTCCTACAGGAATGGGGGAGTTAACCCAGGCTGACACATCAAGGTGTCTGCTTGGCAGGAAGTTTAGGTTGAGGGATGGATGCAGCCCTGCCCATCCACCTTCTGCCTCTCCCTCTGAAGAACCCCCTCTGAGGAAAGGGAGAAAAGGCCTGTGCTTGGTAGAAAGGCCTATGAAGAGGCCTGCCCCTGCCCCTAGCCTGCTGCCTTTGAGGAGCTGCCTGCCTGTCCCCTGGCCTGTGCACTCCTATAGGTGGTCCTATACTATAAGGAGGCAGTATAGCGTAGCGGTTTAAGGCTCTGAGCTGCAAATATGGTGACATCCAACAGACCAAACCTGGGTTTGAATCCCACAGCTTCCACTTGCATACTGTGTTACCCTGAGCAAGTCACTTAACTTCCCTGTGCTCCCAGGTTGCTCCTGTAAAAAAAACTTTCAGCTTAGTGTGCTACTCCTGGTTAAACAACTAAATAAATTAAAAAAATAAAAAAAATTAAAAATACTCCTCCATCTTTTTCATGTAATTCTCTGTCTGCTCCCCAAACAGAGAATTACCCACCACAGGGAAATCCATGGCCTTAGCCTGGGTGTCCTGTGACAGACTAGTACATCTGACCCAAACTATTCTCCAAAGAGCCACAGATGTAGCCATGACTCTAGAGAACACATCACTGGAGTCCACAACAGCATGGAACTGTACCTTAGATGTCTCAGTCCCATCGGCAGCCACCCCCTCCAGCTCTGAGGCTAGCTTGGGGGAGGCCCGCTTAACCAGTGCCAGTACAGTGTCCCACCTGGACTTCTGGTACCTGGCTGCATAGGCCATATAATTAGCCTGCCTGAGTCCCAAGGCAGGTGCCATGTACTGTTTCTTTGCTATGGCATCCAGCTTCCTACAATCTTTATCTGGGAAGTGTGAAGCCAAGGATATATTAGCCTTATCACAGGCTGCAGCCTGCACAACCCCAACATGGCTGCATTGTTGATACAAGTACTCTGTACCAGAATCTGATATGGTGTACCTTTTGTCCATCCTTCTGTCGATAGGAGGTACAGAATTTGGAGTTTTTAAAATCTTTTGTGTCTGTTTCCCAAAAGACTTATGAAGGGGAATAGACAGTCTCATGGACTCCATCATCTCCACATAATCAGGTTCCTCTTGTTCCTCTACAGCTTCTTCCACAGGGAGCTGGAGGGTTTCTGCCACTTTCCTGTAAAACATGTAGTGGGAAGGGGACTCAGAAAACCTAGGAGGGGAAACACCAGAAGGCCTGTCTGGGGAGATGTCCAGTTCAATGGGCTCAACCAGACCTCCCACACCATCATCATCATAATCTTCAAGCCCCCCCAAATCCGGTTCACAGAAATCTTCAGAGGCATAATCTTGAACCGGAAGTACCAACTGAACCAAGTGCCTGCCAGAAGGCACAGGATCAGACGTAACTGGACAAAGCAATTCTACAATCCTTATTGCATTGGAAATCTCTTCGGCAGTGGGAAAATGGGTCTCTGGAACTGAACCGGTCTATTTTTCTTTTCTTTTTCTTTTTGTAGGAACCAATCCCTCAGGATTGGCTCTCCTCTTGCCCAAAGAAGTATCGCCCTGGTCAGAGGGCACTCCCTCAGGTTTGGTCAGAACTGAACCGGGCTGGCCATCCAGGTCAGCAGACTTCATGGCCTCCTTATCCCTGAGCCTACCTAATCTTTTTTCCAGGGTAGACTTGGGGAAATTTTTATAGATTTGGCTGTCTGAATTGAGGTGGTCAAACCCCAGACAATAAACACAGGTGGTGTGGGGATCAGCCTTAGCAAAGGCCTCCCCACACACACTGTAGTGTTGAAACCCAGTGGACCTGGTTTTTCTTTTGGGTTTCTCAGACATAACCATCCTAACCACAAACTTACCCTTTTTATGGCAACAACCAGGCAAGACACCCTTATCGGTTTCTAACCGTGTCATGGGTATTGGGAAAAAAACACAAGAAAATGCATTTTTTTTAAAACCAATAAGGAACGGTAACCACACTCTAAGTTTAAAAACAAAGACAGAATATATAAATCACTAAATAGCCAGTTCCGCCGAACCGGTCGAAAAATCAATTTTACAATTTCCGCAAGTTTACTATATCTAGTTCACTACCTAGTACATACTTTACCACAGACAGAGATCTGAACCGAAACTTATGAAAAATAATCGGTAAAACCGAGGACTTTAACAGACTTACAAACCGTGAGCAAAGGAGAAATCTCTGGAGCGGCCTTTCAGTTAGGCGCAGTAAAGAATCTGACAGTTGTGCTTCAAAGTGCAGCAAACATAGGTTTGAACTGAGCTCGAGCTCAACGTTCTATGCTCTGCATAGAAAATTAACCATCTACTCTCCGGGGCAGTTTGAGTGCTGGGGCTAACTGCAATAGTCAGGCTACAGCAAGACTTCATGTTGTTGTAAAAAAAAAATAATTGTACTCTGTCTGCAGATAAAGTAATGTTTTACACATCACACTTGGACAAAAATAAAAATAAATCATTATTCCTTAAGTTACATAACCTCTATATTCTTTTACTTTAGGAATAGATACTGTTTTATGTTCATAACTGGTATGGTGGCTACACCAACTGCCTTCTCTGGTAGCTTGTCCCATGGATTCAGCCTCGACCCCATTGTGAATTCATGCTTTTTAATATGTTTCTTTAGTCTGCCACTCTGACAACTAATGCCTTGTCATACTGTTTTACTATTCCTCAACAGATTAAAGAGTTTTCTGTGCCTTATGTTATCAGTGCATTACTGCAATCATATTGGCCCAACCTTTTTATGGCTGCATAGTGAGATCTATGATGATGTATTGCCAGTAGTGGAGGAGGCATAGTAGGGTCAGCAGAAAACCCAGAATTGATAACTTACTTGGTGGCAATTTTATATTCAGTAATTGTGCTGTTTGCAGACACATACAGGTGGGGGGATGAATTTTTTGTTAACGACAGTGTTAAGTTCAAAATTCGAGACTTTATAACTTGTAACACTGGATCAGTTGTGTATTTGGATAAATGTACCTGCAACAGCTTTTATGTGGGCAAAACCAAACGAAAGCTAAGAAACCGCATAGTGAAACATTTAAGACATATTAGACTGAGAACAAAAAAAAATGCACTCACAGTATGTCAAGAAATGTGGTCACGGTCATTCTTTTAGATTTTGTGGTATAGAATGTGTATGGATTGGTATACATGGTGGAGATTGGACAACTTCTTCCTTAGTAGAGAAACTTTTTGGCAATTAAAATTAAGAGCAAATGACATACCAGGTTTAAACGGACATTTTCAGTTAGCACCATTGCTGGTTAAGCGAATTTAAAATATCATAGCACCATCTGAATGTTGCTGTCTGTGCAATTCATTTTTTTGCGGGGGGGGGGATGCATATATTTTGCACATTGAGTGTTTTGAGATAAAATTGTCATATCTGCTTCTTTAAATATGATAATATAATTTAGATACATCTATTACACTGGTTAATTGATGGATGTTCAGTATTGTGCTTATAATGATATTTGGATTGTGGGCTTTTCCTAGTGCAATAGATGGATGGTTCTTAATTTTACTTTACAGTATACCATCATATTACATAACAGTTAAATTTAAGGCATGATGACACTCGTATTTTATGCTTTGATAAATATTTATTTATATTGTTCAACAGTTAAGAGCCATATCTGTTTTATGAATAGGTGTGGAGCTATTTTTAATAGGTGATTCAACACTATTATATAGGTAAAGGGTGTTGCATTATACGTGTAACCCCTTGTTACCCGGGGTTACTAGAATCCCAGTAAGACCTAGTGGTAGGCAGGGAAGGCAGCTTGTGAAACTCCAGTTAAATGGGTTTCACACTGTCTCACTCTGTTCTCAGTCTCAGCTGAGACTGAGAGATGACATCACCAATAGAACTGTCGCAGCTGCACAATCCACATTGGAATCTGCAGCAGAGGGAGTGAGATAGAACGTTGGGAGTTTTCAAAGTCAGTCTCCTGCTTGCCCTCAAGCAGGAAGGGAGTCTCCTGTTTGTTCTGAAGCAAGAAGGTCAGTGTCCAGTTTCAAGTGGTGGAGACCGTTGTCCAGGTCTCAGTGCCCCCCTCCCTCCGGGTTGGGGGGGAGAAAGTAAAGTATCCCCATGTAGATTCCAGGGGCAATCCCCTAATTTCTGCTAAAGAAAGAAAGCTGCCTTTTACAGTTTCGGTTTGTGCTTGAAAAGTGGAAAGAGTTGTACTTCGCCTGTGGGGCACCTGCAACAAAAGGGTGAGTGTTTGCTCTAATATGAGAGGGCAAAAAATGTGTTTCTTCAGCCTGGAAAATGTGAAGAAATCTGGGATTTGAACTACTATTTAGGTGGCCTACAGTACTAGGACAAACAAATGGAGTAGTGTCAAAAGCTAAAGTGATGTGTGGATTCAAGTAATGTTGTAGAGGGGGTGCGACAGTTCATCCACCGTTTAATCTACATTTCGAAGTTTCAGTTTGTCCAGAGAAATGGCTGGGTATGGGCTGTGGGAGCTGGAGGTGGGAACACTCCCCATCTTTAGTAACCAGGTCCACCTCTATGGATTTCTGCTGTGATTGCTACTTACCTCATGCACTTGGCCAGTGATGAGGGAAGTACCCAGATTTGGGTCTCAAATGGGAAAATCTCTCTAGGAGTCGCAGACTCTAAGTGGTGTGGGGAGCCACAACAAGGGTAAAGAATTCTCTTTGTGAGATGGGAGTCAGAAGAAGTAAGAAGAAAATCTCTCTAGGGGTCGCAGACTCTAAGTGGTGTGGGAAGCCAAAACAAGTAAAATGGGTTCATTCTTCCAATGAACCGCCAGTCAAGTGGCCGGCAGGGGAGCCAGGCCAGTCAGGCTGTGTACCCAACGCGCGTGCAAGTCCGAGCTGTGTGCCTGGTGGGTCCAGAGCCTGGAAACAGTAGAACTGGTTCATTCTTCAAGTGGACCGCCTTGTAGTCTCTAATCTGCACTATCAGTAAACGTAGCCCCATGGGGGTCCATCTATGCTTTGTTGTGTTCAGTTAGTTATGAATAAAAGCCACATTGAAAAATCCCAGTCCTGGTTCTGGACATTACAGTTATTGCTTCCTGTGTTCAGATTTACTTGGGTGCCCCTGTGCAGAGTAGCCAAACCTAGGTCCCCTTGTGCCGGGTAACCTCATCCTCCCTGAACCCAGGTCCCCACCAGGTATTGCTGCCAGCGCCAACAGCATGCCAGCTGTCGTTTGGTAAAAAGGCAGGGGTGAGGGGTTACATAAGTATTAAGGTATTGCAGTATTTAAGCCTGACAATAGAGGGGGCCATTGTCTTGATAAAGAGCAAGTGGGCTTGAAACGTTGATGGTGATGGTGTGATTTGGTGGGGGTGCTACCAAGAAAAATTTTTTATAAAACAAAGTATATTTATAAATGTACCCTAGTGATGGGATTATTTCCTTTCTCTAAGCAACTAGCCAAATATGTTGTGGTATGTTGTGATATAGTAATTGGTAAGGCATCGCGGGAGCTCTGAGGCCGCCTGGTTAAGTGATTCAAATATAACCAGATCTGACACTAATCACATTGTGCGTCCATGCAGTGAAGCTTCATCACTTAACTGCTATGTAATAAATCACTGCTTCCTCTATCTCTCTCTCGGCCTGTCTGTCTGCCCATCCCCCACCCTTTTTCTTCTCTCTGCTGCTGTCCCAGTTTTGTCCACTCCCAGTCCTGCTGCCTGCTATTTTGTTTCTGTGGTTGACTCTCCCTCCCCCCATCAAGGTGCTCTCCAGTTTCCCTCCCCAATCATGGTGTTCAGTGCCTCCTGCTCCATCCCTCCATGGTCATAATATTCAGTGGCTCCCCTTCCCTGATCGAAGCCCTTTCCAACTAATACAGCTGGGTGGGTGTGTAATTCCTTCTGTCACCATTATTGGGTGAGTCAGCATTTTGTTTCAACTGCAGTCTGTGAGTGCTGGAGGGGGGTTTCTGGTCTGTGTGAGCTAGTGTGTGTGGGGGTGTGTGTGTTGAAACACAGTAAAGAACTGGTTGGTGGTGGATAAGCCACACCCCAGAGAGGGCACGCTGAGACTCCAAAGGGAGTCGGCCAGATGCTTGCAGAGTGTGAGGTGCTTGTATCCCTGCAGTCTGTGGCATTCTGACAGCTGGCAGATGTGAGTACAAAAAATACAAAAAAGTACAAATAGAGCAAATGCATAAAGAAAGATGGTTAGAAATGATAGGGACAGTCAGGGTTTCTCCTGTACCGTCCTCCAAGTCCATGCTGCCACATCTCACACTGCACATCTCTGTGAATAAGGTAATTTCATTATACACCCCACCTCCCCCCACATCGTTAAGCTGTTGCCTGTGTGGTGGCACTAAGAGGTTAAGCTGAGCATGGTCCCCAGTTCACTTCTCTGAACCTTCAGCAAGTGCCTGCTGATGAAGCGAACAACCTAGTCAGGGGGAAAAAAAATCAGGTTACTTGCATCCTTCAGCAGGTCTCTTTCATGCAAACTGGAGTGCTAGTACAACAAACCTTCATCTGATGGAGTGCTAGTACAACAAACCCTCATCTGATGGTAACAGGGCTACTTTTGGCTGCATAACGAAAGCTATGCTGATGTATTGCTAACAGAGGAGGGGAGAGACAGAAGAGTCCGGAAATAAGCAACAGAAACCGATGTAGATCACCTTTTTTTCTTTATAGTGGAATCCCAGTACCTCACTAGTATGCATAAAATCCTTGTGTATCCACTCTTATCTCTTTCGGATCCCTTCCCCTTCCCTCCTACCAGAACTACTTTATGACACTATCATAGTGAGAGCTTTTTTCTATTTTTTGCTTAAATGTTTGTTGACTGGGAAAGGAGCGTTTGGCAGTTTCTGCCTATTTTTAGCCTTGTCCCATAGGCGGGGTGGGGTGGGGTAAAGATGCAAACTGACACAGTGAATCAGGTTAAGCTGTTGATGGTATTTTCTGCTAGTGAATCATGAAAATGTGGCCAGGACACCAGGAAAATTCCCCTGCTCTTTTCAAGAAGTGCCATGGGATCTTTAACATCCACCTGAACAATCATCAGAACAGGCAGACAGGACCTCTGTTTTAACATCTCATCCAAGAGACAGCACCCAAGTATGTTGATGTATTTCAAACAGAGGAGAGTGAGCAGGGTCAGAAAGTACATAGCAGGAAACAACAACGATTACCTTCTGCCTCCACACAAGAATCTCATTACAATGTTGCTATGCATGAGATCATTGTGATTTCTCCTATCTTTCTGTCCCACCTCCTGCTTTCTAGCACTTTTTTCCTTCTCCCTGCAGCTCTCCTACCTGCCAACCTTCTGTTACTGGTTCCATCTCTCATCGTGCCCCCCCCCCCCAAAAAAAAAACATGTTGTCATGGCTCTTGCCAACTATCTCTCAATCTCCTGCCTAGTCACCGCTCCTGCAAGAGTCCTTATCTAACCTCCCTCCCACCCCTTGCCCAGTTGCCAGCCATGGTTCCTGCCGCAAAAATGTAAAAACACATTGGTTATTGTACTAATCTGTTTAAACTACTTCCTGCACCCTCCTTTTGCATATTGCCCCCCCCCTTCCCAGTCCACATTTAACTGCCCATGGAGTGGACTCTGCTGTCCTGAAGGATGGTGGTAATATATAAGATCAGGAAACCTCTAGTAATGTAATTAGTTGTGTCAACAGTCTTGTCTCTCTTGCCAGCAAAATACTGGTGTTTGTTGCAAACAAGAAACATTATACATGACATATCATTGACACAAAACTTAAAATAGTCTAAAGATATCTGTATTTGGGAAATTACAAAGAACTGAGATGGCTGCTGCAAGCAGTGAGTGACAATCTGTTAAATAAGCACAGGAAATGCAAACACATAGTGAGCGTTCCACGCGCTGCTAGATTTTTATGCACCAGAAATGACTTTAAATGTGGTATGCCATCTCAGTCGTCTTAGGCAGTCTGCCACACTGTCAATGTGCTGGATGACGGGAGTCCCTCAGCTTTAACGAGTGCTTTTGGAGGTTGGCTGGGACAGACAGTGCCACGGCCAAGGCTGTGTTGACTATGTCATGGTGCTGTAGCCACACTGAATAGTTTAAAGGGGAAAACGAGAACAATAATAAACACAAATTTTAGACAGTATGCAAATAGCTCAAATTATGGGGACTCCTAAGACAAAATTGTTTTCTCTGTTGTTGGACTGTTTTAAACTGCGTTTACTACACTTTACTCGCCAGAATATTTCAAGTGTGGAATTGTGTGTGTGTGTGGGGGGGGAGGGGCTGCATGAATTGTGAGGAGCTGTGTAGTACTATAATGGTACAACACATAGCCTAAAAATACATATACTGTAGAATTAATTGATGTTTTATGTTTCTGTAATCCTTTTGAAATTCCATGTGTGGCATCCACTTTACATAAATCTGGCATATATGATCATATTGGCAGCCTGTGAGCCATTTCATGTTAACTGGAATATCTGTTGTATATGGTGTAACTGTGTCTGCTCACCCCCTGATACAGCCTGGGATATGCTGCCTGATTGAGGCACGTGGATGCTTCCTTGAGCGAACTGGGAGATGAGGTCTCTGGGGAGTGGCTACATACTGTAGCCTGTGCATGCCACCCTACTTTTGTAAAAGAAGAGATCGGCTTAAGTAACAACATTGGACTTCCACCGTCTTGACCTGAATGGCATGCATGTAGAATGTTTAGAAGAGTTTTGTTCTGCAGTTCACTGTTAAGGTTATTACTTACTGGGGATGACTCCTGCTGCAATATGGTTACTTGGGTAACTACATGTGATGATGTTGTCAGACGGGGTTTATATGTGATGTTTTCGCACATAGTAACAGCACACAAAACTGAGTACTCCATTTGAAAAATAAAAAGGTTTTCTACACTAAATACTGCCTACTAGCTTTTTTTTTTTTTGCAAATGGAGTGCTCAGTTTTGTGTGCTGTTTCTGGTTATTTGAAAGTGTCTCCTGAGGCACCCACTGCTGGACCGTGAGCGTGGGTGGATGTTTTGTGCTTCCGCACATACACATCAATGTGCCTTTGCATCTTCATAGGCAGGTTCAGGAAGCAAAGTCAGAAAAGGGGCTCTCTTGTTGGATGACAGAGCAAT
This sequence comes from Neoceratodus forsteri, assembly GCA_016271365.2. Classification (NCBI taxonomy): domain Eukaryota; kingdom Metazoa; phylum Chordata; order Ceratodontiformes; family Ceratodontidae; genus Neoceratodus; species Neoceratodus forsteri. The sequence goes on from CM028135.1 coordinate 323,711,854, forward strand.
GACCACTACAGCTGGGAATGCTCAGAATCCAGGCGCCTCCTCTTCCCCATCCCTGATCCTGACTCCTCCACCGAGTGCTGCATCCAAGGCACTAAAATTGCCAGTGGAGGCTCCAACTGTTGGAGAGCAGAAGCCCTGTGTAACTTGTAACCCCCCCAGCAGTAACAAGGGGAAAGAAGCAGTGACTTCAAGCTAGTGGTAATCCCTCCAGAGGTGCAGCTGCCAGGGCACTGTGAACAGCTTACAGAAAACCAAAAGGAGTACTAAACAAAAGGAAAAAAAAATGTCAAAAAATAAATATACACCTGTATTCTCAATATACAGTATATGCCACTTAAGGACAGACGCTTAGTACAGACAAAAATCAGTTTCCAAAAGCCACTGCCATAGGCTGCCTATTATTAAATCCCCATTACAACGCACTACAGTAGCTGCCAGTGCCCCCCAATGAGGTGCTAACCCATTCATTATCCACCCTCCAGATCCAGCCTGCAGACTTCCTGATGTGGTGATGGTGAGATTTCGAGGTGATAAGGTGTTAATGCCTTTACCTCAACAGGAGATTCAGCACAGGATCCATTTCTGGATTTTGGGAAGCTCACCTTGTATGCTGATTTTGGAACAGAATTGGGCAAGAGATTTTGTTTTCTGACTTATAGTCGGCGGGCAGGAACGGAAAGACATGAACTGAGTTAACAGGTAACATCTGCCAGATTGACTGCGGAGCATCAACACTCTGTGGGCAGGGTCTGAAAGCCACAAACTGCTACAGTATCAGGGATGCTATCATGCTAGCCCTCCACGGAGATGGAGTTAGTCAATGGCTGCAGCCTGTGCAGACCACAAAGTCTGAGATCCCCCACAGCAGAAAACAGAAGGTGGTGTGATCAGGAGAGAGTCTTGAAAGCGAGAGGCACAGAGCTGTTATCTAGCAGGCAGGATGAGTCCAGGAACAGTGCCGGCGAAAAAACAGGCAAGACAGACTGAGTGAGAGTGGTAAATGGAGGTGGGGATGGCAGGTATGCATGCAATGGCTATTTTTGACACGTGCTATAACAGACACTTTAGCTTAACACCAATGTATCCACTATAAGCAGTGTATACTGTAAGGGGATGCCATACAATAAAAGCAACAGAATTAAAAACCTCTCTATCCTGTCTCATTTCTTTTCTGTTTTCACCTTCTTTCCCTCTTTTACTTTAAAATATACCTTTTCTCTAACAATTTCTTTTACTTGAAAAAGTAATATATATCCCTCTGTACAGACAGCTGGTGAGACCACATCCGGAGTAATGCGTGCAGTTCTGGAGACCCAATCTCTGCAAAGATATAGACAGGATGGAGGCAGTCCAGAGGAGGACAACTAAAATGGTGCAAGGTCTGCACCGGAAGACATATCAAGACAGACTTAAGGATCTTAACATGTATAGCCTCGAGGAAAGGAGGGAGAGGGGGGACATGATTGAAACTTTCAAATACCTCATGGGAATCAACAAAGTCCAAGTGGGTAGCATCTTTCAGAAAAAGAGGTGTGCAAGAACAAGGGGGCACAATCTGAAGCTGGGGGGATGGCTCAGAGGTAATGTGAGGAAGTATTTTTTCATGGAGAGGGTTGTGGATGCTTGGAACAGTCTTCCTGAGGAGGTTGTGGAGTCAAAAACAGTGGTGGAATTCAAGAATGCATGGGACAGACATAAGGCAATTCTTGGGGAGGTTGGAAGACGTAGGCTGTTGGTTAGCTAGGATCTGCAACTTGTCCATTAGGTAGGGAAATGGGCAGACTGGGTGGGCCAAGCGGTCCTTATCTGCCATCAAATTCTATGTTTCTATGTAATATCTATGCTCATCCTGTAGCTCTTGTACCTATCTGCAACTCTGCCTGTACTCTTGCAGCTATTTTTTCCTCATACTAACCCATTTTTCCCTTTATTATGGCTGCATAACAACAGCTATGCTGACATTTGCCAAAAGAGAAGCAGAGATAGCAGGATCTGGAAGTATGTCACCAGATCTAACACTAATCATATTTTGCCTGCACAGTGGAATCTTATTACATAAAGTAGGTTCAAGAATATAAAGGAATATAAAGCACATTGTCCTTCCCTGGAAGGTGGACTGCTATCAGAGAGGTCTGCAGAGAATAAGCTAGGGAACACAATTTCATGGCTTCCGTGCACAAGGATGTGGACCGAGTGCATCCCTGCGTGTTGATGTACCACATGTACCATGGCTTGATAACTGACCCCATGGCAGGCAGTGTCGGGGGGGGGGGGAGCCTTACTGTCATTACTTGCTCCTGAGCAGAGAACAGCCAGCTCCACCATTACTTGCTCCCCAGCCCCAGGACAGACAGTGGGTCAGGAGTGGAGACCCCCCAGAATTGTCTTATGTCTGTCCCATGCATTATTGAATTCCACCACTGTTTTTGACCCAACAACCTCCTCAGGAAGGCTGTTCCAAGCATCCACAACCTTCTCCGTGAAAAAATACTTCCTCATGTTACCTATGAGCCGTCCCCCCCTCTAGCTTCAGATTGTGCTCCCTTGTTCTTGCACACCTCTTTTTCTGAAAGATGCTACCCTCTTGGACTTTGTTGATTCCCATGAGGTATTTCAAAGTTTCAATCATGTCCCCCCATGGTTGATGTACCACACTTAATTGTTATCCAGGAAATCAATGTATGTCTTCTCTATCTGTCTCTCCCATCCCCCCACACTTTTTTCTTCCATCTGCAGCTCACTCATCGACTTTTCCATCCACTTCCAATCCCACTGCCTGCACTGGGGTCTGGGATCACAGGACATCAGCGGCCCACTACTTGCCTATGAGATGGGAAAACACATAACAGCGTGATGGTTATTCTCTACTCCTGACCCACTGTCTGCCTTGGGGCTGGGGAGCAAGTAATGGTGGAGCTGGCTGTTCTCTGCTCAGGAGCAAGTAATGTCAGTAAGCCCCCCCTGACAGTGCCTGCCATGCGGTCAGGGAACAAGTAACGGTGGTACTGACTGCAGTGACAGAGCTGGGAAGGTTAAAAAATAGGTCAGATTGGACCCACTGCTGAAAAAAATGTGGGTCAAAAGAAGAAAATAATCAACAGCAGATTTTGTACAGTTCCCTTTACATACTGTTATACAGTAAGTAAAAAGTCAAAGTAGATGTTATCAATCTGACCCACTGTACAAGAGAAGGGGCATTTCTCTACAGGCTGCAACTTTTGCCCTTTTGGTGAATGTTAGTGCTGTCCCTGGCCAGATGTTCTTCACTCCCGACCCCACTGCCTGCCCTAAAATCAGGGAGCAAGTGTCTTTTGCAGCTGGCACAACTAGCAGCTTTTGCGGTCATTTACTCTGGGGCTGTGCTTCTGCGCTCCCAACCCCACTGAATGCCCTGGGGTCATGGAGCAACTGTATGTGTTGCAGTCGACACAACCAAGTGCTTTCTGTGCTCATTTATTCTGTAGCTTTCTACCTTTTTGTGCAGCTCCTGCTGCTTTTCTGAATGCTCTGTTACAACCCTGCTGCCTGGCCATAGGCCAGAATTACTGCCACAGTTGTGGGCACTCAGCCAACTGCAATGCTTCCAAGTCAGCACTCCTCAAATGAGGGAGATCTCCTGATTTTGACCACTAAAATCAGGGAGATTTTCACAGGGCCCTAATGTATATGCCTAACTGAATCTAAGGTACTAGGAATGCATTGCTGAAGTCATTTAAAGGCAGGGGAGATAGCCTCCTCTTTGATGCTGGTGATTATACAGATATGGACTGGTGCCATAAAAAGCAGGGGACACTCACAAAAAAGGCAAAATCAGGGAGGCTGCCTGAAAATAGGGAGCCTTGAAAGGTTTGCAATTGTCCATCAGATAGCTGCTTTGTCATCATGTTCCTGTCCCCATGTACTATCTTGCATGTGTGCACTGTTCTGCTGGGTGCTCTGGCATGGAGTTTCCAGCTCCTGGCCCCACTTACAAGTATCAGGGGCCACAGACCTGCTGCCATGCCCATGATAGCACTCTTCACTGCTGGTCTCAACCCCAAAGTGCAGTCCTGGGGCAAGGATCAGAGAAGTATACAGCCATGCAGATCAAAAGGCCTGCCTGGCCCAAAGAGGTCACTGCTGCTTCTGTTGCCCTCCTGCAACCCCATGTTAGCCTGCCCATGGAATGTGGAAATAAAGGGTAAAGACTGCAAGTTCCCACTACTTGAGGACTCTGGAAGCTGCATTCATGTAGTCCCCACAATGTGGAAGAGGGCTGAATCCACATGTGGGTGAAGAGGGGTTAAGCAGCACAGTTTAAATAAGTTACAATCCTAGCAACATATTAATTGTATCCTTTGACACAAGAATGCATTAGTAGCCATTTTGGCTCTGACCAGAGTTTGTTCTTCCGGTCAGAACATTTCCAGCCAGAACACGTTTTGAGGCATAAAACAAAAAGACAATGTGCTTTATTATTACAAGTAAGAGCAGGGAATATGTTCACCCCATTCCATAATTGTAAAAGCATTTATTTACCATATGAGGGACTTGACTTTGATTCTAGCAACCCAGGATCCCAACTGAGTGGCAGAAGGTTGGAGCACAGTCAGTGCGTCTGCATATCAGCGAAGGAGGGTGGCATCTGCTGATGTACAGCTGCCACATGGATGTGTCTATGTGCAGAGTACTATTGCAGGAAGCTATACCCAATGACTGATGTGGAGAGGTGCTGGGTAGGAGGAAGATGGTGGGGAAGGATGACATGTCCACATTCAAGTGCATCTTCAAAGATGAACAGGTCTTGAACAGGGGACATGGAAGGGCCGGGGGGTCCTCTAAAATCATCAGCTGGTTGGTCTCCAACAGTAAACCTGTAGTTACAGGAAACTGTTGGAGGTGCTGCAGCAGGTTGTAGATGGAGCAGATATAGGGATTAAAGATAAAGTAAAAAAAATGTATTTAATTCTTTTGTGGTGGTGTACTAGCTCATTGAGAAATCGGATTGCTGTTAGTCTGAGCAAGCCTCACTGTGTGTCGGTGATTCACTGCACAATTATTGATTGGTTCTAGTTAAACTGTGAATTGCTATTGCCTTTTGATAGTCAAGTTACTGTATTCTTCATTTATTGTTTACTCACAGACTTCTAACCCTTAAGAAAGTGAGAGGGTACACTTTTTATACTCCTGCAGTGCTAACTCTTCTTGATGTCTGAGGAACTGCAAGGGGTGTGGTAGTACACAGCTTGCCAACTGATTATAATGGGTGTCTGCAATGTAGCACATTGTGGTACTACACACTAGTAATTCGGATAATAAATAGTATCAGTATGAAAATGGATTCTGTGTATGAAAAAGAGAGTTTATAACATTCAATTCAGTTATTTGCATGGACGGAAATGAATAAAAAAACAGTCTGCTGTGTATAGTTCACGGCTGCCACCTTTTTCAGCCTGACACTTTTCAACAAGGCAAGAGAGGAAGGCATTCGGATTCTTCTTGGTGCCAAGACATATCACTGGGGTAAGAACATTCATTGTATAGCCTCAGTTTCTCAGCCATGAAAATGTCCCGTTAACAGACTGTTCATATTACCCAGAATCTGTTAGCATTAATTTCAAAGTGTCCCACAGCACCAGATTGCGCACATTAACCAGCTTCTCCTGTATAATATTCCTCTTGTCCATGACTTAATTGCATGTTCTAGTGGTTATGTCCAATTCAAGCAGTCACTACATTCTCTTTTTTGAGAATTATGAGCATTTTTACATGTGATTTTTAAAATATGTATTACGCAACACTGTATGATCAGGCTTACAATTAACCAATGAGTTCCTGTCTTTCTTCTAAGCCTGTCAATAGCTACTGATTTACATAAATGTTATTTTAGCAATAAAGCCTATTTGAAGCATCGGCAGAGCTGTAGAAATCATCAGAAGTCATTCTGGTCCATTTAATTTGGAAGGAAAACAATTTAAACTTATTTATGAATATATTTTAGTTTCAAACCAAGAAAAGATGCACCACATTGCAACTGTGAGATGCTTGTACCTAGTTATGCTGCCTTCAGTTCCCCTTTGGTTCAGGAAAGAATTGCTGTGGGGATGACAACTACTAAAAGGGCAGTTGTCTCATTTTTTATGCAGCCTTTCCTAATACCAGGTTGAAGCCAAACAAGCCCCTCTTTTCATTCTGTGGGTATTTTTAGAAGTATCTAATCATTCAATACAGAATCTGTGAAAATTATATGGCAGTTCCTCCACCACTAATTATAATCTCCTGCAATAACACTGAGGAATTTACTCTTATTTATTGTGGAAATTAGGGCTACTCGAATACCAAGAAATTTAATCGAATGAATCTGTGTTGGAAAGTCAGGAAGTCCAAAATCTGACCAGAAATACAATCCAAGACTGGATTTTATTTCAGATCATGGATATTTGCAACTCAACTCTCTGATCACCTAACCAAATACAGCCTCCTTTGCCATAGAAACATAGAATTTGATGACAGATAAGGACCGCTTGGCCCACCTAGTCTGCCCATTTCCCTATCTAACGGATAAGCTGCAGAGCCTAGTTAACCAACAACACACTTCCTCCTACCCCCCACTAGAATTGCCTTATGTCTGTCTCATGCATGCTTGAATTCCCACACTATTTTTGACTCCATGACCTCCTCAGGAAGGCTGTTCCATGCATCTACAACCCTCTCCGTGAAGAATACTTTCTCATATTACTTCTGAGCCATCCCCCCCTCTATCTTCAAATTGTGCCCTTTTGTTCTTGCACATCTCTTTTTCTGAAAGATGTTACCCTCTTGAACTTTGTTGATTCCCTTGGGGTACTTGAAAGTTTCTATCACGTCCCCCCTCTCCCTCCTTTCCTAGAGACCATACATATTAAGCTTGTTTAGTCTTTCTTCATATGTCTTCTGGTACAGACGCTGCACCATTTTGGTTACCCTCCTCTGAACAGCCTCCACCCTGTCTATGTCTTTGCAGAGATGGGGTCTCCAGAACTGCATGCAGTACTCCAGAAGTGGTCTTACCAACTGTCTGTACAGAGGGCTAACAACTTCCTGTTTTCTTCTGGTGATGCCTCTCCCTATGCATCCCAGTATCCCCCCAGCCCTCCTTACTGCCCTCTCACATTGTTGCCCACCTTTAGGTCATCTGATATAACTACCCCCAGGTCCCTTTCCATTTTTTTTTGAAATTTTTAACTTTATTGTTTTCCCTTTATATAGGACAGGTACACAGTAAAATAATACAAATATAGACACATATAGTCAAATCGAAGGTATCCTGCCCCCACCCCCCTCTCCCCACCTTGCTGTATAACTCCAGACTCTAACTTAGGAAGACACCTCGACAGATATTTTCACCAATAAACAAGCTCTATAAGGAATTAATCTCCTGGTTAGATGCCATCAAGATGGTAGAGCCCTAACCTGAGACAGGTATAGAGTTTGCTGCTTATCCCATGTCTTAACATAACTGGGGAGGGTGTTTCTTATGTTGCTCCCATTTGTTCCACCTTAAGATTAGAAAACAATTCCCTCAGCCACTCCGAGTAACTCAAAGGTAGGTCATCTAACCAATGCCTCAAAATAATTTGTTTAAGGGAGGAGAAAATTAATGCCATATAGAACCTCCTTTGTTTTACCCTTATCCTTCCATAATCCCCTACCAGACAAATCTCTGGGATAAATAACTCTGCTATGCCCAGCAACGGGTCAGCCTTAGACTTAATCAATTCTCAAAGCTGTTTAACTGGAGGGCAGTCCCAAAAAATATGCTTTAAGGAGCCTTCCTTCTGATGGCATCTATTACAGAGAGGCTGAGAAATCCTACCAATCTTATACAATCTCAGTGGCGTCCAATACATGTTGTTGACAAGTTTATACTGCATTAACCATAGTCGGTCCTCCGTGATATAGTTATAATTCTCCAGCCAAATTCTAGGCCATTGCTCCAATAACTCCGGAAATTGTGTTGACCAGTAGGAAGGGGTGTCAGAAACCTCTGGGAATGCCATATCATATAGGAAGGCATACAACTTGGATACTACATGAGATCCCCATGCCCCCAGGACCAGAGCTTCGAATGGCCCTTCATCCTTTCTGACCCTGCTCATCTTATCTTGAACTATCAGATGCATACGTCTGATCTGGAAAACTTTGAACACCTGATCTCTGCTCAGATGGTATTTCAGGCGAATAGTCTCTACCAAGAGACGCCCATCTTCATCTAAAAAAATCCTTGATCCTAGCCTCCCTTAATTGCGGGATCCAGGACTCTGTAATCACCTTCCCCCTATTTTAAAATTAGGATTTTTAATAAGGGTCTGATTATGCTCCTTGCTTCTATCAAATTTAAGAAAGGAGCAAAGCTGCAAATGAATTATAAGTGATACAGCTATTGGAGAATCTGCCAACTTCTTGGGGAGGCATCTGTAGTTAGAGTAAAGGATAGCCACTGGCGAAAAACCAGCCTTCTTAATCAGTTCTAACTCCAGACTCACCCAGGAAGGAATATACCTCTGGTATTCCAACTCCTCCTTGGTTAGCAGCCACTTTAAGTGTTTACTGGCGCTACTGGCCCAGTAATATAGGCCGAAATGTGGGCGTCTCAATCCCCCTTTTGTTTTAGGGGCTGACAATTTATAGTATGCCCTTCTGGGAGCCTTACCCTGCCACATAAACTCCGAGATCATAGCATGTCTTTTTTTGAACCATTTCAAAGGTATCCAGCTATTAAACATGTTTAGGGGATAATACACTCTGGGCAACACATTCATTTTAATTATACTGATGCATCCCCAGAGCGACATCGGTAGGTTCCGCCACCTATGCAAGTCTTGTTTAATTGTTTGTAGAAGGAGATCTAGATTAAGCTGAATCATTTTTTGAGGGCTTCTCGTTAATATTATACATAAATATTTCAAAGTCTACAAGCTCCACTGTAGTCCCAGGTTAGATATGTTTCCTTTCTGTAGTTTATGGCTAAGTGGGAACACTGTGGTTTTCCCAACATTAATTTTATTGTTAGAAAAAGAGCTAAAGGCCCTGAATATTTCCAGGACCACTGGGAATGAGGACCGAGGGTGAGCCAAGTGGAGGAGAATATCATCAGCATATGTGGATACTTTAAATTCACGGGAACCAAAAACCAACCCCTGCACAAGGGGGTTGTCTCTCAGTCTGGTAAGAAGGAGCTCCAAATATACGTTGAAGAGCAGGGACAACATTGGGCACCCCGTCTAGTACCTGAATACAGTGGGAAGGAGGGGGAGAAAGCACCATTACAATAGAGCTTTGCCTTTGGGCCATTAAATAATGATGAGACCCACTTAACAAAACGCTGAGGGAAAGCCCACCCTATCCATGGTGCAGAATAAAAATTGCCAATCTACTCAGTCAAAAGTTTTCTCTGTGTCCAGGGACAACAAACCCAACAGGGTTTCGGAGTTCCTGTACGCAGAGAAAATATGAGACAGTTTGCAAAGATGGTCCGAGGACATCCTCGCTGTCATAAGCCCAACTTGATCCTGATGTATAATGTAGGGAAGGACCTTAGCCATTCTATTTGCTAGGAGCTTGGCAAGAATCTTGACATCATAATTCAGAAGTGAGATAGGGCGGTAACTAGTTACCTGATCTGCTGCTTTTACAGGTTTGGGGATGACAATAATAAGGGACTCTAACAGATAGGAATCTATTACTTCCACTTTAATAACTTCTAAAAATAACCTTTTAAGCCATGGAGTTAGTTGCTTAGCGAAACATTTGTAAAAGTTTGGAGAGAATCCGTCCGGCCCAGGTGATCTGTCTAAAGGCAGGGATATTATTAACTCCAGGATCTCAATCTCTGAAAAGGGGGACACCAGTCTGTCCCTAGTGGGATCTCCGTGAGCGGGGCAGAGGTTAAGTATTCTTCTACCTCCAATTTTTCAGGTAATTGTAGCATGGGGCTATATAGTTCTCTATAATATTCCTTCACAATATCTTGGGGATGTGTTTTCACTGAATTATCGCCTCTGGCCTCAATACTTTGGATAATCATAAAGGATTCCTCTTTCCTTAGCCTCAAAGCTAACAATTTTCCTGCTTTTTCCCCCTACTCTATATAACTCCCTTTTGTCTTAAGGATGGCATATTCGGCTTTTTCTTCATATTATACTGGTGTTGATATCCTTCTAGCTGACCCTTTACCTCCTCTGTTGTATGAAGAGACAAATTATTTTCCAGCTCCCGGATACAGGACAGCAACGTCAATGCGTTTTGTCCCCTATTCTTTTTCCTCTTGGCTGTGATGTGAATTAATTCCCCTCTCAGGACACATTTTAATGCACCCCATTCTAAATCTGCCCTCCCTGTTGAGTGTAAATTTGTTTCCTAATATTGCTCTATTTTCTCTCGGATTTCCCTCAATCACTTTCTCATCTTTTAGAAACTGATTATTAAGCTTCCAAATGGTCTGCTTGAGTATGTTTGGGGAAGGGGCAAGACTATAATAAACCAGAGAATTATCAGAGACCACTCCCGGTTCTATTCACTCTCCAACCCGGGAAGGAGGGACTGGCTCAACAGAAAGTAATCGATTGTGGACATGGAGCCGTGTACTTCTGATCTAAAGGTAAATTCTCTCATCGATGGGTGTAGGATCCTCCAAGGATCACTGAGCCCCAACTGGTCATTCAGATCCCGAATCGCTCTTTGTACTTGTCCAAGTCAGGGGAGAAGGGCAAGTTCCAGTCACCCCCTAATACAATAGAAAGGTGAGCGAAGGGTGACAAAATGTTAATCAGTTCCATAAAAAAAAAACAAAAAAAACAGGTGAATCTGCATTAGGCCTGTAAATACTGCCCAAAATGATATCAGATCGATACAGCAGGCCTTTAAACAAAATATATCTGACTCCAGGGTCCCTAATACATTGCTCACAGAGAAAGGGCGTAGATCTAGAAAGCAAAGTCACCACACCTCTGCTAGCCGTACTGTCCCCTGCAGTAAATACTTGTCCAACAAAGTGTCTTCTAAGTGGGCTTCTGCCTCTAATAAGTGTGTTTCCTACAACAGTAAAATACTCCCCCCCAGGAGTTGCAATTGTTTTAAGATGTTATACCTTTTAGATTTATTTCAAGCTCCCTTTACATTCCACGAAATGAAAACTTTATTATTCATCATCTGCCATCTTGTGTTGCATATGGTATCCCGTCTATATCTTTACCAGCAAGGCTCCCCCTCCCCCCCCTCCTTCCACTGTTTAGTTACACACCCATCCCATCCTCCCACTCCTCCCCTACTAACCCTCTCCCCTCCCTTACCCCTGCTCCAAACTCTACCCCATACATGTACCACAAACACAGATCCCCGCCCACCGACCAACATAAACTTTCTCCAGTACATGACACACCCCACTGGCATGCGCTTTTTTTTCGCCCCGCTCCTTCCCACCACCTATATCTAACTCTCTTACTCACCTCACTATATACCTACCCTGTCTAGGCTATTAGAAATGATATTGACAAACATGTCCTCCTGCCCAATTACATATTTATCAATGCTCACTGGTTCCCCTCCATTAAGGTTTCGGATTCTGCTCTTTGGTGACAGGATATCACTGCATCCTCCGATATGAAATGTGGAGGGACCTATTGTAAACACCCAGGAGCTTAACCTATAACAGCCTAAAAACAGCCTTCTTCAGGGATCTGTTTTTATAATCCATCCTGTCTTCAGAATCCCTTGAAAACCCTGGGTACTATACTATTGTGTTCCCATTCTGAAGTTCGTCTTGGTACCACGATATCTTAAACTTGCGGAAGGCCATTACCTTCACATGACTACTCTGAAGGTATTACCCATTATAACAAACAGGAAGAACCCCCCGGCACAGGGGCTCATCCCTGTCAGAAAGCTCCCAGCTCCATAATAGAAAAAAATTGAAAGATACAATAAAGGAAAACTTTTAACTTCAGCCCCTCTTAAGGTAATGTACAATTCCAAGGAGGTTTCTCACTGTTCACTTGCCCCACTATTCCTTCCTGTAAACAAAAAATAGATCAGTACAGAATATTCTGTGTTAAAGTTCAAAACAAAACACCAGCTGATGCTCAGATATGTCGAATAGTACAGATGCAGTCTCTGGATTAGTCCTTTTATCTGCTGAACTACAAAAGCTGAAGAAAAATAAAAGATAAAAGAAAAAGGTTTGAGGGGACCTCCCCTCTCCAAAAAAAAGTCATATGGAACCAAAGCTTCTTAACTCACTCAGCTTGAGAATGGAATCTTGAGTAAGTGCTGTATTCCTGTGTAAAAATGGCTGTTTTCCTGAGCAGTTTGAATGTTCGGAACTAAAATCGTAACACTCCGACTTGGAATATAAATAACTAAAAAAGTATAACTCCTATCATAAAACTTACAACACGAAGTTTGCTCACTACAAAAAAAATCTTTAAAATAAGGGGTCACACATGTTAGTAGCATTAACTTTTTTTTTTTTTTTAAAAGAGCATGTGAATGAAAATTTACATTTTTTCTTTTTTTAAAAAAACCCTCAAAAAAACACCTTAGAAGTGGTAAATGTCTGTTGTATGATGGTTTTCCATCACACCAACATCTGTGCATTACTCTACCACGGCTTAGAGCATTTCTGAGCTGTTTTACATAATAAAACAGACCATAAACTAAGGCATGTGTCAACTGTGCATTTGAATGGGAAACTGCACTTTGGGGCAGACGTCTGTGGGCAGCTCTTGAGAGCTCTTTTAGAAATTTGATTTTACTGTGTGCTTGTATGTATTAAGGAGCCCTGTTGTACACAGGCAGAGAGTGCTGACTTTACACGTACAGTGCTAAGCATCTTAAACTGCTCATTGAATAACAACTGTCACTACGTACCTGCTCCACCAATGAGTGGAGAATGCACGGCGCATTAAATGACATAAAAAAACTCTTATTTTTGCAACTTTGTTGCGAGGAGCTAAGTGACCCCTAGTCAATTTCACTTCCAGGTGAGCATTTGTTTATAGTCAGCCCTGCAGCGAGCAGGGTAGTGTGCAGGGCCAGAGACACACGCATGTCTGCGCGTGTCAGCAGTGTCCGCTGAGTACACGGAGGACAAGGACCCAAATAACTTGGTATAATCAAACTAATTATTTAGAGAAGCAAACTCAGGCAGGCATTATGTCGCAAAATAAGGGTAAGTGTGGCAGAAAACCTAAAATAATTTATACCAACTGTCAAATGTTTATTGAGGCACCAGCCTGTAGGAATTTGTGTGTGACAATTGCATTTTAATTGAAAAATTAAGGAAGGAAATTGATAGTTTAGTACAGCGGTTAGAGACACAAAAAGAAACTACCTGCCTTGAAAGATTTATAGACCAAGCTGTCCAGGATATTACAGTGCCCGAATTCCAAACTTCTACTGTTAAAGCCAAGAGCACATTGGGAGGTGAAAACCTAAACAATACTGAAGGGGGGGGGGTGTCTGCAATGCCTATGAACAGCACTCCATGGTCAAAACCCAAAAATCCTATAAAGATGTGTTGTTCTAGTTGCAATGAGAATATCCTGCCAGTTCAAAACATGTTTGATTGTTTGCACGATAACATCGATCTTAAGGATAACTCTATGCAAAATCCCCAAAGTATTCAAGAAGAGCTTGACCTTGCAAATAACCAAAACACATTGTTAACTAATAAAACCTGGACCAAGGACATATTAGTTATAGGAGATTCAATTATTAGGGGAGTGGATACTGTGGTATGTGAAGGTAGGAAGGGCAGTACTACAGTCAGTACCCTTCCCGGAGCTAAAGCAGGTGACTTGTCTGATTTATTAGAGGGACTCATGGAGAACAAAGATAACCCTTTAGTTATTGTTCATATTGGCGCCAATGATGTTTACAAAGCTAGTCTAAATGTTTTTCAGGCAAATATAACTGATATAACAATAATAATTAAACAAAAAGGTGGGGACATTATATTTTCAGGCGTATTACCTACACATGGGTATCTCAAATATAAAAATGGAGCAATCAAGTCAATTAATAACTAGCTAAGAACATTTTGCAAAAACAGCAGTCTTGGTTTTATGGATAATTATTACTTTCTGTAACAAATCCCTATTTAAACCAGATGGTCTGCATCTAAGCATGGCAGGATCTAGGATTCTGCCAAGGAAATTGAATAAAGTTATAGATTTCCATTTAAACTGGTGCGGGTTGGGGGGGCAGCCCATGTCAGTAATTGATTTAAACACAAACTTGGCAAGAGTATAAGGTTGTTAATGACTGCAGAATGACACTTATAAATTCCAGAAGTCTTATGAATAAATATGATGAGCTTAAAGACTTCTTGGTATCACATGATATACAAATAGATTGCATTACAGAAACTTGGTGGGATATTAACGATTCTTGGGAAAAATCAATACCAGGTTATAATCTATATCCTAAGTCTAGACTATGTAGGAAAGGTGGGGGTATAGCAATATATGTTCATAATTCTATAAATAGTATTAGGTTACCTTATGATGACCTTGATTTAGAAACCAATTGGATCAAGTTAATACCATCAAGCAGCCCCAAAATTATAATTGGGCTTTTTATAGACCACCATCTAGTATATCAGATAAGGATGTTATCTTTTTGGATTTACTTAATAACTTAAGTCCAGCAGACAATTTAATGGTGTTAGGATATTTTAATCTCCCTAACATAGACTGGAAGTTAACAAAGGCGGACAATAAGACTGAACAACTTTATTTGGATGCATTCGATCAGCTGGGGTTGGTACAAATGGTACATGAAAACATAAGAGGAAACAAAATCCTGGATCTCGTATTAACCAATACGGGTGACTCAATAAATGGTGTACAGATTCTTCCCTCTTTGGGTATCAGTGATCCTTTCAAGGTTCTATTTACATTAGTGGGGACGGAGTTAATTCATAATTTAGATTTATCCCCTAAATCTATAGGTGCATCTAAATTAAACCTGGCCAAACAAACTTTTCCCAATTTAGGCAAGATCTGGCATCATGGGATTGGATTAAGGCTTTAATTGATAAAAATACTGAGGATATGTGGATTACACTTCCTAATAAGCTTAATAATTTAATTGCCTTGTATATTACAACATATAAAATTAAACATATGAGAGCCAAAAAATCCAATCCAAGCTGGCTAAATAAACAAATTAAACATTTAATTAACAGAAAAGCCAGAATATTCAAATATTCAAAAAATATTTGAGGGAAAAGTCCCATAAGAATTATCTAGCATACAATAACTGTGCTAAATTGGTTAAGCTAACTATAAACAAAGCGAAGGCTCAGCAGGAGATTACTTTGGCCAATAAGATAAAGGATAACAAAAAATCCTTTTTTTTCTTATATTAACAGTATGAAGAACCATTCTCCAACTATAGGACCTTTTAAAGATTCAAATGGTGTATTGGTTAACGAGGAAGAGACAGTAAATATTCAAAATAACTTTTTATTCAGTTTTCAATCCCGGAAATACACCATCTATTTCTGATAAATTTGTATCCTCTTCGGGAAATGTCCGGATAACATCAGAAGCAGTTAGGAGTAGACTAAAAAAATTCGACATCAACAAATCTCCAGGTCCCAATAACATTCACCCAAGAATCCTTCAATAACTGGCCGACCCTTTAACAGCTCCACTCAACTTTTATATCAAACATCTCTGGATAGAAGTGAAGTCCCTCAAGCTTGGAGGAATGCTTTGGTGGTCCCTCTCCAAAAAAAGGGATCAAGATCTGAGCCAGCCAATTTCAGGCCCATTAGCTTGACATCATTAATGGGTAAATATATGGAGGGGATTTTAAAGGATGCCATAGTTGATTATATAGCAACAAATAATTTGTTTGACCCCGTAAAACACGATTTTATTAAATCTAGATCATGTCAGACTAACTTGCTATCCTTTCATGAAAATGTTAATGCTGAGCTGCCTAAGGGTAAAGCAGTGGATGTAGTTTTTATGGACTTTGCTAAAGCATTCGACAAGTTACCTCATGAGGAATTAATACACTTATTGATTAAGGTGGGAATAGACAGTAACATCATAAAAAGGATAGCTGATTGGTTGACTGGGAGGAAGCAAAGAGTGGTGGTTAACGGTGTGATGTTAGATTGGTCTGCAGTTACCAGCGGTGTACCTCAGGGTTCGGTATTGGTACCCTGTCTTTTTAATATCTACTTTTCAACTCTGCAACTTAGTAATCCTTATATATGGATTTCTAAGTTTGCGGATGATTGTAGACTAGATTCAACTGTTACTACTACAATTGAGGCCCTTTCTCTACAGCAGGCCATAAACGAAATTTATAAGTGGACTATATCTAGTAAATTAGAACTCAACACCTCTAAATGCAAAGTCATGCACCTGGGTCGGAATAGTAATAAATATATGTATTGTATTGGGGATAATAGTCTTGTATCTACATGTGAGGAGAGCAATTTGGGTATAAAAATGACTACTGATTTAAAATTTAGTGCACACTGCAAACAGCAGGTCAAAAGAGCAAACCAGAACCTAAATTGTATCCTGAGACACATTTCTATCAGAAATGAGAATGTTATTACGCCATTGTATAGTGCACTGGTGAGACCACACCTGGAATATTGTGTCCAGGTATGGTCCCCCCAAAATAGGGAGGATATTGTTAAAGCTGAGAGTGTACAGTGCAGGGCTACCAAATCAGTGACTGGACTGAAAAATCTACCCTATGAGGAGAGATTAACTAAACTTAAATTGTACTCATTACATTATAGAAGACTAAGGGGAGACCTATGTATGATATTTAGAATATTCAAAGATACCGCACTAAGAGAAGATCTTAAACTATCCTACAAACCTGGTTGGACTAGTGCAAGAAAGCACAGTATGCAACTTGATTTGCTGAAATGCAATACAAACTTAAGGAAACACTGGTATACAGTTAGGGTGGTGACAGCATGGAATAGCCTACCAATAAACGTGGTGGAGAGCACTAACAGGGACACATTTAAGAGTAGATAAGACAATTTTCTATGCGATAAAACTACTATCTTTTAATAAAAATCAATGGTGAGTATTATGGACGCAAGTCCCACAGCTTGAATCAACTTATGAAACATATATCGGCAGTAAACCGACTGAATTCGTAAAAATGCTCTGCACAACTGCCCACATGACGCACAAACCACGATAACTGAAAAAAGTATGCCTCCTAGCCCTTAGACAGCTGCACGGAAAATGTTCACAATAACAAGAGCTTTAAAATGATGGGTCACTCATGTTAGTGGCATTTGCAGATTATTTTTATAGTTGCTGAAATTATATAAAAAAAAAAATTTTTTACAGTTTGTTCCCAAATAAAAACCTACATCATAAAAAGAACACCTCCTAGACCCCAGACACCAGCAGGATAATTGTCCACAATAAAGAGACATTTCAAGTGATGGGTCACACACATTTCTGGTATTTATATTTTTTTTCCACAATACCCGAAACAGGAAAATCACATTTTTACACTTTTTTATTCCAAAAAAATAAGACAAAAAAGTACGCCTCCTCGCTCCCTGACACCAGCATACTAATTTTTCACAATGAAAAGAGCTTTCAAATCAGGGATCACACGTTTCTAGCATTTACAATTTTTTTTAATGTTACCTGCAATGGAGAAAAATAGCATTTTCTTCACTTTTTAACCCACATTAAAACCTAAAAAAAAAATCTGAAAGGTAGCAAATGTGTCCAATATAAAGTCAATATTCTGGTAGGTAGGAATATTTCCTACCGATCTGCACTTTCCAGTAACCTTATCCCTGATTGGTTGATCCAGAAAGTGCATAAGAAGTGCAGGACGCACATATGCGCTCTGGGGATGAGATGAAGTGAATACCTGACACACATATGCGCTATGGGGACTACAGCAATTTTCCTGATGATGCACATATGCGCTATGGGGCTGAGTGAGTTAAACAGCCCAAGTCGAGCCTTCTTATACACTTATAGGTTCGGTTCCCCAAGGACCAAAACTCAGTCCAGGTCACAGAAAGGGCCCAATCATAAATTAAAAGTCCAAACTGTTTGAAGGCACTTCCATCTGGTAAACAAAATATACTCAGTTGAGTAGTCTAACAGTTCTACTCTCACCATAAAAACATTTCAAACATCTGCACACCATTAACGCTGCTACATTTATCAAGGCCAGAACCCCAATGTACATACTGAGCTCTCAGCGATTACTGAAGAGCTCCAGCATTTTCTCTCTCTCTCAGGGCCGAGTCTGCCATCTGTGACGATTTGTAGGACTCCCACACTCCGCCACGAAGAACCTGAAATCTGGCGGGGTATCCCATTCTAAACTTTATTCCTGCCGCCATCAATTTGGTTACAATAGGGTGAAACTCTGCTCGTCTCTGCCTGACAGATAGTGGTAGATCCTGAGTCACTCTTAACTGTGAGCCTTCCCATCTCACCCACCTTCCCCAGAAAATGCTGTTTTCTAAATAGTTAAGGAAGCGGAATGCCAACACTGTCCGGGGAGAGACACCAGGTGGAGTGGGTCTCAGTGCCCAGTGTGCGCTCTATGATATAGTTGGACCAGTAGAGAAAACGGCCTGCTATTTTAGCTACCAACTTTTGAATAAACAGTATAGTATCTGTGCCTTCCTCCTGTTCTGGTAAGCCAATAATTATTACATTGTTTCTATGGCTTCTTCCTTCCAGGTCTTCAACATTACTCTATAACTTTTTTATGTTTTGTTTCATGGCTTGAAGATCAAGATCCAGTTTCTCCATTCTACGTTCAAATAAAATCACCCGGGCCTCCACATCTCCAAGGCGTTTAGTGGTGGATTCCAGTGCTCCAGTCACTGATTTCATCTCTGCGATGAGATTTAAGTTCTTCCTGAAAGGGAGTGAATTCCACCAGGAATCTTTCTATGGTTAGTACTCCCTGATCGAATGATGCCCCGGACATTTTAACAGCTCCTCCTGTCTGTGAATGAGTTCTTTTGGCTGCTTTCTCAGGGGTTGATGGCAGAGTATATCTGGGAAGTGCAGCCTTCATCTCTGCTTCCATAATAAGATGTAAAGTACACAAACCAGTCCCAGATCCACTCAGTTTTTGCTATTAGACCTTCCGATGTCCAGGAAATATCAGGTTTGCACTTGGATAGCTTTAATCCTTAGAAAAATAGTGAGGAACTGGTGAGGGGAGTGGGGTGTGATCATAAAGTGTTCTATTCCATTGGCCACATCAAGTGATCTCCCGTCCCTTTCCATTTTTGTTGTTGTCAGTATCTCACCCCCATTGTGTACTCTTCCCCTGAATTTTTTTTTCGCAGGTGCATTACTTTGCACTTCTTTGCGTTGAAGCTAAGCTGCCATACATTTGACCACTCCTCCAACCTTGCCAAGTCCCTTCTCATCCTTTCCACCCCACCTTGTGAATCAATCCTGTTGCAGATCTTTGTGTCACCTGCAGAGAGACATACTTTTCCTTCCAGTCCCTCTGCAATGTCACTTATAAAGACATTAAAAAGGACTGGCCCCAGTACTGAACCCTGTGGTACCCCACTAGTAACCCCCCTTTCTTCACTGCGGACTCCATTTACTATTACCCTCAGTGTCCTGTTGTCCAGCCAATGTTTTACCCAGGCTACCACCCTGGGACCCACTCCCAGGCTGGCTAATTTCTTTATTAATCTTTTGTGCGGGACTGTGTCAAATGCCTTACTAAAGTCTAGGTAGGCCATGTCCACAGCCCCTCACTGGTCTACTACTTTGATCACCTAGTCAAAGAAATCTATTAGATTAATCTGACATGACCTTCCTGCTGTGAATCCATGCTGCCTTGGGTCCTGTGCCCCACTGGCCTCTAGGTACTCAACAGTTCTTTCCTTTAGAAGTGATTCCTTCATTTTCCCTACCACCGAGATCAAACTGACAGGTCTGTAGTTTCCTGTTCCCACTTTTGTGAAGGGCAATTACATGCTCCCTTCTCCAGTGCCACACCATCCTCCCATGATTTGTTAAAAAGGGTAGTCAGTGGTGTTACTAGTTCTTCCCTTAGTTATTTTAGAATTCTGGGGTGAATTCCATCAGGCCCCATTGCTTTATCCACCTTCAGATTTAGGAGTTCTTTCAGAATTCTTTCTTCTGTGAAAGGACTGATATCAACCCCCCATCCAGAGTGCTTCTATTGACTGGATTAGGTATCTCCCCCTCCTCTTCCTTTATGAATACTGAGCAGAAGTATTCGTTCAGTAGCCCTACTTTTTCACTGTCCCTCTATGCCCAACCACCCTCCTCTTTATTCAGCCTCAGTATCCCTGCCTTAGTTTTTCTTTGCTCCTTAATGTACTTATAAATTATTTTATCCCCCTTCTTAACAGAGTTGGCTATCTTTTCATTGGTTTGGGCCTTTGCTACTCTGACTGCCTTCCCCGCTTCCTTCTGCTTTAACTGATACAGTTCTCTGTTCTACTCCTTCTGTGTTTCCTTATACTTCCTGAATGCTATCTTTTTCTCCCTAACCTTCCCTGACACTTCTTTTGAGAACCACAGTGTGTTTTTCTTTCATTTTGATTTGTTGAATTGCTTCACACAAAGGCTTGTTGCCTCCGTGATGGCAGTTTGATGCTTCCCCATTGTTGCTCCACCCCACCTTCTTGCCTGTTTACTAGTGCTTTTCTGAGGCACTCTCCCATTTTGACAAAATCAGCCCTCCTGAAGTCCAGTACCTTCACTTTTGTATGGCTTGACTCTACAGCTAAGTTTATGATGAACCACACTGTTTGGTGGTCACTTGTTCCCACATGGCTACCCACTTCAAGATCTGAGATCCTCTTTCCGTCCCCATTTGAGAGTACCAGGTCTAAGATTGCTCCCTCCCAAGTGGGTTCCAAAACTAGTTGTCTGAGGCATGCCCCCTGTAGGGCATCGAGAATGGCCCTGCTCTTGGAAGTGGCTGTAGCAAAGGTGCTCCAGTTAACATCTGGCATATTCAGGTCCCCCATCAGCAATATTTCCCCTTTTTCTGCCATTCTAAGGATGCCTTCTATCATTTCCTTGTCCATTTCCTCCCCGAGATGGGGGTCTGTATACAACCCCTGTGTGGATTGTGGTGCTATTTCCAGTCTCTAGGGTGACCCACAGTGCCTCCTCTCCTCTATGTTTACCCTTTAGATCCGTTGCTTTGATCTCATCCCTTACATAGATAGCTACTCCTCCTCCTATTCTACCCTCCCTATCCCTCC
The DNA here is from genome assembly GCA_016271365.2 of Neoceratodus forsteri. NCBI lineage: Eukaryota > Metazoa > Chordata > Ceratodontiformes > Ceratodontidae > Neoceratodus > Neoceratodus forsteri. The sequence goes on from CM028135.1 coordinate 323,733,119, forward strand.
TATAGATCGTATACCCTGGTATGTTGACATCCCAGTCATGGTTCTCCGTGTACCATGTTTCTGTGACTGCCACAATATCCAGGCATCCCTCTTCCATCAAGGCCTCCAGTTCAGGAAGCTTGTTACCTAGACTATGGGCATTGGTACTCATTACCCTCCATTTTTTGATGGCCTTATTCCTTTTTGCCCCATCCCTGTCCTTACTGCCTTTATCTTTTTCTCCATTTACCCATGTGCTTCTCCCTATTGACTGCTCTATCTTGGTATTTACCTCACTAACTACCCTGATTGTTTTTTTGGGGAGGGGGGCTAGGATTTCCCTTCTCTTTTTCAGAGCCTCCCCCATTGGTTAGTTTAAATGCTTGCCAATGAACCATTTAAACCTATCACCTAAGATCCTGGTTCCCCTTCTGGACAGATACAGACCATCGCACCAGTATAGACCTGTATCCCTTCAGGTGGAGCCCCAGTTCCCAATGAAGCCAAAACCCTGAGCTCGGTACCCGTTTTTCAACCACTGCTTGAATCCCATAGTGTGGAGCACCCTAACCCTACCTATACCATGGACAGGCAGCACCTCCGAGAAAGTTACAATGCGTGCTACTTCAGGGTTTTATTTAACTCTAAAAATTGATTAGCGTTTTGCTCATAAAAGTTCTAAAACATTGTGAAAATGCATAGCACTCATCTCACTGTGTTTAACAAACATAACACTTCCAGAAAACCTATATAAATGCTTTCTGTACAGTTAGTATTGCCCCAAGAAAAAAACTGCTTATCAATTATTTAAAACCCTGTACTTGTCTAAGGCCCCTCCCCAACTCCACAAACTCCTCCTGCACTGCTCCGATCCATTTCTCAGCCAGGTCATTTGTTCCTAGGTGGGCAATGACATCCAGCTCCCTCCCCCATGCAGCTGCTCCCGTAATCCTGAGGATTCACTCCCTGTCCCTCTAAGCCATGGCACCAGGCAGGCGCCTTACCTCCCTCTCCCCAGTTCTACCCTCCTAATAATGGAGTCCCCTACCAGGAGTTGTTTCCTTTCCCTGTGGGGTCCCATGCCACTTTCCTGTGGGTCTCTTTTGTGGAGGTTTCAAGCATTCTCACTGGTCTCCACTGTGGGTGCCTCTGTAGAGGAACCATACTCTGCCAGAATGGCATATGAATTGTGGAGGTGTACAATTGGAGGGATGCACCTCTGTTCCACCACCCTCGCCCTCCCTGAGCCCACTGTGGTCCAACCGCTCCTCTTTCTTGGCCAACTCAGCCTGGAGATGAGCAACCTCCTCCCTCAGCCCAGAGAGGTGCCTGCAGATGAGACAACACTGCATCTTCCAGAATGTCTCCCGGAAGACAGCTGCTCCACAGCCACTGCACTGCACCACTCCCATCATGTCTTTATTTGTGGTCCCTTAACTCTCTGTTTATTTCTTTTTTATATATATTTTTTTCCCTACTTTCCTACTGCCTCCTTGCCCTTAAAGTTCCTGATCTTCCTGTTCTGGGACAGTAAGTTCCTATATTCCTCAGCAGTCTCCTTCTTACTTGCTCAGAGTCAGTCCTCCAGCAGCTAGAGGGTGATGGAGAGCTACTCTTTTCCTTCTAGGATGGTGATTCTTTTGTGCCAATGTGATCACTCCCTTCCTGCTGCCAAACAGGAAGTTCCTACTGTTAGTCAAATCCCATGCCTATAAAAGTACAACAGGCTAAGGGTGGGGGAGGGATGGAGGGCAATATAGTCCCAGTAGAGCAGCATAGTTCTAATAGCACCTCCTTCCTCTTGCTGTTCTCTGCCACAAGCTATCTAGGTCAGTTTTTAAATGCAAACACATGTCTTCCTTCTCTCTAAGCCACTCCCCCTAATTAACAGTTTGTTTCTTCACCTAGCTAACTGCACAGATAACAATTCCTTTACCCAGCTCAGACAAACACACTTTTTTTTTGTTTTTACCTTAAATTAAAGTTCCCAGTAATAGAGTTCTAGTTCTTTAGTCCAGTAGAGTAGTATAGTTCTAATGGCACCTCCTTCCTCTTGCTGTTCTCACATGAACAACATTGCTTCCGGAAGAGCCACAGCACCACCACTGCTCTTCTGGAATTCACCAGTGCCTTACACACATCTGTAGATGCTGGTCAACTAGCAGGCCTTGTATTCATAGATCTGTCAAAAGCTTCTGACACTGTTCACCACTCACTGCTACTATCCTTCCTTACCCACCCCGGCCTGGCACAAGATACCCTCTCCTGGTTCCGTGTCTATTTTACAGGCAGAACGCAACAAATAATAATTACCAATGCCCTGTCCTCTCCTCCCAATTACATCGGGGGTCCCTCCGGGATCTATTCTCGGTCCCCTTTTAGTCAGCCTATTTCTCAACACCCTCCTGAGTGCATGCTCTGGTAAACTCCTATGTGCCGATGATGCTGAGCTGTTCTACACCCACTCTGACCCTACCACCCTCCAATTGTCGCTTAAAAAATCCTTCACTGAGGCTGAGTCATGGTCTGCTGACCATAGACTTGTACTCAACTACAAAAAAACCCAAAACAATGTTATTTGCCCATCCACAAAACAAGCACAGTTCACATCCCCTGCTCATAAAAAATGTCCGTAATGAAATACTGGAGCAAGTCACTTCTTTTAAGTACCTGAGGGTTACAGTCGACTGAGGGCTAACATATCATGAACATGTCTACCTCCTAACCTCGGCTGTCTGCACACGCACTGGGCTCCTACACGGCTACAAACACTGCCTCCCCTCCCGATGCCCTTAAGTTGGCAATCTCCTCATCCATCCTCTCGCTCATTGACTATGGAATCTTGATTTATGGTGCAGCTGACAACACAACCTTTAATAAAGTCAGGACTGCTCTGAATAAAGCCTGCAGGCTGGCCACTGGCTGTGACCGCCTGACCCACATATGTGTGCTTTATGCCTGCACCAACTGGCTCAATTTTGATGGAAGACTGAAGTACCAGACCTGTCTCTGTCCAAAAAATTAGGACAGGCCTCACCTCCCCTGCCCAGGTCTCACATCCCTACTGAAACCAGCTGATTTCACCAAAAACACGCGCCACTCTAAGAAATCCCCCTTTCAAGTCCCCTTCTGCAAAACCTCGATGGGACAGAGAACCTTCCATTATAGGGCTCCACTCTGGTCCAATGCACTCCCCATGCCCATACTCTCAGCCCCCAAACTTGGCCATGACATATCCCTCCTTCGGATCCACATCCAGCAGGAGGCTGCCTTTGACTGCTATTGTCCCCCTTAGATCGGCCGATAGGCCATGTCCTTGGACAAAGGACCACTCTCTATGCTGGTTCTGCTAAAAATGACACACTGTTAGTAAGAAACTCTCACCTAGGCTCCACTGGTTGCCCTGGTGGCCTAAGAATTTGATGTCGCTGTATTTTGTTTTCCAAAACATTCATTGTAAGCACTTGTTATTCTTTTCTGCTCTATGTAAATTGTCTTATGTAATTACACTGTACTCTCCTGACGTGGAGCCTTTGTAAAGGAGTCTCTGACTCAAACATTGCAAATTCTGATATGTATTAATAAATAAATAAATCTGGATCCAATGCAAGTGATCCAGCACAGTCTGGTCGTATGGTCCTCCAAAATTCCCTGGTATCCAGTGGCACCCCCCACACACCAAATTACATATATATATATATATATATATATATATATATATATATATATACACACACACACACACATACTGTGCCTCCTGAGTTCCTGTTGTCCAGTGGCACCCCACCCCATCCCTGGCAAACATTCATATTCCAATTAACTTGGGCAGCATCCCATCGCATCTTATCTTTGAACTGAAGTGCTGCATAGTCATCCAGTTGCATGATTGATCATTCAAATAAAGAACAAATGAGCAGCATTTTATTTGCAATAAGAGTTAGATGGTGACCAGCCAAGAAGGTGAGTGGAGGGTTGTGCTGGTTATGGGGGAGGCTGTGTGGACAGGATCGAGCGGGGGTGCTGCATGAACTTATTTGGGAGGAATGAATTCCAGGGGTGGAGGGAGGGAGAGGGTTTTGCTGGACACCAGTGAGTCAGGAATCATCAAAAAGCACATTATTGGGGGATGGAGTTAGTAGCTGACTAGAGAGGATGTTTCTCAGGAGCTGTACCTCACACGCTATAAAACCTCTCTTTATTAACATTTGAAGCATTCCTGGGTTACTAACCTTACCATAATTGCTTAGATCCTGTTTTCCTCATTCGGAGGACACTATTTCTAAATTTTACTGACACGGAGAAGCCACACAATGCCCTTCCATCAGAGCCTGAACCGAGTAAACCCAGGAAACAGCAAGGAGCTACACCCAAAGGCAGCGCAACGCTACTGCAGGGCATGCAGCCCTGCTGGTGGCAATGCAAGACCTAAAATCTGAGCTAAAAAACAGGCAGTTGGTGACTTGAACAAAAAGCTGAATGACTTTATCACACAAGTACTCATAGTGGTGACCAGAGTGGACAATTTGCAAACAACATTGAGATAGTCATGGACTCGGTGAGCAAATCCACAGCTGTCAGCACTGGACTGGTGAAGGAAAATAAGCTCCTTCGTCTGAGACTGGAGCACCAAAACAATGGGGCACAGTCCTGTAATTTATACTTGATGGGAGTAATGGAAGGAGCTGAAGGGTCAGACTTACTCAGATGTGTTGCAGAGATACCTCACTCAACTCTACAAACAGACAAGGCTGATAAAACTTTTAAAAGCATATTGTGTAACCCCCAGATGGTGCCCTTCCAACCCAGACCTTCCACATACTGTTGTGATGGTAACATCAGGGGCACATATTTGAGATAAGATCCTGGCAAAGGCTCAGATTAAGAGAACACTCCTTCCACCTGATAGTACCAGCATTTATTTGTTCCCTGATTAGTTTTGCAAGCAGGCAGAGATGCAAAAGTTTTTACTTGTTAACGCTGGGTCTCCGTGGGTTCGGGGTCTCCCATTTCCTGCAGCTGCCTGCCAGACTGAAGGTGATATATTCTGGCTAAACATTTCTATTCATGGACCCAGCTGAGGCCCAAAAGCACTTGGATAAAATGGTGGACTTTCCTGCTAGACCAGTAGAGAGAGATTCTGACACGGATGGCAAGAACAGAACATTTTCATTGTATTAAAAAGACTGCCATAAACATCAGTATTAACTGTAGTTTTATGTTGCCACCAACCAGACTATAAAACGTGTACACTGCAGTTTGTATGCCTAGCTTTAGTAGGTGTACCTGTACATGGGGCTTACAATATGAAGTCCCTATAGGGGGTTTGATGCTGGGGCAGCATCTTCATTAAAAATGTTTATATATAATATTCATTTAGCTGGGTAGAGCAAGGTTTTTTCTTGCGGAGTGGAATCTCTCATTAAAGAGGGATGCTGCCTCATGGCAGAAGTCCTCTAAGGTAGAGCTATTTGCACATAGGAAGTCACTGTCCACAGTACAGACATATAGATTGCTAGCACGGCTATACTTATGAACCTGCTAGACTGGCCGGCAAATGTTAACCACTGTGATGTTACACAATTTGCTTCACAGGCACATCTCATTCTATTTATTGTTGGCAATTTGATGGTACTGTATGCGGCACTGTACTTTTATGGTTCTCCTGTGAGCTTGACTGCAAGGATTGGTCACGGGGAGATCTTTTGAATGTTGTTAATTTCTCCAAGAGCACTGTTAAGCCCTTGCAATGTTTTGTTATGGTTAGCATGTGAGATTTTTTCACTCTAGGTAAGTGTCCTGATTATCGGACAAATTATCCTTTTCGGACACATGGCTTACTGGATGTCTATGATCCCTCTTAGTGTTTTTCCCTCCAGATTACTGATTTGTGGACTAACTGACACAGTGCCATGGTCTTGCTGCAGTAGCTCCTTATGGACTCATTTCTGGACACTACGCTTTCAATCGTAAACATCAGCAATTTCCTCCACTGTTGTAACATCGGATGATGAGTGTGTATTATACTAATTTTGATGTGTCATTTTCTGGCAATCTGTACTCAGAACCAGGCTGTTTCAAATAACTAGTTTATCTTCAAATTCATAAATAGTTTTTTTTTTTCGTTTTTTTTTTTAAATGACAGTGCAGTCTTGTTTGTTTTTTAATTTACTAAGGGGATGGGACGTGGAGAAGATGCCACTTCACTATGGGAAGTTTGTTTTTCCTTTTTCTTTTTTGTTCTTAAATGCAGGATGAGGTCAGGGTGAGGTGGGAGGATCAAATCTCAGATTAGTCAGATTTAGTGCAATCCAATCTGAGATCTGACTTTGGACCAGATCTTGGATTGAAAAGTACAAATCAACTGATCTGAAAACCTAGAAAATACTTGGGTTTAAAAAGATCAAACTTTTTTGGATCATATCAGAACAACACTAGTGGGAATCAATTTTGTCTGAACATGAACTTTCAACAGGAAGCCTTATGACTGGTCTTGCTCTGCCCCCAACACTGCCTCCAAGATCCCGAGGTCCTTCACAGTGACACATGGGAGGGGGGGACTTTTCTTAGTAAATGGTATAGTGGGACAGGCAATGTGGGTTGTGTAAAACATTCCGCCTTTTTCTAATCAGAGTCACTGTGAAATGGCCATTACAGAAGACAGCCAAGTTGCACTGTCACGTAATGTGTTTTGTTTTTTATAGTAATTTTTATTGTTTTCAGACTTATACACAGTACAACAGAGTTACATCAACAGTAAATTTGAAACAGGTACATGAACTGAAAACCGGGGAGGGGACAGAGGGAGGGAAAGAGTAACCACTGAAACAGGCCAAAATTTGAGTAACTGCAGTTTGTATTGGGGTACAGGGTACAAGAGAATCATAGCTGTGAGATCATTCAGCACACACTTTTTGGAGGATCTGAAAGGATGGAACTTAAGTGGCCCTTATCCTAGTCCCTGGAGTGGCTCCTGCCCCCCACAGTGGGCTAAATAGGACTTTAATGGCAGGAGGCAAATTTGACATAAGGTCAGGAAGTAGCAAAGAAGTACTCACATCTCAGAGCTGGATTTACCAAATCTATGACTGGGCTAAGCAGCCTTGTTTCAATAGTCCATTCTCTTACAGGATATAAAGTTTATTTTCTATTTACAAATTAATTTTCCACAGATGAACTAACTCTGCTCCCTTGTTGGTTACTGTGCTTTCAAGACTCTGGGGTTGCTCAAAAATCAGAGGTGTTCCCCTCAAACACAGAAGCAAACCTAGCGGTGGCAGCAATGGAATCAAGCATCATCAGATCTATTAACTGACCTCATCGGATGCGAGTGTGCACCTGTGTGGGACTGGTTCGGGGTGCGATCTGGTGCTTAGACTTTGTGCTTTGTGCAAACTGGGACTTGCGTAATGACTGAAACATACAATTTGGTGGCAGATAAGGACTGCTTGGCTATCCAGTCTGCCCATTTTTCCCTACCTACATTATTACACCACAGACCATACTTGGCCTACAGCTCTTTGTACCTCCCTTCTTCCCTTCCACTATAATCCCTTGTGCCTGTTCTATGCGTCCTTGAACCCCACCACTATCTTCACCACCACCACCACCACCTCCCCTGGAAGGCTGTTCCAGGAATCTACCACTCTTCTGTGAAAAAGTACTTCCTCACATCTCTCCTGAATCCACCCCCCTCCAGCTTCATAGCATGTCCCCTTGTTTCAGAGCACCTTTTTTCTGAAAAATACTTCCGTCTTTTACATTATTCACTTCCCTGAGGTATTTAAAGGAGCATCCACTATATTGCAGAGTTTGATGTCATCCGCAAAGAGGCAGACATTGCTTTCCAGCTCCTCTGCACTTACAAAGATATTAAAGAGGACCGGTCCCAACACTGATCCCTGAAGCACCCCTCTGGTCATCCTCCCTTCCTCTGAGTGAACTCCATTTACCACCACACACAGTCCCCTATCCCTAACCAATTCCTTATCCAGTTTACCTCCTTTGGAACCACTCCTAAGCCACCCAGCTTGCTTACTAGTCTCCTATGTGGAACTGTGTCAAAAGCCTTACGGAAATCTAGGTAGACCACGTCCACCACTCCACCCTGACCTAATTCCTTTGCCACCCAGTCAAAGAAATCTATTAGATTTGTTTGACATGATCTCTCCACTATGAACCCATGCTGCCTCTGGTCTTGTAACCCACTGGATTCAAGATATTCCATAATCCTTTCCTTCAGCAATGATTGCATTAACTTTTCCCACCACCAATGTCAAGCTAACTGGCCTATAACTGCCAGTCTCCTTTCTGCTACCACTTTTGTGTAGTGAAACTATATCTGCCCTCCTCAAGTCCTTTGGAACGACTCCTGTTTCCAGTGAGTTGTTAAATTGGACTGTCAGAGGTAAAGCCAGTACCTCCCTGAGCTCCCTCAATACCCTTGGATGCACATCGTCTGGTCCCATTGCTTTGTCCACCTTCAGATTAGTGAGTCTCTTCAGAAATCTCGCCTCCAAAAAAGGACTAGTGTCCACCTCCCTCCCTCCCAAGCTTCTGTTAGCTTCTGCTTTTAAGACTACAGAAGCTAACAGAAGCTTGGGAGCAGCCATGTTTCCACCCTGTGACCTGCCCTGAAATGACAACGGGGTTGAGGGGCAAAGTAGAGTTTCTTGCAAGCTCTGTGAGCCACAGGGACTCTCGGACTGCAGGTGGACCTAAATAATTTAGGTACCTTTGTGACTGCCAATCTCCTGCAGTGTGACAATCCCCAGGACTGCCTGTCCTGACAGCCTGAATAGACCAATCAGATTTGCCATTTCCCCATGAAGTGCAGGGGTTTAGCTGTCCTCATGGCATTTTAGGGAGCGATCTCATCGGTACAGGATCGCTTTCTGGGGCTCCAGAGCTAAGCTGCAGTAGACTGTGCATCTGTCCATGACAAAATGGGAAAGCAGGCCAAGTCACTGCTTGGTAGAAAGAAAGGAGGGTATTCTCATGCTAGCCATCATGCCATCGATGCAAATCATTACCTTCACAGAGAAAGTAAGATAGACAAAGACGTGAAATGCCACTCCTGACTGCTGCAGGATCCACTAGTAGGTATCAAAACCCATTACAAGGCTATTACTGCCTGGTTGGTCTAAAAGCTACATTGCGGGGGTTGGTGCAGATCTGGTGGTGGTCTCCACAATGGGAGGATGGCTGTACCTCTGATCTGCATTGCCGGTCTATGCATGGTGAAAGACCGAAGGAGAGGGAGTGAAAGTGAGAGAGGAGAGAGAGATAGGCTGACAGCATGAGGGGACCACTGACAGCTGTGATGCTAGAGCCCCAAAGAGCAAGGAAAACCCAAGACTGCAACTGGGTAACTACATTAATTCCATGGAAACATGTTATTGGATTTGGCTTGCAGGCCAGGAGTTAAGTGCCTCTGTTTGAGGTTTAGGTTCAGACATTTTTGCAGCTATAAGGCCTTTGTGTTTGGGGTCTCAGTGCATGCACACAGTATTGCTGCTACTTATATGATCATGATGGCCGCCCGGCTGGGCATGCTGTAAGCTGCAAGTTGTATTTTGTAATAGAGTTTTATTTGCCTTTACTCATTTACTTGCTGTTTTCCCGTTTTGCCGTTTGTATTCATTTACCCGCTGTTTTCCCGGTTTGTTTATTGCTTGAGCCCAAACTTATTAGCTAGTTAGGGCTTTGCAGTGAGGAAGTTAGCCTCTGTGTGTAGTTTGGGAATTTTAGACTTGCCTGCAGCATATTACGGACACTGGAACAGTCCTATTCGCCAAAGAAAGGGGCTTGTGTTGTTTAGAGCTTCCCCGCTAAAACCTATGTGAAGAAACGGACCTACCATTTCTTCTGCCTGCTCTGTTAGGAGACACTGAGCCGAGGAGAAGGAGTGAGTGAGACTTGTTGAGGAATTGGTGTTTCACCACTGAAGCGGAGTCCGTGGAAGGATTCCATTTCGGGCTGCTCGAGTTTTCGTTTCTGGATTGTTTGTGTGGCACAACCTTGCATTGGAGCAGCATTTGAATGGTGGGCCTCGAACTAGTTTTTGGTGGGGGTTGACAGTCGGCATTGCGAGCGGGTCTGTCAACATTTGGCAAACTGTGGCTGGGTTTTGCTGCCGCATGGGGGACTGAGCTTTGGGTCAGCCGGGGAGCTGGCCGATGAGCTTGTAGTGTTCCCAGGTTCCTTGGAGGGTTGGCTGCTGAGTGGCCACTGCCTGGGAATCAAAGTTGCAGCAGTGAATACTTTTGGCTGCAGTTTTGCGGTTGGAGCTTATGAGTCCCGCTTGCTTCTACTGTCGACTTGGATCACCTGTACTGGAATAATTACTATCTCCACACAGTGTTCCTCCTGCCTGCCTTAGCTGTGTTGGATTTTTTCGTCTGGACTGCCAGCATTTTATCAATTGTTTCCAATATCAAACTCCTTACTCTGCTCCAGAACTGCGGCTAGATTTGTTTTTCTATTTTGGACAGTGAGAGTGCCCTTACTCTGGTATCCCGGGTGGTGAGAGGACCTGGGTGTCCAAACTTCATTTTTATTTAATTACTGGATGATAATTCTTGGATTTCCAAACTGCTTCTGATTTAATTTGAGTAGATTATCTCCCGGGCTGTGAGAGGGCCTAGGGAGACTTCAAAACATTACGTCCTGCATACTCAGTGAGAGGGGGTTGCAGGAGACTTTTTATTTCTGTTATTTTCTCCTGGTGTTTTCTGAGAGTTAAGTATTGGATTGTACCATCTATGCAGTGTTAAGCAGGGTTTATTTGTAATTGTATTTTATTATTTATTTGGGGTGGGTATATAGTGGTTGGTGAATTTTAGCAGACCATAACGAATGATCTAACTTGGTATTGCAGTTATTAAATTGTTTTATATTGTTTCTGGAGGTTATCATTGAATTGGGAATTTTAGGAATATTGTTTTTAGATTGTTTAGTTTTGAGTGTTGGGCTAGACTGTGGACTTATGAGATGTGTCCACCTGTTACCCCAGTCGTGCGCTACTCAGCCTCTGCTCTTCGTTCCCTTTTCATACACTTCCTTTGGTTTTTTTCTATCTACCAACAGTGTTGGGCTTTGGGTATTGCCCGTGGGGCGGTGGGGGTGAACAGTGGAGGCTGGAGGCGGGGTGCTCTCATTAGGGTGGTTAAGCCCAGGAGACGCCCTGGGGCGAAGTGGAGCCTGGAGCGCAGACCATCTTGTTTGGTCCCCATACCCAAGGGCACCATCGTTGGTGATGGGCAGGTAGCCAGGGCAGCCCAGGAGTTTTGTCCAACCCGGGCGCTGTGTGCAATGCCAGATCTGTCCGGAACACGACTGCTGTGATTTCAGATCTTGTTGGTTTGACAGGTCTGGCTTGCATCACCAAGATCTGGCTGGATGATAATGCGGGACCAATACCTGAGGCCACAATTCCAGCCGGGTATACAGTGATACATCGCCTGAGGTTGGACTGCAGGGGGTGGTGTTGCGGTCTGTTTTAAGACTGAATTGGCACTCACTAGTGTTCCAGTTGAGGAGACCATCTCTTTTGAATGTGCTGTTGTGGCAGGTGTAGGCTATCGAATTGCTCTTATCTACCGTCCACCCAGAGATGGGAAGCAATTCCTTAAGGAAGTAGTGGACTTCATCATCGACATGGCTTTTGGGTCTCCCAGGCTGATGGTCCTGGGTGATTTTTATGCCTGGATCGATGACGAACTCTCGCAATTTGGACAACACTTCCTCCAGTTAATGGATTCACTGGGCCTAACACAGGTGGTTGCCACTGCCACATATAAAGGTGGCCACTCTCTTGATTTGGTCTTCCTCCTGGGGATTGAGGCTTCTGATGTGGGGGTGGAACCAGTCGGCTGGTCCGATAACTACACTGTGAGATTCAATTTTGGCACCCCACCTTGTAGGCTGACCCCTGTGGAAATGGTCAGGTACTGCCCTCTGTGGAATATTTCTTCCAATGGCCTTGCTGCGTTCCTTGAACTATCAAAATTTCCTGTGCATTGCAGTGATTCAGAGGCATTGGTTGTGGCCTATAATAATGCCATCACCTCTGCCCTGGATTCTATTGCTCCAGTTCGTGAGTGTCCTCTCTTCCTTCAACCTAGGGATCCATAGTTTGATGGGGCCTTGAGGGAGTTGCAGCAACTTGGACGCAGGTTAGAACGTTGTTGGCAGAAATCTGGCCTGGATGCCAACCATCTTAGACTGTTAGAACATTATCAATTCTATTAGTCAGAAATTTCTCATAAGAAGGCAGAGTTCCTGTCCGGGGAAATTTCTGCCGCTCAGAACCAACCAGCTCAGCTGTTCAGAACTGTGGACAGATTGTGCAGCCCAACCTGTCTACAGCTCCATAGAATATTTTCACAATTACAGTGTGATGAGCTTGCTCGGTTCTTTGCTGATAAGGTGGTTGACATTAGGTCAGAGATCCACTCGACACATTCTATGCGGGTTGCTATTGGTCAGGAGTCGGTCACCACCCCTTTGTTTTCCTGGAGTACCTTCGACCGCCTGGAAATCGTGGATGGTATGTGGATTGTCCAAGGGTTGCACCCTACCTGCTGTATTTCAGATCCAGGTCCTACCTCCCTAATTTTGGGGTGTGGAGAGTTTATTCTCCTAGTTCTAGCACAGATAGTCTGGTGCTCCCTTGACCCGGGTGAATATCCCTGTTCCTTGAAAGAGGCAGTGGTGACACCCTTGTTGAAGAAAGCTTCTTTGGACCCAGACTGTCTTGCCAACTACAGGCCTATCTCGAACCTCCCCTTTGTGGGGAAGGTGATCGAGAAACTAGTGGCGGCCCAGTTGGAGAACCACTTGACCATCCATAGCATCTACGAACCTCTCCAATCAGGTTTTTGAAAGAGGCATAGTACTGAGACCACGCTGGTTCAGGTGCTGAATCATTTCCTGATGGCGAGAGACCAGAGAAAACGGTCCATTTTGGTACTATTAGATCTGTCATCAGCATTTGACACCGTTGACCATGGGGTTCTATTGGAGCGCCTGAGATGTATTTGTGGGCTTTCTGGGACTGTTCTCAGATGGTTCACTTCATACCTCACCAGAAGAACTCAGAGGGTGGTTTCAGGGTTTTTTTTCCTCTGATCCCATCTCTGTTTTGTGGGGTTCCTCAGGGCTCTATACTGTCCCCCATGTTGTTTACGGTGTACATGCTTCCCCTCGGAGACATTGTGAGATGGTATGGGCTGAGGTTTCATTGTTATGCCGATGATACCCAGCTATACCTGTCCTTTGCACCCGACCAGGAAGGAGCTATCTCGGTATTGAACAGCTGCCTCAATGAAATCCAGGATTGGATGAGGTCCAGTTGGCTGAAGTTGAACTCTGGGAAGACGGAGGTGTTGGTTTTGGATTCGGATCATCAGAAAGGGGGACCTGCGGCCGGCTCCCCATCTGGATTGTTTTTTGGGGATGTCGAGCTACAGGTCTCTGAACAGGTGCGAGACCTAGGGGTTATATTAGATGCGGGCCGGACTCTTCGGTCCCAGGTGTCAGCGGTGGTTAAGTCATCTTTCTACTATCTAAGAAACATCGCCAGGATCAATCACCTTGTTCTGTCTGGTGATCTGCCAACTTCAATCCATGCCTTTGTGACCTCGCGCCTAGACTACTGCAACTCACTTTACTTTGGGCTTCCGGGGGATGATATCCGCCGCTTGCAGCTGGTGCAGAATTCTGCAGCACGGTTGCTGGTGGGTACTCCTAGATCTTCTCACATTACACTGGTACTGCGGGAACTGCACTGGCTCCCAGTTCAGTGGCGGATCACCTTCAAAGTCGGATTACTGACTTTTAAAGCCCTGCATGATCTGGGCCTTGATTACCTGAAAGAACTCCTGATTCTATACCATCCTGTGAGATTGCTCCGCTCAGCCGATGAGGGGTTGCTAGAGACTCCAAGGGTGACTTTAAAATCTGCCAGGGCCCATGCTTTTATGTTTGTGGCCCCTTCCCTTTGGAATTCTCTGCCCCGTCGGATTAAGGAGTGCACGACTGTGGGGAGTTTTAAACAGGCTTTGAAATGTTTCCTCTGGGAAAAAGCCTATGGTTGTATTGTTTTCTGACTTGATTTTGTTTGGTTTTATGATGCTAATTTTTGTATTTATAACTTATTGTACTGCGCCTTGAAATTTGAAAGGCGCATAATAAATAAAGTATATTATTATTATATTAAAGTTCAACAACACCGGCCAACCATGTGCAACACCAGCAGGCCTACACCAATTCCGAACTAAGTACCCTGTGACTTGTGGGTCATTCCCTAAAGGTGTGAAAGGGAAACCCCACTGATGCCAGTGGTGAGACGGTAGTACAGGAAAGAGATTTCTGTCCTGAATTGTGTACTGTGGTGCAGCACTCCCAGATTGATTTGGCATGTTCCCTGTCACTCCAAGGAAATTTCCCTAGGTTTTCCAATACATTACATTATTTCCTACAGAAGCCGAATTGTATGTTTCTGTATAACCAATGCAAGTCTATGGGACCAATTTCCCTGCTGATAGCTCCACTTCCATATAAAATGCAGGAATCTCTGTAGATCTGGGACCCTTGGTGGTACTGGGGCAAGCTGCATTAAAATGACTGTGCCTGGGGGGGCCATTTTTATATACAGCCAAGGAAAGTGATCAATCTGTCTGCGCCTGCTCAGGGCATATGAACTGCGGCTACTATTTCTGAGCTGTGCCTACATATGGCAACTGAAGACCAGTCTCTTGCAGATAATCTCGTATCGCCAGCTAACCAGTCTTTTCCCATTAGATTTTGCAGCCCCAATAAGCTGTGATTGCTGTTTGTAGTCACTTGTCTGGTGCAATCTGTTTAGAGCTACTGTAAGTGCATGTTCATTGGGCAGTGGACAGCTACTGTGTGTGGGTTCAAGGATGGGGTGACAACAGTGGGAAGGTGGGGAGAGGCATCATCCCAGGCGATTGTACCAGTATTTCACAAGGCCCACTATAACACTTCTCTGGGCAGAATCAACAAACTACTTTCTTTCTATTAACATGTATGAACCCCCACACTGTCAAGGGAGCTCTAACAAGACTAAGAGCCACAGTGATATCTACAGCAACCTGGCGGCAAGGAAGGTTGCTGTGGCCCATGCCCTGAGGGCATGTGAGGGGCTTACCTACCTTAAAAACATAAAATGTTGGGCACACATTATTAATCTTGTCTCACTGCCCTTTAGCCTGCTATTCATGATTCCTCTCATGTGCACTGTAGTTGGAAGCTAGCGGGCTAAAACACTATTAAGTAGTGGCAGATTTTACTAAAAATATCCAGGACAGAAACTGAAGAGTAAAAGCAGCTTGACTACTTAAAAATGGTAAATGTCCCCTTCAATAAGCTGTTTCTTTTAAAGAGTTTTACTGTGTTCAGAATAATGTAGTCTGATCGGGGGCCGAAACCATGTCATGAATCACTAGTCCATTATTGTTTTTCAAAAATGTGCTGCCAGTTTTTAATCAACTAATGCCTTTTTATCACTCTAATACATTAATTTATGCATGTCAAAATTCAACTGCTGCTGGAAACAGACACTAGATAGTCTTATGAGAAGAATGTAACTTTGCTGAAGCTCAGTAAAAAGTCTATGTGCACAGCAGCTCTTTTAAAGAAACAGTCAGGAGACAATAATCTTCATCTTACTAGATTGTGGTTTTCTTCACAATTCATTCACTAATACATAGTGCAGTGTCAAGAAAATTACATACTGTTTGTCCCAGATCCAAGCCTTGAACTACTGACAGACCAATTCATTATGTTTCTTCTTGGCTCAGCTGCTTAAGGTAGCCTCAGATTTGTGTATAAAAAAAAGAAAAAAGTCTGAGACCACAAACACGGCTTTGTTTTCAGTAAATTTAGTGCTTAGCCTTAAGTTTAACATTTCTCCATTGTTACGGAGTAAGGCTGCAGGCTAAGGGGAGTTCCAACGTGACCGTGCACATGCACACGTCACGTTTGTGCTGACGTTCTGTCATCAACGACGCCTTCCTCAGAGTCATGCTGGATCTCCCCTCAGTCAGCAGCCTTACTCCACAGCAATAGAGAAGCACTAAAATTAAATTAAGGCTAAGCAATAAATTTACTGAAAACAAAGCTGTGCTTGTGGCTAAGCAACTGAGCCAGGAAGAAACAGAGTGAATTGGTCTGCCAGTGGTTCAAGGTTTGGATCTGGGACAAACAGTATTTAATTTTCTTGCACTGCACTATGTATTAGTGAACGAATTGTGAAGTAAACCATGGTGTGGCAAGATACAG
This sequence comes from Neoceratodus forsteri, assembly GCA_016271365.2. NCBI lineage: Eukaryota > Metazoa > Chordata > Ceratodontiformes > Ceratodontidae > Neoceratodus > Neoceratodus forsteri. The sequence continues at coordinate 323,749,403 of CM028135.1, forward strand.
ATTATTGTCTCTAGACTGCTCTGACAACAGTAGCTGTGCAAACAGATCTTTCACTGAGCATCAACAAAGTAAAGTTTTTTCTCATGCCATTCCCCAGGCACCTGATAATGAGATTTTGCATGAGCACAAACAAACTCTTAATATCATACTAGATAGGCGTACGTAACATATAACATACCTTTACCCTCACAGTCTGATCTGAAACACTGGTCATCATCTCATTGATCGACTGAAAGAGCTTTAGCACAGACTCCACAAACTCAGCCTCTCCTTTATTTTCATAAAGCCTAAAAATGAAAAAAAAGGTCAATTAGCAATGTGCTCTGAATTAAGTAAAATTAGAACTAGAACCATCCACTAGTACTGTTTGGACCTGCCAGCTCCAGGACTGTTCCTGCTTTTGTAAGTGTTTGTTATCTACCGAACTGTTTCAGCACAATCGCTGCTGTTCCCTCTCTTTAATCGCCCTTTTGTCCCAGGGCACGCCCCAAGCCATGGTGTGCCCCAGTAAGCAATCTTAAGTCTGCATATTGTGTTGCCGAATGTATAATAATCAATTGTATATTTATACTTTCAAACCCATGTATGTAAACTTCTTGAACTGTTTTTTGGCCCCTGTTGCATGCTATGTCTGACACCAGGCTATTTGTCTGTACTGCGTATCCTCTTGTGTTGATTGTTCACACTGTTGCATCCTTCTGGGTTATACCTCAAAATAGGCATTTACTTGCCTAATTTATCCTACCCGGTAAACAAAAACAAAATTAAGAAACAGAATTATAGATAGGGGACTGTGTATTACAAGGCTATAATACCATCAAGAATTCTGGTGACGTGAGCCTAGAGAGGGAAACTCGAGAAGTTCCAACATGGTACTAGAACCTTGAGAGGGTATTATAGCCAGGAAATACCCAGTCCCCTATTTGTTATTTTTTGTAATATATGGACATAAGAAAGTTTCACTTGCTTATTGTAAAAATTACTGCACTCACCAGCAGGTCAGCCAGTGATTCCGGGCTGAAAAATTACATTCTAAATACTGCTAAAATAGACCCACCCCCAATAAGCTGCTTTTTTTTTTTTTATTTAAAATGATTTTTTTATGTAGAGGTTGGGGGGAGAGAGAGAGAGAGAAATAAAGCAATGGGGGCTACCAGAGAGAGAGAGAGAGAGAGAGTGAAAAGCAAGCCCCAAAACCACCTTGCATGACCCTGTATTTTTATTTTGAAGTTAATATGCATTTTTTTAAGACTAGGGGTTGTCAGAGAGATAGAGATGCGAGAAAGAGAGAGAGAGAGAGACTAGATGATCTGTGAGTCAGTGGTGAGCAGGCTTTTACTGCACATGACGGTCACAGTAAAGCCTGCTCGCGCTCAGCTGATGGACAGAGCGTAGCACAGGGGAACATTAGCAGATGCAGCAACAGTATTATGGGATCTTGTAATACTATTGATGAGTATCCAACAATAGTATTATGGGATCTCGTAATACTATCGATGGATTTCATCAATAGTATTATGCGGAAAACAGTGTATGTTTTTTGATACTATTAAACATCCATATATTATAAATTAAATAAATGACTGAATGTGTGCACTACTGCACAGGCTGCTTACTCTAATTGGGTAAATGAACTGTGTTGGCTGCTCCTCTCTGGAATTGCCCCTACTGTGCACATTAACCCATATTGTTTTAAAACCCAGGCAGCCTCAGACTAGGTTTTTCCTGATTCCATTTCTTAGCAACACTCTATTTGGGTGAACTCTATTTCAAGTTTGTGCTTTGGTTAAGTTTAGAGAGCCTCAGGCCTGCTCGATATGTGCATCCGCTACCAAAGGGGAAAGGGGGCAAGGGTGGAGAGGGGGCAGAGATAACAGATGGGGTCATCCAAGAGGATATAGTTCTGAAGGGCCTTAAAGCCTTGCGGGTGGACAAGGCACCAGGACCAGATGGTGTACACCTGAGGGTCCTGAAGGAACTGACAGAGGTGTTGGCAGGCCCTCTGACAGACCTGTTCAACACCTCCTTGGAGATGGGGAATGTACCCAGGGACTGGAGGAAGGTTCACATGGTGCCCCTTCACAGGAGTGGACCCAAGGACCAACAGGGCTTGACTTCCATAGTGGGGAAGTAGATGGAGACCATTCTGAAGGAGAGATTGCTAACCTTTCTTGATAGCAATGGTCTGCAGGATGAGAAACAGCATGGGTTTGTCACAGGAAGATCTTGCCAAACTAACCTGATCAACTTCTTCAACTGGGTCACTAGGGTGGTTGATGAAGGCCATGCTGTGGATGTCCTGTATCTGGACTTCAGCAACACTTTTGACTCTGCGCCACACAGGAGGTTAATGAGCAAGCTGAGGGACATGGGGGCAGAGGGAAAAACTGGTGGGGTGCGTGGACAGCTGGCTGCAGAGCAGACAACGGAAGTTAGTTGTAAGGGCAGAAACATCCAAGCCAAGTTCAGTAATGAGTGGGGTATCACAGGGTTCAGTGCTGGGCCCTGTTTTGTTTAATGTCTTTATTGGAGACATTGCAGAGGGGCTCAAGAGTAAGATCAGCCTGTTTGCGGACGACACTAAGATTTGTGCAAAAGTGAACAATGAGGAAGGGACGCAGGCACTCAGAGAGGATCTAGCTAACCTCTAACACTGGTCTAGGGAGTGGCAGTTGGTGTTTAATGCTAAGAAGTGCACGGTCATGCACCTCAGAGCCAGAAATCCCAGGAACAGCTACTGGCTGGGGGGAGTGCAGGTAACAGCTTCAGAGGAGAAAAGAGACCTGGGGGTAATAGTTACAGGGGACATGAAAGTATTAGCATAGTGTAGAAGGGTGGCAGCAAGGGCAAATACGATGCTGAGGTGCACTGCAAGAGGGATCACATCTATAAAGGGTGAGGTCATCCTGCCATTGTGTAGTTCACTGGTGAGGCCACACTTGGAGTACTGTGTACAGTACTGATGCCCATACCTCAAAAAGGATGGGAGATTACTGAAGGGGGTACAGCATAGGGCTACAAAAATGATCATGGGACTAGAGGAGTTGCCATACGAGGAAAGATTGAAGGAGCTCAACATGTACTCACTGGAAGACAGAAGGGTAAGAGGGGACATGATAGAAACCTTTAAGTACCTGAAAGGCACAAACAAGTCAGAGAGGGAGGATTATTCCACTTAAAGGGGGGGAAGGGTCACTAGGGGACACAGTCTGAAGTTGGAAGAGGGTAGGTTTAGGAGGAAGATGAGGAGGCACTACTTCACAGAGAGAGTGATGACGGGTTGGAATACACTGCAGGAGGAGTTAGTCGCTCAAAGAACAGTGAATAGCTTTAAGCGGGGTTGGGATAGAGAGGGCAGGGTTAGTTCAGACAAAAACACAAAGCAGGGAAGGACCAGGAAAGAGAAGGAAGAGAGGGTTTGGGGGGGGGGCAGCTGTAGTGATATGAAACTAAGAACTGCACAATCGGGCAGACTTGACAGACATGTGGGCCTTCTTCTGCTGGCAATTTCGTATGTTTGTATAGCTAGCTAGTCTTTACCAGCTCAATCTAATTATTTTATTGCTGTGATTGTTTTGCCTATAACTTTAGGATTTGTAAGTTTATTTACCCTTCTGCATCTCACAATCATGCACCCAGTCCCCTTCTTCGGCGTTCTCCTCCTCCCTCACCTGCCCTTGTCCTCACTCATTTCCTCCTCCCCTTGCCCCTCTACTATCACCACCCACCCCTCCACCCACACCTCCTACTATTCACCTTGTTCGTCTCTCCTCCCCATCCCTAAACTTTGAGTTCATCCAACAAGCCATCCTTTCTCTCCCTTCCCCCCAACCCCAGGAACATAAGTCCCACTCTAGCCTTCTGCTCCTTATCCAGGTTCTCCTTCTAGTTGGTGACATCAAACCTGACCCTGATCCCACCCCCTTTCTCCCCCTTCCTCTCTTCCTAAAGCACTTAGCATCTTTCATCTAAATGCTAGGAGTCCACTCCCCAAAACTGACCTCCTAAATATTTTGGTCTCCCAGTATACCCCTGACCTCCTCTGCATCTCTGAATCCTGGCTTTCATCCAGAACACCTGACATCTGCCTGGCACTTACCAGCTACAACCTCTTCAGACAAGACCATGGCAAATGGAGGAGGGCAGTGTTGCCCTCTGTGTCCACTCGAGTATTACCTGCTCCATCTCTCTCATGAGCTTCTTGTTGCCAAACTCTCATTTCCCTCCTCCTCACCCATCTTCATTGGGGTCTTTTACGCCTCCCTTTAACTCACTCAGCCCCACCGCGCGTATGTGCGTCATCAGGAAAATTCCTCTAAGATCACCGGCTGCATGTGTGTGTCAGGTATTCCTTCATCTCATCCCCAGAGTGCGTATGTGCGTCCTGCACTTCTTATGCACTTTCTGGATGAACCAATCAGGATTAAGGTTATTGGTAAGTGCAGGTCAATAGGAAACATTCCTACATACCAGAATACCGACTTTATATTGGACACATTTGCTACCTTTCAGATTTTTTTTTTAGGTTATTTTGGGTTAAAAAGTGAAGAAAATGCTATTTTTCTCCATTGCAGGTACCGTTAAAGAAAATTGTAAATGCTAGAAACATGTGATCCCTGATTTGAAAGCTCTTTTCATTGTGAAAAATTAGTATGCTGGTGACTGGGAGCTAGGAGGGGTATTTTTTTTTTTTTTTAGTTTTTTTGGGATAAAAAAAGTGCAAAAATGTGATTTTCCTCCATTTCAAGTACTGTAAAAAAAAAAAAAAAAACTGTAAATGCTAGAAACGTGTGTGACCCATCATTTGAAAGGTCTCTTTAATGTGGATAATTATCATGCTGGTGTCTGGGGTCTAGGAGGTGTACTTTTTATGATGTAGGTTTTTATTTGGGAACAAAATGACTTAACACTTAAAGCCAACTCAATAAGAATGCAAAATCACCGGGTGACCTGTTGTTCTTTCCCTTGAGATTTAGTACCTTGCTTCTGTAATGTGCTCAGTTCTAGGAAAAATTCAGGGCTGGGAAAGGTCAGCCCTGATTCATCAGAACCAGATATTTTTGATAAGTAGTGGCAAGCACTGCTGCCCAGCCACCTAGTCGACCCCCAATGCACTATTAAAACTGTGTTTGGCCTGGTGGCATGGAGGTCTGAGGTACTGGGTGCCTCAACACCTGCCAGGCCAGTGACCCGGTTTTGGGAACAGATGCTAGTTGCTTGGGAGGGCTTGCCAGGGGAGGAAGGATTGAGCATCCCAAGGAAAGCTCTCCTCCCTCAGGGAGGGGGGTATGTGTGCCCCACTAGGTAGCTGCCATCTGGAAGTTCTGTATGGCAGCACAGTGGGACATCAGGAAAGGAGTCCTACCAGGTTGACACCAGGGGCATCTCCATGGAGGCGGACCTCACACAATGTGTCACTGCATGCACTGTGGGTCCAGGGATACAACCAGAGAAAAGACCCCGACCGTGCATGATAGAGGCCCTGTCCACCACAGGCCCCCACCCCAGTGACTGGGCTCTGCAGGTCCTGTGGCAGAATGACTGGAAAAATGCTAAAGTTGGGTGATGGGGCTAGAGGGACCAGTTCAGAAACGGGCAGGTCGGCAGTCTAGGAGCCAAAATTACTAATGAATAAAATATTAAATAAAAAAAAAATAACAAAAATTGTGTTTAACCTGTATGACCAACACTTTGACTTCTTTACAGTTTTCACATCCTTTCTTCTACACTGTCAGACAGCTTTATGACACTATATATAAAACGTAAGTTCTGAGACCACATCAGTTATAGAAATACTGTAGAAAACAGAAGAGAAATATATAGTGGTTCAAATTACAGATCTTCAATTTTATTTTCCTGACCACCGTGTATATCACTGTTGTAATGGGATATGAATGTATGCACAGATCATGAAGCAGCCCGTCAAATGTCTGCAATGGAGGTATACTTGACGATGGTAACAACCAGGTCTGGTGGAATGAGTGCTGTGCCAATTAGGAGGCTCCTTCCCAGCAGAATGGTAACCAAGGACAATGTAGGATATTATCTACCTGTCAATAGTGTGTCTGGGTGCCAGTCAGCCTTGGCCAGCTTTACTGCACATGACAAACAGCTGGTGAGCCTCACCATGAAGTTCTGCTATTTGTTCCTTGAACAAGAGTAAAACTCTGTAGACATACATAGAAACATAGAAACACAGAATTTGACGGCAGATAAGGACCGCTTGGCCCACCCAGTCTGCCCATTTCCCTACCTACTGGATAAGCTGCAGATCCTAGTTAACCAGCAGCCTACTTCTTCCTACCCCAACCCCCCAGAATTGCCTTATGACTATCCCATGCATGCTTGAATTCCACCACTGATTTTGACTCCACAACCTCCTCCGGAAGGCCATTCCATGCATCACAACCTCTCTGTGAAAAATACTTCCTTAAATTACCTCTGAGCGCCCCCATCTTCAAATTGTGCCTCTTGTTCTTGCACCTCTTTTTGAAAGATGCTACCTTCTTGGACTTTGTTGATTCCCATGAGGTACTTGAAAGTTTCTATTATGTCCCCTCTCCCTCCTTTCCTCGAGGCTATACATATTAAGCTCCTTAAGTCTCTCTTCATATGTCCTCCGGTGCAGACCCTGCACCATTTTAGTTGCCCTCCTCTGGACAGCTTCCATCCTGTCTATGTCTTTGCGGAGATTGGGTCTCCAGAACTGCACACAGTACTCCAGATGGGGTCTCACCAGCTGTCTGTACAGAGGGATAATAACTTCCTGTTTTCTACTGGTGATGCCTCTCCCTATGCATCCCAGTATCCCCCCAGCCCTCCTTGCTGCCCTCTCACATTGCTTGCCCACCATTAGGTCATCTGATATGACTACCCCCAGGTCCCTTTCCATTTTTGTTGTTGTTAGTATCTCACCCCCCATTGTGTACTCTTCCCCTGGGTTTTTGTTTCCCAGGTGCATTACCTTGCACTTCTTAGCATTGAATCTAAGTTGCCATACATTTGACCATTCCTCTAACCTTGCCAAGTCCCTTCTCATCCTTTCCACCCCACCCTGTGCATCAACTCTGTTGCAGATCTTAGTGTCATCTGCAAGAGACATACTTTTTCCTTCAGTCCTTCTGCAATGTCGCTATAAAGACATTGAAGAGGACTGGTCCTATTATTGAACCCTCGGTACCCGCTAGTAACCCTCCTTTCTTCTGAGTGGACTCCATTTACTATTACTCTCAGGCCCTATTCTCCAGCCAATTCTTTACCCAGGCTGTCATCTTGGGACCCACTCCCAGGCTGGCTAACTTATATATTAATCTTGTGTGGGACTGTGTCAAATGCCTTGCTAAAGTCTAGGTAGGCCATGTCCACAGCCCCTCCCTGATCTACTACTTTGGTCACCCAGTCAAAGAAATCTATCAGATTCGTCTGGCATGACCTTCCCACTGTGAATCCATGCTGCCTAGGGTCTTGTGCCCTTCTGGCCTCTAGATACGTGACAATTCTTTCCTTTAGAAGTGATTCCATCATTTTCCCTATCACTGAGGTTAAACTAACAGGTCTATAGAAGTATCTGGAATGCCTGCTCAACATGCAAGGTATGAGGCTTTGGGAAAAGCTTTGGTAGCATCAAGGCCTTGTTAAGATGGAAATGAAAGGCAACCTTTGGTAGGAATTTCACACCGGGGTGTAGGACAATCTTGTCCTTGCAGAAGATTAGATATGGTGACTCCACACAAAGCACTTGCAGCTCAGTCACCCATCTGGCTAAGGTGATAACAACAAAGAATGTGGTCTTTAACAACAAATGTGACAGATGACACTTGTCCACAGGCACAATGGCTTGCCCATGAGCCCTGATAACATCAGCAGTATGTCTCCACATTTGAAGTGGTGTGCTCTGGAAGGGAGAGATGGTCTAGATTCTTGAAAAAGTGGTAGACCACTTTCTCCTGGGCAGTATACAGACCTTGGCCCTGCACACCAAGATAGTACACAGGTATCCTTACAAGACATAACTTGCAGCCCTGACTAGGACAGGGACACGAGGTAGTCAAGGATGTGCTTAATCAAAGTGGAAACATACCACATTCTGTGCACTACTGTACCTCTTCCACTTAAAAACTTAAGTCCTGCAAGTATACACCTTCCAAGAACCCTCTAGCACTCTGAGAACCAGGGGTTGAATTGAGGGGGAACACAACAGAACGCAGTTCCACCTCCTCAGCTTGCCAGCACATTTCAACTTCAACAAAGTTAACACAGTGGCCACAAAGAAAAAGTAAAACATGTACCAGGAAGTTAGAGTAATAGAGCTCTTATCTTCAGCCTTTGAAACTTGTCACACTAAGTTAACCTACACAAGTGATAATGTAGTGTGACAGCTTCAAAGGCTGAAGATAACAGCTCTATCAATTTAACTTCATTGGTGTGTGTTTTTCTGAAGCAAGAACAAATATACAAGCAACTCCCAGCCCTACTGCCAAATGTTAAGTTTTACTAGGAGCCTATCAAGGAAAAATGTTAAAGAAGATTCATTTGCAGGTCTTTGTTTTTGCAGCTGTGAAATCCCTAGCACCAGTAACAATTCAAGAAGTGCACATTCATGTATCCATCCTCACCCAGAAAACAATAGGTGCTATCATATAAAACTGAAGGAAATACAGCAGTCCTCCCTTTCCTTGCTATGTACAGCTTCAAAAAGCAACCACTCCTGTTTGCTGCCTGAGACTAGAGTGCCTCCAAGCCTGCTGCCTCACTGTTCCACTCACTGGAGTGAGGAGTCATAGTCACTGGCCACTGCCTTGGTTACCTTACCTTTTTCACCTTCCCAATCTAACTTCTTTCTAAGGCATCCCGACCATCAATGCATCCCTGTCAAGGTAGGTGAGGTCCTCCAGTAGTGTTGAATTAGTGCTCTGTTACTGTTATGTGACTGAGGCAGGTAAATATTTTCATTGTATATTTTCATACATTGATTTTGCACTGCTGCTGCTGTGAGTTAATGTAACTAGTGACAGTTCTCTCAGGCTCAGCAGTATGTGTATTGTATGTGTTAAGCTGTATCCTCAGGTCACCTTTTTTTTGGAATCAGTCAGCTAGACATATAGTTGCTCTCTAATAGAACACTATGTATAATTGAGGGAAGAAAATGTATAGTCAAGTTCTATGCTATGTCAGTAATTCAGTCTCATGCATGTGCTGTGTTTTCATAACTAGTATGCCCATTTGCTCCTGTTCATAAAATCAATGGACTGTGTTAGGTTTGTTGGCTTAAGATGCTGTTCTGTTTTTAGTAGCTGTATTAACAAAATACCAGAGACTTGGTATAGGGAAATGTCAGGTGTGTACTGTAAATAAGTGCATAACTGCCCATTTACTACAGGAGGATGTATGTAGTCATTAGGATGAGACAGAGAAGAGAGTGGGTTTCATTGTATGCTGTACTGAATAAGACTAAGTTGTTGTTATATGCGTATACTTTTATAAGCAGAGGCACCAAATGCACCGAATGAATGTTCCTTTTACAATATAAAGGTATCTTTGTTACATAAGGCAATCTCTTCTGATCTGGTTTAAGTAAATATTTAAGTTACCCACACAGTTATTCATTAATCAGAATTGTTTTTGTGGGGGAGTTGAAATATTTTGTTTTATGCAAATGTCAGTAACTTGGGAACTGTCAGGTGAATTGGGTGGCATGTACCTGTTTCTGAAAGGGTCCACATAATAAGACAACTGTCCAAAACAGCTTATTTTAAAGAAATAACCAGACGCCATTTTGGTGACCCGTCATTTTGCAGTTGGATATATTAACAATTTATACACAGTTTGTTTAAAACCAATCTCTTTTACATTACAGAAGGCTTGGTATACCCTCGTACATTGCCACATTGTCTTTCTATGTTGTAAAATTATGACACGTACTGAAAAAATGCATTTCACATTTTAAGAAGGAAAACACAAGAACACTTAATATTATAATTGGAGTTGTTTAAAATAATCTAAATAGTATACTTATCTGTATACATGAACACATCTTTTAAATATTATAATTATTTTAGTTGTACATATGAGCACAAGGAACCTGCTTAAAACCCTTTGGAAACTGTGCTAATCTGGGGTTTTCATACTGTTGTTTTTCATAACATGATTTCTACATAGAGTTTCTGTCAATGTCTGCCAATTAATTCATAATGCAAAGTTTAATAAATAGTTAATGCTTCAATGAAACATAAGTTACAGTAATTTTGTAAAGTGTGTGTATGTGTGTACGCATACCTGCCTGCTCAGATCTTCTTTACTACAATTTCCTGATCTTCAAAAGTAAAAGTACACTAATGAATTAATAGATGTCAACCTCTAGATAGGTTGGTAGCTGGGTAGGGATGAATGGAGGTAGATAGACAACTAGTCAGATAGATACAGTACATAGATGTCCTTGAAAATCAGAGGCGGTTAAAGCAGCAGTACAGCAAAACTTTGACCTTTCATTTTTTCACTACAAAAGATGACAAGAATATTTCAATTTTATTTTGGGGTAAATGTTATCCTTCCACCAACAAATGAGTTTTCATAAATGTTTCAGTTTTTTTCTGAATTGTGTGTGTGTTTAGTGGTGGTGGTGGGGGGGGGGTTGCAATACAGGCCAGAGGTTAGAATAAGGAGCTGTGAATGAGCTTGGTACATCCAGCAGACCTGGATTTAATTCCCACAGAACTCCACTTGCATACTGTGCGACTCTATAGAGTAAGTCATTTCACTTTCCCTGCATCCCCAGTCACCCCTGAAAAGTGGCATGTGGGCATGGGGTAGTGGGCATTATCCGATTAATACAGAAAGAAATGACTGCCTTGTACATTGCAAATCAGTTAAGGATTAGGATTGAGAACATAGAAAGAAAAAAAAACTCACAATGTACAGCTTACGAGGTACCTAAAAGTAGATTTGACAGGTATGTTAATATTTTTTTATGAATTGTAGCTGAAACTAACTTTTTGGTAAAACAAAAAAAAAGTTTTCCTTGTACTGTGGCTGTAAGGTAGAGGAACAGTGCAGTTAGGCAGTGGGAACAACCAAGCTTAATCAGGATGGCACCCCCCCAAAAAAATCAATCAACTTGCAAACCATACATGCTGTCAATGGCATATATATATATGCAACTAATCAGCTGGCATGTTATTTATTTATTTTTTTTAACTATAACTTGAAGCAGCTGCAGGTATTTTTCATTTGTTATTCTTTTTGGTAATCAGGTAAGGTCCACTAGGCACAAGCGCCTGATTTCAACAGAAACCTGGGAGCACTAGTGTAATTAAGTGACTTGCTCAGAGTCACACAGTGAGGTCGTGGGAATCCAACCCATGTTCACCGGCTCCACAAATGTGATTCACAGCTCATTAATCTGTGTTCAACTGTGGTAAACATTTCCTGTAATTTATTTTTTATTTTGGTGGTTCCAGATGTTTAATTTTACTTTATGACTTTAGTTAAATAATTGTTTATTTGTTAAGAAAATTCAATGTTATTTCTTTTAGTAATTTTTAATAAAATGTGTTGTATGATGTCACAATGCCCCCTTTTTTGGGTTATTAATATTGTTGCGTAACGCGTGCCGTGCAACGCACACTTTGAGCCCTTTCTCAGGAACAAGAGTTCCACCTCCTCTGAAATCCCAATTTAACCCCTGCTGAGAACATCCTCAGAAAGCCCTCACAAAAGAAAAAAAAAACAGAGTTGCACCTGGAAATGAGCTATGTCAGTGTGGCTTTCCCGGTTAACAAATTTTAAATAAAAATCAATAAATAAACCCAATGAACCTCCAGCCCCTCCTTCTCCCCACAGTGTCCCTGAATTTCTGTGACCTTTATATTATCCCTCACATATAAAACAACCTCCCCTTTCCTTCCTACCCTATCCTTATAAGACATGTTGTACCCCAGTATTGCCATTTTCCCGCTTTGGTTGTTGGTACACCATGATTCTGTTATGGCCACCAGATCCAGGTCCACCTCCGCAATGGTAGCCTCAAGGTCAGGCATTTTGTTCTCCAGGCACCTTGCATCGGCACACATGGCTCTCCACACCTTTTGTCCCTCCCGGACCCTACTTTGCCTCCACACCCAGGTCCATCCTTCACCCTTTTCTTTTCACTGGTACTGTCCTTCCTTTTTTGATCCTCCTTTTCCCATGGACTACTTTTCCCTGCTGCTTCCCCAAGCATGGGTGGCGGGCATCCACTGCCTCCCTCATTCTTTCTGCCTCTCTCCATGGCTAGTTTAAATACCCACCGAAGTAGCATTTCAACCTTCCATGCAGAACTGTTGTTCTCCTCCTGGATGGATGGAGGTCATTCCATCTGTACAGACCTCTATCTCTCCAGGCAGGATCCCAGTCCCTGATGTAGCCAAACCCCTTCTCCCTGCACCATGCCTTCAACCAGTTGTTGCAGACTACAGTGCTTCCTTTCCTCCCCCCAGCCTTGCACAGGTAGCACCTCAGTGAAGGTCACTGTATGTGCTACCTGCTCCAGGCCTCTCCTTTCACTAAACCTATCCTGCACCACCTCAGCTGCAGCCTCTGTCAGGTCATTAATCCCAGATCCTAAATTAAAACTTACGATCCTAAATTAAAACTTAGTATCCCAAAATCTCAATTAATTAGATTAATTAGGGCCAAAAGGAATAATACTACAGATGAGGATTTTGAAAAAGAAACAAATGTAATGAAAAATAAATTTTTACAAAGGGGTTATAATTATCAGAAAGTAGAAGAAACCATTTCAGAGGTATCATTAATAACGCATGAATAATTATTGCAACAGAAAGGAAAAAAGAAAACTGAGGATAGTATTTTCAATTCCGTACAGTTATTTGAGTAACAAAATTAAAAATACATTGGTTAGCAATTGGTACATACTTCAGGCAGGTGGAAGCCATAATATAAGATTTACAGATATTCCATTAGTTACATCTAAAAAGAATAAAACATTGAAGGACAAATTAGTACACACAGCTAAGGCTCCAGGTAGGCACCTCACCTCCCATGGTGTTCCTAAAGACACCTCCCTGACAGTTGAGTCCCCCAACAGAAGATGCCTCCTCTTCTGCTGGAGTCCTCTTCCTCCCACCTTGGGGACTCTGCTCTGTAGGACTCCCACATCCTCCCTTGACACTACCATAGGTGCCTTGTCTTGGCAGTCCCATCTCACCAGGGTGATAAGAGTTCCACAGTGGCACTGGCTGAAGAATGTTTTTCTGTACCCCCACCCTCCCACGGTCCATCACAGTCCAACTGGCCCTCCTTCTCGGCACCCTCTGGGGCAACGGTGGAGGACATGGTGACCCCTGGCTGGGGGAAGAGATCCACGAATCCTAGCCAACTTGGCCTAGAGACCTCAAACCTCCCCCCTCAACCCAGAGAGGTACATGCAAATGGGGTAGTACCTTAGTCTCCAGAAGGTCTCACTGAAGACTGCTGCTCCACAGTCACTGCACCACTCCACACATTTCCAAATGTATTTCCTTTCTACTGTGAGATAATATTCTGCCCTCAACATTTCCCCATGCTCTCACTCTCTCTCTCTCTCTCTCTCTCTCTCAAAAAAAAAATATTGTCTCCTGGTACTGAGGCAGGAACCAACCATGCCTCTGTACAGACATCCCTCCTCCCTATCTAGTCCCTTCCCTAAATTCTCAAAATACATGCATTTTATAGAGGCCCTCCTGTTCACCTCTAATCCATGATTTCAGGGTGGGGGAGAGGAGAGATGTATAGTTCTAAATCATGACTAGTCATCCCCCTCCCAAGCACTTCTGCTCCCACTGATGTTTATTGGTGATTACATGAATGATGCAGATGGCTCCACCCTCCCTCCCATTTGCCTGCTTATACAGTCAGATGACAAAGTCTACTGGAGCCGGAATGATGCGTAGGAGGGCATAAATTAACTAAGCAGACTTTTTGACTACTGCCCCCCTCACACACACAAACAATTTATGGGTTGGGGTCAAGAGGGGTCCATCAATGAGTACATGTATTTCGAGGGCTTGGGAGGGCTGGGCTAGGGAGGGAGCATCTGTCAAAGGATGTGGCCAGTTCCAGGTACAGTGCTCATTTTTCAAAGGAGTATCTTGGAGAACAGAGATGGCGTGGAGGTAGTGAGGGATGGCCAAGGAGCTAGCCCTAGTTACCAAGGAAGTAACAGAAGTTTACTTTTTATATCTTTCCTTGAGTTTGCCACAGCTTGAATAGCCAACTAATAAACAGCTAAATATCTGGTTGCCAAGCAGAAGTACTCAACGAGTACTTTAAAAAAGTACTCAGAGCCCACTATCTGATACTTTGGTACTAGTGAAATGTTTTCTCCTTCATGGTCATACATTATCTTGTATGTGTGTGTGTGTGGTTCCTGATGTTTTTAGAATTGTTTTGTCCCTTCAAGACATTGATGCTTGTGCAATGCATTTGCATCAATAAAAAAAGGAAAAACAAAATAAAAACAGATTTAACTGTTAACACGATGCAAAGTATTACCTATAAAGTACATAAATGAGAACAGGAAAAAAAAATCAAACTGGAAATAGCACTACAGGGCACATCTATTCAATATCCTGTTCTAACATCCGGGTTGTGCCAGAAAATAGGCATCTTTTTGTCTAGTGCACTTACCTGATAACCAAAAGTTAAATAAATAAAACATCCAGCTTGATGCAAGGAGACAGGTAACTGAACTGAGAAATGAAAGTGCAAAGATGGATCACTTATTTATTTTTGTGTACTGTATAGTAGCACTTTTATTTTACCTATTTCACGAGGTCCTGCAGTCGAACGGGGCAAAGAACTGTCATAAGGAATTTCTAACCGAATTTCAGTGTGTCCTTACCCCAGTCCAGCATGACAACGTTCCTGCAGGAGTAGGGGAAAATAAATGAGCACAACTGGATTTGAAGAGCATAGGGGCAAAGAAGAAGTAGTACTGAAAGAGTACTTCCATTCAGTCTTCACCAGGGAGAGATATTGGAGGGGGGAGAGGAGATTGGGGGAGAGTATGGATGTTTTGATAGAGGTGGAAAGGGTGACAAAAGGGTGGCTAGCACTAAGGGTAGATAAATCCCCAAGCCTGGATGGTATATACCTAAAGGTGCTGGGGGAGCTGGCAGAGAAGTGTGCAGGTCCCTTGGCTGACCTGTTCAACAGTTCACAGGAGCTGGGGAGTGGTACCGCATAACTGAAGAATGGCACATGTAACCCTCCTGGAGTGGTCCCAAAGATGACCTGGGGAACCACAGACTAGTCAGTCTGACCTCAACTGTGTGCAAACTCTTGGAGATCATACTTATGGAAAGGTTAATAAAATATCTGGAAGAGAATGCCCCCATTAGGGAAGGAAGTCCTTAAACAGGGGATGGCTGACTACATACAAGAAAGGTGGGGTTTAAACTTGTAAGGGGGGGGAAGGTATAAGGGAGGGCTGACTAGAAGCCCTCCTCCAGATGAGGGGAGTAGCCTTCAAGCCCAAGGGGAGGGGAAACAGACTGGAGGTGGAGGTTTCAGGAGGAGCAGGGGAGGATGGAAGTATAAGGAATCTGGGTGGGGTCTGACAAAAGGATCAGGGATAAGGGGTGGGGTTATGTTAGTAAATGCCAGGAGCTTGGGAAACAAGTTGCCAGAGTTCCAGGCCATGCTGTTCGGGGTGGATGTATGCAGTCACAGAACGCACAACAAAACCATGACTGGGACCTAAATGTACAGGGGTACACTTTGCTTAGGAAGGATAGAAAGGAGGGCAGAGGGGTGGAGTGGCTATGTTCATTAGAGATGACATAGAAATTGCTATGGTAGAAGAGGCAGAGGAAACGTGGAGGCCTTATGGGTCACCTACGATCCCCAGCAGGAGATAAGGTCAAGCTGGGAGTAGCATATAGGCCCCCGGATGAGTGATGTTCTAGAGGATGGTTTGCTGACAACATCATTGCCCAGTGTGGTCCAAAAGGGGAAGGAGTGGTGTTGATGGGGACCTTAATATGCCAGGTACAAACTGGGAACCATGTCCTCTAAGGTGGCCAAGGAGCAGAGGCTGCTGGATGGCTTCAGGATGTGTTCTTAACACAGCATGTGATGGAGCCCACAAGGGAGGGGCATGTCCTGGATGTGGTTCTGGCAGATGGGGATCTGGTAAGGGACATGGTTGTACAGGACCCCTGACTGGGAGTGACCACAATACTGTCTGGTTTCAAATAAGCATTGGGGAGTGGGGTGAGATCTAGGACACTGGCAGTGGACTTCAGGGGGCAGACTTTATGGGCATGGGAAATATTCTCAAGGATCACTTGAAGGGGATCACCTCAACGACAAGTGTGGAAAGGAGATGGGAGGTCTAAAACGGGGACTTCATGAGGCAGTCAGGATCTGCGCTAAGTTGAAACGTAAGGGAGCAAGGTCACATAAACCATGCTGGTGGTCCAGTGAGGTCCAGGTAGCAGTCAGAGAAAAGAAAAACAACAAGAGGGGATAGGGATAAGGAAATGTACCAGCTTGCATCTAGAAAAGTCACCCGATGGGTGAGGGAGCAAAGTCCAGTAAAGAGCAACGGCTGGCACAGGGATACATGGAGGGAAAAGGGTTCTTCCGGCACATTGGGGGAGCTGGAGAAAACTAAGGGCCATCTCAGCAGATTGAGATCAGAAGGAGGGTGGGTGGAAGAGGCGAGGACCAGGCAGAGGTATTTAATGAGTACTTTGCCTCTGTGTTCACTAGGGAGGGATGGGATATCTACAAAGCAAGGCACAAAGGGGATAGAAGCGGCAGGGAGTGGGATCAGGGACAATAGAAATGGAGCAAAGGAGGAAAGGTACCCAGGGGTGTCACATCTGGATAAGGATAAAAAGACCAGTAAGGTGGAGGGGACGGATGATGCCATCCCCACCAAAAGGGTGTGGTTTGCCCTCAAGGCCCTAAAGAAAGACAAATCTCCTGGGCCAGATGGCATTCATCCGAGAGTACTATGGGAATTGGCGGACATACTGGCTGCACCCCTGGCGGAGCTTTTCAACAGGTCACTTCAGACAGGGAGGGTACCTAGGGATTGGCGAGAGGCACATGTGGTACCAATCCATAAAGGGGGGTCGAAGGAAGTACCAGGAAACTATAGACCCATCAGTTTAACCTCGGTGGTGGGAAAATTAATGGAAAGTATACTAAAGGAATGATTGGGGGTTTACTTGGGGGAGGTGGGAGGTCTGGATAGTTGGCAGCATGGGTTTGTGCCAGGTAGATCATGTCAAACCAACCTTGTGGAGTTCTATGAATGGGTAACATCAGAACTGGACAGGGTAAGCCTGTGGATGTATTATTCTTGGACTTCAGCAAGGCGTTTGACTCTGTCCCCACAATGGTCTGGTGGAGAAACTGATGGGGTTAGGAGTAGGCCCTTTGATGGTCAGATGGATTGAAAACTGGATAGCTGGATGCACTCAGAGAGTAATGGTCTGTGGGGAGCTCTCGAACCCTACAGAGGTTGGTAGTGGGGTACCACAGGGCTCGGTCTTGGGTCCAATCCTGTTTAATGCATACATATCGGACATCAGGGATGGTATAGGGTGTGAAATGAGTCTCTTCGCTGATGACTCCAAGATGGGAGCAGTAGTTGAGGGAGAAGAGGGGAGGTTGGCCCTGCAAGGGGACCTGGACACCCTGGTAAGCTGGGCTCACACATGGAAATTAAATTTCAATATCACCAAGTGCAAGGTGTTGCATCTTGGTCGGGGAAACCCTAAACACAGGTACACCCTGGGAGGGGAGGTGCTGGAAGCCTCAACAGGGGAAAAAGACCTAGGGGTCATGGTGGATACATGTATGAATAACTCTGAGCAGTGCAGGAGAGCAGCTAGCAAGGCAAACAGGATGTTGGGATGCATTGCAAGGGGATCACCTCTAGGAGCAAGGAAGTGATTCTGCCGCTGTACAATGGACTGGTTAGACCACACCTTGAGTACTGTGTACAGTACTGGAGACCACACTGAAGAGGGACATACAGCTCCTGGAGAGGGTACAGAGGAGGGCAACAAAGATGATACGAGGGCTAGGGATTTGACTTACGAGGACAGACTTGAGGAGCTCTGCCTGTTTTCATTGGAGGAGAGGAGAGAGGGGACATGATTGAGGTCTTCAAGTACCTCAAGGGAATAAATAGGGTAAACATGGAGGGGATCTTTAGACTAAAGCAGGGAGGCATCACCAGAGGGCATGGTTTGAAGGTGGAAGGGTGAGGGGAAAGAGGAGGAGGTTTTTCACTGAGAGGGTGGTGGACCCTTGGAATGCTCTGCCTGGTGAGCTGGTTCAGAGATCCACAGTGGAGGGCTTTAAGAGAGGGTGGGACAGACACAGAAAGTGGATGTATCAGATGATGGCCTGTCCCGGGGGGTGGGGATGTATGATAGGGGTTTCTGGAGCACAAGGGATGGGAGGGTCTCGGCACCCAACTAAGGATCTCGGTTCGAGCAGACTTGATAGACCATAAGGCCTAATCTGCTGGCAAACAGTATGTTAGTATGTTAGAATGACTTCCAGGATAAGTGGCAACATGAGTTTATGGGAAGGAGAGCCTGTCAAACAAAGCTGATTGACTTTTTTTGACTTGGTCACTAAAACAGCGGACGGGGCCAAGCAGTGGACATCCTTTACCTGGACTTCAGGCAAGGCAAGGCAAGTGTTATTTTTCCAGGTGCCCAATCCTGGAGGCTCTGGGTGCCGTACAAATCAGAAACTCTAATCAAAAAACAATAAAATTACAACAGTAGTATAAATAAATATAAAGAAATAAAAAAGACAGATTGAAAAATTATAATAAAAGAGCTGTAGCTAGAGAAAAGCAAAAAAAAGGCCAACCCGGGCAGGATCTAATACAGAAAGTCTGGGAAAGCCTGACTAAACAAATGGGTCTTTAGGTGGGTTTTGAATACTCTAACCGAAGGGGCCTCATATACAGATGATGGAAATTAATTCTACAGGATGGGGCCGATGACGCTAAATGCTCTGTCACCAGCAGTTTTCAACCTCACCTGGGAATCGCAAGGAGGCCCCTCCCAGAAGAGTGGAAGGAGTGGACCAAGGCAGCAGGAGTCAGAAGGTCAGACAAGTAGTCAGAGCCCAGCCTGTGTAGGGCCTTAAAAGTGAGTAAACCCACCTTAAAAAGGACCCTCCACCTGACTGGCAGCCAGTGCAGCTCTCACAACTCTGGGGTGACATGGCAGTATTTCGACTGTCCCGTCACTAACCTTGCAGCAGCATTCTGTACCAGCTGCCGGCTTTGGGGCGGGGGGGTACCTCCTGTGACCCTGAGGTACAGCACATTACAGTAGTCTGGCCTTGACGTCACAAAGGCGTGTACTAGGGTGGGGAGCTCCAGGGGCAGAACTAGGGACTTGATCCTGGCGATATTCCTCAGGTGATAAAAGCTGAACCAGACAACGGATGACACCTGTGTTTCAAATGCCAATCCACTGTCAAAGGTCATACCAAGATCATGTACCCAAGAGGAGGCCTTCAATGGCACAGACCCCAAGAACAATCCTGTTTCTGAGCCAGGGGCCATCCTATCATGCCCTCTGTTTGACTCCACAACCAGTACCTCCGTCTTATTGGGGTTCAGTCACAACCAACTGGAGGCCATCCAGGCATTGATCTTGGCTAGACAATTTAGCACATCCACTGCATTGGACATCCCTGGTGCAAAAGAAAGATACAACTGGGTATCATCTGCATAAAAATGAAAACCCAAGCTGTACTTCTTAAACAACACTCCCAGGGGTGGCATATACATGGCAAACAACATCAGTGACAGGACCGAACCCTGAGGTATTCCACACGACAGGAGGTTAGGGGAGGAAGAGGAATTCCCCATCACTACCCGTTGCCTCCTATTCGTGAGATAGGACTCAAACCAGCAGATGACTGTGCCGGTGAGTCCACAAAATTCCCTCAGGCGGTCGGGCAACACACAATCGTCTACCATGTCAAAAGCAGAGGAGAGGAAGAGGAGTACAAGAATTGTCCCTTCCCCTTGCTCTCTAGCCCTGAGGAGGTCATTATGCACCCAAACTAATGCGTTTTCAGTGCTATGTCTTGCCATGGCATGGAACCCTGACTGGAAAAATTTGTACAAATCAAAGGCCATGAGGTGCTCCTCAAGCTGAAGCGCCACAACCTTCCCAAAAACCTTTTCTAAAAATGGGAGGTTGGAGATAGGTTGGTAATTCAACTGGACGTCAGGGTCCAAAGATGGTTTCTTCAGAAGGGGCCTAATAAGAGCCTCCTTCAAGGCATCTGGGAAGACTCCCTCCAAGAGAAAACACTGGACAATCAAGGCAAGCACCAGGCCAACAGAGTCAACACATCTCATTAAGAAACGCGTTGGCACTGGATCCAGTTCACAGTACGTGTGCTTCAGTCCACAAGCAACCACCACGACCTCTGCTGCCTCCACCAGTTTAAGCTCCCCCCAACCAGGCGGAGTGCTCTCTGGATGCCTAAGGCGAAAGTAAACTCTTCATATAGAGTGTTTGAAAAGGCTTTTTTCAGCTGAAAACAGGCTGGGTTTAGTAGCCTGTCCAAAGTCTGAAACAGCACAGTTGGTTGGTTCTTCCCGGCAGCAATTTCCCTGGACAGGAACTCCACCTTCTTAAGGGTGATTGCCTCCTGATATTCACCATAATGGGAACATAGGGCCAGTCTGTCCACCTCCAGCCCGGACCCATGATCTTCATCATCTTGAGCTTCCCATCAAACCAAGGGGACCTCAGATGAGAAGATCTGGGTCGTACACGAACTGGTGCAAGAAAGTCAAGCACTGCCATCAGTGCCTTATTACAGGCGGAGACAGCCTTGCCCATACCACTCATGCATGCACTGCCCACACTAGATAAATCGGTTACCACCAGAAAACCCTCTGGGGTCAAACCCCTCAAAGGGTGGTAGCTAACTATCTCTGCAGGGGAAGGGCTCTCAGGGGGGCCCCGAACGAGAACTCCACCATACAATGATCGGACCAAATGACCTGATCAGTCTTGAGGTTACTAACCTCAAGCCCCAGTGAGCAAACCCGGTCCAACGCATGGCCGCCCTGGTGTGTCACGGAGGAAACTTTTTGTGACAGGCCCAGAGATTACATCATCTGGAGGAGATTATAACTTAGCCTCGAGGTTTCGTCATCCACCCAAAAAATGAAGTGCCCCAGGATTACACATCTGGGGGACTCCAATGTTTTGCCGATGATGAAATCCACCATCTCCTGCAGGAATTCTCCTGCCTCCCTAGTGGGACAATAAACTAGGAGAATCCTGCAACCTGCGCCCGGACTCCCACGGACTGCCACACATTCAAAGAATCCCGGCCTTCTCACTGGGTGCACAGTGAAGCCAAGCTCAGATCTAAACCAGATGACCACACCCCACCCCTGCACTCCACTCTGGAGCAGTGCACTACCGAGTACCCGGGGGGACGGCAGCCCCTAAAATCAGGCCTGCATCATCACCCACCCAGGTCTCAGTGATGCATGCCAGGTCGACCGAGGAAATCAAGTCCGCTATAATTGCGGTCCTGTTCCTGATCGATCTGGCATTGCAAAGCACTGCCCTCAGGGGATCAGCAAGGCCTCTGACTCTGTACCCCACAAGAGGTTGATCAGGAAGTTGGTGGATTTAGAGGCTGATGAAAAGTTGACCGGGTGGGTGGAAAACTGGCTGAGAAGCAGGACCCAGAGACAGTTTGGTGGTGGGACAGCTCTCCTGTACAGCACCAGGGAAGTCACCAGCTGGGTCCCACAGGTTTGATGTTCAGATCAGTGCTTTTTAATGTCTTCATCCATGATATGGGGATGGCATCAAGGGCAAAATGTGCTTATTCATGAATGACACTAAGCACTGTGGGAGGGTGGACACAGCAGAAAGGGTGCAAGACCTAATGGAAGATGTGGAACAGTTGAAGAGGTGGTCCAGAATTTGGCAACTTGGTTTCAATGCTAAGAAGTGCAAGGTTATGCACACTGGAGCCAAGAACCTGGGGACTGAGTATAGCCTGGGAGGGATCAGAGTATCTGCATCTGAAGAGGGAAAGGACCTAGGGGTGATGGACACTAGTTGACTGTCATCGAGGTGCAGGTCAGGAAGCATAGGCAAACCAGAAGAAGCCATAAAATTCACAAGTAGTATTTTATTATTAACAATAACAGCGAAATAAAAAATTGTGCAGGACAGTTCTTTACAAAGGCATCTCAAACAGAGAAAACAAAGTCCTCCAACATAGGGTTTCATTTCATTTTCATAGCTCTCTCTAACAAAAGATTGCTCTCTTTACATGTAATGTCTTTTACTGGCAATTAACTTCTGCATCCTGAGCTCGTTAAGATACCTCCTCTTTCTCACAAAATGTATCAGCACTTTGTTAGTTTCCTTTCTTGCAGGTGCAACAAAACAGAACACCATGTCCCAGAACTAATCTCCTGTTGACAACTCTGCAAATGAGCTTGTGCAGGTCGAACTGCTTCTTAAGATTAACCCCCTAAGTTCCAAAAAGCTTTATGCAATCATTTCAAAAACATAACTATATACATTTTCAAACCAGAGAACCCAGTTTCACATAAACAGCTTCACATTTATTTTTATAACCAGAGATAAACAAGGGGGAAGAGAAGACAGAAACAGCATGAAACGTGAAGGCGGGAGATGGGGGAGAACCGCGAGAGTCAAAGAGATCAGTCCCTAGGTCTTGCAAGAAAATTTGATTGTGCAATTAGACAAACAAGAGACAGAAAAGGAGAGGAGAGGATAGAACAGATCCTTGCTTTTAACTCTTCCTGCATAACAAATGGGACAGGGTCTTATTCAACCCTATCACACACACCCACCCCTCTTTAAGAGGGAACTTGTTTTAAAAAAACAAGTTTCCAAAACTGTCTTAATTTTCATCTAACATTACCTTATAATCTTTACAGTTCTGCACATATGCAGTATTCCTTTTTCCATAGCAACCAGTACAGCAAACAGTTAAGTTTAAACCCACATATTTTGTTTTTCAACCACTGGAATTCTCAATTCCTGATCCATATCCTGACAGAAAATCAGCACTGATGTTCTCTTTTCCAGATTTGTGCATCACTTTGCATTTAAATGGCTATAGTGCCAGGTACCACCTTGTGATTCTAGAATTGTTATCCTTCATTTGATTGAGCCAACAGATCAGCTTCTAGCAAATAAAACCTAAGGCACTCCATGGCCCATTTTGCTGCAAGGCACCCACCATCGCTGCTCTAGTCGCTGCATCACTTCCCTGCTGCTCCTGTTGCTGCATCTCTTCTTTTCTCTGCTTCTCTGTCTCTCTTTGTTGTACAGCCCACCATTTGAAGAACTCACATGGGCTTTCAGATTCTGTCACTGCCTGTTCTTCTTCTAACACTGGTGCCAGCTGTACAGTCTCAGTTTGGACTTTTGTGTCTGCTAGTCTGGCTGCCATTCTTCTGGTAATCACTCCTGGGCTTGCTGTTGCAGGATCTATACCTTTCTTTTCTGTTTCCCTGGTACCAGGTCTAGTAACAATGCACAAAACTCCTGGCTTAGAGTTTTCACGGTATAAAGCACAGTTAGTCTGACACTATTGGTCGTCGAGGAGCAGGTCTGTTTCTCACAAAAAGCATCAGAACTTTATCAGTTTCTTTCCTTGCAGGTGCAACAAAATTGAACATCGTGTCCCAGAACCAATGTCCTGTTGACAATTCTGTATATGAGTTTGTGCAAGACAAACTGCATCTGAAGATTAACCCCCTAAGTTCCAAACAGCTTTTTGCAATCATTTCAATAACATAACTATATATATATATATTTTTTTTTTCAAACTAGAGAACCCAGTTTCACATAAACAGTTTCACACATGTTTTTATAACCACAGATAAACAAGGGGGAAGAGAAGATAGAAACAGCAAGAAACAGCAAGTGAAGGCACGGTGATAGTGGGAGGGGAAGAATCGTAAGGCTGTCAGAGTGATCAGTTCCTAGGTCTCACGAGAAAATTTGGTTGCACACTCAGACAGACAAGAGACATAAAAGGAGAGGCTAGAACAGATCTTTGCTTTTAACTCTTTCTGCATAACAAATGGGACAGGGTCTTATTCAGCCCTATCACAGTGACTTGAAGCACTTTACACAATGTAGGAATGTGATAGTTAAGGCAAATAAAATGTTGGGCTGCACTGCCAAGGGGATCAGCAGTAGGCAGGAGGAGGTGCTACTACTGTCCCTGTACAGGTCATTGGTGAGGCCATACCTAGGAGTACAGCATGCAGTACTGGTGCCCCTACCCTAAAAAGGACATGAACCTGCTGGAGACAGTCCAGAGGAGGGCAACCAAAATGATCAGGTGCAAGCAGGATAGAATGTAGGAGAAGAGACTGGAGGCCCTAAATATGTACTCCCTGGAGGAGAGGAGAGAGACAGAGGGGACATGATTGAAACCTTCAAGTTTGAAAGGAATAAATAGGGTGAACAAGGAGGGTCTCTTTAAGTTCAGTGGTAATCGGAATGTGAGGGGACACAGTCTCAAGTTGGAGACAGGAGGTTTAGGAGAAAGGCTAGGAGGCACTTCTTCATATAGAGTATGGTGGCAGGCTGGAAAGGCCTTCTTGAGGAGGTGGTTTTAATGAGAACAGTGGGCAGCTTCAAGAGAATATGGAATAGAGTTAAGGGGAAAATAAGGGCCAAGAGCAGGGCAAATAGAGGGGAAGGGCTGGTCGGGAAGGGGGGTCAGCAGCTGACGCTGAGGACCCTGCAATATGAGCAGACTTGACAGACCTAATGGCCTTATTCTGCAGGCTCGGTCCTATGTTTGCATGGTACAGTACAAGTATGGCCCCTTCCATGTATGTTTCCTGCTATGCACATTTTCAAAATGTGAATCACAAAGCAAACAACTTGACATCCATGGGGTATCACCTGCGTACATGCAAATGCAACTGGCAATAGGCACTCTGCAACATCCCACACACAGTCATGAGCAACTGCGATACTGTCTGTTTTTCTGCAGTGTTAAAATCAGAGAAGAAATACATAACTTACTAATAGAGTGACAGAATTTATTCCCTAGTCTTTTCCGATTTTGTTTAGTTCAAATGAGAACATAAACATTTCTCAAGGTATTTCTTAAAATGTTCCTGCCCTCGGGTGCTCAAACGAGTTCTCTCCAGCTTCTCAAGATAACTTTTTGAACTGACAAACTCTCTCTCAAAGCAAAACATATGCAAGACAC
The DNA here is from genome assembly GCA_016271365.2 of Neoceratodus forsteri. Taxonomy (NCBI): domain Eukaryota; kingdom Metazoa; phylum Chordata; order Ceratodontiformes; family Ceratodontidae; genus Neoceratodus; species Neoceratodus forsteri. The sequence continues at coordinate 323,774,690 of CM028135.1, forward strand.
TGTGTTAGTTAATCATTAGGTGCTTCAATTTTGTATTCATTTTTACTGCTGCAGTGCACTTGAAAACCTATTACTTTTTTTTAAATTTCAGATATAGCTAAATTTGTTCAACTGTGAAAATACCTGGTAAAATCCACTTGGACCAAATTATAAGATGGATATATTACAAAAATCAATTTAGCTGGGAGGTACAACAGTAGCATAAGCAATGCTCTAAATGTGCTCTGGGACTATGGAAAAGGTTAGACAGTTTCTGCAGCTTTTCAGCAAGTTAATGTCTGTAATTTCTAAAATGCATACCATAATAGAAACTATGGCTACAGAACACTATACTAAATCAGCTACTCAGAAAGAATATTAACTAAAAATGAATAAATTATACTATATCACCAAGAGCTCATTTAAAAAGACAGTAGATACCGGCAAAGAACACATATTACTGCAGTGGCTACATTTTATATTTTACCTTAATAAAGCAATCAAGGTTTAGGTTCATTTGGAATGTCAAGAGCATCTGGACTGAAGAAGTATGCTGGGTCAAAAATATCACCCTCCTAATTCAATAGTCCAGAAGTGGCATACAAGATTTATGTACTATAATTATTTTAGGACTAAAACCTAAAAAAGAGCCGATAACACACTAAGGACAAGTTTGACTATGGCTGTGTGCCCATCAAGTAGAGATCTGGATAAAGAGCATGCAAAGCAAGTATGATGCAAATGGAGAGGTAAAACAGCTTTAAGAATACAGGTCATACACTGCTTAAAATGATTTTCCAAAATTCTGCAACACTTTCAAATATTATATTTAGACACACTACAACTTATATTTCATTAATGTTCTGTATTTATCTCACTCACTCTTTATTACGGAGGACATTTAAGCTAGTGAACTGCCTAAAACCAATATTAGTTCTTAAAAGTAATCAACCATTACCTTTTATATCTGAAGTAATTTTTCTTTTGCCCACGGTTAATTAGAAGACAGCTTACCTGATGTTAGTAGGTGTGATGTATGGAACAGCACTCTGGTAGCTGACATCTCTAGCACTGTTCCACCCATTACATCATCAGCATTGTGACCTCACTGACTGTGATATCTTTGCTACTTAGGAACAGCCATTCAGTAGCTGCCAGGTGAGTCACCTGTGATGTCACTGTCGATAAGATCACAATACTGATGATGTAGTGGTGGGGGGGGGGGAGACTAGAGCTAGATATGTCAGCTGCCAGGCTGACAACTATTCCACACATCCAACACAACATTATCACAGAAAAAAACGTTCTGAGCAAAAGGAGAAAGGAAAATACTTCAGAAATGAAAAGTTACAACTTGCTACTTCTTGAAGTGTGCATCATTTTCCTGTCTGTTTTGGTTTTACTAGCTCTTTAAATGAAAACAAGAACCGAGTCCAGCAGATTTCATCTCATCCTCCTGCCTCTGCCTCATAATATACTGTGACACTGTAATCATCTCCACAGCAATGTCACAGACAGAACATCATGAGGGAAAACAAGAGAATGAGATGAGGCATGTGACACTTGGATCCTTTTTACATGCAAATTTCCCTGATTCTTAAGATTAAGGGAGGTAAATACAGAGCATTAATGGATAAAACATTAATTAATAAGAGCTCTGCGCGAGCCATCATGGCATTTGAAACTGCTGGTACTGCTTCTGTCATCAGCTGACTGCCAGCTTTTGCACATCTGTGTGGGCTGGTTTGGGACTTTTGGAGCCAGTTGGGCTCTACTACATAGGATTACTGTACTGGTGACTGTCCTGATGTGCTTTGCAGCCGTATTCTAGTGACCGGTGCCCATAGTCCTCCAATAGGGAGGTTTGTCTGGCTGTGGGTGGGACTTAGAGGCTACATTTCTGGGCCCTCTTCCCTGCAGTCCTTCATTCTGGTCCACTGCATTAGGACTTACAACTATGGGCATCATCTGTGGAGATAGCCATCATCCGGCCACTCTGTCCATTTAGTGTAATCCTGATCAACTCCCCTGTAAGTACCCTACCATTATCCACTCAACTACACTACTGATAACTGTATTAGCCTGGCTGATTGCTCTTTGCAGTACTGCTAGCACTAGCTACTGACTGTGTCTGTGTTCTAACTTGATACCGCCAAACTGTCCGTACCTATGTGCTTCAACAACTAGTTTGTGTTAGCTCCCTATTAATGCTCCCTTACTAGGTAACCCTTATTTTAGTTGTATTATAGCTAGCTATGACTATAATTACTTGCTTTGTGCACCCTATCTAGGTAGCCCCTGTATAGCCGAACGGTAACCAGTTCTGTAACTTTAACCCATGTCTGCTCCCTATACAGGGAGCCCCTAATTAGCTACATATTAGAAATTAGTTCTTCATTGACCATGTCTAGGTAGCTAAACTTCGCTACATAGTAACTAGTTCTTTGTACTCCATATTTAGTTAGCCCCTACATAGCTGCATAGTAACTATAGTAGTTACATGTTTATAGTTTATTTGTTCTGTAATTAAAACCTGTTTGTGCTCCATATCTAGATATCCCTAATTATCTGCTTTATAAAAAAAACTAATTGGTATTAATTACCTGTGTAAACCTGTGTATAATCTCTTTCTAGGTAGCCCCTACTTTGTGGTTTTAACATCTAGTCTGTGTGTTCCAAGCCTACTTGTTTGCCCAGCTTTCACCCAGCTTGCTTTGTTGCTGCTTTGATGTTTGTCTTATTTTCTCTATTAATGCGTTCCACTCTCTTGCCTGTGATGAAACTAACACTATTCTTCCTCTTCCTCTCCATTACCTTCCTCATCTCATTTCCTTCTTGCCCTCTACATCCCCCCAACCTCACTCTTACCCACCTATACACCCTGACTGCCTCTCTCCTCCTTACTTTAACCTTGAGTTTCTCTACAGGGTCCTTTTCCCCTCTCTCTTTCCATAACCTTTGTCCCTCTGCCTCTCTGGGGATGTAAATCCCACACTACCCTCTCCTTATCTTCCTTTCTCTGCTGACTGGGGCTATTGAGCCCAACCCTGGCTCTGCCTCACCTGTCTCCTCCTCACCCTCTCTCCCTAAAGGCCTAAGCATTTTCCATGTTAATGCTCACAACTTGTTACCTAAAGCTGAACTTCTGAGAGTATGAATTGCCTAGCACTCGCCTAATGTCCTTTGCATAACTGAATCTTGGCTCTTCTCCAAAATTCCAGACTCTAACCTAGCTATCTCTAAGTACAATATCTTCCACCAAGATCATGGCAAACATGTGGGTAGTGTTGCCCTCTATGTCTCTGAACATCACACTTGCTCTGTCTCTCCCTGCAGCTCTGTTCCCTCCTCTCATGAACTCCTTCTGGTAAAGCTCACTTCTCCCTCTCTGCCCATGTTTTTTGGGGCTGTCACCTCCTCCCCCAATATGTATTCCTCTGTGCTGACTGATACTATTTCCTCTCTGGCCTCCCATTCCTCTTCAGGTGAACTTATTCTTTTAGGGGACTTCAATACTAATTTGTTCTCTCCAGCCAGCAGGCCTACTGCTCAAAAGACTAAGTCCCTTAACCCCTCACAGCTTATTACTGAACCCATTTGACTCACTCCTCACTCGTCTAACCACTCTCTGCTGGACTAGGTCCTTTCCTCCCACCCTCATTGCATAGTTGTTGCTGGTATTTTACGTGATGCCTTTTGTGACCATTGTATAACATACTGCATTGGGAAAATATGTCTGTATAACATACTACTTGGTATTACTCGATTAGAGAAAAGTGGAAGTAGGCACTAGACCCATCAAGACCACTTTCCCCACAACTGTGGGGGGTATTTAAATAATTTTTCCCAGAAGAAACTTGTCCAGTTCAGTTTTAAATCTTTTGCAGGGTGACAGCTCCACTATATATTGGGGTAGGTTATTCCATAATTTATTGGCCAAAGATTAAAGTAATTCTTTCTTTTATTTGTACTGCATTAGGAAAATTAGTCTCCCTTCTGCTCCACCTAAACTGGTATAGGACAGGTATTGCTACTCTTTCAATATTAACATGCCACTATAAGACCTCACAGCTATTGATTGGTCCCCTATCCTCACATCTGCTGACATCTATGTGGCCCTCTGCTTCTTCCACTCCAAATTTCTGCAAGTGTGGGACAAGTATACCCCTCTAAGAAAGTCCTGTGTTAAGAGCTCCCACCACCCTTGGATCACAGTGGACATTGTTGATGGAACAGTTACATACTTACCATAACAGCTGATTTTCAAGAAACTCTCCATTAGTCCACACCTTTGGAACTAAAGCTGCCAGGCACAAGGACCATGTAAAAACTCTGGCTAGCCGGGGGCCACCCATGACAACGATAAGTGTCAGCATCTATATAAACATGGACAGCCCCATCGCTCCATAGCTTCTCCTCAGAGATGAGATTCCGAGGACCTCCAACCATGGGGAACCAGGCGATAAGACCAGCACAGGCATATAAAGTTAAGCATAGGGCTGTATATACAGTATAATATTTTCAGTTCAGTTTCATGGTATCTAATGCAACCCTCCCTGCAACAGCAGGGTGAGGGAGGGAGGGACGACATGTACTAATGGAGGAGATTCTCTCAAAGGTCTGCTGTTATAGTAAATACGTAACTGTTCCAGCTTCTTTAAGGATATCCCCTCTAACAGTCCACACCTTTGGAATGATTCCCAAGCAGTCTCAAACACCAACTGGGAGGAGAATTCAGTCTGATATATATGCAGAACTGCAAGTCTTCCCATACCGCAAGCCCAAAACTAGCAAGTCTACATGAGACTATGTCCAGATTGTAATGTTTAGCGACCATGTGGACATTGCTCCATGTGGCTGCAGCACAAATGCAGCTGCAGAAACACTTCTGAAACAAGCAACCAAAGTGACCATTCCTCTGGTGGAGCAACCATGAACCACACCAGGAAGTTCCTTACTGTACTTCCTATAAAAGAACATAATACAATGTGCCAGTCATTTGGACAAGCACCATTTAGCCACAGAAATACCCTCTTTCCCAGGGGTGAACAAAAGCTGAGAGGACTTTATGCAGTCCTTGGTGCAATTCACATAGTATCTGAGTATTTTATGTACATCTAAAGTATGGAACAGAGCCTCACTCTGACTGGCATGCTCAAGGTAATAAACAGAAAGGTGTACCTTTTGGTTCAGTATAAATTTAACAACCACCTTCAGTAGAAACCTAGGATGTATGCAAAGAGTCTCTGTCTTTGTGGAAAATCCAATAATGACGCTCACTCATTACAGCCTGTATCCCTGAACTTCAAGCAGAAATGACTGCAACTAAAATTATCATTTTCCATGACAGGTAACATAGGCCACAATTCTCCGCCAGCTCAAAAGAGTCAGCTTCAGTTTCTTAAACACATAATTCAAGTCCCAAGGCAGGAATGGATTGTGGATAGGAGGTTTCACTGATGAATACACGTACAGAACACCTGTAACTTGGCCACTGTATGACCATCAATAGGTGCATGAAAAGCTAATATAGTGGCCAAAGGCACCTTAAGTGAGGAATACTGTAAACCAGAGTTTGACGGTGACAGCAAGTATTCTAGCACAGCATTTACCAGACATGTAAATGGGTCCAAATTCCTGGAAGCAGCCCACTGAGTGAACTGCTTCCATTTCAAGGAACAGGTATTGTCTGTTAGAAGGCTTTCTAGCTGAGCCGGCCCACTGTTGTGGAGGACTGAGGCATCCATTGCCTTACCTCCTGCCATGCCGTCAACCCATGTTCAGGAACGAGTATGGGTTTGCCAGGGGTTGGCGGGGCAGGAGAGGATTGAGCATCCCAGGGAATGTTATCCTCTCCCAAGAAGGGGTGGCCAGTCAACTTGGCCCTAGACTGCCATCGGATGGAGGCTCGATGGCAGTGCAGGTCGAGCGGCTCAAAGAGAGGGGAGAGATCCCGCAGAACTTAGGTGCCTCCAAGTACACATCCTGTCGCAGTCTCTTGGAATGGGAACCAGGAACAGAAAAGCAGAAAAAAAGGACCCGACAGTGGATCACCACCACATGCATCTCTCCAGGACCATGCCGCCACCTCAACACCCACAGCAATTACTATGTAGGGAGGAGGCAGCCCTCCCCCCTCATCACCGCCACAGGGGGCAATCTGTGGAGGACTGGCTCCGGGTGAATCCGGCGGAGGCGAGTGCCAGCTGGGAGGGGAAAGATAAGGATGGACATGGGATCATCGAAGGGGTAAAAAGCTATATGGAGAAAGCAAAAAAAAAAAAAAAAAAAAAAGGCTTTCTAGCCGTAATCAGCACATCAGCAACTTTCAGGGATACCCCCCAAATATGGACAATGGCCATTTTTTCAGGAGCCAGGCAAAATGATGTAGGGACTTCATGTCAGAATGAAACAGAGATCCCTTGGGCTGTAACAACAGAACCTGCCACAGTTATGGGGGACAGGAGACTCCACCACCATCTGCTGCATAAGTGGAATCCATATCTGGCTAGGCCATAGTGAGACAATGAAGATGAGAGTGGCACTCTCTGTCCACAGCCTGAACAACACCCTCTGTATCAGTGAAACTTGGAAATGCATAGCATGAATTTCCCTGTCCAAAAGAGGGACATCTTGTCTTTCCAGAAAACTCCAAGCCCCAGAGTGGACAATCAGAAAATGTTGCAGTACTGCATTGTGTGGGGACACAAAAAGGTCCAACTCTGGTCGATCTCATTCTGTGAAGAGGTCAGTTACAATGAAGGTCAACAGTTCTTGGACTGAGACCTGTTTAACTTGTCTATTAAGACATTTGGGAGATCTGGGAGATGTCCAGCTGACAGATGGAGGCTGTGGAACAGATCCCATTATCACATTCTCATTGTCCACAGGACCCTTAGTGCGCACTGAAGGATTCTCATATAAAAGCCACATTCACATGGCAAGTACCTGGATCGCTGCTGTCCCCATCAGATCCACCACTGTATCTCCAACACTGCCGACCAGCACTCACATGATACGGCTCTGCACTGCTGCAGGCTTGCTTCCCGTGTTGCCAATGTCTTCTGGAAATCAACTTAAAGGAAAACTGCACCCTCATATCTTCTAAATGTTATGTGTTTCCATATCAACAGACAACTCTTTTCATGTAGCTGTTAAAGATGCACGCAACTGCTTCTGTTAGTTTCCACACTTCATACTAGGCCCTGTCACTCTCCTGGGAGCGTCCATTTCGTGGTTGTTGAAATCTCACTGTCCCTGAGAGCTGCATTTGCATATGAGAACATGATGTCAGATCAACCATTTATATCATGTATCTCTATGCTAAAATAACAAATACCCTGCAAAAACTCTCTGGAAACTTATAAACCAAATGGAGTTTAAAAGGGAAAAAAACTGCTTCACAACTCAGATAGCTTGTAAAACTCACTGAAGGTAAATGTGGTATTTCACAACTTCTTGCAGCTTGGTTCTTTAAAACTACTTAAGCAGACAGGCATACTGGGGAGTTTAAAGGTTGATTACGCATCACATTCTCATATGCTAATGCACCTCTCAGGGACAATGAGATTTCAACAACCATGAAATGGATGCTCCCAGGAGAGTGACAGTGCCTAGTATGAAGTGTGAAATCTAACAGAAGTAGTTGCATACATCTTTAACAGCTACATGAAAAGAGTTGTCTGTTGACATGGAAGCAAATGACATTAAGAAGATATGAGGGTGCAGTTTTCCTTTAATTGCAGCCTGGCAAATCGCCTCAAATTGTTGTGAGTGGTGCCAGCTGTTCAGATGGCCATGCAAAACGCCTGCACCACTACGCAATCCCAAGAAAAGAGGGATCATGGTGAAGTGCAGCACCCACAGACAGTGCGATGCAGGTTGCGTTCACACATCAACAGCGGCAATGATCTGGCTGCTGTGCACCACCCACAATGGCGCAGAACTGACAGTCTGAATGGCCAAAAGACTGGCCAGTGGCATCATCCCTGACCATTGCCAGGAGACTCCTGTATACCATCTGTGTTACAGCCTATCAGGTTATCTGCCATGTCCTGTGGCAGAAAAACATAACCCTTCTCTATGTATTTTTCTAACAACTGCTCCTATGTACTGTAGTCATTGGCAGGGAGTTGTCACAGCCTTTAGCACATGTACTGAGACTCCCAAATCCTCACACAAGTGCCTTGTCTGAGACAATATATGTAGGACAGTTTCCCTGGAACTGGCTTTCAACAGCCAGTCATCCAGGCCTTCCCTGTGAAGGGTTGTTGCCAATACTGCCCAAGCAGCTGTTAAAGACCTATGCTGCAGAAGCCTGCCAAAGTGCAAGATTCTGACCTGGTAACACTCAGGATTTATTTATTTTGTTCATGTTGACCAGGTAGGTGCACAAGACAGCAAAGCTGCCTATTTTCAGGCACGACCTGGGAGGTTACTTACAATGGGGTGGGAAACGACAGTGAATACAAAGAATAAATTGGGTGACAACAGCAGAACGCAATTAGTCAGGTAACTACAAAATGAAGCAATAAGTCAGGCATGGAATTAATACAAACGAAAAGAATTACAGGGGCATTGACAAAATAAAGACAGAAACAGTGCCCCTGAAACGTGACATTATCAACATTGTCAAAATCTTATGAGTAGATTGTAGGACATCACCTCCAGCAAACAAATATCACTTGTGCAGCATCCTAGCCATGCAGCCCCCCCCCCAACAACTGCTAATAAACTGGAGGTATTGCCTGGGAGCATTTCTGATCTTGACATGAAGGTATGCCTCCTTCATGTCCAGGAAACAAAGCTAGTCATTTGTTTGTGACAGGGGAATGATAGTTTGTAATGTAACCTCCCTGCTACTGTTTTAGATACAAGGAGAATCTGTCCCTCACAGTCACTTCTTGATGTAACACTGAGAGTGGAGGGATAACTTGAAAACAGTCCTGCAGAACCAATGGTACCAGTGCCACTGGTACCTACTGCTTTGGGTGCTTCTGTATGGGCACCTGGGGAAGGGGACCTGGCATGGTGTCATCTCCCCTACTCTGCCTTGCTGAAGGTGGGCATAGCTACCTCTGGAGCAGGCTAGTGATAGGAGCCCCTCTCACAATCCTCTAGCTGGAGTGGGATACAGAGACTTGATGGAACTTAGATTCATTTTGGATGTCTGAAGACCCTTTACGGTTTCTTCCATATCGCAACCAATCAGTTTTGTCCCTCTAAAGGGGCATTTAAAACTGCATGTTGCACATAATCTGCAAATCCAGCACCCCTAAGCCAGGGTTATCGGCTCATACAAATGCCAGAAGCAGTAGACCTAGCAGAGGCATGAGGGAACTCGCAGGCTGAACTGAGCAGAAGTTTCTCAGCCTCGGCACCAGACATTACAGTGTTAGTAACTAATTCTTGGGAAAGCCCTCAGGCAAAGCCTAGGCTGCAACTTTTGCAGTTTTGCACAGGCTGTTTTGATGTCTTATCATATGGTTGCCTGGTAGTTTGAAATTCTACAGTCTGGTAAAGCAGAGACACACATATACACTTGCCCTCGCCTTCAGCCTCCGAGACTCCTTATCAGGGAGCTGTAGCATGCACCGGGGGACACAGGTGGCTTCTGAGGAGGAGGATGCTGTAATGTGCTATTAGTATGCATCAACAGTATTTGAGAGCTCTGAGGCCCAATTAATGGGTTAGCTGACTGCATATGTAAGCCAGGCAGAATGCATAGTATCATCTCTAAAACTGACGCCAGTACAACTTGACAGTCGACGACGCCCTGGATAGGGTCCATGACTACTTGTGTCGATGGCTGGCCTTGGCCTGATGATGATGGCATCATACCATCCATAGTAGGTATGTTAGCACCTAAGCCAGACCCCGACCTTGGTGTCTCATCGCCAGTCTGGGGTGCTGCAGTCAATGCCACCAGAGTGGTTGCTGACACTGCAGACTATTTGTGTCAATAGGTCTTAGCCCAATGACGATGGCTTCCTACCATTTATACTAGGTAAGGCACTACCTAAGCCAAATCCTGACTTTGGTGTGTCTCATCGATGGGTGGGGAAGGTAGTCAATGCCACCAAAGTGGTCGATGACTCAGTAGAATTACCTTGTCTCACCAGCGACTGGTACCTAGCCAGCGAAGCAGATTTCCCTTTATCTCTATGGTTATACTAGTAGCCCAACAATGGGGAGGGCCACCACGCCGACCATTCTCTATTCCAGTCCTTCGACTTCAGTGGCCATTTCTCAGCCAACAGCGAGGCTGAAATCTGTTTCTGGACCTGGTTTCTTCTCCCTGACTGTTAAAGTTTACAGAAGAAGGTAGTTGTTACTGAGTTTTCTTTTAGCATCACCTTGTAGCTTAGCTGAATCTCTGGTAAATTTCACAAGTCCTCCCATTGTGAGAAAGGCCCAAGCAGCACACAAAAAACATACGTATGTGTGCGTCGGTCTTTATACATTTTCTCTCGGCAGTTATAAACCAAAATAAAAGGTCTTTCTACTTCAGCAGCATAGAAAGTTGACAAAATACATTTATAGGAAAAGTAAAAAGAATAAATGGCAATGGCTGGTTGACAACATTTCCTTCAACAGGCCAGATGAGGCTGATCAACAGCAGGAAAAGAACTGAGAAGTGATGGGGCCACCCACATTTATACAGATGCTGACACATGATGCCATTGTAGGTGCCCCCCTGCTAGCATAAGTTGCTGTGTGATCCTAGTGCCTGATAGCTATAGTTCCAAAAGTGTGGACTAATGGAGGAGACATCCTCAAAGAAGATCTTTTCAGATCCTATGATAATGCCTGGGCCCGTTACAAACTATCACACTCCCCATATTGACATCCTCACCTATAGAAGACTCAAGAATTCCTGGACAAAGTCCACAAGGGCAGCCAAATCAAACTATTTTGACTCCAACCTCCAGAATAACCTTAAATCTCCAGCTAAATTCTGGAAGGTCATTCCCTTTTCAAACACCCTCCTCAGTATTCCTCTCCTGTCCTACTTGAGAATGGTTTGCTTATATCTACTCCCTCCCTGGTTACCTCTCACTTTAACAGTTCTTTCACCACCTGTGCCATTCCTCCTTAGTTGCAACCAGTGACTTCTCCCTCCCCATCTCAGTCTTCCACTCTGAACCTTCTTCCGATCAGGGTGAGATCAATCAGGTAGCTAAGTGGCTAATGGCCACTAAAGAAATCTGTTTGCCTACCAGATTTTGAAATTTAACAACTGGCTATCTACTTACAAAATAATTTTTAAGTCCTGAAAAATGATGGCCACTAAAAATATTGGTTTCTACTACCAGACTGACCACCAGTTCTCAAACTGATTTGTCCTACCCTGCATCCAACCACTTTTATGTCTCTCCTCTCATTCCGCTGTATTCTATTAATACTCTTTCCTCCCTTAATCTCTCCAAAGGATCTAGCCCTAATGGGACTGACCCTAAACAACTCCAACTCTCTCCCCTCTGCAATCCCTGTATCTCTTACTTAAGAACCTTATCTCTCCTTCTCCCTCCGCACCGTCCCTCAGTCCTAGAAATCTGCCAAAGTACTCCCGCTAAACAAGACTGGTTACCCTACATCTCCTGGCAACTATCGTCCTATTTCCCTTCTTTCTACTCTTACTACGTTACAAGAAAAAAACGATTTACTCCAAGCTCTCCGACTTCCTCTGCTCTACTAATTTCTATTCTCCTTTCCAGTCTGGTTTTTGAAAGAACCATTCCACTGTATCCTCCGCATCACTGCTGCCATCTTCTTCGACCTTGCTAAGGTCTTTGATTTGGTAGCTGTACCAGCAGTTGACTGGTTCAGATCCTACCTCTCAAACTGTCTGCAGTCAGTGCAGGCCGGCTATGCTTCGTACCTTCCCCATACATTATGGAGTCCCACAGAGATCCATCTTGGCTCCTATCTTATTCTCAGTTTTTATCAGTGATCTCCCATCCATCTGTGTTGACTCACGTATTCACATTTAAACAGATGATACCATACTCTTCACCTCAGGCACCTCAATCTCAGCCTCCGAATCATCAATGCAGTGTGATTTTAACAATGTCCAACACTGGTTCCACTCTAACCAAATCAGGGTTAACACAATGAAAACTGTGTCTATGACCTTTGTCACCAGCCAAAACCTTGCCAGGCTCTCTGCCCTGCCCCCCCAATCACCCTCGATGGTTCTCCCCTTGAGACTGTCCCTTGTTTCAAATATCTCATTGTGTGGTTGGATAGCAGGTTCAACTTCTCTATCCATATTGATGCCATCCACAGCAAGCTCCACCCTAAAACTGGAACCTTTATCACAACAAAGACGGTCTCTCACTCCTAATCCACTGTGAGCTGATCACTAAGATGGTGCTCCCAGTGTTTGACTATGTAGATGTGGTTCATAGCACCACCCCATCCTCCTCCTCCCTTGCCAGACTGGATATCTCTGCAAAGCCCTCTGCCATTTTGCTGCTGATGCACCTCCTTGTACTCATCACTGCACCCTTTACACTTCCCTTTCTATCCCTCCTTTCCCTTCCCTCCTGTTGCCTCGCGCACAGTATGTCCCTAGTTTCTAAACACTGGTTTGAACCTAGACCTCCCTATCTCTCTCCTCTTCCCTATTCCCTGTGACTCTTATTCTCTTTGCTCTCATGACTCATGCATTTTCTCCATTCCAAACACCAACTCTGCTGCTGGGAAATCTACTTTCTCCTCACGTCTTCACTCCATCTGGAACAATCTCCCTCCCACCCTCTGCCGCGCTCCTTCCATTTTCTCCCTCAAATGTCAGCTCAAAGTGTTTACTGGCTCCTCCTGCTTCTGCCCTGGCCATTGTTAATTTTGACATTATACACTCATGTACTTAGCCTTACTGTTACTGAGCTTTAGTTTTGACATACTATCCAGTATGCTGTTTATTCTATTTATTGTTTAATTACTGTAGTTTTGCAGCACCTTACATTTTTCTACCATGTATACTTTGTATATTTTGACTATATGTTGTAAATTTTGTTTCCCTATCTCCCCTTCCCCTGGTTGCACCTGGAAACTAGCCTTGACTCAGTGTGCCTTTCCTGATTACCAATTTTCAATAACTGTATACAAAAAATACTGAACTGTAAGCAGTGTTGTGTCTAAATATTATATTTTGAAATGTTTTCTTGGCTATTGGAAAATCCAAGGCATAAAATAAGTGTGTTTGCATTGCAATTTGCGACCCAAGATCAGTAAAAAGCAAGTCAAACTTGGCAATGATTAGCAGTCACTGCTAATCATTGCCAATTGGTCCTGGGTCCTGTAAAAGTGCCTTATTGGGCACTGTCACTTTAATTTAAAAAAAAAAAATGTTTTGTCCTGGTATCTATTTTCTGCCCTCCTCCTTCGCGCCTAGCCCCATGAACCCCGAGCTGTTCCGTAATTGGTCCAGTGATGCTCCTGCTCCCCTCCCCAACCTGGTCCCCACATGGGAGAAACATGACTGAGTCCTTTTGCAGTGCACCCAGAAGAGGAAGCAGGCATCGGGAGGTTGAGCAGGAGTCCAAAGGTGAGTTTTCTTTATTTTACTTCACTTTTTTTTTTTTTTTTTTAATCGTCGTTGCGCCGTCGTCCGGTTAACTAATTGTGTCTTTGTTTTGCAGGAGACAAGCCACAGCTGGGAGGAGTGGTGGCCCCACCAAGGAGAAGCCAGAGGGAGAAGGCCTGGCCGAGACTGCGAGGGGGCACGGGGCGACCTGGATGGAGCGGACAGCAGGCAGCTGCATCGTGGGGAGAGGCACAGTCAGACAGGCACATTCAGAGGACAGCAGGAGCACAGCAGAATCAGGGAGCTCAGCAGTAAAACCTTTTCATTTGGTCGGGGAGCTGGAGAAGGGAAGAGGGGCACATGGACTTCAAGGCACAGATGGGGGGGTGGCGTAATGGCAACAAACAGGCAAGGCCTAGAGCTGGACTGTGGGTGGAGGGAGAACAAGGGCATGAAAGGGTTGCCCTGCCTTGAACTTTAAGTTTGTGCCCTGCTTGCAGTGAATTTGGGAACAAACAGTGAACAACTGCAGTGAGAACAGAATAAAGACTTTGTGCCCTGCTTTGCAGAGATTATGGGGAACCATAACTTATTGTGCCCTGCATCTTTGCAGTGAACATTTGCGAAAAGATAAGACTAAGTAAACAGCCCTGCCTGCTTTGAGATCTCAGTAACCAGAAGTAATGTGCCCTGCTAGTAAAGTTGTGTGCCCTGCTCCTGACTTTGCAGTGAATTTGGGAACAGAAAAAGAGACCAAGTAAAATGTGCCCTGCTTTGCAGAGATTGGGAGAACCAGAACTTATTTAATGTGCCCTGCTTATATGCCCTTCGTCTGCAGTGAACATTTGGGAACAGAATAAGACTAAGTTAATGTGCCCTGCTAGTGAACAATTTGGGAGCAGAAAAAGAGACTAAGTAATTGTGCCCTGTTTTGCAGAGATTGGGGGAACCAGAACTTATTTAATGTGCCCTGCTTCGTCTGCACTGAACAGTTGGGAACAGAATGAGACTAAATTAACGTGGCCCTGCTTTGCAGAGATGATCTGTACTCTGCCCAATATTTATTGTGACATGTTATGTTGTGTGCCCTGCATCTGCAGTGAACATTTAAGAGACTCGGGGAGTTATGGTCCCAGTTTTTATGCCGGGGCAGAGGTTCACTATATCAGTTGTCACGCCTCACGATGGATCACGTTCACGAATTTACGGTCTGCTTTGGCAGACATCCTATCTCAGCTCTTGAAATGTATGTGTGCTGCTGCACAACTGCAGTATTTCTCTGAAAATGGCTAAATAAAACAATATCAGTCTCAGAAACTTGTGTAAATGTGTACTTTATCAATGTAGAGCAAGATAAGTACATTTTATGGGGGTTTGAGCAAAAATATAAATGTTTGGTAACTGCCAATCAATTTCGGCCAATTACTAATAATTTTTTACTTTGATTAGCAAAGGCTGCTAATCAAGTCTCCAACACTAATTTATGCCTTGAAATCACTTTAAAGTCAGTCTGAAAAAAATGTTTAAGAGATTGGTATGCAATTGTTTTTACCTCAATAATATCTAGTTTTGGAACACATTTTTCTGATGTATAATGTGCCTGCATTCTGCATGTTCAAGTCTTAATACCATCAATGTTGCTGGCAGCACAGGATCGCTCCTGAAAATAGAACTTTGGCTCAGTGTGCTAAATAAATAAAATAAGGTACTGTATACATCAACTAACTTGAAATGTAAACAGGAAATTGGGGGGGGCAGTAAAAATTAAAACTAATTATTACTTCAAGTGTAATGGTCACAGCCCTTTAAATTGACAACAGCTTCTAAAGTAATCAATAAGGCATGGCGGAGTTGGTATTTTAAAATGGGTACTAAGAACCCTGCACCTTGATTGGCTGAACCCTGACCCTAGCCGTTGGATTAAGACAGCACATACTACTTACTCTATTTACAGGACCACCTTGTAAACAGGGCTTTGTCGTCCTAATGGTGTAATTGTATGCCTGTATAAAAATAAAATTTCCTATCTATCTACTGAGCTGGATGTATTGTGTCAGCATAACCAACACCCCATCATGTCTTATTGGTTATGTAACATGTTGAGGGGTGCGATTACAAACGGAGCCAAAGGTAAGGGCTGTTAACCACCACAAGGTATGTTATAAGCAGAGATGCATAAAAAACACAAAATGGACAAAAGTGTTCTAGAAAACTACACAATATTCCCTTATTTTCTGTAGCAGTAGGTGCCACTTTGCATAGTTCTTATCCTGACAAAGTGATCCCTTTGCCAGGTGACAACTTCACATAGTGGTAATACACGGAAGGGCCACTTCGTGTAGCACTTTACTTGGCATAAGCAGCACTTCACCAGCAAAATGCCACTAACTGAAGTTTTATAAAACCAAAGCTAGAAATTTAATTTAAAAATTTGGTTTTCCTGTCTAAATACCAAATTCCTAATTATGGTATTCTTTCCAAAAGTCGGGTGTACCACTTCAGACTAAATACAGTTTCTCTGTGCTTTTACATACATTCAAACAGTAATGTTTCTTAAAATATGGTATTCAAAATGGAATACAAGCAGACCAAACTTGGTATTCATGTAACACCAAATGAACATAAAATTCAAGCCCTGTAAGTTTTACCCGTTTCCTTAAAGAAAAAGGGCAAACCCATTCTCCCACCTCTAGATACCCTTTCCCCTCCTTCCCCACATCCTGACCATGTCAGCAATCCCCATTCCCTGCATCCTTGTAGCACCCATGCCACCCTCCTCCACCCAGTCCCAGCAGAGAGGCTACAGTCACAGCTAAAGACAGAGTCAGATATTTCCTGATATTTCTGTGATATTCCTAGAGAAATCTCCTGCTTTCTGAAGTTCCACAGTAGGGGCAACAGAGAGAAACTCTTTAGAAATATCATGAAGACTTCCGGTTCCACCTCCAACCTGAAGAGAGCATACACTTCGGAGGCTCCGACCCCCGGTAATTCTCAATCATTTTAAAATCACAGTTCTCTGTGCCCATCGTGAATCCACAATCGCTACTACACCAGCAAGTAATACCACGGGGCAAAATGCTGCCAAAAGTAAGACCAAAAGAAACTCTGATGGAGTTTCTTAGACCAACGACACTGGACATCAAGAAGCTCGGGCCTTAGGGAACAGCAAGACCCCGACTACTACCACGCCTCCTCTGGACCTCCCTGAGGAGGAGGTCGAGGAGAACTTTACCATCACTTCCCCATAAACTGTGTCTGGAGTTACAGAAAATCAATGAAACCATGATAAAAATGGAGAATACTGCCCTAGAAACAAAAAAGGAGCTGGCGGAGGTAACACAGTGCACCGCGGACCTCGAGGCTGGGCTTACCGACACTGATACTGCAGTAGAAGAGCATGACAGGACCATTAGGTATCTCTTAAAGAGGGATAAAGAATTGACAGAAAAATTGGATGACCTTGAACTCTGGTCCAGAAGGGACAATTTACGTATACAAGAGGTTCCAGAGGAAACTGAACAGGGGGAAAATGGAAATATTCATTGAAAGCTTCCTTAAAGAACTAATCAACTTGCCACTGGATCAACCTCTAAACATAGCTCATGCCCACAGAGCCCTTGCAAAGAAACCAGTGGGGCAGAAGGCAACGCCCCGCTCAATTGTCCTCAAGTTCCTGGACTACCGAACCAAAATGGCAGTCTTCCAGGCTGCCTGGGCAAAGAAAGCGGTCCTATTCATCGATACGCGCCTTTACGTCGATCATGATTTTACACCCTTCACCCATACAAAAAAGGAGGACTCTCTTAGACATTTAGAACTTTCTGGCAACACTAAACATAAAAATGCACTTGACTGCCCCAGCCCAGCTGAAACTATTTCTTCCTAAAGGCCCACTCTTCTTTAGAATACTGGTGGAGGCCCGTCCCACCCTCCTGAAGCTCAACGTGCCCCAGGCTTTACTCACCAAGCCTGGACCGATCCCCGATGAATTCCAGATGCTGCAGAAAGAGCCCTGATCAAGGGCTATGAGATTCAGAAAGCGAGGCTGTCCAGAATCTTCTCACTCGCCAACCCAAAGAATGGAGCTGATAGCAGGGAACTTGGGACGATCTGAACCTCTGCCGGATGAAGCCACTGAACCCAGAGTGCCGTGAGAAGCGCCAACCCCAAGCCACGCAGGCCACAATGCGCACTAAACAATGCGCTCCAGGACACTCACTGAAACAGTCTTTGACAGTAGTTGAGGACCTTGGGGAAAAACAGACTTGATTTGGACAAAGGGGGGAAGGGGGGACACTTTTCTGAGCACCAGGAATGTGTTTTAGCTATAGGGATGGGGAGGGGAGTGTAAGATTTAAATGTTCTGTGCCTGAATGCCTCCTAATTTTCTCTCCTTTTTTCCTCCTTGATCTCTCTTGTGCAGGTGTTCCTGGGTGTCTGATTATGAAGCGGCGGCCCCCTCCAGTGTCGTGATCACCAATCCCACCTCAGACAGCCATTAACCAAATGGTGCTTTACCGACAAGAAGGAAAACCTCTGGGGATGCTTTCCTGTTCCCGCTGCTGGATGGACCTATTGGCCCCTCCTGAACCAGACTCCCAGGCCTGCGGTGCACTCCTTTACGTCACTGGCATGCCGCCCACACATCACGGTTCAAAGGTAGGAGCCGGTACCAGCTGCTGGAGTCTTACTCTTCTCTTTCCTTTCTCCCTGGGGTACTAGGGATCAGGTCTTGGAGGAGGGAGGGGGATTGCTGCTCTCCACACCAAGGCGCCGAAGGCAGCAAACATTAGGTGGAGTTAGGTGGACTGGGGAAGGAGGAGGCGATGATAGCTGTGGCTGGTGAGCTGGATCCGGCTCAAGCTCCACAGCTTAAATTCTAACTCATTATTATAGGGGAGGGGGAGATGCTGGCATGGTCTGCAGCCTGATCCCTGTGTTGGCCAGGGGGAGCTGAACTCAGGTCCGGTGAAGGGCTCGACCTTGTGAAGCTGGCAGCCGACCATCAGCCGAGAGGGAGGGGGAGTCTGGCTAAAGCCCTCGACCTCCAACTTCCACAGCTGGTGTCACTGTGTGGGGGGCAGGAGGAGGGACCCTCCATAGTAGCCGACAATGGAGATGAGGGAGGGGGCTGATTGCTGCTGTTGAGGACCCCTCTCCAGCTCGGCTGCAACTGGAGTAGTCTGAGAAGCCATATCACAGAACCCTCCTCAGACACACTGGTTGTGAATGATACACCATCTGGCTTTATTTTTATCAATGGGGGGCAACACTCGGGCACTGTGCCGAATCATTTGGAGTAAGCTCAGCTAGGGTTCAAACAGTGGTGCCTCTTCCTCTGGCATCAGTCAAGCCTAGCGGGTTCTGATGGGGGACTCCCTCAGAGCCCTGCATGGCCGTGCTGCCAGGGCAAGAGGGGCACATCACAAGTTAATTAGACCATTGCCTGAGAGGTGTCAATGGTAGAGGGGATGTGCATGGTATAATGGCAACTGCTTCCGACAGATGTGAGACCTGTGCTGACAGAGGGGATTTCTAAGGGCAACCTTCACTTGTAAGGACTGGAGATGTTGACCTGAGTGTGGCGAGAGGTGTGGGGCAGGAGAGTATTGCAAAAGCCAGATCCAGTGGGGAGCAGCTGAGGATGCACACCCGGCGGGCGCATTTCTGTCACCACTACAAAAGGATTTTATCACGTAAAATGTGTTGGTACCACCATCCTCTCCATGTCGTACCTCAAGTGGTGGGATGGGGATGGGGGACTCTGGTCTAGGTGGGGGGGGGGGCAGCAAATTTCGTGAGGGTCATAGAGACCTGCGGGGGGAGGTGAGATGACTGAATATTTTCTGATTCAGGGCAGGGGCACAGGACAGATACAGAGTGTTTTCACACTGCCACCCCAGCCACATACCTCCCCCGAGGGGAGGAGGAACAGCACCTAGCAGAATGGGTTTTGCACTGTGAATCTAGCTTAACAATGACAGGTTCCCGGCTAACAACCCGGGAGGTGTGGTTGCATAAGAGAGCTGCACTGGCAGGCACACGAAGCCAGGCAACTCATAAGCGCACACTCTGCGCATGGTCCCTAGAGAGAGAGACAGAGAGAGAGACACACACACACCCTGCCTGCTTAGAAACAGCTGACAAGCAGGCGGGGTGTCCACGAAACACTGGAAGAGTTATCTGGTTGTACATAGTTTAGGTCAGAAGAGGGGTGGTAGGGCACTTATAGAGGGTAGCACCTCAGATTCAAGAGGGAAGTCAAGGGGCATACCAATGCATCACCTGTTTACCAGAATGTATGATACTGTATCTTGCTTATCTTGTTTACCCTTTTGGCCTATCCATGTGATGTGTACTGTACATACCTGAAATAAAAACGAGTTTAAAAAAAGAAATATTGTGAAATATCTGGAAATATCTGACCATGCCTTTGGCTACTACTGTATGTAAAAAAAAAAAAAACAGTAAGTTTCATTTTCTTCCCCCATCACTGTATCAGTTCCAACATTCCCAACCCCCCTCCCACAGTATAACTGAATTAGTCTATCAGTAGCACCCCAAATCCCCCACACTACAGGTACCAATGATCAGCTGATTGCTACAGAAGCACCAGTGGTTATATTCATAAGATGTGGCTGGCCAGGGTGGAGGGAGGGCTGTGCCAGTTAACCACTGTGGGATGATTTGCATATTTATATATGTTGGAGTTCTACGTTCTGCTGTACACATATGCCTGCATTCTGTCATGCAGACAGCAGCTGACCAAGGTGGTGAGTAGAGGGCCTGTCAGATGCCACTGCTGCAGTGTGGGGGGGGGGGGTTGATATATGGAGGGAAAGTCAGGTGTGGATGGGGAGCGGGGGTGAGATCTTTAGGGGACACCAAAGATGTATTGATGCCTGGGCGTGGATGGGGGCCACTAGACTACAAGGGAAAGGGGAGATATTTATTACATTATACTGATGGGTGGGGAGGGGGAGGAGACTAGACTACCAGCGAAAATGGGGAGCTTTATTATACCATACAGATGTGTATTAGGGGAAGGGGAGCCAGCAGACCACCAGGGACAGGGATAACAAATCAACCAGTGAACAACTAGGCATGGGGTTGGGGGACACTACAACTGACAGGGCTCTTGCTGACTGTCAGCAACTCAGGGACTGGGCAGAGGGGGCAGCTAAGGCTCTGCACAAAACCTCCATGCATTCTTGTGTGGTGGCATTGTGCAGAGCAGCTAATGGCCACAGAATGACATGCAAATGGCCCATATGCACCCTGCATGCCATATGTGTTCATTTTTATTTATTTTAAACTTTTGGTGACCTGGAGAAGCACACTGAGCTGAAGCTCGTTTCCAGGTGTAACCCAGTGGTACAAATCAGTTGACAAGGAAATACAGAGGTAAGTAACAAGGCAGATACAGAAATTAAAATAATGTCAAACAACTGAAGGAGTTATTTTTGTACTGCAGCAATTCAGATGTTGAAAGAGTGGGATGACATACAGATAAAGTGCGTAGTGGAGGTATACAAGTACATTATTTAACATGCAACTAACGTCTTACCAGCATAAGAGATACAGCAAGGAGTACATGTGGATGCCCCTAGGTGGAGGAGAGACAGGGGCAGGGAGGAGCTGGGTGAAGGCGTAAAATTATTTTGAGTGAGAGGTAGGTAGAGGAACTATGAAATTCTGTGAACAGATTATTCCATAAGAGAGGTAGGCAATAGGAGAAGTCACTCTGACCAGCCACAGTTTGAGAGTGGAGGATAGAGAAGGAGTGGGGCTCCCAGGAGCAAAGAGTATAAAGAGGGGCAGCAGGGCTAAAGCAGGAGAAGAGGTGGGGGGAAGGAGGCTGAACCAGAATTTGGCTATGTAGGTAACTGAGTGAACGTACCTCCTGTGTAAAAGTGGAGCAATGGAAAGGAAGAGTACAAGGAGCAGTGGTGTGCAAGGGGGAGAGAGTTAAAGGCAAATCTGCAGAAGGAATTTAGTGTGGTGTCTAGTTTTCGAGAGGGATGAGGCAAGGCCATGCTGTATACAATGTCAGTGTAGTCGTGTAGTCGAGGGAAGGTAGAATCGTCTTAGAGACAAGCTTGTACCGAACAGGGAGAGAGAGAGAGTCTTTGTTTCGATAGAGGAAACCCAGTTTGGGACGGAGCTTGGAGACTAGAGTATCAATATACTGTAGGTACAGACGTTAAGGTGCTGATCCAGCCACACTCCAGGCATTTATAGGCCTGTACCGCTTCTGGGGAGAGTTGTCCTGGCAGTGAAATACAGGTATGGACTGCAGCCTCAGATAGCTTTTGAACTGAGCCGGACATCATTGAGACCATCTTTTTCTGATTAGAAAGCTGGCCACTGAATATGTCTCCTAGGAGAAAAGGCACTATCCTGTTTGGGATGTGCTGCCTCTCCCTTTGCTACTGGGAGCAGGTTTCCTGCACGGGGCTATGTTACCACCCCACACAGTCACTTTGTGAGGTGCCAACATGAACTGGACAGGGGCGCTGCCTGTCTGAATATGGCAGTAGGGTGGCCATATGCTATCTTACATGCACTACTAATGATTGTAAGGCACATAAGGCCAGCTTTGAATATGGGGACCCAAGTCACAATTTTTCTGTGCTTCAGACTACCCTGCTGTATAACTGGGAAGGGAGGAGTATGACACCACTAAACCCAAGATACTGCATCTCAACTGGGCTATCTAGGGTAAATATATTGTTGAAAAGCAGACTCTTATAATGAGGACGTAATCTACTTAAGCCTGAATAAAATACATATCAAGGGTGCTATGATGCTAGAAATAAAGCAGTCACAACAATGGACAAGTATCAGAGTACCCCTGCTCCTCCTTTTGTTGAAAGAATAACAATTTCAAAATGGTGTAGAAATATTTAATGCCAATTTATTTGCAAGACAGTTTGACTCAGAATGAGTCACCAGTTATCTCACACACACATCAACCAGTTTGTCTTTTCGTGCACCAATACTATGAAAAGAATTTAAATCTTCAGCAGCATCTCGCCCTATCTACGAAATAAATGGTAATCCTTATGTCCCCAGAGATCATGAGACAGAACTGCTTCAGTTTTAACTTCATTTTTCTTTCCTTCAAATGGGCTCAGATTAGCCTTTTCAATCACAAGAGTGCAGTGTGCATATTTATGGAACTCGTACAGACAGGAGAGAGAGAAAGAAATAAGTGCCTCAGCTGGGACTTGAACCCAGGCCCCTCAAAACACCGTTCCAGTTGTCCTACCAGCTGCACCACCAAGGAAACTGGGTCGTGCCGAGGCACCTTACTGTTTCTCAATCTGGTGCTGCAGATAATTACATTTTCAATCACGAGAGTGCGTTGTGCATATTTATGGAATTCATACAAAGAGAAGAGAGGGAAAAATAAGTGCCTTAGCTGGGACTTAAACCCAGGCCTCTCAGAATACCATTTCACTTCTGTGGTTCTCTATCACTAAAGCATGACTGACAAAAACACAGCAGAGGCAGGTGGGAGTGGATTCCAGTGTGGAACACAAGGTAACTTTAAGCTCGATTGTGCAGACTGACATTTTTTTTTGCCGTCCATTTCAATTCCATGATTATCTCCTCTAATGTCAAATAACCAAAATGGTGGTGCAGGGAGGGAATGTGAAGAACATGATTGACATTACTCTTTTTAATGAGTTCATACATTCTAAATTAGGTTGTGGCAGACCAACACTGATCATTCAGCATACGACTCATTACTTCCCCTATAGCAATTAAAGGGCTCTTTTGAAAAGGTCAAGCTATGTCCTATGCTGGAAACTCTGGAGCTCAAACCACTCAAATGTCCCCAATTTCATCAACAAAGTTTTCTGTGCTCCTTTCCAAATCTGGCATTTCTCTCAATTATGAGTAGACAGCATGAAATAATGCCAGGCATTAGCAATAACATTTAATTCACCTTCAGAAAACCATTAAGTCACATACTGTAACAGCTTCTAGCATAAATGGCACCATTTGTTCAAATACGTCCCGAATTCTGATTGCCTGCCCAGGAGTCCATTCCCTTTTTTATGTAGCTATTTATGCTCTTTGGCCAGGTGCCTCCCATCGGAATCAGCCACTTTTCAGCCCCAATATACCCCATACCTTCAGTCGGTGTGTGGGGGTTCTAATGGGTTCCCAGGGCCTGATAGAATCAGTATCATCATCCTGCTGGCTACCGTTTATTCCCCTGCTTTTTCTTCTCACAGACTTTGACCATCCCTCCACCAAGAGGAAGCATGCCCCTCCAGAGAAGCAAGCTCCCCAGACCACCATCAGGGGGTCACTGCTGCGGCAAAACATGCTACAACCCTCACAACACTGAGACACGCTGCCTTAGGAACCCTTCCTCCCAACCTGCCACCCAGTTACTAGTGTCCTGGATCCACTCATAAACATGGGTAGTGTTAAGGCAGCGAGCGCATCAAGCCATCGAATTACCCACCCTTGATTTATTTTTGAAGCCATCACTGATTTTTGAGGCAATATGTTGAGAGGTATGCCAGAGATACTGGCTTAGAATAGATGCTTAAATCCATTAAGGACCAGAAAAAGTTTACCAATTAATTTGTGCGTGTGTATGTATGTATGGTTGGATTTTTCTTTTTGCTCAGTTTCAAAAATGCAAAGCAAGGAAGGATTCTGAACAAAAAAAAATGCATTTGAGAAAAAGGCAACTAAATCCATGACAGTGTTTTGATTGGACAAATGCGATTTTATATGGAGAAAATAATTTATTGGGTCAAGTCTTGCTAAAGGAGAAAAACAGTTACTCGCTGCAACAGTAAGTCTTCGATAGACTATCCTCCACTGGACATCTTTGGAACTGTAAGCTGTTGTCATCAGGACCACTCGGAACTTTTGCTAGCCTGGGGCTGTCCATGATAAAAAGCAACATTAGCGTCTATATAATCATGGGCGACCCCACTGTCCTTCTGTTCCCTGCAGGAGATAAGCTCATAGGGCCTCTTACCAAGACTAGAGCAGTAACCAGGCACATGAAGATAGGTATGGGACTGGAAATATAGTATACTGTACATAAGGCACTTACGGACACCTCCAATCAAGGCAGAGGAAAAACCTGACAGCTTATACCTCTGAGAGGAGGAAGGAGGAAGGGTGGGTGCTCTGTGGCCCAATGGAGGAGATTCTCTTGAAGATCTACTGTTGTGGTTTGAAACTGTTCCATCTTTATCGAGTACATCTCCTTCATTGGGCCACATCTTCGGAACGATTCCCATGCAGTACACAAGGAATCCAGGGAGGATGGCAAAGTCAAATATGTAATTGTGACAGAAGGCCTTGCAACACCACATTACCAAATCTAGCACATGATGTCTAGACTGTAGTGCTTAATGAAAGTATGCCCAGTGCTCCATGTGGCAGCAGCACATATGTCAGCTGAAGAAACATTTTCAAAGCATGCAACAGACGTGGCCATACCACATGTAGAGTGGCCATGCATAGCACTAGGAAGTTCCTTACCATACTTCTTATAACAAAAACAATACAGTTAAGCAAGCCATCTGGACAGGCACTGTTTAGACATGCGGGGCCCTCTTTCCAAGGGGCAAATGGAACAAAAAGCTGAGAGGACTTTCTGCAGTCCACAGTGTGGTCATAGTAAAAACGTAGTGTTCTGTGCACATCAAGTGTATTGAGCAATGCCTCACCTTTGTTAGCATGCTCTGGATAATACACAGGAAGGTGTATGGTCTGATTTAATGTAAAATCAGACACCACTTTTGGCAGAAAATGTGTCTTTGTGAAAAATCAAATAAGACGACTCGTGCATCGGAGCCTAAAGATCAGAAATCCTATGAGCATAAGTCGGGTGCCCCAAAAAAACAGGTTACTCACCTGTAACAGTAGTTCTAGGAGTAGTATATGTTGTTTATCCACACTTATTGGCATGCCCCTTTCCCCTTTAAATCTTGCCGGAAGTCTTCAAGCTGGCTCCTCTCACCCACCCGGGTGGTATATACCACGGCTCCACCCCATGACGCCAGATCTTAGCCCGCTGGAATCCAGGTTGTGTGCATCCGCAGCCAGGGAGGTCGAGGGGTCAGTGTGGATGAACAACATATACCACTCCTAGAACTACTATTACATGTGAGTAACCCGTTTCTCTAGGATCGTGGATATGTTGTTCATCTACACTTATTGGCAGACTCCTAGCAGTTCTCCGGGATGAGGAAGGCAAGGCACACACCCCCTCTATATTTACTTGAGAAAAAGAGACTGGAGAAATGAGGTCCCAAAACCAGCATCCCGGCATGACTCAAGGTCGATGTGGTAGTGGGTAATAAAGGTGTTTGCTGACCTCCAGGTAGCAGCCCAACAGATTTCCTGGATAGGGATGTCCCTGGAAGCAACCACCGATACAGCAGTATGGCGGGTAGGATGAGCTCTTATCGCTCTGGGAGGCTCCATGCCTGCCAATTCATAGCATAGACTATGCATGATATAATCCATCTTGCTATGGTCTGTTTGGCTGCAGGTCTGCTAGAAGTGGCTTCAGCATAGGTGACAAACAGCTGGCAAACCTCTCCATGAATTTCCACCGTCCTCTCCTTATAATAGGAGACAGCACGTTTCAGGTCCAAAGTATGGAGCCTGTACTCAGCCTCCAAGGTGTAATTAGGGTAGTATACTGGCAGAATCAACACCTGGTTAAGGTGACACTCTGACACCACCTTCAGAAGGAATTTCAGGTGGGGGCGCAGGACTACTTTATCACTGTGGAAGACCAGATAAGGGGAGTCCACCGAAAGCGCCTGGAGCTCCCCTGTCCTTCTGGCAGACGTGATAGCCACCAGGAAGGACATCTTCCATGACAAGTGTGACAGCTCACACTTGTGCATTGGTTTGAATGGCTTGCCCATGAGCTTTGCCAATACCAGCAGTAGATCCCACGGAGGTGGAGGTTCACGCACCGAAGGGGATACGTGATCCAGGACTTTGAAAAAGCGTTCGACCACTGTCTCCTGCACCAATGTTGGCTGACCAGCCTGCACCCGGTAAGCAGAAATGGCTGCCAGGTGCACCCTGAGGGTCGATGACCGTAGACCCCCTTTGGAGAGAGACCAAAGGTAGTCGAGAATGTTAGCTACAGAACAGTATGAGGGGTCCAGACCCTTACCCTGACACCAAATATAAAATCTTTTCCATATGAAGGTGTAACATTTCCTGGTCGATTCCTTTCTAGATGCCTCCACCACGGTGTAGACATCTTCAGAAAGACCCAAAGCCTGGAACTCTACCCACTCAGGTACTAGGTTGTGAGGTGCAGGGATTGAAGGTCCGGATGGAAAACCTCCTCCTGGTTCAGAGATACCGGGTCCAGGCGTGTACAAAGCCACTCCGGGGGCCAGCAGCTGAGGCTGAGGAGATCTGGATACCAGAACTGCCGAGGCCAGTCTGGGACTACCAGAATCACCTTTGCCTTGTCCCTCCTCACCTTAAGTAACACCTTGTGGATCAAGGGAAATTGAGGGAAGGCATAGAGGAGGCCTGGGGTCCATAGCCTCGAGAAGGCATCCCCCTGCAGTGAGCCCTGCTGAGGGGGCGGGCATGAAACAGCGTCAGCTTGGTGTTTTCCTTGGAGGCAAACAGGGCCACCATTGGTTTGCCCCAATGGGAGAACAGGCTGTAAGCTACCTCTGGATGGAGAGACCACTTGTAGGATGTCTGGCCTATGCAGCTGAGAGCATCTGCCGGCTAGTTCGAGACTGGTTCGAAACTCCTGCCACATGGATGGCTAGGAGATCCTCCTCCAACTGGCTCATGAGGGTCCAGATGCGGAGTACCTCCTTACATAGCAGACAGGAGTGCATGCTGCCCTGTTTGTTGAGGTAGTACATGGTCATGGTATTGTCCATCTGGACTTGAACCACTTGACCTCGGAGCTGAGGAGCGAAAGCTGACAGTGCCAGTCTGACTGCTATGAGCTCCAACAGGTTGATGTGGCATTGGAACTCCTCAGGGGTCCAGAGTCCATAGGCCCTGTTGTCCCCCATGTGGGCTCCCCAGCCCATGAGAGAGGCATCGGTCGTGAGGACGACCGTCAGCTCGGGGCAGACAAACGGGATCCCTTCTTACACCCAGTTTGGGGCGGTCCATCATTGGATAGTGTCCCACATCTTCTGGGTTACAGTGATCAGCTGGTCGAAATGACCATGGCGCTCAGTCCACTGGGTGGTCAGCTCCCACTGAAAGGGTTGCATGTGCAACCGGGCCCAATGGACAACTGAGGTGCATACCGCCATGTAACCCAGAAGGCGCAGAAAATCCCAGGCAGGGCGCAAGTGCCTAATCAGAAATGATTGGGCAAAGGAGGAGAGACTCTCCACCCTGTCCGCCGGGAGCCGAGCCCTGGCTTGAGAAGAGTCAAGCTCTGTCCTGATGAAGCCCATCACCTGAGAAGGCACGAGTTCCGACTTGCCCTCACTGATCAGGAGGCCGAGTTGGGAGCAGGTTTGGAGGGCCAGATCCCTGGACCTCTCCACCTCCTGTTGGATGGAACCTGCAAGGAGCCAATCGTCGAGGTAGGGGTAAATTCTGACACCCCTCCTGACACTGGAGATGGGTCGCCACCACTGCAGTTTATTTGGTGAAGACTCAGGGGGCTGATGACAGGTCAAATGGCATGGCTCGGAACTTGTACAGGGTCCCTTCGACCCTGAAGCGGAGGAACCACTGATGGGACAGATGGATTGGGAAAGAACGCGTCCTGCAGATCCAGTGAACAGAACCAGATGTTTTGCTCCAAGGATGGTATGGTCTGGGACAAAGTGACCATCCGAAAGGTGCATGACCTGAGAAACTGATTCAGGTCATGGAGATCTAGAATGGGGTGCCAGCCCCCCATCTGCTTGGGCACCAGGAAGTACCTGGAGACAAAGCCTGGGTCTGCAGACGTCCAAGGTGGCACTGGACTGCTCAATGTGCTGTAGGTGACTGGCCACTCCTGGGCCAAACAGGTCAGTCCCAAGGAAAGGCACATCAGCTAACTTATGCTGAGTATCCGCTGGGAAGGAGGAGAGCCTCAGCCAAACCCTGTGGCGGCCATCAAGAGGGCACAAGAATCCCCAATGTCCAGGGCCGTCTGGAACTGTTTGGCAACAGTACGGCCCTGGTCCCGGACCTGCTTAACCGTGGTTTGCATGTCCGCGGGGAGATGCAGGAGGACTTCATCTACTGACCCGAGAAGGGCATGAAATAAATGTGCCATGATGACGGCCGAACTGGCCTGATAAAAATTAACTCACTCCTCAGCCAGCAGGACACTTTTAAAATGTTGCAAAAATATCCTTCCGAATCCTAGGTCTCAACCCCAGGAATCAAGCAACTTCAGTTGTATCTCACTCCCTCTGGTTATAAAATTACTACACTTTTAATGGAATCCTGCAATTCTCTGGTTAATGCCAATAAGGAAAAAAATGAAACTTTCTGTAGAAAACGTAGCTCCCCTTCTTAGCAAGTCCCCAATGATATTATGCCTTACTAGGTTTCCAGGTCCTAAACGGAGTTATAGTTTGTTCTTTGCAGTGTAGCAAGGTTCTTAGCCTCTAACAGACAAATCAAAGTCAGTCTGACTCCCATCCCAAAAGTTCTTCATCCCAAAATGCAGCACCTTGCACTTTTTGGCATTAAACCACAGTTGCCAGGTGTTTGATCAGGTTTCAAGCTTTGCCAGACCATTCTGCAACCCCTGCCATCCCCCTAGGTCATCCACCACTGCTCCTACCTTGGCATCATCAGCAAACAGACTGATCTTGCTTTTGATGTCCAATGATATGTCTGCAATGACTATCCCAAACAACACTGGTCCTTGAGTGTGAGAGCTCCCCACCCACCACCACCCTCTGTTGCCTTCCCTGAAGCCAGTTCCCTACCCATCTCACCAGCTTTGCACCTGCCCCTGTGCCTACTAACTTACTTCCCAGCCTTGTTATGCAACATGATCATGGTCAGTTAGATGCGAATTCTGGACCAAAAGAAGTACAGGGAGTTCTGAGGTGGCTGGAAAGACTGGGCTAGAACACTTACAAGCTACAAGCATCCCTCGTCTATAGAGGAAGTTTATTCCAGATGTCTGGTGCTGCAAATGCAATGGCCTTTCTACCAAATTCATGCTTCATCCAGGGAAGTGAGAAGATAAGTGCTGCTGTTGAATGGAATGAGTAGGCATCGCCTGATTGTGTAAGGAGGGCTAGGAGATACTCAACTCAAAGGAGTTTTCTTATGCACAGTTGTTCAACAAAGAAAGCCAGTGGTAGTTATGTATGTTTAAAGAGCTAGTGTACTGCCTAAAACTAATATTAGATTTTAAACGCAGCCAACCATTACCTTTTATATCTGAGGTACTTTTTCTTTTCCCTTTGTTTAATTAGAAGACTGTTTACCTGATGTTAGTAGATGTGATGTGCATAACAGCTCTTAGCCTGGCAGCTGACATGTCTTGCTCTACTGCCCCACACATCATCATCGTCATCAGCATTGTGACCTCAATGACTGTGGCATCACTACTACTTAGGAACAGCAAGTGACTGACTGCCAGGTCATTCACCTGTGATGTCACAGTGAGTGTGATCATAATGCTGATGATGTAGTGTGGGGCAGTAGAGTTAGATATGTCAGCAGCCAGGCTAAGAGCTGCTCCACACACCCAGCACAATATTAACACATGGAATACTTTGACAAGCAAAAGGAAAAAAAAAAATTCAGAAATACAAAGTTGTAACTCACTACTACTCAAAATTTGTATTATTTTCCTGCCTGCCTGTTTTGGCTCCACTAGCTCTTTAAGGAACTTATCCAGTTAAGCTGGTTATGCAGCAGATAATAATGGGTAGACCAGGCAAAGGAGAAGATACCCACGCCCCTCAGGAGAATGGTACACCGTCGAAGCACCAGGGTTCACACGGGTTAGCAAGTCCCAGGTACTGTACGTCTGCTCCACTTTGCACATTTTATAGAGGATGTACATATGCACACTTAATTTAATACATTATTTTGGTCTAACTACGGATGACAGTACAAGTTTCTGTGTTTTTCCTATAGGAGAGGATGAATCTACACATCTTGTTGTACAAATGATCCAGGGGCAGCACAGTGATTTGTTTGCATGTAACCCCCCGACAAATGGGGTTCCCAAAAAGTCTTCCTTGAGCTTGCCTAAATGCTCACTGCCACGCTGGTGTCCTGCATTTTAGCAGTTTAAATGTGATTACCAGAGCCTGTATAGCCTCGGTGTACTGTCTCTTTAAGAGCTGCCTGAGTGCAGCCTAAGTAATCTGAGAGGGAGCTCTGTTGAAAGATGTAACTATTTGCTGAAAATCATTTAGAGTGATAATGATAATGTAGTTTGTCTAACCTGCTTTCTTTGTAGCAAGGACTGCTTTGTTTTGTCTCCACTATCTTGGTCCTGGACTGCAAATTGGACCAATCAGTTCTGGTGGGACCTAAAATGTAGCCGGACTACAGGAGCTGTCTGAAGTCAAAATCTGTAGGAATTGTAGTTTTGAACTTTTTGCCCCTTTTTTGCACCTGAAGGGGGAGCTCTTGCTTTGACTGACAGCCAAATCAGCCAACCGAATCTTTTGGATCTTGGGGAAGTCCTGGGCTGCTTGCAGTTTTTCAGTTAGTTCGGAGCTGGGAAGTGAAATGAGAAGAGTTCAAGTGTATTTTGTTCAGCAATCCTGAGTGGATTCGCATGGGAAAATTGTGAAAGGGCTGAGTTTTTGGCATACATGTCTCAGACTCGTGTGAGCCCTGCTTCTCCTGGCATTCCAGATCAACCACCTGCAGTCTCGATTTTTGTCCAGCCTGTGTCCAGTCTTGGGTATCGTGAGCAATACCAGGGTAGCTCCCTGCAACAACAGCTTAATCTGAGTGTGTCATCTGATTGTCTTGTTGTTTCGTTTCCTTTTCGAACTGAGCCTCTGGCTCCGGATTACAAATATTGTGTACTGTACATGTTGTGCTTTCCATTGCAGGGCCCCAACCCCGGGCAACAGTCCTGCCTAGCCCATCTCTTCTCCACCTAGGTACCCAGAGGTGTGACTGCGTGGGGAGACTAAAAGCGCATGCATAACTGCTTGATTGATGTAACCTTTAAGCTAATTAACCTGATTTTGCCCCTTTCTTGTTCAAGTCCCCTGAATAAATCAGATCTAACTTTTTCTGCATGTAATCTGACTGTGGTTCCAATTTGTGCTCAAAGTACTGCACTGTTGCTATTTGTTGTGCATAACCTTGTTTTACAGGGGGTCCCCAGGGTCGAACCAGAGGAACCAGCCCGGGTAGTAAGTGCAAACAGTGTGCGTGCTTGTGTGGGGTACCAGAGGTATTGTGAAAGTGATTACTGTACAGTGTTCGGGCCACTACAGGGGAAAGAGGGGGGTTACAGTGTCCCGGAGGGCTGTGCCCAGGATAGCTTGACCACTACCAACCCTGACCTCCGGGTGGAGGCACCTGTTTCTGAACTCAGGACCCTTAACCTGCTACTAGCCAAGCAGGCAGGGGTAGTAGCCCTTGGGATAGCGCCACCTAGGGGTTACATGCAGAAAGGTATATGATGCCTCCATAGCCAGTGGAAGGGAGCAGGAAGTAGGAGAATGAGGCTGCACATAGACCTTTAGAGAAAGCTGAGCTTGGACCCTACAGCTGTTAAGATGGGCTCAACATGCCTACTGTAAGTAAGAGATACATCAAGCCAAATTCCTAGCTATCTGAATACCGTTGACTCGCTCAATATGGTTGCCATCCGATATGACTGAAAGTGGATCAGCTGAATGAGTTCTTGGATCCAAACACCATAGAGTTAGTTTTGGTTACATTAGGGATCAGGTAGTTGTTAATGAACCAGCAGGAGACTGCTAAAATCAGACTGGAGTACTGAATTACCCTCAGAGTTTGTCCTTGAACAGTGATAGAGTGTGGAGTCCTCTTGTGACACGGTTGGGTAAGACCATGTTCCATTTCTTATGCAGAGAGAGTTAAAAGCAAGCATGCATTCTGTCCACTCCTATTTCTGCCATTTCGCTGCCTTTGTCTGATTACGCAATCGCATCTTTTTCTTGGGTTACTTAGGAAATGACCACTTCAAGAAACCCCACAGTTCCCTTCCTTCCTCCCGCCCTCTTGCTTCTCTGCGGTAAAAAAAGAAATTTGAAACTATTTATGTGAAACTGGGATCCCTTGGTTTGCAAATGTATGTAATAATATTGTTGAAATATTGCAGACAGTTATTTGAATTACAAGACAGCAAGCTGTAACACAGTGAGTTGACCTTCAGAAACCTTTTGACCTCCACAAGAGTGTTAACGGAACGGTCAACAGGAGACATCTCCAGACAGAATATTTTAGTCTGCTGCACCTGTGGCGCCTGGAAGTACTAGTCACAAGAAATAAATTTACAAGATTCTGTTACATTTTTGTGAAAAAACAGGATACAAAGTTAAACTTCCAGAAAAAGAGAAGTTATAAAGAGAGCAATATAAGTTTTCCAGGTTTTAGATTTACAGTAGAGACACTCAAGATGTAGAGCTCTTGTTTGAACTGCCTGTATTAACAGCCATCCTGTACACCTTTTTTTTTTTTTTTATAAATGCAGGAGACTCTTCCCCTGTGCGTCAGAAGGTCATTAAAGGGACACGGTCAACCTTTTTTGCATAATATTTTATTTTTAGGTAAAAATTCACATTTTATGATGGCTGACCCTCTTTAAAATTCATTGATGTTGCTGGTTGTTTAATCTGCTTCCTTGTTTATTGGGAACTGAAATTCATGGTAATGTATAGCTATACCCAGCCTTGTTTTGCTTTAAATCATGAATCTACTATTATTGTATACTTCCTGAGAATTAGAAACACCCTAAAACAGTGCAACCACTCATGATACAATACTCTCTTCTACTCTCACTGCATAGTAAGTGGCTAGATTGTGTTGGGGGTGTTCCTGAGTCCAGGAAAAATGCAGTGGGAGTTGGTCAAGAAATGTAAACTAACATGTTTGGGTGTGGTAACACCAGTATGGTGGACACTTATGTTTTTCACTTTTTAAAAGAAAAATGGGATCGGAATCAAACTACCAGCTTAATAAACAGTCTGTAGAATGTCAACAATCATAACGTGTTTATTAAACAAATTAAACATAACAACCAGACCAAATAAAAATGAATCATACAAAAGCATCAAAGGAAAATGAACAATAAAATAATTAACAAACATATAAAAAAATAATACATCAGGATAAGTCACCCATCTACAGTAGTTTAAGCTCCACAACAGAAAAGCCCCAAGGGAAGGGAAATAAAATAAAAAGAAAAGAAAAACAGAAACTCACAGTCGATCTACTGACTACATCACAGGTCTGTCAGCAGCCGCTATCCATGGTAGCTAATGCCATAAAGTGTGCACCTTCTGTCTTGAACACTTTCTGGCTTCATATGCATAAATCTCCATAATTTCAAAAGTAACTTTCACCAATAACTCATGTAGGTTGCAAAACTTTTGTAAAAGAGAGAAAAAAAAATCTGGTTTTCCAAATATACCATTTAAAGCAGGCAAAGTACTCTCATGCCAATTTGTCCAGTTCCCATCATATATATAATAAATAAGTACTTTATAATTTAAAAATTGAAACACATAGCTGGCCCGGTGGCACTGAGGGTTGAGGCGCTGGACGTCACACCTCGCGCTACGCTGGCGACCCAGGTTCGGGAATGAGCCTGGGTCGTCGGTGGTTAGCAGGGGAGGAGAAGGTTCAAGCATCCGCAGGACTGCTCTCCTTCTCCGGGGAGGGAGGGCCAGGCACCTCGGTGGCCTAGTGACCTCTAGTGGTGGCTGGGAGTTAAGGCAGGCTATGGGCGGACTTGGAGGGACGTACTGTGGCAGCCACTGGGACAGGGCGCGTGTGGTAGCATGCGCGCTCCTGTCCCTTGGCGTCATTGCACACCACATACAGGGGAAAAAAGGGGAAGAAAATAACCTCGGTGAGCTTACTGATGGCCGGCCAAGCAGCACCGCTTGGCTTCAATCCTGGATGCTCCCCCTGATCTGGACCCCCCCCCCCAGATCCCGTGGCGGCGGTTACATACCCACCATGGCAGATCGCTGTGTAGGACCAGAGGTAAGGGGTAGAGCTTGGGATGTGGGGGCAGAGCAGGGGCTGGGAGGTCGGGCCGGACTGGGAGGGGAACCATAGGTAACACCCCCCCCAGCCGTAGAGGATATAAAATATACATCAAAAATTTAAACACAGGTTCTGCCCAAGTAGAAACAATCAGGTTCCAAAACTTGGAACTATAGGAACACTGGAAAAAAGCGGTGATCCATAATCTCGACATGGCTAATACAAAGAGAAAGAGCAGGGGATATTCCCTAGTGTCCTAGCCAACATTCCCATTCCAATAAAACTGGTTCCTGAAATTTTTCAAGGTTGTGTGTGGGTGCTGATGTGCGGAATGGCTTGCAATACACATTTACAGTGGTTTCACTACCAGTCTCTCACTGCTGGTAAAGTGCTTTGGGATACAATGTGAATGAAAAGTACTATATAAATGCTAATTCTTCTGCTTCTGATTCTGGTTCATTCTGCCAGACAGTCTGTCTCAGCAGCACAAGCTGAGAGCAGCAGTCAGCTCACAGTCTGTTCAGTAGTCTCATGCAGACTGAATTAGGTTCAGCTCAGCCACTGCTGTTCACAATGGGGATTCAGCAGCTCCAGTTGGTCAGCTGATCTGTCAGTCAAGTGAAACTTTCCTGGAGGTCTGTCACTCAACTGGTGATTGGCAACCGGAAAGACACCTGGATTAATAATGCCCATTGCATGTCCAAGTTTCCCTGTGGTTCTCTCCTCAGGCAGCATTACTTAATGTACTTGACTGGCCGCCCCATCACCCTCTGACCTTACTACCATGGCTGAGTGGGTCAAAGGTGACAAAATAGCTGCTACGTTGTAGTCCAATGGTTATTTTTCACAAAAGTCCTTATTTCCACAAACTTTGCAGATTAAGCGCAAATCCAAATGCCAAATTTAACTTGCATGGGTGCAACCTCATGTCCGTTCAATGAGCATCATGACTGGGCAATTCCTGGTCCAATTTTCAGATTAATTTGTAATTTATTCAGACAGTTATTTTTGCCACCCTTTCCCCACTAATGTTGTGTGAACCAGTTCCACTCCCTCTGGGTGGAAAAGTGGCATAATTTCAAAATGTGTGATGTGTAATAAATCTTAACAGTTTATTCCATTTCAGTCTGGCAGAGCTTCACGTCTCTTGTGTTTGCACTCAATTTTTCTCAGCGTGCAATGCCATTAGAAGAAGCTGATTTTCATGGAAGAAAGGGTGACAGAAGTTAATGCCTAAATAAATTACAAATTAATTTGAAATCTGAGTTGCATGGTGAGTGATTCTGAACTCACATTTGTGATGGTTTGGGATATCATTTGGCCCTTTGGAACAGATTCCTCCCCCATATATTTTTCTTTTCTTAGGGTCTGGAAAGAAACTGATGTTCCATCTAAAGAATGTGAGTATACAGTACTTATGGACATGGATGGTGTGAACCCAGAAGCTTGTATTGATGAATTACTGCAAGATCTCTTGGTAAGAGAAAATCTAGAACCACCACAATTCATCAATCCTGAGCTTTCAAAAACATTATTATGGCACCTTACATCATGTAGAAAAGGGTTACTGGTTTATGGCACTTTGGAAAGTAATTATCTAGATTAATATCTTAATCACTATGGTTAAAACTATGAAGAGGCTGTAGATAGTGTGTAATGGTAAATTTCTTGATCTCCAGTATTCAAATTGATAGATTTGTGCACACTGGTGTCTATTAACAAAGCCTACGTGCCATGTAACTGCAGTGCGTAGGCAGCCCTACGTGGTAAACCTGCAGAGTAGGGGGTCCAGCAGCATGCACCAATGGTGCGCCAGCCAGTTGTGCCCTGGATCCCCTGGTGATCGAGACGCCCACACCAGGATGTGTTCCGGGGGTGTGTCCATGCTGCACAGCGTGCACGAAGGCTTGGAGTGCCACTTATCAGGGTGCGCAAGTTATGCCTCAGGGACCCTTCTGTAATCTGTTGCACGCCCCCATGGATGTCCTCCACCGGCCATGGCAGGAATGGGAATTGCCCCTCCATGTTGCTCCACCCCACTGGTCAGCTGGGAGTGGGTGTCGGTAGTTCAGGCAAGTGCCCATGGTTGTAAGGTCCCGGACCCGCACCTTCCCACCCTCCCCACACCACTGCAAAGAATCTTCTCTGGGACCCAGGACAGGCATCCAATTGGATGCCCACCTGCGTCCCGCACTCCACCCCCGCACAGCCCTGATCCAACTATGCACTGGTGGGAGGGGCCATAGACAGATGCCCTGCAGGGTGCTTGCAGTCGTGAATCTGTGCACCCTGCACCTGTCCAGGGCCACGCAAGTGAGCTGCCAAGTTACACACAATCCACACATAACTTGCGTACCTTTGTGCATAGCCCCCAATATTGTTATACTGAGGATAGGGGCAGGCACTCTCTGGACTTCAGCAATGTCTTTAACACTGTGGTCACATGACCTGTATTTATCTTAGAAGGGAAGTGGGACCAGCGACTGGCTGACTGGAGATTAAAATAGCTCCAATATAGCAACTGGACTGTCTCCAACAGTTGACCCACACTGCTGACATCAGTCATGGGCAATTCCGGATGCCACTGAAGTGGCTGGTGGCCTGAAATGTTGTTTGGGGGGGGGGGGGGTATACCAGGATCAACCAGCAAATGACAAATTCAGAACAAAACATCAAGTGACAATTTTAATTTTTTTATAAGAAACAAAGCAAGGGGCAGTGCCTTTCAACACAGACGTTCCCTTTTAATGTGTAATCAAAATGAAGTACTTAATTATGTGAATTTGTGCTGAACAAATATTGGACCTGAATAGTAGCTACTTGGGAGCTTGAAGATTCTGCCACCAACAAGGTGGGTAGAGGGGTGCATTTTTTTTTGTTACAAAATCAGAGGATGCAGATCAGACTCTCTACCCCTATATGACATCACCAATACCACCATAGGTAGGGTCAGGGTCTGGGGTCGGTAACTCTGTGTCCAAGTGGAGGAGCCTCCCCGGGCACTACTGTATGAATCCCCTCTGCCCCATTGATCAAGCAAGCACAATGCAATATTAAGTCTAAGTTTTGTGAATTTTTTATCTAATTAGTAATGTATAATTCATACATGCAGTGCCCTGAATGACATGACAGTTAACTCGCATGTAACTATTTTTTCACTACTGGTATTCTTTCTACAGTCATACTTTTGCAAGCTCCTGAGCATGTGAAAGGTCCAAGGAAAGCCCATTAGCTAAAGCTTCAGCACCTCCCCTTCTTCTCGCACCCCTGCCCCTCCATGCTCCATATCATGATGGAACTGCAGGAAAAGTGAAGACTACTCATGAGGTACCCCAACTGAAGTCTTGTAGCCCAGGGAGGCTTACTGGGTTGTGTGAATAGAAAAAGTTCAAATAGTAATACAATATTTACAGGAGTAACTATCTAACAACCACCTGGTTTCCTTCTACATAGTCATACTTTAGCAGACTAAATACTAGCAGTACCCAAGCTGGAGGGTTAATATCTTTGGCTCGGTTAAAAAGGACCTTCATAACAGAGGATTCAAAACCAGTGCCCCTGCAAGCCTTCAGATCAAGACCACAATGGGTTAGGAAAGTGTGTGTGGATACCCAGGTGACAGCCCTGCATTAGTCACTGGCAGAAATACCCTGGCAGCAGTGGCAGATGCTGCAATTTGCCAGATCAAATGGGATCTGATACCCTAAGGTGGCATAAGGGAGGCAGTGTAACAAGGTAATCATTTGTTGTACTCCCTTTCTCCTTCCCACAGGAGGCACCTGGAAATTAGCTGGTCTGAGCTCCGTTCGCCTTTCCTGGTGAAAAACGTAAAATAAATGGTGTGGAAGCAGGACAGCATTGGGGCGATTCAGCAAGGCTCAGGAACAACTGTGAAGAAGTCCTCTAAATTGCTTAGGTTTCTGAAGACAGAACAGCACACCTGCCATCCAGTCTACACAGCATCTAATAAGCTGAACTGATACTAGGTTTGGGGAAGAATGCTAGTAACACCAAGATCTGATTTAGGTGAATCTCAGCTACTGCCTTGAGCAATAATTTTTTATTGATGCACAGCACAACTTTGTTCTTATGCAAAACCAAGTAAGCCGAGTTGACCATGAGGGCCTGCAGCTCACTGACTGGCATGGCTGAAGTGATAGTCACTTTCCAGGACAGCAAGCGTAAAGTTCACACACTGTAGAGGCTCAACGGGTTTCTCCATGAACTTAAGAAGGACCAGGTTGAGACCCCATACTGGAGGAGATTCAAGAAAAGTATAGAACATGTGGTCAATTTCCTCAAAAAAAAAAAAAGACTGACCTCCTGTTCCAAAGTAAGGGAGGGTTAAACAGGCCACAGCTCAATAGGATGAGACAGTAGCCAAATGCACCTCAAGAGATGTCATGTTGCAAGGAGACCCTAAGACAGTAACCATAAAAAAAATTTAACATCAGTTTGACCGGGTACTACATGGATGACAGGCCACGTACATAACATCATACTGTGAGCCTCTTCTGCTTCACAAAATAAGTCCACGGAATGATGAGAAGTCTCCATCACAAAAGAACCTCCTTCAATAGGCTGAGGGATGCATGGGAATCCATGCGATACCTCTCTACCACAAGGGTGTCACACATTGTGCAGCTGCTGTAAAGAAGACAAGCAGAATGCTGTGGGCATTAAAAGGGGCAACAAGCAGACCAGGGCAAGTAAGCCTGCCACTTTAAAAGACCCTGATCAGGTCTCACCTGGAGTACTGCAGTGTTCTGTGTCCCTCAATACAAAAAGGGCACCGAGGCAGCTGAGACGGGACAATTAAGAGCCACCAAAATGATAAGGTGTAAAAGGACAAAAGCTATTAGGAGAGACTGGTGTCTCTTATGTTCACCTTGGAGACAAGGAGGCTGAGAGGGGACAGGCTCTTACTCTTCTGCATACTCAATGGTATCGACAATATTAAACACATAGGTTTAACCTGTTGTCCTCCAGCAAAAGGCAGAGACGTGCCCTGAAGCTCAGAGGTGCTAGATTCAGGGGTAATGTTAGGAGGCACTTTTTCTCCCAGAAGATTGTGAACCTATGAAACAGCCCACCAGAGGTGATGGTACATGTGAAGCCACTGCAGGCATTCAAGGTAGGTCTGAACAAATTCTTCCTCACCAAGGGAATCAGAGGTACCCTGGGTAGTCGAGTGGGTTCAGAGTCCTTAAGTACAAGTTTCATAGAATACTGATTTATTCATACTTACATAGCAAGGGTGTGTGGTCCTGATGGACCTAGAGACTCTTCAAAGCTTACATTACTAACTTTAACCTCTTGGGAGCCATGCTGTCAGATGCAAGGACTCTAGGACTGGGTGCCCCTAAGACCAAGTGAGAAGGTCTGGCTTAAGCTGAAGCCTGATTAACAACTTGGCACAGAAGTACAACAGGTATACCAGTAGTGGCACCTCCAAGACCATGCTAGAGCAATAGGAATCAGTTGGGCCATCTAAAGTCATGCCTTCAGCAGTACCTTGTGCACCAGTGGAAATGCTGGAAAGATCTATAAGAACTTGCCATTTCAGTCCAGTGTAAGGGCCTCATTCTGAATCATGCTCCCAACTGGTGGGCAGCCATAGAACAGTGGTAGCTTATGATCCTCCCAGTATTTAAAGAAATCTATGTGTGGGGTCTCCCAGCACTGCAAAATATTGCACAATCCATCCTGAAGAAGTGACCACCGAAGGCACATGTCTCACAGGTGGCTGATGCTGTCTGCCAACTCATTCTTTGCACTTGTAAGATGTAGAGCAAACAGTCCAGTACCACAGCTCATTAACAGTGATCACATATTCAGAGGTTCCTCACACAGTGTGGAGTAACAGACACCCCTCACCCATTTGTTCACACAGAACAGGGCCATGGTGTTGTCTGTGTTGATGTGAACTGAGTGATCAGTCACCATCCAGGGGAACACCTGAAGCACCATGCGACTTGCTCTTGAGTACACCAATGTGCAGCTGGTGCTCCTGCAGAGATCACAATGTGTATTCCCACAGCTCCCCATCATGTGTGGTAGTCATTGGTGGTGAGGTCCAGTGTCTAGTTTGGCTAGGCACTCACCTCCAAGACATGCTCCAGAACCAGCCATCAGGAAATCACCTTAATCATGGTCTGCACTGCCATGACCTGATGAGACATGGTTGCTGACTTCCGGCAAGGCCTGGCATCCAAAGTCTGGCCCATAGAATAACAAAAATGTTGACACCAGGTTTAGAAAATCTTTCAATGGATGTCTGTCCTGATGGAAGAGAGCCAGCAAACTCCAACTGCTCCGGAGTACACCTGTGAGACAAACTGTCAACCTTTCAGATCGTAGAACATGGCACTGGATATCTGGGGTAAAAACAGAACAGCACAACCAACTCTGCATACTAAGAACAACAGTAAAGTGTTATTGGGGGGGTGGGGGTATACTCCAAACAGATGTGAAAAGTCTAATGTGGGTACACAGGGCTAGCAGATGCATTCTTTTTAAAAAGTGCCTATATGCCATATCCCCATATACCATCCCCTCCATTTCAGGACCAGACAGCCATGAACAAAGAGGCAACATCTGCCGTGCTCTTACTGCAGTTGGTGTCTGTCAAGGCCAAGGCCAAGCCACAACTGATGAGCTGGAATACATTATCTTGGTGTTTCATAGGAAGAAATATTCCTAATGCCATTACCTCTTTCCGAGAAGTACAAGAGTAAACAGCAAAGTACTTCATGTAGCTAGCTTGCCGCATGTGGAAGATGCCCACTCCATAAATACGTCATACCCGAGAGTCAAGGCACTTGCACTTCTTACAAAGGAGAATGGGAAGAAGCATCCCAGCAGTCTTGCTTTTGCAGTGCACCATGTCGATAATGAGTTCTGCAACTTCGGGATGTTCATTAAAGCCTACAAGGAAGCATATCAATGACATGCACACTGAGTGGCAAGAGAACATATCAATGGTTCCCATGCTGAGGGGTGGAACTTGTTGAGGTGGGATAAGCCACCTTAGCCAGATCCAACAAAGCATCAGCAACTGGGAGGACCTGGAAGGAGTAACTTTTTTTTGTTTTGATAAAATCTCCAAATATGTACACCTTCTGGTGCTCTCTTACCTCCTCGAGTGGAACATTTTGGGAATTGGAGACATGCTTGATGAGGAATGAAAAATATTTGAGGTCTTCTGCTATGGCACTAGAGCTCATACCACCAGCCCTATTCTTATCTCTGGTGTAGAAAGATTCGTCCTTTGGTCCATCCTCATCACCATGGCTGATACCAGCCAGCAACATGGGAGTAGGTGGAGATTTTCCAGATGGAATGGGTCAAAAGGACCGCAGGGATGAATAGAGTATACTCAACATGTCAGGATGTGAACCATCTACTGACCTAGTGAGCTGCAGACTACCTGCCAGCAAAGTGACCAGAGAAGGCAAGGCTAATACTGCAGTACCAGGAGTTGTTGGGATACTACAGGCAATGTGGGTACCAACTGAACTGAGAGCTAGAGCCTACACAGGGAGGGGCAAAGCAGATCAGGCAGGTATGCCCAGAAAAGAGCCAAGTGGGCATATTAGGTAAACTACAGAATGGACAACAGGCAGACAAATGACAAAAATGATTGTTGAAAGCATTAGCAATGGTAATCAGGTTAGTACAATTCACTTTGTTCATGATCATATAATTACTGGTTAGGTTATTTAATAACTG
This sequence comes from Neoceratodus forsteri, assembly GCA_016271365.2. Taxonomy (NCBI): domain Eukaryota; kingdom Metazoa; phylum Chordata; order Ceratodontiformes; family Ceratodontidae; genus Neoceratodus; species Neoceratodus forsteri. The sequence goes on from CM028135.1 coordinate 323,817,111, forward strand.
GGTAGGCAGCTCTTTCAAATGCCACAATAACTGGCCAGTTATTATGGCACTGCTGTCAATGAAACCTATTTAAGTAAAGAAAACACTTTTCCATTGTGTGCTTCTAAGCCACATAATCTGCCATTTCTTACAGTTCTGCGCTACAAAGCCGCAAATCTCAGTACAAAAGGACTTAAAACAAACAACCGTCACACTGTTAAGTACCATAGTAGCAAATAAAAATATCTCTTTGTGGACTTTGTTTTTTCTCTGGTGTGTGCTTCAGGTTACGCCCCACTTTTTCAGTCATATTTTCAGAATGCAGTTCCCCCCAGCTACCTCCCAAAAGTTTTTAAATGTATGTTTTTGGTCACACACTTTTTCACAATATGTAAATGTTTGTGTTTATGCAATAATTACATCATTAAAGACAGTAAATGGCAAAGCAAATAAATCACTTTCACAATGTTTTTACTGCTACATTTTTGTTTCCAATCAAAAAACCCCAGCAATTATAACGAGCTCTGGCAGAGCCAATACAACTGTGAATGCATTAACTAGATAAGGGTGTTTCATCGGCTTAAACATAAACATTTATTTATTTAAAAAATATCAGATTTGCAAACCTTTGAGTCAGAGACTCATTTACAAAGGCACCTCATCAAAACTAATATAAAGACAGCACAGTTAAGTCCAAAAACAATGGCTCAGAGAGCACACAGTTATAACAATCATTCACTGGAGATACATGGGTAACAGTAGATAAACAGATTGCATAGTTTAGGCACACAGGCATCACATCAAGAAGACCAAAGAAGTTCAAACAATATACAATAGCTAAAGCAAATAGACATCAGGAGTCAAAGAGAAGCCCAGAGTGTTCACATGAAGGCTGTTACATACACTAACTGAATCAAAGTACAGTATAGTACATTGAGAAAGGGGCATATTTAAGCAATAAGGCACGACAGGGTGTGTGTTATGTAATAACGTCACTCCTAAGGTGGGCTGAAGCACGAGGTGAAGCCGAGTGTTTTTTTATTTGCACGTATTTATTTGATCTACTGGATCAGCAATATTTGCACAAGCTGTGCCCAGTGCAGATTTTACAGCACTGGTCTTGGTCTGGTGATCTGGGTTTTACCTATACCACACTGCATATGGTTTAGTGATATACTGTACAGATGGCTGCAGAGTCTAACCCATTGAAGGTTGAAGTTTCAGAAAACCATTTATGCTACAACAATCAAGACTCACTCCCTCCCTCACCCCCAGTCACAATTAATCCTCTACCAAAGCCATGCTTAAATACTGGTGCCTCTATATCCACGCCACTAAGCTTTTAATGCCAACATGCTTCTTCCGCTGCTGTGAGTTAAACTCTTTATTTAAAAACATTTTGTTGAGAAATTTTTGTTTTAGTATATCCATGGTCAGGAAAAACGAATTTGTAAAAGAAACCAAAATTCCCATTTTTCAGTTCATTGAATCACAATACAGCATGTTATGAATTTTTCAGATTCTATGTGTAACCTACAGTAAGTCAAACAGAAATTAGACACAAATGCCTACTTATCTGCAAGTGAAGCAAATGTGGTTATTATCATTCAGTTGTAAACACCTATAGTCACAGCCACAATTCACATTGCTAGACTCTGGGTAAGTATGACAAGTACCTTATCCAGCTGTGTTCTGCTTGGGGGGGGGTGTATGTGTTTAAACATGTAACTTTCTATAGTATATTGTATAGCACTGTGAATCCTGGGTGCAGTGTTTTTTTCTCTGCTGTAGCTAAGCAAGACACTGTAACAAGACACTAGCCTGCTGTACAGTAGGGGCTATTACACATCAAACCAAAGGGTACGCTGTGAAGACTAACCTGGAGAAGATGCAATGAAACAAACTTGAATAACTGCCCCCAGACATCATAAAACACCCAGGGAAAATTAGAAAAACTCCTCTAACAGCCTAGACAGAAACAAAATACTGGATTGAAGTGAGAACTCAAAACTGGTAATAATACATATATTCCTGATTTTAACATGCAGTTTTCCTTTAAGAATATTCAGTAGAATATAAACAGTAGCCTAGAACTGCCTGCCTGAGAATGAAGTTGGTATATTATTTAGAAAAAGGGAAGGCTAGGTCTCTTGTTATGCAATGTCCTGTGAAGTATCACACTGACTGCTCTTAGGATGGTGATGTCAAATGCTATAAGGTGCTACGGGGAACTTGTTATGCAGAAAGTTCCAGGAAGTGTTTAACCCATTCTACTTCTAATAGCTTTCTCAAACTTAAAAAGAAAAATACACTTCATCACAGACTATGTTTACAAAGTACTGTGCCCATGATTAAAATAAGTTGAACCCCATCCCCCCAAAAATGTGCCCTCACATGAACATGCATGATTTATCTATAAAGACAATTACATTTTTTTATTTCTAAATGCATTAGTAACACCAATGCTTTCAAGATTTTGAAACTACTAAAAAGACAAACTATATATATATATAGATAGATAGATAGATAGATAGATAGATAGATAGATAGATAGAAAGAATATGGTAAACAAATATTGTTAATCCCAAAAGCTGAACTTTGTTTTTAGTATATAAATGTTTAAGAAATACCAGAAAGCTATTTTCCTTAGCTTTTAGACACTTCTTAGTCTTTCCTTTTGAGACACCAGGTGACTCTGATAATCCTTTGTTCCAAGGGTTTGTAAGTCAGTTTGAAGGCATTTCAGGCATCTTCTGTTCTAGTCCTTAACAAAATGCAGGGACTCAACAGACTTGTTCTGTTCCTTGGTCCGCATCCCAAACATGTGATTCTTCTTTCAGGATAATAGATCCACTTCATGCTCCTCCCACACGAATAAAAAAAAGGTGGCATGGACCTTTTGGAGCTTCTTGGGTGGAGGTGGGGTGGACCTTACTTCCCCCTAAGAAACAATGCTGCCTCCCACTACTCAGGTTCCAGTTCTTGTACCACCCATTTAAGAAAGAAAATAGTACCCTGCAACCGTTGACTAACATGAAAGCGTATTCATTTGAGGGCGGAAAACATTTCTTGGAGGGTAAGGCAGAGATTATTTACACAGTCAGCCAGCTCCATGGACAGAAAACATGACATCACTCCTTTTGTACATGCAGTACTCCTGTAGGCTCCGCCCACAGTTGTAAAAACTAAACTATGGGTACTTTTTTTTTTTTTTTTAAACACACACCCTTTGGCGTGTGATACCATCTGATACCATCACAAACCACTAATGGTTTACATGGTATTACACACCTTGGGTGTGTTAAAAAAAAAACCTCAATGTTCAAAACCACATACATGATTCCATTTATCATTTACAGACCGATTAATATTTAACCCCATAAGACCCTTGATATGACCCCAAAATCTTAGGGGGTCACCAGCAGAAGCTGTAAGAAGATCCATACAACAGGCATGATTCTTTACCCAAATGTGTTTTTACGCAGGTGTTCCTTATTTTGATTCTCCCTTACCAGTCCAAGGTAAGGGAGAATGTCTTGAACATATACCAACATTTATCCTTAGTTTAAATAAAGGATTACAATTCACTATCCATCCGTCTGGTAGAGGCCCCCCTCTTTCTGCTTTTATTAGTAGGGGCATGCCTGTCTTGCGTTTCCGAAAATGTGATTATAAACAATGACAAATCAGAGGAGACATCATCAACATTATCAAGTATATGGGCACTGGCCAGACAGACCACTAGTGGGGCAGTTCATGTACATTTGCAGATAGGATGACATTTTTTATATTTCCCACCAGGTGCAGTGAATTGATTCATAGGGGGATTTTAGGGAAGAGTCATGGGCTAGAGAAGTACTGTATCTTCTCAAAAGATACTTTTTTTAAAAAAAATAAAAGTCACCTCCAAGGCAGCCCTTCCTCGGAGGTAGGTCTGTCTCTGAAACAAACATTATAGACAGGGCTGCCTCAGAGCTGAGCTGCACTGCACTGCACTGCTGTGCCAGCTTGGTGGTGTATTGGAAAGGTCTACAGCCTCAAACAAGAGATTGTGGGTTCCAGTCCAGACAAGATCACCTCAGTTTCTTTTTGTTATGATTTCACTTGAGTGATGATCCATGGCGGCGTGGAGTTAGAATAGAAAACATGTATGAAGAGGGACTTAGAAAAAAAAGAACAAGTGCAACAGTAAAGGGTTGCCTTGGAGACAGAGATACCTTAGAAGCAGATATGCCTTGGAGGCAACTTTCATTTTTTTTAAAAGTGTTTGTTGTCTGTATAGTCTGAGTCAAGACAGAGAGGCAGACAAGACAGAGCATGATAATATTACATGGTTTGCTAACCTGCAATAGTAACATAGAGAATAATACATGGCTGGGTGTGTGTAACCAGAATTTTACACACACAAGGTGTGGGATGCTACAGGGATGCTGAGAGAGGGACGCACTGCACTGGGCTTAATCACTGCCTGAAGGGTTGGGGAGACTCTCCGTGGTAGAGGGCTTCAAGGTGGTATGTACCTTTGGCATTGGATCGTTATTCTTTGACTGCACTAGTTCTCTTAGCACAGCCTACTAAAACTTTACAATTTAGACTGTCCAAGCACAGTGGCAGTGCGCTTGGTGGGAGTCTCTTTTATAGTTATAACCCTTGTTGAGAGCTGGAGGGGGGGCACTGTAGTGCTGTCCCATAGAAAAGTTAGTTAAGAAAACATTCTTTGCATCTCTCATGGACCTTTATGGGACTTGATATTATGGACTTTTAACACCTGCTTTTCACCACATTTGCTATTTATTATATTAATTTAATTGTGTTGTTTTTATTTAAGGTATACATTGGAGTGCATCGGGGTATGTATTCAGTGATTTAAGTGGCTGAATTTGAGTGGTGGCAGCTTGTGTTGATTTGAGAGGAATTTGAGGGTGGGGAATTGTGTGTGTGGTGGGTTGTGAAACTGTATTGGGAATTAAGTGGGAGTGTGGGGGGTCAGTTGCATTTAGATAATTTATTCTAATTGAGCTGGGATGTGTCGCCTATAGCAGGCTCCAAGGCTCAGCTACACCCTACCCCTGCTCCATGATCTACACCCATTATATGACCCCACCACTAAGTGCTGTGTATTGACAGTGCAGGGAAGTTGGAATTGAGAGGAAGCAGAAAGGGGGATTTAGTGACTTAGAGAGGGCCGATGGGAGGATGCTATTAGGGTTGTGAGGACCAGGAGAAGTCCTGGGCTGAAACAGGGCATGGGGTCATTATGTCTGTAAGACATAACAGCGCAGCAATGTGCCATGCTGTAAATACAGCAGATACATTGCTGACGCTGAGACAAACTGCCAAAACACATTTTGGCTAAAGAAGCTAGTGGTTTCCCTGTTTTCTGAGGGGCGCTCTGCCACCAACACATCGTGTTACAGAGGGCTATGCCCCCCGGACTCCCCATTAACATAATCAACTCTGGGGGTTTAACATGGGCACAGGGAGAAACACCACCAGGGGAGAAACGAAAGAAACCACACAATGTGGTTTTGCTAAATTCCTGGACTGGGATTCGAGCCCCGGTCCACAGACACATAGCGACCCTGCACTGCCATGGCTCATCCCATTGAGCCACAGTGGCAGCACAGAGGACCACCTCCTTAACAGAGGTCTTGACCTCCACTTCACTCCTCCTTCTCACCCATGCACGACAGGATACAAAACCATGTGCAACATATGTGCCTTCCGGGGTTTTGTACCCTGCTGCGCTAGTATACCATGCTATATATTCTGAGCAGTATTCCATGAGTGGTTCTGTCATATCACTCCGGTATTGTGCAAATTGCACTGGCTGCCTGTCAGGTGGAGAGTTCTGTTCAAGGTGGGTTTTCTCACCTAAAAGACCCTACATGGACAGGGCCCTGGTTACCTTTCTGATCTCCTGGTACCATCCACCTCTGTCCAGGATCTCTGCTCCTCAAATGGTGGCCTCCTCAAAGTTCCAAGAGCGAGGCTGAAATCAGCTGGGGATCGATCATTTGGAGTTGCTGCTCCAGCTCTTTGGAACTCGCTGCCGCTGGAAGTGAGAGAGGCCCCCCACTATAGACGTCTTTAAGAGCCGTCTGAAGACCTTTTTATTTAAGCAGGTTTTTGGAGATTGAATTTTAGATGTATGTTATTTTAATGAACTGTATACGGTATGACATACTGTACAGTTTTGTGCGGCGCCCAGAGCCCTTGGGATTGGGCGTCTTTTTAAATAAAATTGACTTTGACTTTGACTTCTGTCCATGACATATTGACCCGGGTAGGCCAAAACAGGGGCTTGAGAGAGACTAGATGTGTTTAGTTACCATATCCAGTGATCCCATCAGATGGAGTGGGCAGGCAGCTGATGAGCTGACTGCCACCATTCATCCATTTCAAGCAGTGTTGTGTAATGCTAGATCAATGAGGAATAAGTCTGCAATTATGGTGGCTCTTATTTCATCAGTCAGTCTGGCTTGCATTACAGAGACCTGGCTAGGTGACGACACCGGCCTGGTCCTAGAGTTGTCATTTCTGGACAGGTTTTCCATAGTGCACTGCCCAAGGAAGGATCACCAGGTGGGGGACACATGCTTTCGATCAGAGTTCAGCCTGGTGATGCACCCAGTGAGGGATACCTCATTGCTTGAATGCATGGTTGTGTGTGGGGGTCCAGGTGCGGGATGCAGAATCCTCCTCGTGTGCTATCCTCCAGGGTGCAAGGGGGAATTTTTTCAGGAAATCATAGACTATCACTGTCAGAGTGTCAGAGTTGCCAAGGTGACTTATTCTTGGTGACTTCAATGCTTGGATCTACAACAAACTCATACCAGTGATTACTTCTGTGACCCCACAACACGGCCATGCCTTGGATCTGGTATTCTCTCTGGGGCTTAAGAATGGGAACCACAGGGTTTATCTGGTCAACTGCTCACATCACTCTGTCATTACGTTCACCTTCAGGGCCCCCCCTTGCAGTCCCCCCTCTATGGAGTTAGTCCAGTTCTGTCCTTTATAAGGGCTTCAGCAAAAGGGACTCTTGCAGTTCTGGACACGTCAGATGTGTTGACAGCATGAATAGAGGGACTGGAAGACGCTATGGCAGCCTATAATAGAGCTGTCATGTAGCTTTTGATATTGCAGCGTCAGTTCGAGTATACCCCAGGTTTCATGCCTTGGTTCACTGTGGTTTGACAGCAAGCTAAGAGAAATGAAAACAAAGGGGTGGAGGCTGCAGCACTGTTGGAGAAGATCAAGGGCACAAAAGGACAAATTGGTTCTGATGTCTAACTATGGTGAGTATCAGAGGGCAATCACTCAGAAAAAGGCAAACTTTCTGTCTAGGAGATTGCTGCTAGAAGAAATCAATGAGCTCAGCTTTTCCGGACTATGGATAGGCTACTTCATCTGGCCTGTCTGGAGCTTGTAAGAGCATTTACACCCATGAAATGCAAGGAGTTCACTTGGTTCTTCTCAGAAAAGGTGTCCTCTATTAGGGCCAGGATCCCACCAAGTGGGCTATCACAGCTGAGCAGAGTTGAGCCTACAAGTCTGAGACACGTTCAGTGGTTCTGGGGACAGTTTCAACCAGTGATGACAGAAGAGGTGCATCTGGTGATTTCTGAGCTGTGGCCAACATTTCTAATCTAGATCCAGGCCTGACACATATACTAGTGAGCCTTGTAGGGCAGCCGGGATCAGTATTTGCTGAGACTGTCCAGTGCGCCTTGTCAGAGAGGATGTTCCAGGTGTCACTGAAAAGTCCACTGGTGAAACCATTTCTGAAGAAGCCATCATTGGACTCAAGACATTTTAGCAAATTACTGACCTGTCTCTAACCTACCTTCTTTGGGCAAGGTTACGGAGAAGGTGACTGTGCTTCAGTTTCAGGCACACTACACTGCCTTTGACATCTACAAGTCTCTCCAGTCTGGTTGTACTGTAGGTCTAGGCATAGCACAGAAACTGCACTAGTTAGGGTGCGCAATAACTTGCTCAGGGCGAGAAATACAGGAGAACGGTCAGTTCTCATTCTCCCTGATCTCTCTTCAGTGTTTGACACCGTGGACCATGGGCTGTTACTGGACCAACTCAGGGAGTATGTGAAACTCAATCGTAAAGTCATCTGATGGTTTGAATCCTATCTCAGTAACAGGACCCAGAGGGTACTGTTGAGAATGTTTTCCTCGCTCCTGAAGGTTCTGTCCTGTAGCGTAACCCCAGGGCTTGGTTCTTTTGCCCTTGCTGTTTGCAGTGTATATGCTACCCCTTTGTGAGATCATTAGGCAGTTTGGGCTGGTGTTTCACAGCTATGCAGATGAGATGACACCCAGCTCTACATACCTTTTGCACCTGGGACACCGGGTGCAGCTTATGTGCTTAACAGGTGCCTGGCCCAGATCCAAGACTGGATGTCATTGAGCTGGTTGAGACTTAACCCAGAGAAGAATGAAGTACTGGTGGTACAGCCGGGATGTAGGGGTGGAGAGGCTTCAGCATGGCTCCTCTGGACTTTTGGTTCCCATGAAGGCAAGAAATCTGGGAGTCATTATGGATGAGGGGCTAACATTTGAGGCTCAGGTGCCAGCAGTAGTCCAGAATAGCTTTTATCATCTGCAGAACATCAGCCATGTTAAATCCCTTATCCCCCACCCACCCCCTCGATCTGGCCACAATGGTGCACTTTGACGCTTGCCTGCTGTAACACTGTGTACCGTGGGGTCAATGGAGGTATGCTGCAATGCCTGCAGTTAGTGCAGAACACAGCTACTAGGTTGCTAACTGGCCTTCCAAAGAACTGTCATGTCTCCCGGCACTGCATGATCTACATTGGCTGCCAGTTCAGTGGTGTATCTCCTTCAAAGTTGCTCTTGTAACTTATAAGACCCTTCACAGGTGGGCCCAGGATACCTGTCTGAGCTCTTGCACCCTCATGTGCTCTCACACTCTCTCCACTCCACTGAGGAGGGCATCCTGGTAGTTCCTAGGGCTAAGTTAAAAAGGGAGGCAGTATAGCGCAATGCAAGGGAGGCAGTATAGTACAGTGGTTTAAGGCTCTGAGCTGCAAATCTGGTGACATCCAGCAGACCAGACCTGGGTTTGAATCCCACAGCTTCCACTTGCATACTGTGTGACCCTAAACAAGTCACTTAACTTCCCTGTGCTCCCAGGTCACACCTGTAAAAAAGCTTTCAGCTTAGTGTGCTACTCCTGGTTAAACAACTTAAAAAAAAAAAAAAACTGCTGGGGACTGGACCTTTGATGTAGCAGGCCCAGTCCTCTGCAATTCCTTGCCAATAGCTTTGAGGGAGGCCCCTTCGGTGGAGGCCTTTAAGCAGGATCTCAGAACTTTTCTGCTTATCTAGGCATTTGGACTCGAATTTTCCCCCAGCTGCTAAAGTCGCAGTTATTTAGTAATTATTTAATGATTATTTATGAATTTATTTGTTTAGAATTGTTTTATTGATATCTATACTAATTAAGTTTGGAATATGTCTACATGATTTTATCTAATTTGGGAAGGACACCAGATGTAAATAAAGACTACCACTGCAACATAATTCCCTGTGAGTGAAGCTCGAGGGGTTTATTAAAGCATCCCACACCGAGGCTGTGTATAAAATTCTGCTTTACACCCACCCACGTCTTGTGTTTTAGAATTACTATTATGAAATGGGTAGAAAAAATGCTCGCTCCTGACTGGCCAAAAGGTATTTTCAGCAGGATTGTTATCCCAGCACAGCAGCCCTGCTGAAAGTAACAACAAAAATATGGTTAAACAATATATCCAATTTACTAACAAAGACCCATTTCATAACAGCAATAAGGCACTGCAGGGGGTGCATTATGGTGGACTAGTGACCCTTCTCAAGTAGTGGAAGTACTCAGCTTCACCTTGTGCTTCAACCCACCTGAGGCCGGTCATTATCCCACCATAACACACCCCTTGTCATGCCTTATTGCTTAAGTGAGCATTTTTTTTTTTTTTACTGTGGTAGTTATGTGACTAGTGCTTGTGCCACTCACTGCATAAGCTTGATCGACAAGATGACAAGGAGCAATTACAACCACCCAGCTGGAACGTATAATTACCACAAGGTGGTTCTAGGGCATTTTTATAAATTGGTTACCCAAGCATTAAAAATACTCACTAGTAATTATATAAAAAATACTGGACTGTGTTGAACATTAATATATATATATTTTTTAAACACACCCAAGGTGTGTCATATCACATAAACAAGAAGTGGTGTGAAGCATGAGTGGTTTGTCATGGTATTACAAATTAAGGGCATTTATTAAAAAAAAGGAAAAGAATAATGTAACACTCCTTTCTTTATTTTATATAACTGCTGGTCAGTTTAGTGTTGTGAGGTAAAAAAAAAAAAAAAGGCCATTTTCATTTTCGAAGAGTGTGAGATGGCAATGGCTTTCCCTTTCAGTTTGACTGGCTGATGATACCCATGCTGTAATAACCAGCCAGTTATTACAGCGTTAGAAAGTGGTGTCAGTCCAGTCAATAATTGGGCTCCCCAGAAATGATATAATACTTATCCACAAATCAGGTAGGCTAAAAACATCAGCAAGTCATTTTAGTCTCCCTCATCAGTAATTATGTAATCAATTCACAGCAGAAGCCTTACGATAATATATAAAACATGCTGTGTGGGTTTTATTTTTTTTAAGTTTTTCTAAGCTCCAAGTTCAGTTTCACAATTGTACAACAATGTTGGTTTTGCATGCTGTACCATGCCACTCTGGCTTGGGTACTTGTAAAATGTACAGTAATATGCACTTCTTTCCAACCAAAGCTGGACACTAAACTCTTTCTGCTTCTGGCCCAGGCTGTGAACCAGCCTCTTCAGTGACGAAAGTGTAGCACTTTAATTATTAGGCTTGTTACCTCCCAAGTGAAATCTACCTTTTTGGTTGTATGTTCAGTTTTAGAATACACTCGCAGTAATCAAAGGCAGGTTAGGCCATTTTTCATGTTAATACCATTAACAGACTGTTACAACTGAATTTAATGTTTATTACACACACAGAGGGATCAAACTCTGTAAGATGCAATACAGATCTACGAGCAGAACAGGACTTATATAGGACCACCTGTCTAAAATGTTCTAGCTATCACTACCAGCAATTATTTCTTTAAAAAAAAATGTTATTTAATGTTTGTGAAAATCTGATCAAGGCTTATGACCATGGGCAAAAATAAATGTTTGCTGTAACCATATCCATGTATCCTTAGGATAGTCAAGTGACTTAGACCGCAATAATCTGACTTTAAAATGTTAATGTTTAAAAGCTGTTGTACATTGTTTCTGGGCTTTCCCACCAATCACTAAATTTCCTCAGTTCCCACAATACCTCCATAAATCAGCAGAAAAGACAATCAGCTAAAAACAAGAATGAATGCTGCATTATTGTACTATTTTACCAAAAAGCAAATACTATTAGCGAATGATGTAATATTATCAGCTTCAACCAAAAATTCTTTATTTTTAGTTATTTAATTAGTAATAACCGGGTAAGCTGGGCTGAGACATAGGTCCCTTTTTCAGTCAGCACCTGAAGGAAGATTGTACAATAAAAGACAATACAACAATTTCAACTTTTTTTGAACAATATAGCAGTTGTTTTTTTGTGTGTCAGTATTTTATCCTCCTCCTGACAGGACTGCCCGATGACACCCCCCCCCCAGCCCCATTACCGACCTTTGCATGGACTTACTGGTTATACACCACGTGTCCAGGACCACACTGTGGTGGGTGGCCAGTCATGTATGCCATGTGAGAGCCACAGGGGATGTCAACATTAAGCAGGCCACCCTATTTTCCTCCTTTTTTCTCCCCTGTGGTGCTGCATGAAATGACAAGCACAAGTGCATGCAGTGGCACACATTAATGCCAGGACATCTCATGGCAACCCCTCCCCTTGCCTGTGCCCCAAACTGTGCTGTCAGTCAATAATTGGGCTCCCCAGAAAATATACAATACTTATCCTTGGCAGAAGACACAAGGAGAAAGGACTGCTGTGTGACTGGACTTCTCTGCTGGGACTAAAGTAGAACTTTTGTACTTGGACCTTTAATTTAGGGTAAAAAAAACACTAACATACAAAACAAAAAAAAGTGTGTGTTTGTCTGGGTTAACTGAACTGAATGGGTATCTGAACAGTTATCTAGGTGTAAATCTCAGGTGACTGAAAGGACTTAACTGCTGTGAGGTTTAAATTACTTGTAGAAAGATCTAGTAAGTAGGGGGAGTGGCTTAGCTAGAAGGAAGCTACATTTAAAGACTGCCTTAGAAAGATTCTGCTAATAGCTTGGCAGAAGACACCAGGAGAAAGGACTGCTGTGTGACTGGACTTCTCTGCTGGGACTAAAGTAGAAGAACTTTTGTACTTGGACCATTAATTTAGGGTAAAAAAAAAAAAAAAAACTAACATACAAAACAAAAAAAAGTGTGTGTTTGTCTGGGTTAACTGAACTGAATGGGTATCTGAACAGTTATCTAGGTGTAAATCTCATGTGACTGAAAGGACTTAACTGCTGTGAGGTTTAAATTACTTGTAGAAAGATCTAGTAAGTAGGGGGAGAGGCTTAGCTAAAAGAAAGCTACATTTAAAGACTGCCTTAGAAAGATTCTGCTAATAGCTTGGCAGAAGACACCAGGAGAAAGGACTGCTGTGTGACTGGACTTCTCTACTGGGACTATATTGCCCTCCTTCCCTCCAAACCCCACTCCAAGCTAGTTCTATTTTTATAGGCACAGGATTTGACTGACAACAGGAACTTCCTGTTTGGGAGCAGGAAGTGAGTGATCACGGAACCACCAAAGACCCACCATCCTAGAAGGGCAAGAGTAGCTCTCCAGCCCCCTCTGGCTGCTGGAGGTCTGCCTCTGAGCAAGTAAGTGGTCTACTGAGAAATATAGGATATTCTTGTCTCAGAACAGGACAATCAGGAGCTTAAAGGGCACACAGGCAGAAAGTAAGGAGAGAAAAAAAAACAGAGGAAAGAGTATGGATTGCAAACAGTTAAGGGGCCAGAAATAAGACATGATTGGAATGGTGCAGTGCAGTGGCTGTGGAGCAGCAGTCTTACGGGAGATGTTCTGGAGGATGCGGTGTTGTCCCATCTGCAGGCACCTCTCTGGGCTGAGGGAGGAGGTTGCTCATCTCCAGGCTGAGTTGGCCAGGATTTGTGGGACCTCCTCTTCCATCCAGGGACCACCAGTGCCACTGCCATTGCCTCAGAGGTTGCCAAGAAACAGGAGCGGTTGGACCACAGTGGGCTCAGAGAGGGTGAGCATGGTGGAACAGAGGCGCCATCCCTCCAGTTGTACCTCTCCACAATTCTTATGCCATTCCGGGTAAAGTGTGGTTCCTCTATGGAGGCACCCGCAGTGGAGACCAAGGAGGATGCTGGGAACATCCACAAAGGAGACCCACAGGAGGGTGGCAGGGGACCCTGCAGGGGAAGGAAACAACTCCTGGTGGGGGACTCCACTGTTAGGAAGGTAGAACTGGGGGAGGAAGGGGAGAGGGAGGTAAGGTGCCTGCCCGGCGCCATGGCTTGGAGGGACAGGGAGCAAATCCTCAGGATTGTCAGAGCAGCTGCACAGGGGAGGAAGCTGGATGTCATTGTCCACCTAGGGACAAATGACCTGGCTAAGAAAGGGATTAGAGAAGTGCAGGAAGAGTTTGTAGAATTGGGGAGGGGCCTTAGTCGAGTAGCATGCACGGTAACCTTCTCGGAGGTGTTGCCCATCTATGGCATAGGAGAGGCTAGGGTGTTCCGCACCATGGGATTCAATCAGTGGTTGAAAAACTGGTGTGGAGCTCAGAGATTTGGCTTCATTGGGGACTGGGGGTCCACCTGGAGTGATGCAAGCCTATACTGGGATGATGGGCTGCATCTGTCCGGGAGGGGAACCAGGATCCTAGGTGATAGGTTTAAATGCTTCATTGGCAAGCTTTTAAACTAGCCAAGGGGGGAGGCACTGGAAAGGAGCAGGGAAATCCTAGCCTCCCCCCCAAATAATCACGGTAGTAAGTGCGGCAAACACCAACATAGAGGTGTCGATAGGGAGAAGGGCAGGGGTAAATGGAGAAAGTGACAAAGGCAAGAAGGACAGGGATGGGGCAAAAGGGAGTAAGGCCATCAGGAAATGGAGGATAATGAGTACCAATGCCTGCAGTCTGGGCAACAAGCTCCCTGAGCTGGTGGCCCTGATGGAAGAGGGATGCCTGGATATCGTAGCAGTCACAGAAACATGGAACACAGAGAACCATGACTGGGATGTTAACATACCAGGGTACATAACCTATAAGAGAGACAGGCAGGGGAGAAGAGGGGGAGGAGTAGCTCTCTATGTAAAGGAAGGGATAAAAGCAACTGAACAAAAGAGTAAACAGGGAGGAGAGGAGGCACTGTGGGTACCTTGAGACTGGAAAGGGGCACCACAATCCGCACAGGGTTGTGTACAGACCCCCATATCAGGGGAGGGAATGGACAAGGATATGATAGAAGGCATTCTTAGAATGGCAGGGAAAGGAGATACTGTTGATGGGAGACCTGAATATGCCGGATGTTAACTGGAGCACATTTGCTGCAGCCACATCCAAGAGCAGGGCCATTCTTGATGCCCTAGAGGTGGCAGGCATTAGACAGCTTGTTTCGGAACCCACTGTGAGGGAGCAATCTTAGACCTCACTCTCAAACGGGGGCAGTGAGAGGATCTCAGATCTAGAAGTGGTTGCCATCTGGGGACAAGTGACTATCAAACAGTGTGGTTCACGTAAACTCAGCTACAGAGTCAAGCCATACAAAAGTGAGGGTACTGGACTTTAGGAGGCTGACTTTGGCAAGATGGGAGAGTGCCTCAGAAAAGCACTAGCAAACAGGCTAGAAGGAGGTGGAGCAACAATGGGGAATCATCAAACTGCCATCACAGAGGCAACAAGCCCTTGTGTGAAGCAAATAAACAAATCAAAATGAAAGAAAAGCCACTATGGTTCTCAAAAGAGGTGGCTGTGAAAGTCAGGAAGAAAAAGATAGCATTCTGGAAGTATAAGGAAACACAGAAGGAGCAGGACAGAGAGCTGTACCAGTTAAGGCAGAAGGAAGCAGGGAGGGAATTCAGAATAGCAAAGGCCCAAACTGAGGAAAAGATAGCCAACTCGATTAAGAAAGGGGATAAAACCTTTTATAGGTACATTGGCGAGCATAGAAAGACAAAGGGAGGGATAGTGAGGCTGAATAGAATGAACGGTGGGTGGGCAGAGGGGGACAGTGAAAAAGCAGGGATACTGAATGAATATTTCTGCTCAGTATTCACAAAAGAGGAGGGGGAAGTGCCTAATCCAATTAACAGAAGCACTCTTGATAGGGGGGTCGATCCCAGTCCTTTCACAGAAGAAAGGGTTCTGCAAGAACTCCTAAAACTGAAGGACAAAACAATGGGTCCTGATGGAATTCACCCCATAATTCTAAAAGAATTAAGGGAGGAACTAGTGAAACCACTGGCTACTCTTTTTAATAAATCATGGGAGGATGGTGTGGGACCAGAGGACTGGAGGAAGGCGGATGTGATTCCCCTTCACAAAAGTGGGACCAAGACAGAGGCAGGAAACTACAGACCTGTCAGTCTGACCTCTGTGGTAGGGAAAGTCATGGAGTCACTTCTGAAGGAAAGAATAGTTGAGTACCTAGAGGCCAGTGGAGCACAGGACCCAAGGCAGCATGGGTTCACAGCAGGAAGGTCATGTCAGACGAATCTAATAGATTTCTTTGACTGGGTGACCAAAGTAGTAGACCAGGGAGGGGCAGTGGACATGGTCTACCTAGACTTTAGCAAGGCATTTGACACAGTCCCACACAAAAGATTAATAGTCAAATTAACCAGCCTGGGAGTGGGTCCCAGGGTGGTAGCCTGGGTAAAACATTGGCCGCTCAACAGGACACAGAAGGTAATTGTAAATGGAGTCCACTCTGAAGAAAGAGGGGTTACTAGTGGGGTACCACAGGGTTCAGTATTGGGTCCAGTCCTTTTTAATGTCTTCATCAGTGACATTGCAGAGGGACTGGAAGGAAAAGTATGCCTTTTTGCAGATGACACAAAGATCTGCAACAGGGTTGATACACAAGGAGGCGTGGAAAGGATGAAAAGGGACTTGGCAAGGTTGGAGGAATGGTCAGAAGTATGGCAGCTAGGATTCAATGCAAAGAAGTGCAAAATAATGTACCTGGAAAACAAGAACCCAGGGGAAGAATACACAATGGGTGGGGAGGTAGTAACAACAACAAAAAAGGAAAGGGACCTGGGGGTAATCATATCAGATGACCTTAAGGTTAGCAAGCAATGTGAGAAGGCAGTAGGGAGGGCTGGGGGTATACTGGGATGTACAGGAAGAGGCATCAGCAGCAGAAAACAGGAAGTTGTTCTCCCTCTGTACAGACAGTTGGTGAGACCCCATCCGGAGTACTGTGTCCAGTTCTGGAGACCCCATCTCCGAAGGACATAGACAGGATAGAGGTAGTCCAGAGGAGGGCAACTAAAATGGTGCAGAGTCTGCAAGAGAAGCCATATGAGGAGAGACTAAAGGAGCTTAATATGTATACCCTTGAGGAAAGAAAGGAGAGGGGGGACATGATAAAACTTTTAAGTACCTCAGTGGAATCAACAAAGTCCAAGAGGGTAGCATCTTTCAGAAAAAGAGACTTGCAAGAACAAGGGGACACAATTTAAAGATAGGAGGAGGGTGGTTCAGGGGCAATGTGAGGAAGTATTATTTCACAGAGAGGGTAGTGGATGCATGGAACAGCCTTCCTGAGGAGGTTGTGGGGTCTAAAACTGTGGGAGAATTCAAGAATGCATGGGCCAGACATAAGGCAATTCTTGTGGGGGGGGGGTAGGAAGAAATAGGCTGTTGGTTAACTAGGATCTGCGGCCTATCCTGCAGGTAGGGAAATGGACAGACTAGATGGGCCAAGCGGTCCTTATCTGCCGTCAAAGTCTATGTTTCTATGTTACTTGATTTCAACCAGGCATCAGTCCAGCAGCATAAGTTTTGCATCCCTCCTCTGCTTGATCCTTCATCCCTTGCCAGCGGCCGACGATTCATGCTCGTTCCTGAATGCAGGCTGCCAGCATCAGGAGCAGAGGCGTTACCACTGTGCCAGCAGGCTGGCTGACACAATATACTGGTTTAAATGATTTCTGGGTATTTGCAAGACAGAAAACCTGACTGCTCAACAAGGCAGCAGGGCATTCACTCAGACAGTTTAAACATTCTGATTTGTACCACAAAAGCAGAATTACATTTTATTGATCTTGTTACAGCTAATAAATCATTAGTCACTACTAGCAAGTTTATATTGGATGGTGAATTTGTAAAAGAACTAGTCAGATGAAAGAAACGATCAGTCTTCAGTACTTTAAATTACATGATGCTCCACACCACCCTCTCGTACTTACCACTGTTCCCTCAACTCCTCCCTCTACATCGCCAGTGCCACTATGCTTCCTTTATCTCAAAATACTTGTCTGGATTACACCTCTCATACTGATCCTCACTCCCCTCTCCATAACCTCTTCCTCCTACACCCTTCACTACAGGGAACCTCGCACCTTCTCCCTTCCCCATCCACACTCCTCTGCTGGCAGTCTGCCTTCTTCTATCGTCTCCCCTCCATCTGTCTCTCCCCCTCACTTCCCTCCCTTTGACACCAGCTAAAACGTCTCTGTTTCCTCCTGCTTCTGACAACCCCCCACCTGACCCCCACCCCCACTACAGAGCTTCTCACCTACTACTGCCCCTACCCCACAATTCTAGCTCTTACCAGTGAACCATAGCAGCCATTTCTTTGACTGTTCTGCACCCCTCAAGCACCATCACCATTTTTCTACTGACACCTTGCATTTTGTTTAGCTCCTGCCTAAATGGAATGCTGCTTTGAACCCTAATTTATGGTTCTTCCAACTGGCATGGTTTTGATCACCAGATTGTTCTGTGTTCCGTGGCTGCACTTTGTCATTGCAACTGCAGTTTATGACTTGTTGTAATTTTGTTTTACTGTACTCCCCTTCCCTTCTCCCCGGGTTGCACCTGGAAACGAGCCTCAGCTCTGTGTGCCTTTCCTGATAACCAATTTTCAAATTAACAAACAAGCAAACTGTGTAGTCTGTCTAGTACCCTAACAAAAGTAGCTACCAACTGACTACTAGAGCCTCAGATTCAATGTAGTCAAATGCAAGGTGCTACACTTCAGGAAGAAAACAAGAGATAGAACCTACACACTCTGTGGGACTCCACTTGCTGCAGTCAAAGAGGAAAAGGACCTGAAGATAACAGACAAGAGGCTAAAGCAGGACAAGCAGTGCACGTCCACTGTCAGGAAGGCCAGCCGAGTAGGGCAAGTAATTCAGCCATATTACAAGGCCTTGGTTTGGCCCCGCCTGGAGTACCATGTGCAGTTCTGGTCTCCTTGATACAAGTAACACTAAGGCAGCCATGGAGTTGCAATGCATGACCACCAAATGATCAGCGGTATGGGGGACAAAATTATGAGGAGACGGTGGAGGCCTTTAACATGTTCACTCTGGAGAAAAGGAGGCAGAAAGGGGACATGCCCACAACCTTCCACATACTCAGTAGTACTGACAAGCTTGAACGGTCGGAGACATCTGAACTGGTGTCCTTCGACAGGATGTGGGGAGAGGGGGGTAGTAAGTTCAGGGGTAACATTAGGAAGCACTTTTTCTTCTCAACTGTGGTGAACCTATGGATCAGCCTACTAGTGGAGACAGTGGACAAGGAAACAGCACAGGGCTTTATGATAAGGCTGGATGAATTTCTCCTTACCAAGGGAATTACTGAGCACACTGGGAGGTAGGGTGGGTAAAGAATCTCTATAAATTGGTACTTGTTTGCACATCACGTTATTATTATATCCCTGATTAAGAAGCAGGTGGGGTGGACATGATGGACATACAGTCCCTTCCAACCATAATCTACTATGTTAAGATAAATGTTTTGGTTTCAGCCCCATGCTAGTTTGTGGAATTTCATAGAAACTTCTCTTACATGCTACTGTATATGTACATACATCTAATATACTATACTGCCATACAGCTACAGTGCATACTGCCTCCACAGTGTAAAATCGACAGTGAACAACACTGCAGTGACAATTTGCTGTTTGCCACTGTAATGTCACCGTGGGACCCCGCACTGCTTTCTTGGGTCTTGCACCCCCTCCTTAAATCAACTCCGACTCGGAGTTGATTAAATTAATTACAGGTGGTGTGGGGGCAGAACCCCTGCATGGGAGGTTTGAGGCAACGGCCCCTCAAAAGACCCCACCTAGCCAGGAGGTTAATACGGGCCGCTATTGCAGTCAACATAAATCCCTTGCTTTAAGGTCACACCGCAGTAAAGCTGTCGCTGCATTGTCGTAGGTTCCAGCTACAGTAGGTACTGCAAAACTCTTATTCTTCAGAACATTAGTATACACGCTGGCATTAATGCTGCAACTGCATCTAGGTTATGCTGTTTTTTTATTTAATTTAAGCCAAAATTCAAATTATTTGCACTGCCATAACAGCAGTTCCCAAAGGTATGAGTAAAGAACTCATCTAGAACATAGTATGATAAGCATGAAAATATTGAAAAATGTACTATTTTTTTTTATATTTTTATACACCTTAAACGGCAACAAGATGAGCTCAACCAAGTGTGCGCAATAACACAGTTAATTAATAACAGAAGAAATTTATAACAGCACTTAGAGCTTGAAGAACAACCTTTGTAGTGTTAATCAAACACATAGTTAGCAATCTGCTGACAGCAATCATTCTCAGATCATAAGGGGACACTAATCGTCCTACAGTCTCTTGGTTCAGTGCCAACACTGTGTACTATTTTGAGCAATAGCTGCTTACTAACACTGTAGCCAAATTCAACTATTTAAACACATCTGTTATAATAATGCATTTAGAGCAGCAGCCTTTCATAGCAGAGGTGCAGCTACCATTTTTAATATTTAAAAACACATGCTTGGAGAACTTAACACACACTGTTAAGTTCCTTTTTAAAGATAAATAATTACAGATAAACTTCTCTGTAACAATAAACTCGGTTTTATTCCGTGTCCCATCCCTACTGTTCTCTGACCTACTGTCCCTTCTGCAGCAGGCATCCAATGAGAGAGCAACTCAAGAACATCAATACAGTCATTCCTTACCATACCCTGCCCCTTTTTCAGGAAATTAAATATGGTGGACTTGGTAAGGGTCTATGGTGCATCTGGTGAGGGTCTATGCTTGATTCCTAAAATAAATAGTTAAATTTAGCAACTAAAATCAAACTGAAATAAAAAAAAATGCCTAATGCTGGCCTCCAGTGTTCTACCAAATGAGTGACTGCTGTTACACATCCTCCCCAATGATAATGGATTGCTACTTTTAGGTACCCATATTTATACAGTATGCATGGACACAATCCACTGTCATACAAAATGTTATTTGGTTAGCCTGGTTTAAAGAACATAGACTGGTTATCAATCTTAAAAAGACCAAATCTATGATCTTCTCCCACCCCCAAAACAAAGCTAGTAATTTCCAACTTCAAGTCTTCACCAGCTCTATGTTCCCACTCGAACAAGTTTACACATACAAATACCTTGGGATAACCTTTGACCCTGCCCTCACGTTCCATTCCCATATCTCTGCCTTAGCCTCCACCACCAATATTAGGTTGGGAATCCTTTACTGCCACAAACACTGTCTACCCCCCCCGATGCCCTCCGACTCGCAGTTATGTCCTCCATTCTGTCACTTGTTGACTATGGCTTACCAGTCTACGGGGCTGCTGACCAGACCTCGCTAAACAAAATCCGCCTCACCTTAAATAAGGCCTGTTGACTAATCTTAGGTGCTCCTAGACTTACACATACCTGCCATCTTTACTCCCAGGCTAATCTGCTCAATCTTGACGAACGTCTTAGGTTTCAAACCTGCATCCTTACAAAATAAACTCTCCTTGGGCGCTCACCTCCTGGTTTGACTGCCATTATCCACTATGTTAACTCCCTAGCTTCAACACGGTCCTCTACAAAACCAAGTTAAAGGTACCTAGGGCAAGGACCTCTCATGGACAATGGTCTTTCCACTACCATGCCCCTTCTTGGTACAATTCCCTCCCTGCCAGTATCTCAGACACCCCCACAATCTCTTGCTTTAAAACTACCCTCCGGAACCACCTTTTCACCACTCGCAGCTGTTGCTGTTTCTAAGCTATCTTGCTCACTCTCTGACAAAGCCCCCTGTTGGCTGCTCAAATCCTCTACCTTCTCTACCCTTGGCTCCTGTTACCTCCCTGTTGACTCCGCTAAAACACACTGTATTGATATCCTATGTTTTCTGATGTTCTAGTTATTTCCCTGAACAATGTTAACTTCACCAACCCTGTATGTGGTAAACTGTTGATCTCATTTGTCCTCCTGTATCCTCAAAAAAAAAACAAAAAAAAAACTGTACACTGTTTCTCTGTACTAAGTTATCACTGTATTGTCTTCTCTGTGACGAGGTACCTTTGTAAATCAGCCTCTGGCTCAAAGGTTGTAAACTGATGCTTAATAAATAAATAAATATCTCCACATATGCATGATAAATTTTAGAATGCAGAATTTATCACGCATGTTGGATAAACACTACCTGTCAATCATCTCTCCTCTAAAAAAAACACCAGCCTAATGTATAAACAGGACATGCAATGGGGACCTGTGTGATACATAATATATCTACACTTGAGGAATCTAACCTCGGGCACATCACTCATGACTTACACCACTCGGAAGGTTGCCTGAGGTCAAACTGCTCTTGTGTAGATAAATAATGCATCACACAGGTCACCACTGCATATCCCCTGTGTATCTACCTACGCTCTAGCCTCATATCAATGTGTTGTTATGGAAATGTCACAGATGTCTAAATTGAAACACATGCCAGCTCTACTTATTCATACAAGTCCTTTCCATTTAATGATTAAGAGTAATGAAGGGCATATATATCGGATTTTAAATACTTAAGCATTCCATAGTGACACTTTTATACCGATTCCTTTTATTCTGTTTTAGATGCCCCTTTTTCTCCTTTCCTATCAAATGTCCTCACCCATTGTTAGTCTGCTTTAGCATTTTGTTTTGTTGTGAAATAATTAAACTGAGACACTACTTTTATAGTGGCCATTCCATGTTCCTATCAGTATTCTCAGTTTTTTTTTTTTTTTAATTCACCAATTGTCCCATCCAAAGGTCATGAAGTAGCATCTGGTGCATGCTAGTTTACTTCGGCACAAGAAAAGTCATGTCCAACAATGGGTGTTCAAAACACAGCAAAGAATACTTATGACATTCTGTGGATAGCCATAACTTAGAATTGCGCTCTTTTAATTTTTCCAGTTCTAAAAAAAAAAAAAACGAAGCAAAAGCAGGATGGAGAAAAGGGCCTCTCACAAGACAGGAGAAAGGGGTCAATCTAAAATAAAATAAAGAGGCCACTGCTGCTTTAACACTGCAAAGTTATCATTGGGTATTTTAAATTAGCAATTTCTTGAATTAGAGAGCTAGTAGCACTAGAACAGCAGACAGGAAATGCTATTTATTTTTTATTTTATTTAGTTTTTGTTGACCGGGTAGGGTGCACTAGGCATACATTTGCCTATTTTCAGGCACAACTCGGGAGGATACAAAGATAGGATTTTACAATACTCAGAGAAATCAGTAACTTGCACCAGGAGTAGTACAGTATACAAACTGGATGGTACAGGTGTTAAGGAATACATAATGTGCAAGTAACAAATGTAACAGGGTACAAGGATGTGTAAGTACACTGCAGTAAGCATATATGATTTCACAATAGATTCATGAGGCAAGGGCAGAGGGAGTAAGTAGAAGTAAGAGGAAAACAAACAAAGGAGTCATTAAGTGCACTGGTTTGTCAGCTAAGAGTATGAGGAATAGTGCAGGACTTGTGAATTAGGACAGAGAACACTGGAGCTGGTAGGATCGGAATAGATGTTTGAAGGAGTTGATGACTGGGCACTGTCGTGTGGTAGGAGGGATGCTATTCCATAATTTCGGGGCTATAGCTGTGAAGGCCATTGCGCCATTCTTGGACCTTGATTAGGAATAGCTAGCAGGTCATAGTCCGAGGAACTAAGGGAGTAAGAACTTTTGCTAGGCACAAGGAGGGATGCTAGAGAGAGGCATTAAATTCAGTAGTGTGCTGTGGATAATTCCCAGAGCAAAAGTTCCTATAAAGTGGAAGAGGATGGCCAACCTAATTTAGAATATAGTATGTAATGGTGGGTGAGGCAATTGCATGCAAAGGCGAAGCGACAGATGTTATTATATTCCACTTATGTAATAAGGTGCAGGAGTTGTGGGCAAAGACTGGCAGGCCATAGGTTAGCTTAGGTAGTAGTAGACCACAAGCTATAGTTATACACACTGAGGGTGAGTGGTTAGGACTGGCATGATAAGCCATGCCAAGGTTGATGTTAACTGCCTTAATGACGGAAGATGTATGACTGGAGAACTCTAGGGAGGGATTGAGTGTAACACCGAGATATTTAAAAGAAGACATGGTGTCCAAAGGTGAGCCATTGTCACAAAGCACTGTTAAAGAAGTGTTGATAGTTTTTAGCCGGTAAGAGGTGCCAAAAGGCATGGCTTGAGATTTAGTATGATTCATTAATAGTTTATTTTCCTTGAACCACGATTGGATGACCCTGAGCTCAAAGGTTAGGGCACTGCCACTTCAGCAGCACTGACAAGGAATACTAAGTTGGTGTATAGGAGAGGGGTGCTTTTTGAAAAGTAGTGTTGGATACCATTCATATGTAAGGAGAAGAGTAGGGGCCCCAAGTACTGACCTTTGGGGGACACCAAGTAAGGAGGAGAGATCATCCGAGAAAGAGGAGACGATCCTAACTCACTGCTGTCTATTCCAAAGGTAACTAGTGAGCCTGGGTAGACCATTGCTGGATACCCCTAAGGCGCTTAGCTTGTTGCAGAGAAGGTAGCAGTTGACCATATCGAAGGCCTTAGTGAGATCTATGAATACAGCTCCAGTGTATTCGCCTTTATCAAGAGAGGTACTGTATATACACTATTAGTCAGAGTGAGCAAAGCAGTAGTAGTACTATGTTTTTTTGTGAACACCTGGTCTCCATGGTAAAAGTTCAGCTGAGCAGCAACAATTTTCTCAATTATCTTGCTCAGTACCAGTAGGATGTTGATCATCCTATAATTGGTTATCAGTCTGCAGTTCCCTCTTTTGAATACTGGCACAATACTTGCCATTTTCCAGATGGACAGAACTGTTGAACGAGAGGAAGAGGTTGAAGATTCTAGTTAGGAGAACTGCCAGCTCCCATGCTGCAGGTTTAAGGAGTTTTGGGTCAATGCCATCTGAGCCAACAGATATGGATTCAGGGATCTGCTTGAGAAGTTTATGAACCTTAGTAGTACTGACCTGTTTAAAGAGGAAGGAGGGATGCTGCCCTGATGGAGAGTTTGTATTTCCAGGGGGGGGGAGTGTTGAAGACTTCAGTGAAAGCTGGGAGATCTGAGAAAAGCTTGTTAAAGGCACTGGCTATAGTATGGTGGTTGTTGCAGTTGACACCCTCAGTCTCAAAATGAGGAGGGACTGAGGGGCAGTCACGGTCCAGGGATCGCTTGAGATAGTTCCAGTGTTGGCATGGGTTGTTGTTACAGGAGGCTAACTGGGTTCTGTAAAAAGTTCCTCTTGCTTTTCTGGATAGCTTGTTTATATTTGTTCCTATGGCCTCTATAGGTGGCCCAGTCAGAGCTTGAGTTGGAGACCTTGAAGACAGCCCAGCAACTGTCACTCTCTTTCAGAAGGGATAGGCTGGAATGTGTTAGCCATTTTGTTTACTGGCCCCAGGCCCTCCTAGATGGGAAGGACGCATGCTTGTCCTGAAGCCTAGAGAAAGACTGTGTTAAAATGTGAGAGAGCTTGGTCAGCATCAGAGGTAGCCCATAGATATGATCAATAGAGGTTGTCCAGTTCAGATTTGAATACAGTGAGGTCCATGTGGGAGACATTTCGGAAATGAATAAAATGGGGTGGTATGTTAGATATTTTACCATGCCAGAAACAGAACATTGGCAAGTGATCACCTATGGAGTCAGGGAGGAAGCTGGAGCAAGTGATTTTGTCGACTTTAGGGACTAGGATCCAATCAATAAGGGAGGCAGTCTGACCATTCTTAGACAGCCTGGGGGGGGGGGTTGGGAAATTATCTGGGTAAGGAGCATCTTATTTAGAGAGTGCTCAACAGTTGGTTTGTTACAGCTGAGCCAGCTATTAAAATTCCCAAGAATAATGAAATCATTGTTGCTCACACAGGGGCCAGCAACATCCATAAGTGCAGAGTCTCCTTGATGGCCGGTGGCTGGGGGCAGGTATACGCAAAAGATGTGCAATTTTTTGTAATTACCAAACGTTAATATACTGTGGCACAGTTTAAGGGATGTTCTGGTGGGACGTGGGGGGGGATGGTTGGAGTAGCTAAGTTAAGGTGAGACTTGAAATAAATCATAGTACCCCCTCCTCATTTGAAGGAGAGCCTATCGCACCTGAGGAAGTTGTAACCTACAATGTTACAGAGGTTGTTGGGTACTGAAGGTTTGAGCCAAGTTTCAGATAAAGACAGTATATCAGGTTGGTAGTGGGAGGTCCATGCAGTAAGTTTGTCCATGTTGTAGCTGGTAGTTGAATTTTCTTTCAAAACGATTTTTTTTCTTCTTTTAACAAGAGGTTTTTTTTTTATTTGCAGTTTATGCCCCTTCTGTCTCCCCACTGGACTCCCCCTTCAGGAATCCCTAGGCAGTGTGCGCTTCCTGTAGTTCTACCATGGGTAACAACCAGGGAGGACCAGAGGATCCACCCCCATCCTGCCGCAGTTTGCCCTCTCCCGGGCAGGAGGGAAGGGGACCCCACATCATCTCCTCCCAGTCCATATGTCTGTGTCGGGTGGTCCTGCCAGCCCCCCAAGGAGTCCAGTTAAGGAATCTCAGGACTGCTGGGTCCCAGCTGCTGGCGTCCGGTGTGGGGTTTTTCCTCTTTTCTGTTCCACCCCCTAGATGTTGGCATGCAACGGGAGCCAAGGGGCGGCATACACTGAGAGGTGCTACCATTCTGGCTCCCTGCCGACATCCTCCCTCCGATTCTGCCATCCTGCTGCACCTCCACCCATGGTCACCCAGGTGGCAGTAAAGCAGTGGGACAAGCAACCCACCTTCCCTGGAGAAGGAGAGCAACCCATTGGGTGCTCCATCCTCCTCCAGCAGCCTGAAATCGCTCCCGATTCCGGGTTGCTGGCGTCGTAAGCAGTAGCACTACTGCTGCGCCTGCAGGCCAGCTAACAAGAGGGTTCTGAGAGTATTAGGTATGATAAATAGAACCATATTCTACCTGGAAGCTGAAATTGTCTAGTACTAGTCCCTTTCAAACCTGATTGGCATTGTGACCTCACTCACTCACTGTGATGTCACTAGTGACTAGTGGCTCCTCTTGGTTAGTTGTGATGTTCCAGATAGTGAGGTCACAACGCTAATGAGATATGCCGGAAAACAGAACTGGATATGTCGGCTTCCAGATTGAGTGCTGACATATCCCCCCACCCCTCTCAAAATGATGTTGGTGGAAAATCCTCTAATTACCGTAATGCTTCAGATATAAAAAAAAGACACAGATGACTATTTAAAAGTTAATATTATGCAGTATACTAGTTCTTTAAATATTCTTTAAGACAGAAAAAATAGAAATCCAAGTTCTCCTATTTGCAGGGGAAGTGTTTTATTGTATTTACAACCTAACTAAAGATTAAACTGCTTTATATAACCCTTATTACACCCCGAGATGCAACATCTATGAATTCAGTTAGTTTATGTCATTCTTCAATGACAGTGTTAGACAGCTCTATGTAAAACCATTCCCCAGTGCTGGCAGCTTAAGGTTCTTCTGGTGGCTTCACCTGGTCAAAGATCAGTTTAGTTCCAAATGTTACAACCAACTCATCCTCTTGGTCTTTTCCCTGCTGTCACACCCTTCAGATCTCATTTCTCCAGTGAACTAACACTGTAGTTGAAATGCCTCTATAATGATTTGTCAGTATTTCCATATAGTTGACATCAAGGCAATGCAGATACTGGGAAGAGCCAAAATCCTATGGATCTCAACAGCACCCATCTTCTTACATAAATCAGCTCTCCTTCCTGCCATCAATGATAATGTACACACTGCTAACCACAATGATCTACATTTAGGGTGTCTTGTATGAAACGATTCTTGTATAATGACCATATTGCAAGTTCCATGGTGCCACGTCAATCAAGGTCAAATCCAGAATGTAGTTTTCCAATAATGCCTTTTATTGGACTAAAAAAGACTGTTCTACAAGTTCTGGATCAACCCAGGACTCTTCATCAGGCTCAATGTAAACTAACTGGATTGTCAAGAGTTTTTGTACATGAACTCTAATAACCAAAGCCTGTTTCCCAGAATTAAATAAAAGTGGTCTGTTACAGCAGATGTGAATGCCCAGAAGTCACACAGATTTGCTTTTGAGGAGTAGATACAAAACACACCTGTCAGACAAGGGTTATTTAGGTGATTAGGTGGTTAGGAAAGATGCATCAACAGTAATTCTGGCTCAGAATGTTCTGTTTGTTTTTCTTACTTAATGTTGTTTATAGAAGCAGAATGGTATAACCCATTTTGAACAAAATTGTTAGAAGGAATATTCATTAAAAGTTAGTCTTGGACTTCATAGTTCATGATCAGTTCCAAAAAGCTTATACATCTGGTTTCCCAAAGTAGCCTTTCCAGATGCTTCCTGAACTTTTCTCTAAAGGCTGTCACTTCAAAGTCTCTCAGAGAATTGTATTCCTGACAAAACCATTCACCCTTAGGAGTCTGTCTAGGTACCCAATAGTGAATATATGTCCATTGGTATCCTGAGTAATTTTCCTACTTCACCCACGTGCCATCCAGGTGAACATTTGTGCACCACCTGATCAGGTAGATCACACTGCTGATACTTCATTTGAATGATCTTTTTTTTTTTTTTTTTAAACTCCACCTTGGTATGTGAAGAATAAACAGTCACAACTGTTTGAGTCATTGTACATTTCTTACTTCTGGGTTTATTACATTTCCTTGTTCTAGTATCCTCTTGTGTAGTTTGAGTAATGTGTTTTGTTTCTTATCCAGGTTCTCCTTAGGTTGGGTGGCATTATGTTAGGACTGGTGGTTCACTGGATATTTCAGATAGTCTATCATCATTCTGTATTTTCTGGCAATTTTTAGAAGTGGTCTCCGAGAAGCAAGCTGTACGTAACCATTAGTGGTGTCTGTTTTAATTCCTTTTTGTGTTCGTATTTTAGCAGTTCTTCCCAAGGGGTTCGCAGACCCTGTGAGACTTGTATTCACCTGTGTGTGGGGGATATTTTTATCTGTAAAAGCTCCATACAGTAATACTTGATCCCTTCCCCTGTCCAAGTTATCCAAGCATATCTGCTGATAATACAGTGACCGGATGTAAACACTGGTACTTTTAGTGTGTTGAGGGTGTGTACTCGAGTAGTTTTAAAAACAGGTACAGCAGTCTGCTAGTTTTCTGTAGTTAGAAGTTTTTATTTTTCCTTTGTTCCAGAGTAATCATTGTGTCCAGAAAGTTATTTTTTTCTTGAGTGCTCCACATTCAGGTTTAATGTGGGGTTAAAATCAATGAATGATTTTGGGAACTCATGCAGTTTATTTTCACTTT
This sequence comes from Neoceratodus forsteri, assembly GCA_016271365.2. Lineage (NCBI taxonomy): Eukaryota > Metazoa > Chordata > Ceratodontiformes > Ceratodontidae > Neoceratodus > Neoceratodus forsteri. The sequence goes on from CM028135.1 coordinate 323,845,962, forward strand.
CTGTCCAGATTAGGAAAATGTCATCAATGCATCAATAGTATATTAGAGGTTTAATCATTTGCTGTAGGAGAACGATGTCTTTTAATACACTGATTAAAATTACCGCATATCGTGGCGTCATGCTGGTTCCCACGGCTGTGCCAGTTTTCTGGAGATGCAGTCCGGTGCTGAACTCAAAACAGTTGTGTTTTAATATGAACTCTTATAAGTTTCAAAATTATGTCCATAGTTTCCTGTAATTAGGTGTCCTTTTGTAATAAAGTTTTGCATGCTGTTAAACAATCAGAATGGAATATATTAATGCAAAGGGCATCAGCACCCACAGTGACTAGAAATGAGTTATCAGGGGGAGTGTTCCACTGGTGGAGGCTGTAAAGCAATCAGTTATGTCCAGGAGAAAGCTTTCAGTCCTTCGTGCTACTGGTTTTAGGATGTTCTCAACAAAGTCAGATATTTGTTCAGTGAGTGTATCAATGCCAGATAAGTCGACCTGGGTTGCCTGACTTGAGTATCTTTGGAAAGTGTGTAGAAAGTTAATGCTTTAGGACTGGGAAGGATTTTATTCTTCTGATCAGATTAGATGGTTGGTAAATATTTGTTGATTAATGCGACAAGCTAACTTGAAAATTTGTCTCTAGGATCCTCCTGCAGTAATGTACAGAACCTGGCATCCAACAGTTGTTGCCCTGCCACTGCTTCAAGCTACTAAGTATTGTATACTGTCCATCATCGCCACCACTGCTCCTTTGTCAGCAGGCTTAATGGTGACATGCTCATTTCTTTTTAGGTTTTGTATTGCACTTCTTTCAGTTGTGTTCAAATAGCACTGGATCTTGCTGTGTCTGTGCAGTATTTCTGAGTTCATTCAATGCCTAAAAAACGTAAACATAAAAATCTGAGTTGAGGCCAGCGAGAGGGGACCAAGAGGATTTTTTTCCTTTGTATTTTCTTTGGCTGTGTCCCTTGTGACTGACTGAAAAGAATTCTTGAAGGTGTAGTCAGTGGAATAATTTGTCAAGGTCTCCACGATATTTATGTGGTCCACTTGTGATACTGGGCGCAGAGAAAGAGAGAGACAGAGAGAGGAAGCACTCTGGAAATTATAGATATTTCTGCTGGTGAGCCCGTGCATTTTGACAGCTAGACCACATTCAATGTTATACTTTTTGTGGACTGTATTTTACAGTTAAGGGGGATGTCCATTACTCGATTGTGAATGGTACAATTTTGACATTTTCTGTAGTTGCTCCAATTTCTTTCGTTTCTCTGCTATGTTTATTATCAAGGCAGTTAGTTATTTCTGTCTTATTCTGTTTTGATCAATACTGCTGGTATACCATAATCCATAAGTTCCTGTTTGTACCTCTTTTTTATTTATTTAATCTGTTTATCTTCCTGCCACCTGCACTCCAACTTCATCGGTAGTCGCCAAGGCATCTGGCCTGCTGTTTTCCCTCCTTACCTGAGATCCAGTGCTTCGGCCTTCCCCCATAAAGCCATGGTTTATTCCCCAGGCAGGGATGAGGGGAGACCCCCCCCAAACTTCCAAACTTCCTTCTGGAGGCCGCTGCCATAGAACATGCAGGAGAGATGCGGACTGTGCCAGGTGCTCCATCATCCTGGCATGCAAGGGCCATTTTCTTGAGTTTTCTCCCAACCACGAACGTCGGCATGCAGAGAGACACAAGGGGTCTGCACATGCTGAGGCATGGTATTGCTTCAGGATCCGGCCAGTGTCCATCCCTCCCTTGGCATCCCCCAATCTGTACTGCCACCTGTGGTCACCCAGGTGGCAGTATAGCAGCAGTGATGGCAACCCCCCCTCCCCAGAGGAGAGTGCCCAGTGGGATGCTCAATCCTCCCCCCCCACGGATGACCCCCAATGACCCAGAGCTCGCTTCCAAACCCAGGTCACCAGCATCACGAGCAGTAGCACTACCACTGTGCCAATCAGCTGGCCCTGTTTATGCCTCCTTCTCGCTCCCTGATTCACCCCCGATCTCCAAAGGCATTATATCTGGACATTCCTACCCTTATGCTGAGAAGCCATCCTTCAAGCTGCCTCAGTATACCTGGTTCACCCATGCTGCAGCAACATGCATTTTGATGACACAGATTATGTCGCAGGCAAAATGTCACCTGGCATTACAGCGCAATTCATTTAAACTCCTGGGAGTTCCAGCCCCAAAGCGCCCTCCTGGGAAATGGTCACTTTTGCAGGGGGGCTTTGCCCCCCGCACCACCCAAACTAAATATAACCTCCTCTGGAGTGGGCATGCCCCAGAGGGGATGGAAACTGTGTGGCAAAGGGCAACAAGAGTGTGGGACGATCTAAAATTAAGATAGTGACTTTCACTGTCACCCTTGTTGCGGTGCTGTACTTGTGGCAACCAAAATGAGTCGCCAACTTGATGGACTATGAATATACCTCCTGGGCATGAATGGGGTGGAAGGGATATATCCCAAAACTTCTTGTCTCATCAGGAAATGCACTTGGTAGGCAGTGTCCAACCCTGGATGTACCAGGTTCTCTCATCATTGGACAGCAACGCCCTTTTTCTAGTTTCTCCCTTAACCCTCTAGGGACTTCATGTGCTGTCAAGGGGCCATGCTCATGTTGAGTGTGGCAATGCCACTACATTTGTGAAACTTCTTACTGCCATGGACCTTCCTGTCCCACTGCCACCCATGGTCAGCCAGTTGGTAGTACTGTGGCACTGGATGGTACCCTGCCTCCTTGGAGGAAAGTGTCCAATGGGATGCTCGATCCTTTTCCCCTAGCTGGGCCCCAATGACTCAGGCTTGTTCCTGAACCTGGGCACTAGCATCATGAACAGTAGCACTACTGCTGAGAGTTCTGATTTTGCTGTATTGTAACACATGTACATAAACTCGGACAATCTGGTTAATTTTCCTTGTGCTTTAACCTTTGACCTATTGTCCCTGTTGGGTTCACACGTACCTTATTCCCCATTCTGTTCTCTGTGTTTCCGCCTCCCTCGTCCCCTTGAGTAGATACTATACCCTTAGCTCTATCCCATCTGTGTTTGAAGCCATTTATGGTTCTGACACCTACCGCCTTTGCCAGGAGACCATTCCATGGCTCAACCACTCTTTTCTATAAAATAAAACTTCCTCACCTTCTTTTTAAACCTTCCACCATTAACCACCACTCATGACCCCTAGTCCTAGCTTCTGTGTTCCTTGTGTATAGCTCTTCACAGTTCACCTTAATTATTCATTTCAGGAACTTGAAGGTCTCCATCATATCACCCCTCTCTCATCTGGTTTCAAGTGAATACATGTTCAGGATATGCCTTCCAAGCCCTGAATCATCTTGGTCACACTACACTGTACTGTCTTCTAGGTGTCCCTGTCCTTTTTTTAGGTGGGGACTCCAGAACTGGGCACAGTACTCCAGGTGGGGCCCTACTAGTGACCTATAGAGACGTAACCATACCTCCTGCTTCCAACTGTCAAAACCCTCTCCAAATGCACCCTAGCATCCTGTTAGCCTTGCTGAAGGCTTTGTTACACTGGCTGGTTTGTTTAAGAGAGTCATTAATGATGACTCCTAGATCCCTTTCTTCTGATGTTGCGTCCTGCTAAACCCCTTCCATCCATTAATCTGTTCATGAATTTCTGTTCTCTACGTACATCATACTGTACTTCTTGGTGTAACCCCTAGATGGCGCTATCCCAGGGGCTACTACCCCTGCCTGATTTGCCACTAACAGGTTGAGGGGCCTGGATCCAATGGCGGGTGCCTCCACCCAGAGGTCAGGGTTTGCAATAGTTAAACTAACTTGGTCACAGCCCTCTGGGACACTGCAACTTCTTCTTCCCACTAGTGGCCCACACAATATATCAGAATTACCTTCACAGTATACTTACCCCAGGTCTGGCTCCGCACTGGGACCTCCTGTGAAATGAGATACAGTGCAACAATCACAGTACAGTACTTTAACATAGACAAATACCTCAGGCAGTATAACTTTGCTGAAACAAGCAGCTCTGATTTATTTAGGGGATATAACAA